>CM052898.1:94897304-94914773 GCA_028534135.1 Potos flavus | reverse complement strand
CGGCGGCCCAGGGAGAGGTAGGTGTGGAGGCCGCAGGCGCGTGTTGACCAGGCGGTTGTCGGGACTCACCTGGTGGAACAGTTGTGGTGAATCTGGGAAGCAAGCCGTGGTTGATCAGCAATGAGGAGCTAAGCTCAAAATGCGGGGTTGGCTGGTCCCCGAGGCGGAGGACGGCAGAGAAGATGGTTCCAAAGGCTGCAACTGGAAGAGAGGTTGGAGGGTGGTGGGAGGCTAGAAAAAGGGGTGTCCCTGGATCTGTTCCACCCAAATACTATTGAAGCTAGACACAGATCCGAGGGGACCTCCGGCATACTTCTGTGGGGCTCTTTTAATAGCCCCGTGGTGCCTTTCAGGATCAGAGGAGGCTCATGCAGGTACTAACATTGCAGCTGAGTCTTACAGACTTTGTTCATAATGCATATCCTGCCCAGTGAAGTTTCCTCTTGATACCAGTGCTCTATGATCTTCCTTCTCTCTCTTTCTTCTGTCCCATCATAAGTCAACTGGCGTCCTCTTTTGAGAATTCTCAAAAGGAATTTTAAGGAACAGAAGCAATCACATTGGATGTGTAGGAGCCGTGAGAAATGTGTATTGGGAATTCTCAAACACAATGGTCCTCTCCACGTGGAGGAAGCTGGACCAAAGAGAAAATTAAGCTGATACTGATGTGCCCATTAGAGCCAAGGTGAGAAAGAGAGAGGGGGAGGGGGAACAAAATGATGAGGTGGATTTTGAAGGCAATATAAATTTAAGTTTATTTATTTATTTATTTAGAATGTAAAGTCAATTAACATATAATGTATTATTTGTTTCAGGGGTAAGGATCTGTGATTCATCAGTCTTGTATAATACCCAGTGCTCATTATAACACATAACCTCCCTAATATCCATCACTGGGTTACCCCATCCCTCCACCCCCCTCCCCTCTAGCAACCCTTAGTTTGTTTCTTATGATTAAGAGTCTCTTATGGTTTGTCTCCTTCTTGTTTCGTTTTTTCCTTTCTTCCCCTATGATCCTCTGCCTTGTTTCTTAAAATTCCACAAATTAGTGAGATCATGTGATAATTGACGTGGATGGAACTAGAGGGTATTATGCTAAGTGAAGTAAGTCAATTAAAGACAATTATCATAAATTTAAGTTTTTTTTTAAAAAAGGAAGGAGGTAGTATGAAAGAATCTCAGTCTGGGGGTGCCTGGGTGGCTCAGTGGGTTAAAGCCTCTGCCTTCGGCTCAGGTCATGATCCCAGGGTCCTGGGATCGAGCCCCGCATTGGGCTCTCTGCTCAGCAGGAAGCCTGCTTCCCCCTCTCCTTCTGCCTGCCTCTCTGCCTACTTGTGATCTCTCTCTGTCAAATAAATAAATAAAATCTTTAAAAAAAAAAAAAAAAGAATCTCAGTCTGGGCTTCTGAGAAAGCAGAGCCTGGGGAAGATGCAACAGTATTACTATTTATTAGAGCAGTCCTAGGGGGCAGGCATGAGAGAGGGAAGAGAGAGAGGAGAGGAGAGGCGAAGGATACAAGGAGGATGTGGTATTGAGCTGGATGCCATTTAATGTTCAGTAACAATGGTTTTTCTAACTGCCAAGGGGAGGAATTTATCCATTGACTCCTATTTCCTAAATGTCAAAGATAGGCCTGATGGGACATTGATGCTCTGCTCCTCTGAGTTGTGCCACATATTTGCTTAGGGAGTCCACAGTATCAGTAACCACAAGGAAGCCTTGGGCATAAGAGAGGTGCATGATACAGACATGAAGTCAGCCACTATTGAGTTGTGTCTGTGTGGAACAGGTCAGAGTCCATGCAGAGGTGGTAATAATACCACCGACTTAATCATAGTTGACATAAGAATTAAATATGACTGTAAGTAAAGTACATAGAACAAGGCAGGACAGCTAGTTATCATTAGCATTAGTAGATATTAACTATTGTTGTTACTACTTCTACCACTACTACTAAAGGTTGTAGAAAGGAGTAATAGCATGCTAAGAAAACATACGATGGGTTAGAATGAGGGAGAAAGTGGAGATGGGAAGACCAGTTAGATCCAGGGGCACACATTTGAATGTATTGAATGGATTAATCAAAAGACTATTGAAATATTTCAGGTGAGCAGATAAATAAAGAAGATTGGATATTTTTAAAAATCGGATAGCCCTCTAGATCTGTCTTTGGTTTTCTTTTTTTGGTTAATATGACAGCAGTAACAACAACAACAAAACAAACCACATAGGTATAGAAAAATATTTCAGTTACCAAAAGAGTATCAGTGCAAGTATTAATGGCAACCGATTCTCAGTCTTGGCCTCAGGGAATAATAGGGAGCAGTAAGGATTGAGGGAAACAATTGTAAAAGAATAACTGTTGATCAGCAGCAGTTGATTAATGCCATATGCGACATTAGGCCAAATCCTGCCAGGCTTTCTGATATTTGAAGAGTAACTGAAATCCTGAGATTTGTATGAAATCATCCACATTTTAAAGTTGGTTCAAATTTTTCTATTATATGAGTCAAAGTAAACATATCTAAAGGCCTCTTGAAAGCCATGGTTGTTTATTTGCCATCTTTTGAGGGCTGGGAGGGCACAGAGGCCAGATTATAAAGCTGTGATTTCCCAGAGTACAGAAACCATATCTTATTAATATCTGTATACTCAGTATTAATACTCCCTTACTGGCTCAGATATCAGTAAAATGGTCCTTCCCTTACAACCTAGATGGGAGACAGACACATGAGCATATAATTTTAATATATTGTGATAAATTCGATGATAGAGATGTGTCCAAGATACTATGAGAGAGCAGAAGTAAGGTAACTAATTAAGGGAACCTATATCTGAAAAGCCTAGAAGGTTACCCAGGTCTAAGCTAAGCAGTAATTAAAACAAAAAAAAATCTAAGAAGGTCAGCCATATGTTTTTCTTTTTTTTTTTTTTAATATTTGCTCTATCATTTAAAGTGGTTAAAGTAAATACTGAAATTTACAGAAACATATAGTAATTCTATACCTTATTCAGCTTCCTGCTATGAAAAACAATAAATGCATTAATATTTCCACTTAGTAGTAAAAATGGGCAACCAGAAAAAGATTGTCAAACAGTGAAATATTTTATTTCCTTAGAAAATAACCACATCATCTGACAGGAAAAATTATTTCAAAATAGTAAGAGTACTTATTCAGCCAACGTTAAAGGGGATTGACATATTTATTTTCTTATGTGCTTCACAGACTTGGAAAATATGGTGGTAAAATTGCCTTTCCTTTAGTAAGAGACACAGATTTTGTCCTCTGGAGATAATAAAGAACTTTTATATGCATATTTCAGCAGTGAAACAATTAAATACTTTGGAAACACCCTTGAAAGTAGTTTAGATGGATGGTTGCATTTGAAAAATTTCAAGTTCTTTTTGAAATCTGAAATTCTGTTTTCTTTTTTGTTTTTATGAAAAAGACGACATTTTATTCTAGATACTGATATATCTCATTAAAATGAAACCTGAATAAATATGTAATGACAAACATGCTAAATTTGTTTAGTTAGCATTTTATCAATTACTAATATGCACAGGGCGGAGGATCTGAAATGGAAGGATCACATTGTTTTAAGTCAGTTACTATAGTATATTATTTTAAATTCTGTTTATTTTTCTTTCTTTTGATAAGAGATCTCAGAGAGTCGTGTTTTAGAAGGGAATACTTTCCGTGAACAGGAGAAACCATCTTTGGGACTGGTAAACCACCTTATTTGCTTTAGCCATTTACAGAATTAGTTTCTGGTACCATAAAATGTTAGTAATTTTGGCTTTGACTAATTAGCAGTTTATAATAAACCAACTGTGACATAAGGTAAAGTTTGTTTTTGAACCATTTAAAAGAGGGTGAAAGGATTTTTTTTTAAAAAGATTTTATTTATTTATTTGACAGAGAGAGAGAGAGAGAGATCACAAGTAGGCAGAGAGGCAAGCAGAGAGAGAGGGGGAAGCAGTCTCCCTGTTGAGCAGAGAGCCCGATGCGGGGCTCCATCCCAGGACCCTGAGATCATGACCTGAGGCAAAGGCAGAGGCTTTAACCCACTGAGCCACCCAGGCGCCCGAGGGTGAAAGAATTTTAAGCAGCTTACTATTAGAAATGAGTCTACAGATGAGACGCTTAAGATGATGAAAAAAGAACAAGCTGCTCTCAAACACTTTAGGAGTGTGGACTTAAACAGATGAGCTGTGTGCAAATTATTTAAACCTATTCTAAATCCTGTCTCATTTGGAAGGAACATGAAAGATTATTCAGTGGCATTCTAGTTTCATCAACACAGTGCCCAGCTTCCACTCTCTTTTTTCCTACCACAGTTTTCCTTCGGATGGAATCGAGGATGGAATTGACCCCACCCTGGTTCTGGGGTGAGCCCTGAATAGTTTAAGCCAAGAGGCATATTATTCATGACTAGAGCCGGATTAATCATAGTGAACTTCTACTAAGACTGCTAGAACGCAGATCTGCTCTATTCTCTTTGGCACTGTTGCCGCCGGTTCTAGTATTATGAGGGGAGCCATATTGAAGAAAGAGTTGATAGAAGTGGATGGGCAGAGCTGGAAATTGGCAGGGAAATGAAGACAGAACCCTCAGGATACAGTAAACCTTGAATCATTTAATGCCTAAAGACAGCATTACCCTAGTACCTTTCAGTTGCTTGGACCAAGGCACTTCTTTATTGTTGCAGTTATCTGGGTTCTTTCACTTGTGATTGATACCTGATACATTAGATGCTGACCAGAAGTAAAGGAACCCAGTTATTAGGAGATGATTCATGGTGGGCATCAAATCTCAAGAAGAAGACCAAAGTCTTCTTATGATTTGGGTGACTTGAAGTTAGAGGTGACCTGCTGTTGAATCCCAAAGTACTGGGCAAAAACTATTTAAATGGGGCTCAGTGGGTTAAAGCCTCTGCCTTCGGCCCAGGTCATGGTCTCGGGGTCCTGGGATCGAGCCCTGCATCAGGCTCTCTGCTTGGCAGGGAGCCTGCTTTCCCCTCTGTCTCTGCCTGCCTCTCTGCCTACTTGTGATCTCTCTCTGTCAAATAAATAAATAAAATCTTAAAACAAACAAACAAACTATTTAAATGTTTTTTATTGAAGATTAGGATTAATTCCAAAATTTAAAGTGAAAGTTGAACCTGCAGATGGCAACAAGTTTGATGATAGGACAAAAATAGGCTAAGAAATAGCCTGGGCCTAAATCCATTTATAGCACTTTTAAATTTGATTTTTTTTCTTGGAATTGGGGACAGAATTTTTGAGTAGGACCTAAACTTTAATTTTATAATGTGTAGGGCAAAGGAAACATAAATACACATAAATATAATAATTAATTGAATAATTAAATAGATTTCCTTTATAGCCAATATCTATACCAATAAGTGAGACAAAGCTATGTAATTATTCCTCTTTGTTTTAATTGGCACCAAGAATGCACATGAGAATAATATGATGGCAATTGTAGTTAGAGGATAAATTTCTTTGTTATCCTCTCCCAGAGAGACAATCCTTATCTTATTTATTGTTATATTTCCAGGATCTAGTACAGTTATTGTTTGGCAAATTGAGTGGATAACCTGGTTGTCTACCTATGTATTCCCTGAAAGCTGACCTGGACATAAGGACTTGGGTGGAGGTGGCGTATTTGGGATGTGAACTTAGGCAGCCAAGCAAGGGAGTAGGAAAGTGAGCCAGGGAGAGACGAACCAAGAAAAGGTGTGCTAATAAGCCAGCTATCATTGTAGGCAGCAGGAGTTTTGTCCCTGGGGACATTCTGAGAAACCTTGTGGAGCATGCCTCAGAATTGTCTCCGGGGACAATGGGAAAGCTAGGACTTTACCTTCCATACCCTATTCTCCACTAAATAAAGGTTGACTGCATGCCTAGAGGTTAACTTGCCAGTACTTCTTTCTGTTGTGCCTATCTGCAATGGTGCAAGCTCCCACAGTTTGGAGAAAGCCCTTGGGCAAAAAAATGGGAGAGAGCCAGGAATTTGATATGGGGAGCTGGCAGTGTGCCAGAAACCATCTGTCATAGCTACAAGTGAACACAGAGGCGTGCCAAGAGGATATGGGGTGGACACCAAGAGCATTTGCCAAACTGATATTCAGGATATCTGTTTTTATCTGGCCAATATTTCTTACCCACTTCAGGTCATGGCATCTGCCCTTCCTTTGGTAAACTAATGCTCTTCCACTCCACACATACCTGATGTCTGCCAATCGATAGCTACTGGATTCCATCTTACTGCCCTAGAATTTTATATGTGGACACTGAGAAGAACAGAAGATCTCTCTTTCCTCTGGGTTCATTGAATTATATAAACCTGAAGTTGTCAATAGCCATGCTTCTTCCCTTGCTGAAAGGGGGAGGCCGTCT
Source organism: Potos flavus (assembly GCA_028534135.1). Taxonomy (NCBI): domain Eukaryota; kingdom Metazoa; phylum Chordata; class Mammalia; order Carnivora; family Procyonidae; genus Potos; species Potos flavus. The sequence continues at coordinate 94,908,366 of CM052898.1, read as the reverse complement.
GTAGTAGGAGAGAATGAAGCCAATACATATATAGAGAAGCAAAACTAAGGAGTGGAGAGAACCATTACAGACAAGACTAATTTTTTTAGATGAAGTCATTTTATAAGGCTGATCTGCCTCTGTCAGGAAAATACTCCTGACCTACCCAGTCTACTGAGGAAATCGGGTTTCCACTGTACTCCCCGCCCCACTCAGTTTTTTTTTCTTCTTTGCATCTGCTACATTGAATTAATTTCTCTCACAACCAAAATAGTATTGACCAATATACTTTCTACTTTATAAATATTATACATATTTCTCTTTATGTATTTTATTCTACAGTGTGCTCAATAGTTGTTTGAAATAGGGCAACTGTTAGATTCTAGGAGGCTGAGAATCCTGAAATGAACCATATGTACCTCATCTACACTAATGGAAAAGTAACAGCTGGGAAGAAAATAATCTTACCTCTGGTCTAGGGATAGAGAAAAATGACATGAATATTGTGGTCAACAAAAGAGCAAATCCCTTTAGAAGATTCTGGGTCTAGCACATTGGAAGTTGGGTTTTATACACAAGTTTTATTTAGGACGTCAAAGCACTCAGGGTTGGTGGCAGGAGTCCATCAAGAAATGCTTCATATCAGCAGTGTGTCCTTGATTTTTGTGTGTTCTAAAGATTTTTTAAACACTTGTTTTACTATGTATTTATCATCTTAAAATTATGATGTATACTTCACAGTGACATCTTAAGATAAACACTCCTGCTTTTTCCTCCTCTTTTTGCTTTAATTGACTACTGGGAACAAGTTTAAAAGTAAATAGCTTAAGGATATTGTTACCTACATTATGAGGCTTTTTTATTTTATTTTTTCTTTTGTTAAATAGAAAATTCCTGTACTTCTCTCGGTATGTGCCTAAAAAACCCTGTTTATTTTTCTTTTTTTTTTTTTTTTTAAAGATTTTATTTATTTATTTGACAGAGAGAAAGAGATCACAAGTAGGCAGAGAGGCAGGCAGAGGGAGAGGGGGAAGCAGGCTCCCCGCTGAGCAGAGAGCCCGATGTGGGGCTCGATCCCAGGACCCTGAGATCATGACCTGAGCCGAAGGCAGAGGCCCAACCCGCTGAGCCACCCAGGTGACCCAAAAACCCTGTTTATTTACTGCTTAATTTTCTACTTGACACTTTCATGACACTTATTCAAATTGAAAAATAGCTTCAAACTAATTTGTGTGTGTGTACACACACACACACACACACACACACACACACACACACACACAATCCAGGATATTTCATGTAAAAACAGCAAATTGTTTTCGAGAAAGCATAAGAAATTGACTTTATGTTAGATTCTGATGAGAAAGTATGGTGTTTAATGTAGTTTTACAAACTTTTGAGTAATTTGTGTGGCCAGGGATTGTGCTAGACCCAAAATAACATGCTGCATATCCAGCTCTCATGTAGAGCATGGCAGATGATTCTTGTTATTGGAGAAGTAATACCAAGAAATTACTGTAAGACTCTGCTGTCTTTCCTGCAATTGAATTTTGAGAAGGCAAATCTGAAACCACGGGATTGACAACCTATTTCATTCCCACCGCCAGGGGCACATTTATCTCAGATAAACCTTCCCCATGTATGGTTGTGTCAAGGTAGGGGGGATAGGAGGAATCAGGAACCAGGAACAATGGAAGCACAGGCATAGTTAAGCAGGAAAGGGAAGTCACAGTGGGGCTAAGCATCACGTCTGGAGGAGCTTAGGGCAGTAAACAGGAAATTAATTTTGAGATGAGATCAGGGAGGATTGGGAAGAAGTTGGATCAAGACAGTGAGTTTTAATGTGAAAATAGTAGGAGGATTAAAAACCTACTTTTCTGGGATGCAGCAGGAGTGAATCTGATAGCTTCAAATTGCCATTCAGAGCCAGACATTATCCACAAATCAAACAAGTGAAAACCAAAACAGTGAAGGCTATCTAGCAGTTACTTACAACATGGCAAGTAATTTACTAGATTAAATTGTTTTTCCTAAAGTAGTTGTACCAATTTACATTCCTACCTGCAGGATATGGGAATTCTAGTTGCTCCATGTCCTCACCAAGCAGCTGATATCATGTCTTTTTTGTTACAGGATTACCAATATTAAAACAAATTCATGTATCTGGTCAGGAGGAGGATTGAGAACCAATTTCCTATAATCTGAGAGAATCATACTAGATAGATAAGAATAAGGACTGACGTTTGGAATAATCTTGTGGAGAAAATTACTTAACCTCTTTGTGTTACTAATTATTCATGAAATTATGTAATACTTCGTAAGGTTGTTGTGAGGATTTAAATGTGTTAAGACTTGCAAAGCACATTATGTTTGCAGTGTTAACTGTTATTATTGTATCTTCATCATAGAGTCTACCAAATAGTGAACAAACATTCCTGGGTACATTCTTCCACGGGGCTGTGCTAGCCCTCCCTAGATACTCCTGTATCAGTCACCCATTCATCCGGCAGGACGATCAGAAAAGGCATTTTTTTAGTCATTATCTGACAATGCCAGACAAACAAACCTATGAGGAAAAAAAAAGGTCGGATAGGAGGCAAGAGAAAATAAGGATGGGTTATCTTCTTCATAATTTCCGTTGTTATAAATATCTTCTCAAGTATTATGAAGAGCCAAAGATACTGATTTTCTTGCAAACTCAAAACACTGGCTTAGGAAACATTTCTCTTAATTGTCTAAGAAATAAAATGGAGGGAATAAAATTTAAAAATCAATTAGGGTGCCTGGGTGGCTAAGTCAGTTAAGCATCTGCCTTCAAGCCCGGTGCTGGGCTCCCTGCTCAGTGGGGTTCTGGTTATCCTTCTCCATCTCTGTCTCTCAAAAGAAGAAATAAAATCTTAAAAAAAATAAAAATAAAAATTGCTTATTATTGTACACACACATAAAATAATTTCTACCAATTTATACAATTTCAGATATAATTTCAGAAGTAAGAAGACATGGCAGATGCTGGCAGTGGAATCAGTGTAGGCTGAATTTTAGCCTTATGAAAGCAAATTACTTTTATATCAAATCAACACATTGTAAAAAATATCTGAAATATGAATATTTTAATTAGAAGCAATAACTAAGTATCTACACCATGTATAGCAATAACTCAGTAGTACTTTTTTAGAGTTTATTTATTTATTTATTTTTAGTAATCCCTGTACCCAGTGTTGGGCTTAAACTCAGGAGCCCAAGATCAAGAGTCCTATGCTCTTCTAACTGAGCCAGCCAGGTGACCCTATCAATTGTACTTTAAAGCAAAAAACAGCATATTTTGTTTGTGGTTATTCAGTACTCATGAGCAAATAGATCAAGTTTACTTTACTTCTGAGGCAATGCTGTAAATAAGCCAACAATTTTTATTTGCCACTGACTGCATAACCAAAGTACATTTGGGTAGACTAGAGTCAGTCATGCAATGTCATGTATTTCATTCTAATTATTTAAATATTACTTTATAAATAATTCAAACAATATATAATATTGTAATAAAGATAGACATAACCCTAAACCTTACCACCATTAATATTTGCACATCCTCATTTGAATGTTTGTTAAACAAAGTTTATCTCTCATTAGTATTCTCATTAGCTTACTGGGCTACACAGTTTGATTTAGATACAATACCTTGGAATAGCCAGTGTAGTGTGTTTATTTGTTGGTTGCTTCCTTCCATTCATTCCTCCCTTTTTAAAAAAATACTTCAAATTTCCCATATCTGTGTGGGTTTTAGTGTCTCTGGGCTACCATAAACCAATCAGCCTATGAGCTAAATTGGGTACCGGTGAGTGAGACCAATCGGACCCAAAAAAAACTGTGTTCTGGGATGCCAGTTGTGGGAAGCAGACTTTCTCTTTTCTGCTGAAAACATGTAGCCTGGAGACCTTCTTGAAACTTCAAGGGGAGTGCCTGCTGGGAATGAAAGAACCACAAAGGAAATATTGCTGAAGAATGAGAGGCAGCAACTACATTCTAGTCACATTGTTTTAATCACTGGATTAAGCTTCTTCTGAGACAAGACCTGCTCTGGACTTTTCAATTATGTGAGCCAATACGGTCCCTGTATTGTTTAATCCAATTTGAGTTGGAATTTTAGTTACTTGCAACTAAAGTCACCCTGACAAATATATTGAGCTTCAGGTAATTCCATTTTTTAAAAAGATTTTATTTTATTATTATTTTTTTATTTAATTGAGAGAGAGCATGAGCGGGGCAGGGTGGGGGTTGGGCAGAGGGAGAAGCAGACTCCCCACTGAGCGCAGAGCCCAACAGGGAGCTCCATCCCAGGACCCTGAGATCATGACCTGAGGTGAAGTTAGACGCTTGACCAACTGAGACAGCCAGGTCCCCCAGGTAATTCCATTTTTACAAAACAGCTCCATGAGGTGACTAGAAGTGCTAGGAGATCTATTCTTGTGTGTAATCTCAGCTCTTGCATGGAACCACTTCTTCTAGAACGTAGAATGCTATATGGATAGATCACTGGGTTTTTTGTTAGGGAAGGTAAGTTTTAGTCTTTGTTCTGATAATTTTTGATTTAAGTTAATTGTGTAATTCACTTGACCTTAGTGTCTTTATCTACAAAAGGCTTTCACCATGTTTCTTTACCTATCTGTCTACTGAAGTGGAACCCTTTTTCAAAAGAATTCCAGATTCTTTGTGGAACCCCAACAAATAAAATATATAAGTTGCAGGAAGGTTAATTATTTTTCTCATTCTTGTATCTGTAGTACTGCCATATATTTGGCAAATGTATGTGTCCAGCAAATAGTTGCTGGATAAATGAATAAAAGAACTTCTCTGTTGGGGGGAGTTTGTACCCCTCTCTTGCTTAGCGTTTCCCTCATTCTCCTGAGCTGCCCTTGAGGATCCATCAAGGAACTTAAGGGATTGGCAGAGCACAGCCTGACAGCAATGACTAAATGATCTATCTATAAGGCCCTTCTAGTTCTAACATTGTGTATCCAACCTAGTGATTCTCAGCTGTACCAGTCTCGTAGTGCATGTTGATAATGTCATCAAGATTACAGTCAGAGACATTTCAAATTATTTTTCCTTCTCTACTGAATTTTTTTCTGTTACATTAATTAAGTACTATTAATTAGTCATATACTATTTTAATTAATCACCACTTGATTAATTAATGTTACTTTTTGAAAAGCCTGCCATGCTCAGGCATTGTGCCTGCTGGTAGAGCAGTGAACAAGATGGAATGGCAGATATGGTCCCATCGTCTTAGAGCCTCCATGGATGTACATTAGAATATCCCAGAGGGTTTTGAAAATCTTGGTGCTCCCAGGTCTCAGCCCCAGAGGATCTGATTTAAGTGGTTTAGAGCCCTGGCTCAAAATGGAGTTGGGGTGATTTTGTTCCCCAGGGGCAAAATGTCTGGAGACATTTCTGATTCTCATAGCTGGGGAGAGGGATGCTTCTGGCGATGCTGTTAAACAATACACAGCAAAACTCCCCAACAAATAATTACCCAGTGAAAAATGGCAGTATGGCCAAAGTTGAGAACCCCTGCTCTAGGGTTTGGCCTGGTGATTCTGTGTGCAGTTAAGGTTGCAAATCACTGTTCTAGAATCTCCCAGGAAAGAGTGTTATGGTGGATGAGGGATCTGTAGCAGCCTGTGTGATTTGGAAAGAGCTTCCTATGTGATTCTCTATACCTTCCCTCCAGCCAGGTTGAAACTCATGTTTTAAATATTTACAAACTCCCAACTATGTGCAATGAATTTGAAGGCTAAAGAGATAAATAGGATATGTTCTTAGGACTCAGGGGAATTATAATCTAGAAGATAAAAAGGCATTCACAAACTATTTTACAATGGAGAGAGATGGCTAAATTGTAGGAGATTTCTATTCTTTTTGCTTAGTTGTAGCTTCTAAAATGTCTGATATATTTGTACTAAAGAAGTAAAGTGGTAAAAGTAAAAAATAATATAAATAAATAAAAATGATATAAATATAAAAAATAAGAGTATATAAACTATTGTTTTAAAATGAAAAGTATGATTTCACAGTGGATTTTGTTATTTATTGAATGACAGGTAGTTGAATAAAGTAGCCTTTGCAAAAAGGCTTGTTTTGCAATGCACTGACTTCTCCGTTCTGAGGTAGTCAAAGAGAGATTGGGCAACTATCTAGCCTCCCCCTCTTCCAACCCCCGCGCCCTGCTCCCGTCTATATGGCTATATATATATATATATATCAACTGCATGTATTATGTATGTATTTTGGAGCCAGTCATCAGGAGTTGGTTTTGTAAGTAAGCTTATCATAAGTATGTGAAGTTAACACATACTCCCTCTTCATAATGCATTTTTCTTTGGGCTCTCAGGAGATAGTTTCATGTCATGACAATGAGGAGATATAAAGGGACAGAATTTATTTCTTCCTTCCATGATGCCTCTGTGTGTGCCACATGTGTGTGTGTGTATGTGCATGCGTAGGAATGGCTACATAAGTAGGAAACACAGATCTGAAGAGAGTAAGCGCCTCAGTTTCTTGGCAGAAATGGATCTGGTAGGAGGTCACTATACTTGAAGTAGTGGAAGAGGAAAGGTTTGAAGTGTTGGGATAGTGAAGATAGATGAAAGTTTGACAAGTGAAGCTTTTAAAACGCATTTTTGAGCCTAATCTAAGCCTTATCGGGGTTGCAAATATGTCTATGTGATTGTGAAATTAAAAACCAAACCAAACCAAACCCAGGCTCTCTACTTGTCTCGAAGGATGGGAATATACATATTAGTTTAGGTGCTTTCCAGAGTTCTGTTAGAGCCAATTCTGGTATTAAATTTATTTTTGGGGAAAAAAAGAATGAATGAATGAATGAGAGAGAGGGGGAGAGAGAGCTTGTCTGGCAGTCCTTGGAGATAAACATGAGAGTTTGAAGCTGCTTGCTATTTTCAAAATGGGTACTTTGATCATTGTTTCAGTGGAATTTTAGGCTGGGGGAGGGATTGTATGGCATTAGGTGTGTCTTGCTTCCATGCATTTGCTCATTTAAGGCTCAGCTCAACTGACGTTTTCTCCTAAGAAGTCCTTGATCATGTCAGCACAGAGGACTTTGACAATTTTAAGACATGCAAAATAGTCACTGGTACATTATTTATTATTTCTAACAGTGCAGTTCTCCTTAATTGGCTATGAACTCACAGAGGCAGGACTTCGTTCCTATCTTCCCCAGCAGGCCAAACCCAATGCCTTGGCATCATAGGTCCTCAAAAAAGGTTTGCTGTAAGGGATAATTTTGTTTTCTCTCCCTAACCCAGTAATAAGAGATATGATGCAATCCTTCTTCATTCTGGCTCTGATTGTAAGAAGCAACCACAACAAATTTTTCTGTAAACCTCTCCATTTAGATGTAGAGTTCCAGTGTGCAACCTCTGCCACCAAACCAGGGAAGGACATTATATATTAATGTTAGAAATCCACGCATGCTTCGGTTTCAAATACTTTCCACTGTTTTTTTTTTTTTTTTTTCTTTCTTTCACCAAATGAAATCTTTCCATGTTTTAGCTCTAAGAGAGATTAAGCACATTCAATCTAATTATGCAACCTACTGACAAAAGCAATCTAAATGTGAAACACTCTGCTGGTTGTATTTCACAGTTGCCATTGGAAACAGAGAGGAGTTTGGAAAACTGTAAAGTCAAGTCTGAGCCTTGGCATTAGCATGTCTCTCTGGGAAGGCATTTCCTGGGTCTGTTCTTTCTTTCCTTCATTCTTTGTATGCATGCTGTATGTGTGTCCAGTCAGGCTCTGCAAATAACTGAAAAGACTGTATCAAAGTGGGAATACTGCATATATTAAAAAATGGAGAAATGCTTTACAAGTTAAACAAACACCAAACAAACAAAACCCAGCCTGCCAGGGAGTCTGAGACTTGATATTTTCTGAAGCTGAATAAGATACCGTTTATCTGATGTTGAAGAAGACCAGTTGTCCTGGTCTTTAAAAATTCCTAATTCCATACATGCTTGGTAACTTCTCAGGCTAACAATTCAGCCTTATGTATTACAGTTGTTAGCTGCAGATTTTGTTTCTCACTGTGGTAGTATGTTTTATATTCAGGCCCAAAGATGTGCTAGTTCCAAAACAGGTTTCTTAAGTATTTTCATTCACTTTGGGTTAAACACTGAACAATGTATTTCTTTCCAAAAATAATTTTGCTGATTATTTTGAATTATAGGCTGGGTTTACATGACAGCTACAAAATATTTTGGAAGTGGAAAAAAGAGTGCTGGCATCGATGTGGGGAGCATCAAGATACACAAAATGGTTTCGTTGAAATGAGAGCACTTGGCCATGTAAAGACAGCCGGTTTGACCAGACGGCCAGTCTGACCAGTTTCTTTTTCCCTCAGCTTTCCAGGCTCTCTCATGTGTGTTATCTGATTGGAAAGTCTTTGCCACTGACTGACAGGTATGGCAAAGCCCTGCAGGACAACTCTTTGTAACAGAAACTGAGCTCCGTGTTCACCTCTCTGTCAACTCTGAGCACCCGAGCGTTAATCCAAGAAGGCTGCACTGTGTTCCTGAGCTCCTCACCTCCCACCAGGCCCTCCATTAATGTGTGGTGGAGGGAGGAGATTCTCTCAGGTTCCGGGTACCTCCCCTTGTCTCCTGGCCTCCAGTGCTGAGATCCCAGAATGCCCTGAGGCAGGGCCCACCCAAGGGATTGCTAAATAGACTTTCTAATTTACACAGATCTTGAAATCATTAAAAATCCAGTTTCCACATTCTATTTCATGTCTCAGACTTGTACTATTAGCCTCCACCCAAGACCTCCCAGCTGGAATCATAGTGCTTCCCAGCTGTAGGATTAACATTCATTCATTTATTTATTCACCCATCCAGTTGTCTATCCATATCTTCATTTAACCAATGCTATCTGTTAATCATTGCTGCAGACTCAATGTTTATATCACCCTAAAATTCATGTGTTGAAACCTAATTCCCAGTGTGATGGTATTTGGGGGCGGGCCTTTTAGGTTTAGGTCATGAGGGCAGAACCCTCATAAATGGGATTAGTGTCCTTATAAAGAGACCCTAGAGAGCTCCTTAGCACCTTCTACTGTGTGTGGACACAACAAAAAGTCTATGAAACAGGAAGTAAGCTTTCCTTAGATATCAAATCTCGCCTCCAAAACTATAAGAAATAAGTATTTGTTGTTTATAAGCTACTCAGTCCATGGTATCCTGTTACAGCAGTTCAAACACTCTTGTCCCATATACTGGGCACAGTGCTGTGAATACAATGGTAAGCAAAAGAAGACACAGTCCTGTTCACACAGATCTTATAGTCTGCTGAGGGTAAGGGATAATCACTCCCAATCAATTAAAAATGAGCTAAGTTCTATGGAGAAAAGGTAGAGGGTGCTATGATAGAGGATACCAGGTTGGGGAGTGGGGAGGATCAGCAGCAAGGCTTTCTCCCAGAAAAATTCTGGCTTATCTGAGATGAGTTGAGTCAGGTGGGGGTAAGGAGAGTATTTCATCTGGAGAGGGGCACGCACAAAGCCCCTCTGGCAGGAGGAGGGTCAGCATTTCCCAGGAACTTAGGTAAGGGCAGTATGACAAGAACATGGAGAATGAGAAGGAACAGGGTGGGATAGGATCTAAAGGAAGCCTTGTAGATCATGATTAAGAGTCTCATCAGTAGGCTAAGAGAAATGAATGAAACCTTTAAAGCCTGACAATGGAAGGGCACCTGGCTGGCTCAGTTAGTGGAACATGTGACTCTTGATCTTGGGGTCTTGAGCTTGAGCCCCATGTTGAGGGTAGAGATTACTTAAAAAAATTAAAGCATGACAGTGGAAGGACCACAATTACGGCTATTTTAAAAGATCACTAGGTTATACTATATTGAACATGGATTAGAGTAGAGGCTGAAGTGAGATGGGTGATAGTAGTCTTGGTGTGGATGAAGATTCTCTGGGCCTTAGTGATGGTAGATACAAATAGTTGTGGGTAGACTTAAGAGACTTGCCAAGATAAATCCATTGGGCTTAGTAATATATTGCGTATGGAACGTGAAGGAGAGGATTCTGGGGTTGTAGAACTTTCTCATTAGTGCAGTCATTCACAGAAAGGAAGAACTGGAACAGGGTCATGTAAAGGAGAAGATTATGAAGGCAGTTGTGGACATTTTGAGTTTGAGACATTTAACTGGAGATGTCCAGAAGGTATTTGAAAATTTAAGTCTCAGTTTCCAGAGAGTGATCTGGAAAGGAATACTACATATACGGATCACTGGTGGTAAATGCGTCCATAACTGTGGCTGAGCTTTCCTGAGGAGACAGTGTGAAGTAAGTTAGACAAGGGGACCTAGGACTGAAGACTATGGTATTCTAACATTTAATGGTGAGACAGAAGAAAAGGAAATCATCAGAGATTGAGAAGGGTGGTCAGAGATATGAAGAGAAAACCAAGAGAGAAGAGCATACTGGATTTCTCCATTTGTCTTTCTGCCTTTCTGCATGCCACTCTGTGCCATGGGAAGCTCATCTCTATGAGCTGTATAACCCAGGTTCCCTTGCCCCTGGCTTGATTTTAGGCTCAGCCAATGAGAAGAGAGAGAGATCAGATACATTTCCCTGGCTCCCTTCCTTTATGCTGTAGTTTTATGGTGGCTTCATTCTTCTAATGTCTGCAGTTTTTATATTAGAGTGTGTTGAAGAGTATATGAAAGGCAAAGAGAGAGTAAGTATTGAAGCATCGATGAGTCTTAAGGCCACATGTTGTGTGGCCTCCAGAGGAGATTACAGCCACTGTCAAAATATAACACGGCAGATTGGCTTTAATGCTGCCCTACATGGAAAATGTCTTGTGTGTACCCTCTCTTCATCTCCCGTATATTCTTCAGTCTACTCCAATCTAGCAATTACCAACATTCTGCATAAAGGAGAATAGTCATAGGAAAGTAGCTGGATGTGAATATGGGCTCAAAGAGAGTTGAAAAACACAACACAAAATTCCCTAATCAGGTCAAGAAGTATATTCAGAGCTTCAAGATCAGCATTTAGTGGAGA
>CM052898.1:94877967-94896804 GCA_028534135.1 Potos flavus | reverse complement strand
TTTTTTTTTTAATTTTATTTATTTATTTGACAGAGAGAGAGAGTACAAGCAGAGGGAGTAGCAGGCAGAGGGAGAGGGAGAAGCAGGCCCCCCGCTGAGCAAGGAGCCCAATGCAGGGCTCCACCCCAGGACCCTGAGATCATGACCTGAGCCAAAGGCAGCTGCTTAACCAACTGAGCCACCCAGGTGCCCCTACTCGGTACTTTCAAGATTATCCTTTTTCCTAAGGATAAATTTAGACTTTTACTCTGGGTTTTCAGAATTCAGATATTAACATGAATTTATTTGACAATCTGACATATAAACTCTTGAAGCATAAAAAATAGCTACTAAATAATCATTCACCTTAGATCCCAAATGCCCTGAGAGCCACTGTGTTAGTGTGAAAGGAGAGTTTGAGTGTTTTATCTGAGGTAAAGTGTTCAATATAATAATTAATAGATTTTTATTAAGCAAAAACATGGACACAAAATAGCCAAAACAGTATCATATTTGTCTATGGCAATTTATATCAGGATAATACTACTGTAGTTAGGATTTCCTTTTCCTTTTTTTTTTTTCTGAATTTTCTACAATGTGATATTATTACTTTTACAATGGAATTCTCTTTTCAGGAATGCTCAGAGAATATACACTGCGCCAGGTTCACGGTATCCTTGGAGTTTAGATAAAAGATCAATATTGGAAGAGGACAGATTTTAGAGTTTTAAACAGCGGCACTAAGGGATATAAGGCATGGCAAGAAATAAATGAGTACTAAATGCATTTATGTCTTCAGTCTTCATCGTTTTTACTTAATGCAATTATTTCATGCCATCAATTGAAGAAGAGATGAAGTCTAACTCTGTTGGGTTATAATGCATGAGGGTTAGGCCCAGAGTAGCATCTATCAAGATTCACAGTCCAAACTTGCAAAGAGAGACTTAAATGGAATTCTATTGCTTAGTAAAACCTCTGTAAAGACAGTAAAGGGGATCCATTCCTAAGCACTCAGCAAAACATCACATCTCCCTCTCCTCTCCAGTTCTCTAAATTCTGTACCTGCAAGAGCCTTTCATTTGCCATAACCCAGGGAAGGGGAAATCAAAACAACAACAAACAAACAAAAAGAAAAAAGAAATATTTTCTCTTTAACTTCTGGTCTGCAACTATGTCTTTTTCTGCCCCTTCTCTTTGGAAAGCAGAGACTCAAATACTTTTGCTGGGTTCCCCCCACCTTTCTCATGATAGTGATGGATGCAAGCAGGGTAGAAGAGTAAAAGTGGGTTGGGAGTTACAGGATTCTTGAATAGTTTTGCCTCAGTTGAAACCATTCAAGTTTACCTTTAGAAAAAAAAAAAAACTAAATATTTACTTGCTAAACCATACCAAATTAATTTTACTCATCATTTTTGCAACAAAAATCAAAACTTGCAGCGAACACTCACGTCCTAAAAAATGGCACTAATAAAAACAAAATCCCACAGTCTCTGAAGCTCTATAAAATGTGCACCTTGGGAGAAGTGTGTGTTGATGTGCACATGCAATGTGTCAGAAGCACCTACCACAGGAACATAGATACAGCGCGTGCAGAAGTCTATGGACATGATGATGCAGAGCTTGGAAAGATCTAGCAGCACCAGCCATTTGCTCTTCCTCACCTTTGCTTGGCCAATCTCTCTCTCAGCTTCTGCAACTGGGATACCTCCTGCTCATGATCAATCACTTTTATTTCATAAAATGGCCTCTTAGAGTACCTTTCATCTAGGCGTGACAATCCACTTGATCACACCCATTTGTTGAAGGCAACAGCAACTGTTGCGTGGTTCTCAGCCTCCTGGATGACACCACTGCCTAACACCTGCTCCTGCTGCAGAGGAGCAAAGAGCAAACCAACTTGCATTAATTTTAAAAATTTCACAGTAACAAATAAATTTTAAAATACTTTTAAAGCAATTTTTATCTTCCAGGTAAATGATCTATGTATATAAAATCCATGACTTCTTTTTAAAGGAATGAAGAGAATATATGAAAGTGGAGGTAGTGCCGGAGAGAACGATACCGGCAAGGCATTATGCAGATTGGCCCCTTGACCAAAATATAGTCCTTCAGTCCACCTAAACTCTGCTATTGGAGATACTTTCAGGTTAATACATATCTTCCCTCAAAGTACGCACCATCTTGGAGTATTATATTTAAATCAGATGACCGTTCTACTAAAATGTGCTTAGGAAGAGTTTCAGAAAAAATGGATTTTATTTGAGAGGTTTGAAGAATCTAAGTAGGGAAGAAATAGTCAATAGTGGAGCAAGGAGGCCTTCCATGAGAAGGTAAGATAAAAAACTATGGTTAGGAACCTAGGAAGGTACTGTAGAGAGGTCCTGAAGACGTTGAAAAGTAGCATAAATAGGGAGGTATGATACAAGACATTTTGTGAGCATTATAGTTTTGCTAGGGTCAGTGTTTTGCCCAGGGTAAAAGGAGAAAATGCCTTCCAGCACTGAATATCATCCTCAAATCCTCTCTGTGGACTAGCCCTCCTTTCTGCCTGGTATCTATTCAGTTATTCGTTTATGCAATATTTATTCATAGCCCTGTTTATACAGCACAAGAAAAGTTAAATGGGGTTTTTTTGGACTGGTTAATCAGCTAACCATTTTATAGCCCCACTTCGTGGGGAAATGTGCGCCAAGCACCTAAAAAATATGAACTCAACTTGTTTTAAAAAATATAGGAAAAAAACTTAAGATTCTTTATAGAGAACATGAAGAGAAAAAGCATTATAAGGAGCTAGGTACAATGCATAATGTGATTGTCCTATTGAAACAACATCATCAATTAGTCATTTATACAGTAATGTAAATTAAGTAAATCTGATTGTTTTCCTCTTGATTATTAGCTGACACCACTGCCAGGAAAGGGAATTTGTCTTTGGTGATGAAATGTAGGTAAAGGACAACACTGTTTTGCAACATGTATCACTTTTGGGGATCTTATAGGCCAAGATACAGAGATGCAGAAAAAAAAAACTTGGAGCCATATAAATATTAAGGGTCTGCTGAAGACCCAGTAGGAATTCGATCACATTTTATTTTTTTAATTTATTTATTTGAGAGAGAGAGAGAACATGAGCCGGAGGAGGGGCAGAGCATGAGGGAGAAGCAGGCTCCCTACTGTGCAGGAAGTCTGATGTGGGGCTCAATCCCAGGACCCTAAGATCATGACCTGAGCGGAAGGCAGACGCTTAACCAATTGAGCCACCCAGGTGCCCCATCGATCATGTTTTAGATAAATAGTCTGTATGTGAGTAACTCCAGAGTTAAATGTTAAGTGCTGAGATGATTCCTCTCATTTATATTTATTAGGAACTATTCTGTACAAGGGAAAGAACATTTAAGGGAAAGGAGGATTGCCAGTTGGCAAGTTTGAGGAAAAGGTGCAACAGGATGTTGTGGAAAAGGACAGGTATGGGATGTCCTGCCTGATGCATTAACCCAGACAGGGTAAAAGGAGCAGAGGTGAGAGGGTTTTTACAGGGTTATATTTCTTAAGTAATTCAGTGCGGGTATTAAGGCCTTAAAGGATCTTGTTCTTAAAGGGCATAAGAACTGAGTTGTAAAATGACTTAACAAAATACATATCACACCTTGAACTAGGCCTTCTATTTTAGACAAGTTGTATACCGCTCAGTTTGTTTCCATTTATAGACAGAAGAACACACTGAATTAGGTCATTAACAAGACACACCCAATGTAGGGCCTCCTTACATAAAACCATGAAAATTCTTTCTGGGAAAAGTAACCCCCGTGCTTCGACATTTTGGTTGCTGGACGTTATACTGGATTAGATTGCGAAGATTACATAATCTCTCTGAGGGCTGCAGGCCTTTCATCCTCTCAGCTGGCATAAAAACAGCTCAGCACTGTCAAACAGCACAGAAAGAAATATGTGGGTATGTTCTATCACTTCATTTATACCACAAATCCTTGGCTTTGAAAACATGAACTTGATTTATCCTTCCTCTGAGTAATGTTCTATCATGATCCAAGACTGAGGAAAGTAGGTTCTGATTTCAAGAGTTTTTAATCCCTTGAAAGAAGAATTCTTCAACAGGATCAGGATTGTAGACTATCAGACTTCAATAGATTTTAGAGTTTTTCTAGTTAAAGCCCCACTTTCTATAGATAAAGCCACTGAAGACCAGAAAATTACTTGTCCAAGATCACACATGTAGCTAATGGAAAAGGAGAGATCATGTCCTGGCCTTTTAAGTCTCTGGTTTACACACATGTAAACTAAAACTAAAAATAACTCAAGCTAAGGTGTCAGGTGTCTCAAATCTGGCTAATACAATGGAATCACCAGAGGAATTTTTTTTTTTTTTTTTTTAAGGAAATTCTCAGATCCCACCATAGACAATTCAATCAAAATCCCTGGGTAGAAAGACATGACTTCTATTTTTTGATCATTTGTTTGAATTTTCTCAGACAAATCCAATGTGGAACTAGTTTGAAAACTACTAGTCTAAAGAAATAGCCAATCATCTTTGGCTAGAATGACCACATACCCTCTTTTTCCCAAAATATTCTTGGTGTGCATCTGTTGTTCCAGATCTAATTATTAATAGAAGCTCCTTTCACTTTTAAAAGTGTCCCAGAGGGGCGCCTGGGTGGCTCAGTCAGTTAAGGGTCTGTCTTTGCCTCAGATCATAATATCGGGGTCCTGGGATAGAGCCCCAAGTCAGGCTCCCCACACAGCAGGGAACCCGCTTCTCCCTCTCCCTCTCCCTCTGCTCCTCCCCCTGCTCATGCTCTCTCTCATATAAATAAATAAAATCTTATAGAAAAAACAAAAGTGTCCCAGACTGTATGACAAGCTAACCTTATCTTTAATTCATCTGACTTGTAAGCACTGAAATGATATCTCCAATGGCAAATGCAAAATTCCCCCTAAAGTATTAAAAGCTAGAGCCAGGAATCATGGGGCTGCCCCAAGATAATAAACTTGTTCGGCCACTGGGGAATCTACCCCTTAAAAAAGAGACATACCCATCTCCATAATAATTTTTGGCTTCCTAAGCTTATGGTGACAGTGTAGCCAGGTTATGAAAGACTTTGGGGAGGCTGTTTTTCTGGGATCTTCCTAAACTTAATATTATAAGAGTTCCCTATATTTCTAATCAAGATATAGCAATTTATTAATGATAGGTACATGAGGAGTTAATGGAATCCTGACAGAAGACCAACTTATTAAAGAAAATGCCTAGGCCTGCAACATATCCAAAAAAACTCATTTCTGTAATTCAAGGGATTACTAAATTGCTGCATTTTTTTAAAAATCCCCATTTCTGTTTGTCATTGCTTATTTTAGCCTGGACATTTTCACTTACAAGAGAAACCCAATTCAACTAGCTTCAGGTAAAAAAAGAAAAAAAAAAATTATTGACTTATATACCTGGGGAGGAAAGGAGTAGCTCCAGCAAGCATAAATATACCTGGGAAAAGGTCATCAAGATCCTTCCTCACATGTCTCAACTCTGCTTCCACCTGAATAGACCGGAATCTCATTCTCTCCTATTGTTCCCAGACTCCAAAGACATTATAAGCAGGATAGTTGCCAGTGGTCTAAATTTCATATCCTTTGAGCAAGAGGAAAACAGAGGCAAGAGACAATTTTCTACCCTTGTCCCAATAGAAATATACCAAGGAGTCTGATTGGCTGTCTGACATCATTAAGTTACTTTCTGAACAAATCTATTAGCCAAGGGAATGAGTGCTCCAATTAAATAAGATTGTGTCTCATTCCTACCCACTAATATCACAGTGAATAAAGAAGGGGTCTATTATATAAAATTGGGAAGGACAAAGAGAAAACTATCATATAACTAAAAATTGTAACAATCCTCATAAACCCCCAAAAAGTAGATGCTTCAATTCAGTAGATCAGTAGAGAAAATCCTACAACAGCTTTGGGAAAAGACCTGCACCTTTTAAAATTAAAATAAGAGGGCATGCTGAGTAAAAAGTGTAAACCTTATTCTTCTAAATGTCTTATTCCAAATTCAAGATGCAGTAAGAATGACCTTTCTTCACAAAAGCACCTGCACCCCTATTTGGAAGTTGCTATTAGAAACGCAGTTACATACCAATGAAAGAGAGTAACTGAAATATCTCCTTTATTCTAATAAGACACGGAGTGCAGTTGTGGAAACACAAAATTACACAGGAAGTCTAGAAAAGAATGAAATCCAGACTCAGGATGTCCTAACCCTTCCCTGACCCCTAAACACAGAACCTTTGCAATCAATGCTTTATATTCAAGTATCAGGTGGTAGTAAATTTGTGGATTATTGAAATGAAGACTGAAGAAAAGAGGTAAACAGAAAATAGTCATGAGGTTAGGTAGTTAATTTTCTCTCTGATCAATTTTAGAATGTATTTCTTAGCCCTCTGTCTCCAAGTTGGGACCACATTCAAATGTGAAAAGAAATAAATATTGATTGAACACAGATGGTGAGCATGTTAATACTGCAAGTCCAAGAGAATAAAGCATGATCCCATGAGCTCCTCTCCAGTGTAATCTCTATTTATTATCAGATGTTCTAATGTATTCAATTCTGCTGCAGGAATACACTTTCTGCACTTTGTAAACATGAAATAGTAAGTGTGAGTCCATAATTAATTCACAGAGAAGAAAGTTAAAGCATGAAGAAGTTGAGCTTTTTCTGGAAATTCTAGTAAATTATTACAGAGGTTAGAAACTGGATGCTGAAGAAAATGTAATCACAATGGTCAGAGAGGAAAATGTTTTCCATATTCAGCCACTAACTACTCAGTGCTATGCTTCAGGGAGCTAAACTGTTAATCTTTAGAGCAAGGTTTCTCCAAGTTTGAGATATTAGTGTAAAAAGCACATTACTGGGTATCACTTCCTCCTTGGTGACTTAAAATCTATAAAGAAAAGGACTGACCAGTAACTTTTATTTTATTAAGCATCCTCAGGTAATTCTTAAGAAGCTAAACTTTTAAAACTTCTGCTTTACCATTTATTAATTACTAGTGTAATATTTACCAGCTGCAATAGATCACTGCTTTTTTTCCCCTTTATACTTGAATCTTAATAAAAACAATACATAATAAGTCTTTACTTGTATTTTTTAAGGAAACTAGAAAAGCATTCCTTAAACAGAGTCGAACTTATGACTAGCCTCTCAGGAACATAGACAAAGTTCCCCTATCATTCCCTCAACAAATACTTACTGAGTATTTATTATGTGATGAGCTCTACTTTCTGTGTTGAGGGTCGAACGATGAGCACAATAGAAAAATTTGCTTCCATAGACCTTACATTTTAGGTAAAAGAGGGCCATCTGTTAAGACTTTTTTAAAATGAAATATACAGTTTAGATAATGATACTTGCTAAGAAAAGAGATGAAACAGACTACAGCAATAGGCTATAATTCAAAGTTAATTCAATATCAACTTTCAATAATAGTGGAAGAAAGAATGGTCCCATAAACTTGCAGCAGGTAACAATGATTAAAATATAGAAAAAAAAAGTTTAATAAAACTATTTAAATTCACTAAGAAATATCTAAAAATACAAATAAACTCAAAAACCTATATTGGAAAGGCTAAGAATTTTGAATTCACAGCATGAAAACAACAGAGCCAAATTCAGAACCTAAATGCCCCAGGACTTGACAGATAGCTAAACTATGTATTACGGGACACTACAGAGAAGCAGGTAGAAAGCAGACAGAAATCTATTCTTGAAAAAAGGAGTAATGCAGAGCTGGATATGTGAATTTGATACTCTCCTTAAAGGAGTACATTCCAGGGCACCTGGGTGGCTCAGTTGGTAAAGCAACTGCCTTTGGCTCAGGTCATGATCCTGGGGTCCTGCTGTGGGGAGCCTGCTACTCCGCCTGCTTGTGCTCTCTCTCTCTCTGCATCAAATTAATAAATAAAATCTTAAAAAAAAAAAAAAAAAGGAGTATGTTCTAAACTGGGGGATAATCAAGTAGCAGAAAACCTAAAGGTCAGAATACAGAGCCCAAAGTAAACAAACCGGCAGGTAATTACTTGTATCCTTAGAAGCCTCCCTTGCTTTTTTGCCCTGTTTTTATGTCTGTTCTGCTTTTTAAACCTGGTCCTCTGTGGGTTTCCCCTATATCTAAAAAAATATGGCAGTGAGCCAAGTACTTAAGCATGTGTGAGCCTCACTATAGTGAGGCTTATCATGTCTAGAAATATCTGCAAAGAATTGAAGAAAAATATGGTATCAATGAATAAACAGATAGTCAATCTCAACCAAAAATAAATATTTTTAAATGATAATTCTAAATCTGAAGAATATAAATATTAAAGTTATAAAATCCTTAACTGGGCACTACAATAGACTGGAGATCGCAGAAAAATAAGGCGAATCTAAGAGGGCAGTTGAAATTACCCTATCTGAAAAACAGAAAAAACAAGACTGAAGAAAAGTAAACAGAACCACAAGAACTTGTGGAACAATAAAAAGCAGACTAACACATGAGTAGTTGGAATCATAGGAAACAGGCAGAAAAAAAATATTTGAAGAGGTAATGGTTGAAAATTTGATGAAAAGCTTTAATTTACATATCTAAGAAACTCAACAAGAAAACACAAAGAAATCCACTCCCAGATGCATCATAGTCAAATTGCTCAAAGTCAAAGATAAACAGGAAATCTTGAAAGTAATCATAGAAAATCAACCCCTTAAATATGATATTAATAAGATTAAGAGCTGACTTCTCAGAAACCATGAAAACCAAGACAGTGAGATGACCTATTCAAAGGGCTGAAGAAAAATGCTATTAACCAAAAATTTTAAGTTTAGTGAAGCTTTTCTTTAAAACTGCAGGTTAAAAACCATACAAATATCTCAATCACTGCAAAAAAAAAAAAAAAATAGAAACCCTTTGATAAACATCCTTATCCAATATTTTTTTTTTAAATCTTGGCAAAGTAAAAATAGAAGATGATGTCTTCCGTCACATACAGAAAACACTGTACATAATGGAGAGGAGGCCATGTTAAGAACATAGTACTCTGTCATACTCCAAAATGGTTCTTTCTCCCTCTCTCAACCCCTGGAAACATGAGATTTTTCTCTGACATTTACTGTGAAAACCTGTGTGAGTTCCGAGAGAGAAAACCACAAGGCATGCCCCCCTCCCCCCAACTATGATGTAGTCCCCTGGAGTTTTTAACTCTCAGATTTGCCCACACCTAGCCACTAGCAATTCACCAATTATAGTACAGGTTTTCCTTCCACAGCCCTGGTTCCCATAGAGGTTTCTGTTCTGGTATGCTGTCATTCTCTATATCCTTCTGTCTGTCTCTCCAATCTAGGTGAGAGTCATTTGCCTTGTGGCTTTACTTTTCTTACAGATCTAAGAACAGTTGTCAATTTTTCAGTTTGTTCAGCTTTTTACTTGTTGTTAGGACAGAGTGGTGACCTCTAAGCCCCATACATGTGGAGCTGAAACTGCACTTTCTTTTTGAAATTGAGAATAAGACAAAGATATCTGCCATCACTGCTTCTATTTAACATTGAGTTGACCCAGTCAAAGTAAGAAAAATGAATAAAAAGAATAAAATTGATAAATTAGATGAACTTATGTTAATTAAAAAAAAACATTACAGACTGAAAATGTAAGTCATAGAATGAGAGAAAATGCATATTTGTAACCAAGGACTCAGATCCAGAATACATTAAAAACTTCTGCAAATCAATATGAAAGAGAGATGACCACAGTAGAAAAAATGGACAGGAGACTTGAACAAAAATTTTAAAATAAATAAATAAACAAAAAGTAAATTAAATGTTTAAAAAAGGACATCCAAGTGGCCAGTAAATAAAAGAAAGGTTCTCAACCTCATTAGTAATCCGAGAAAGAGAAATTAAAAACAAAAGTAAGGGGGCGCCTGGGTGGTCAGTGGGTTAAAGCCTCTGCCTTCGGCTCAGGTCATGATCTCAGGGTCCTGGGATCGAGCCCCACATTGGGCTCTCTGCTCAGCGGGGAGCCTGGTTTCCCCTCTCCCCTCTGCCTGTCTCTCTGCCTACTTGTGATCTGTCTGTCAACTAAATAAATAAAATCTTTATAAAAAACAATAACAACAACAGTAAGTTCTCACTACATATTTATCAGAATGGCTAGAATAAAAGCAACGGAAATTCTTATACTCCATCAACGTGAATATAAATAGATCAACAATTTGAAAAATCATTTGACATTATCTAAGTTGAGTATACATGTATCTTATCTCTTAGCAATTCCACTTTTAGATAGGTCCCCTACATGTACTTCAAGAGACATGTGCCAAGTGTTCATAGAAACATTATTCATAATAGAAACGTTATTCATAAACATTCATTCAAGAACATATTAACTCAAGTGTCCATAAACAGTAAATGGATGGGTAAGTTGTATTATATTCATTCAGTTGAATACCAACAAATAGTGAAAATTAAGAACTGCATAACGATTAGGATTGGATGAACTAAAATTCCAAAGACAGAGGAGTCTTTCCCAGGTGATATGTTAACCATGGTCATTAGCTATTTTCTGCTCTGGCGGCTTTTTCCAAATCCTGGTAGAAGCTGAGTACAAAGTCTGATTCAAGCAGAGAGACTATACTAGCAAAGATGCTGAGAGAGAAACCACGAAAGGTTCAACGGTCTTGAGGAGCTCCTGCAACAGATGAAAAACTATAGGAGCCCAATTTTTAGCACTTGATATTTTTTAAGATATATCCAACTTGAACATGTTCTTGTATTTCTACGCTATGTTTTTCACTTTGCTGGATTCTGTTCGCTGGAGTTTGTTTAGGAGTTTTTGAACATGTGTTCTTGAATGAGATTGTCCTATAATTTTCTTTCATTATAATATCCTAGTCTGGTTTTAGTTTCAGTTTACTAGGCTCATAAAATGAGTTGAGTGTTCACTCTTTTCATATTCTCTAGAAAAGTTTTAAATTGCATTTAAATTACATTAAAAAAGGTTTTAAATTACATTGTAATTAACTCCTCCATGAAAACGTGATAGAATTCACTAGTAAAAGTGTTAGTGTCTAGTATTTTCTTTGTAGGGGTATTTTAACTCCTGCTTCAATATTTGAATAGTTATGTACTAAGGTTTCATTAGTATTATTACTGAGTTTTGCTGAGGTATGTTTTGTTTTCTAGAAAATTGTTTATTCTGTCTATAATTTTTTTATTCATTGACATAGATTTGTTCACAGAAATCTCTTTACATTTTAAATATGTCATTCTTCCAATGATATCCTTTTTTCTTTGATTTGTTTTTTTATTATGAACATTCTCAAACATACACAAAAGCAAAAAGATTGGTACAAACCAAAGTAAGTCACCTTATAGCCATTTCTATACTTTCATTTTGAACTTTTTGTGTCTTTTGGCTTTTGAGATTACCCTTGGAGACAGCATATATTACACTTTTTCTTTTTTAAACTCAACCTGACAATCTCTGCCTTGTAATGGAAAATTTAACCTCTTCTTTTGTAAGTTTAATTTTTTAATTCTATTTTTTATGGTTTTGAAAAGTATATATGCTATATCTATTAATTTGTTAACCTTAAGATTTTAACCTTTAACCTTTAAGATTTAATAAATGAAAATTTCTTTTAACATCTAAATTTTTTCAGTATTTAAAACCTTCTCCCAAACACAAATATTTTACATTTAACTCCTATCACATCCCTCCCATCTTACATGTTAATTTTGCTGAATATTTATGTTCTATCTTAACTACTCAAATCGAGTATTAATATTTATGCCATAGAGTTATGTGTTCTAGATTTACCCACATACTTCCCAAGTTCCTTGCCCATCTGTCCTTCTTGCATATCAGAACTCCTTCAAGAACAATTTACTTTCTTCTTCAAGAACATCATATATATCAGCTTCAATGAGCTCTAATTCACAGAGAGGATTAGTTTACTAGGGCTGCTATAACAAATTACCATAAATCTAGTGGCTTAAAACAATAGAAATTTATTCTCTCACAGCTGCAGAGGCCTGAAGTCTGAAGACACTGTTGGTAGGGCCGCACTCTTTTCAAAGGCAGAAGAGGAGAATCCTTGCCCACTTCTTCCGGCTTTTGATGGCTTCTGTGATTCCTTGGCTTGTGGTAACGTAACTCATTATCTGCCTCTTGGTCTTCTCTCTGTGTCTCTGCTGTCTTCTCCACTTTTTATTAAGACACCAGTCATTGAATGTGGGGCTCCCCTTAAATCCAGAATGATTTCAGCTTGAATTCTTTAATTACATCTGCAAAGACCCTATTCCCAAATAGCCATCTTCTGAAGTGTCAGGTAGACGTGAATTTGGGGGAGACACTACACAACCCTCTACACATACCATACAACTTGCCCGTTTGTACACAGTATAAGACAATGATTTTTAGAATATAGTTGTGCAATCACCACCACAATCAACTTTAGAACATTTCCATCAACCCCCCAGCCAAAATGAATACTATACTCCCAAGCACATCTTCTAAGCCTTCCTTTAATACCTAGTGGTTGCAATTGTTTTCAGTTTGTTTTTTTTTTTTTAATGTCTGAAAGGGTCTTTATTTTGTATTCATTCTTCAAAATTTATCAAAGGTTAAAATTCTAGATGAACATTTATTTTCTCTCAAGTTTAAATAAATTATTCCACCATTTTTTGAATCTTTTACTATTGTTGAGAAGACTGCTATTAGAATAATTGTCATTTCTGGGGCACCTGGGTAGCTCAGTGGGTTAAGCCTCTACCTTCAGCTCAGGTTATGATCTCAGGGTCCTCTGATCAAGCCCCGCATCGAGCTCTCTGCTCAGCGGGGAGCCTGCTCAGTGGGGAGCCTGCTTCCCCCTCTCTCTCTGCCTGCCTCTCTGCCTACTTGTGATCTCTCTCTCTGTCAAATAAATAAAAAAATCTTTAAAAAAAAAGAATAATTGTCATTTCTTTGTGCCATCTGTGGTTCTGTTTTAAAAATCTTCTCTTTATTTTTAGACTTCTGCAGTTCCACCATGATGTATCCAAGTATGATTGGAATTTGTTGTAATTATTAAATCTGTAAGTTTGTATATTTCATAACCTCTAAGAGATTATCAACCATCATCTTTTTACATAGTGCTTCTTTTTCATTCTTTACACTCTGCCCTTCAGGAGACTTACATCAGAGGGAAAAACTAACTTCCATTTAGTTCAAAAGACTGCTGTGTTCTGGTCCCTTTTTTAGTAGAAAAGTTTCAGGGATAGCATTGTAATCAAGGGCCAACTCATAGATATGTAAGGTTAGTCATAGGAGAAGCTGTGGGGAAACATGAATTTCTCAATATAAAGCCATTTCCATACCATCTGAGGAAAAACTCAAAACCCATGCCTTACTGAGAATGATGAATACATTAAGAATCATTTCATATTAAGGACTATGTTGCTAATTCATAAGCGAAGAGAAGTACATTAATTATAAAAGAAGAGTAGAAATAATTGCCTAATTTGTAGATAAATATTTGAGCTTGGAAACTGATCTCTATTATTTCCTTAAATGTTCCAGAGTAAAGGTGCTACAGAAATTTAATCAATCATACTTTGCTGTTTTCAAAGAAAACACACAATACTAATTGAGCAATGATTGTAGCCAATGTCCTAGTAAATTACAGTTTTTGACAATACTTTTCTTTCAGTGAGCAAAACTTAGGCTCCGAGTAAGACATTATCTTATTCATTATGCCAGAAAGAATTCCTAAAATAGATGATAGAAAATAAACTACTACAAATCCAACTGTCTAAATGGAAGTTATGTCTTTGTCATAAAACTTACTCAGGATATTTGGAAACTATAATTTGAAAAACAGAAATCAAATATGTCCGAGGGCAACTGTGCATTTATCAGAACATTTCCATATACATACTTTAATTGGCTCTCCTACATGGTAAATTATACTTATATATGTTTGGCAGAAGTTATTGCTGCATGAATGTGTGTTTTTTCTTCTGTATTTTCCCTTCCCCCTTTCCAAGAAGGTAGACAGGCTCTTTTTTAATATTCTTCCCTCAGTGTGGTGGCCACTGCCAGGCCTGCCCACAGAAAGTCCTTAAACAGACTTAAATGAGAAATTCAGATAAGGAGAGAAAGTCCCCATGCTGGCAAAGCAGCAATTTCAAGGCCTGGAACCCAAGTTTTTTTCTCTGGTTCACATGGCTTCTTAGAGAAGCTGAAGTATGGCCTTTTATGGTAATAAGCTATTTCAGGGTGCTGATGTGGCTGGAAATATAAAGGGCAGTGAGCCTACCTCCAACCTGGTGGACATTTCTCTTTTCCCATTTCTCTTTTCAGGGATTACCAAGACCCCAGAGATTGGATAGCATCACTGTTAGATAAAAGGGAGGCAAGAAGAGCTACACCTATACACTTGGATCTCTGTATTTATGTGCTTATACTCTGTTTTTATTCTGCTTCAGGAGTAAACAGAGTCCATATTATACTTCTTACCTATTCTTAAACCTGACCAGACTCCATGAGGATATTTGCAGAAGCAAAAGCTACTTGAAGGCAATCTTTTGTGAAAGTCTACACTCGTCGGATATATTATACTAGTTCTGGAGTCCCTTTGAAGTATGAGTCTGTGTCTGTGTCTATGTCTGTGTTGCAGGGTGGGGCATGGATTTTGGAGGGGTAGTCTGGAAGGAGAGAGAGTCTAGAAGATCTACATCCTGCTCCCCAGGGCAAGTGACAAGCCTACAGATGAGTTTTGTCCAACATATGGCATGGAAGAAAAGAAGTGCTGAACTTCAAGGGTCCATGGCTGCTTGGGTCATGGAGGTATCAGCAGAAACAACAACGGATTAGAGAACCAAGACTCTGCCTTTGTTTCTAAGCCCTGTATGAGCCTCTGGATTTCTGGGTAATCCTGGAGAGGGGAGAGAATTGCCATTAGGATGGATACCACATTCCTCAGCAACTTCTCAATGAAGAAACCACGTCAGGGTCTAAGTTGATTTAAAGAAAATAAAGTAATGCATTATTTCTGACTATGTGACTTAAGATTAATCCCTACTACATATGGTATATATATAATCCCTAATACATATGGCATACTTATAACTTATCTTTCAAGGGACAAAATTTCAAAAATACAAAATTTCAAGGCATATTTATAACTTATCTTTCAAACTGACAAAATTTCAAAAATACTATTACTTTGTTATAAAACATAAAAGCACACCCACCCAAATGCACACACACATGCGCACAGTCCCCTTATTCTGTTTCTCTTTCATACGTATGTGTGTGTATTACTTTTTATATATTTCTCACTTTCCACAGTATCAGATTTAGTGTAATTGTGATTCTCCTGTCTACCTATTTCTCTCTGTTTGGAATCCAATCCTTACAAACTCTTTGCAGATACATTTTATCCACCCTTTATCCACCCTTTATCTCTACCTGTTTCACCTACCAGGAATTACTGATAACTGGCTCCAATGACTTCTTCTTTGGCTAAGGCACAGTCAGAATTGCTCTGTCCTTAAAATTTTAATTAATTAATTTTATTTTTTTTAAGGCTTTATTTCCTTGAGAAAGAGAGAGAGTGGGAGGGGCAGAAGGGGAAGGAGAATATAAAGCAGACTTGGCACTGGGCGTGGAGCCCCATGCAGGGCTCGATACCACCACCACTGTGAGATCATGACCTGAGCTGAAACCAAGAGTTGGACGCTTAACTGACTGAACCACTAATTAATTAATTTTAAAAAAAGAATTGCTTCTGCATCACTTCCTTTTCTTTTGAAGTATTACATTTTTTTTTTCTTCCCTGCTCTAAAACTTTAAATACTTAACCTATGGATGGAATAGACTCTGACTTCTTTTGCGAGAAGCTTAGCAGAGAAATGAAAGAATAAAAAAGTATAGTTCATTGTAATAGCAAATAGAGGGATAAGATATTTTCATCATGAGACAGACACAAAAGTGCTTCTCCTCAGAAGGAAAAAAGTCAGAAGAGTAGGAGGCCCTGAATATGCGAGAAAGAAATGGATAAAGAACTGATTGCTACAGGAGGCAAGAGAGAGTGGCATCAGGGTACCTGAGGTGGCTCAGTCGGTCAAGCATCTGCCTTCAGCTCAGGTCATGATCCCAGGGTCTTGGGATGGAGCTCAGCATGGGGTTCCCTGCTCAGCGGGGAGTCTGCTTCTCCCTCTCCCTCTTCCCCCACCCCCACTTATGTTCTCTCCTTGCTATGCTCTCTCTCTCTCAAATAAATAAACAAATCTTAAAAAAAGAGAGAGAGAGTGGCATCAAGGGTACCCCAAAAAAGGGACATCTTACAATTAGAATAAAGAAGGGAGACAATTACTAAATCCACAATCTGATATAAACTTGAAGGAAGTGAATGGTGTTATCTCACTATCTCACTCTTCACAACAGAACAGGAGATGCTATCGCTGGCTGAGAAGAATATTGAAGCTTAGAGAGTAGAAAAGGTTTGAAGTAACTGCTCTGGGAAAGTGTGAAGTAACATTAACAATTATAAACACAACAATAAAAACAAGAATGATTGTAATATAACAGCGGTTAGTCTTCTCTTTTTGCCCCTCCAGTTAACCTCAGCTTCTGTCCTATCCTTTCACTTCCTTCAATTGTGTTCCTGTTTCTAGGGCCTTCGTTGTCTGCCCCAGTCCTGTTGACCTCCCTCATTCTGGTGTTTCTGTCCACCGACTCCTCTGAAGTCTTTGCCCTCTTGCTTTTCTCTTGTATTCACAAAGCTAAGTTTCGCTGCTTCCTTTTGTCTGCAAGAGATGCCTCCTTACATGCTTGTTACGTCTCACATTCAATTCCACCTTCACTTCTCCCCACATCCATTCCAAAATCTAGAACTTACTTCTATTAATTCCTAGAGCTAAATCTACTGTTCCCCCCTCCCTTTCCTTTCAAACTCCAAGTAGTGCCTCTCATTCATTTGGTAGCTGTCAGCATCTTGGTTATTTCAATGTATCTTCCATTTTACATTCCTAAAGTTAGGCCAGTTCTTTCTACCCCTTCTCTTCCCAGGAAAACCCTGAGCATTTTCATAACTAGTCCTCTTTTCTCAGAGATTATCACAGTCCCTACTTTTAAAAAAAGACACTGGAATATGCCTTCCTTCATCCTAAGAGTCAATATTTGACAGGTAAGTAATTCTTTGAGCCACAGTAAAAGAGTATTTAACCCTCAACTTTTTCCGCCCTAAAATTATATCTATCTTGCTCCTCTGGCCTTGTCATAGTTATTTTATTTAAACTGGTATCCCACTTTTCTTGGCAATGGTGATTTCTTTAAGTAGGCCCTAGCACCTGCTATATTCAGACTTTCCTTCTCAAAGATAAAGAACAATGTTCACACTTGGTTGATGAAGTGAATTGCCTTGTAAATCCTCTAGCATACTGTAATTCCCAAACTCCCGAAACCAGAGGGAAAAAATATGAATCCAGACTGCAACCCATTTGTGCTTGCTTGCCTGTGCTCTGACAGACTACTACTTCTCAGCTGAGTCTGTGGAAGATTCAAGATGGCCTCAAAGTCTCTGATACCTTTTTTGTCAAAAGATTGGATCTATGTACCCATCCCTTGAATGTGGGAAGATTCTGTGATTGCTCTGACTAAATAAAATATGGTAGGAATATTGCTGTGACCATTTGTGGGACCAGGTCCTAAGAGACTGACAGCTTCTACTTCTTCTCTCTTAGAAGACTCACATATGGCACTCTGAGCACATTATGTGAAAAAGCTGATCGCCTTGACAAAGAGACCAAATGGAAAGACCTGAGGCCACACTGAAAAGAAAGACTCAACTGGGCATCACCTTCCGGCCATTACTAAGGCCCCAGGCATGTTAGTTAGTAGAGTCTCTGGGCCAGACCACAAAGCCACTGTATAACACTGAGTATCCCCAGTCAACACCATGTGGAGCAGAAGAATCACCCAGCCAAAGCTTGCCTAAATCCCCAAACTGCAAAGACATGAATATATAAAAATTATTATTGTCTGAAGCCACAGAATTTGGGGGTAATTTGTTATGTGGTAATAAACAAACAAGGTCTATGTGGGCACACCCAAAGGAATACCACTCATGCATAAATAGATGAAGCTCATTTGTTCCTCAGTATATCTGCATTTTACAGATAGAAGAAAATAGCAGTACTACTCTTGGAGCCAGTAGAGTATGTGGTTAAGATGGTGGGCTTTAGAATCAGACTATCTGGTGTCAAAGTTCTCCTTTGTCACTTACCAGTTGGTTACACTTCTGAAGCAAACTGAGCCTCAGAGAGTGTCCAAATAAGCTTGTTACACTGAATTATAGAACATTGAAAGTAGAAGTGATCTTGGGATCATCTAGCCTAGTGGCTTCCAAACCATGTTCTTGGGAACCCCTCAAGAGGAAGATGGAAGGTAAGTGGGTAGAGCTCAACCTCACTCCCACCCTGTTGACCAAAGTAACTACCCATCCATGTTAGGTTTCCAGAGAGAATTTCCTTTAAAAAAAAAAAAAAAAAAAAAAAACTGCTGCTAAAATAAAATACTAAAATACACACATATGTTCTATACCAGTTCCCAAACCCCCAGATTCAAAGAAGAGAAATTTTCAATTTGTCAGAATCTCCAAACAGCTGCAAAAATGTTCTTTGTTTAGTTATAATAACATCTTCCAAGGCATATCTACTTTCTTTTTTTCTGAATTTTAACAAACATATGTTTGTAGCCCATGATGTTTAGAACGAGGTCATTTTCATAAGCTGAAAGTGTATCTTAAGTCTTGTACTTGATATTTTTTCAAGCATGG
>CM052898.1:94833136-94877467 GCA_028534135.1 Potos flavus | reverse complement strand
CATGAATTCTATGTGTTGCTTTTTCCTATCTCAGGAGTTCCGCCGTTTTCTTTGATCGGTGAACTTGGTCTTGGCTGGATTTTCTTGTTGATCTTCTGGGGGAAGGGCCTGTTGTTGTGATTCTCAAATGTCTTTGCCCGAGGCGGAACCGCAGCGCCCTTGCCAGAGGCCGGGCTAAGCAATCTGCTCGGGTTCGCTCTTGTAGTTTAAATACAATTTCTTAATGAGATACCATCATAATGTTCATATTATGAACATCATAATGCTCATATTTTTTATATGTTTAATGTTATATTTTATATTTGCTTCTACTTTCTTGTCGGAAGAGCAAGATGATGTGCCGAATGGCTTTGTCAAGACATCTCTACATAGTGTAGTCAAAGATAACTGGAGTAGGTTGAGAGACCCTCTTACTACCTTTTTTGGACTCAGTTTTTTCATTTGTAATGATGGAACTGAATTATTGGAACCTTAGATGATCTCTAAGGTTCAGTCCTATTTTAGCAATGTATTATGTAGAGTTGAGAGCTTGAAGTTTCCTTGTTTTAGTACAGTTATTTATTTATTTATTTATTTATTTACATATAAGTAAAACCTTACTTAACAGAAACGCAAAGGGCAGTGGGAAGTTGGCATACATAGCATCTCATTTACATCATGGTCTTCAGGAGGCAGAGCGTTAATCCCACCACTGTATGACCACCTCTAAAAGCGATGCCACTTTCTCTTCCTTGTCCTTTCTTAAATGTCTATTGTGCAGTCAGCAGACGGTGGGACCTGGCACGCGGCAGCATTGATGTGCCTCATGGTCTTCTTCCCCATTACTGTCACAACACAGCGCTTTCTGTGTCTGAAAGCGTTCTTGCTTTCGTCCGTTCATTTGGCCCTCACAACCTACCTGTGAGGTAGGTAGGAGAGTTAGTCATTTCTCCCTCTGTAGGTGAGGAACCCGAGTCTCAGAATGGTAAGATGACCTGCCAGAGGATGGGCAGGGACGAATGGCTGCGCCTGGAGCTTAGGCAAGATTTCTGAGCTTGTTCTCATCCATATGGCCTCCCTTTACGATATTTCACCTCTTTTATTGTTTATTTCATTAAGAACTTTCCCTTTAGGGGCGCCTGGGTGGCTCAGTTGTTAGGCATCTGCCTTCGGCTCAGGTCATGGTCCCAGGGTCCTGGGATTGAGCCCCAAATCAGGCTCCTTGCTTAGCGGGAAGCCTGCTTCTCCCTCTCCCACTCCCTCTGCTTGCGTTCCCTCTCTCGCTGTCTCTCTCTCTCTGTCAAATAAATAAACAAAATCTTTTTAAAAAATTAAAAAAAAAACTTTCCCTTTAATTTTATTCTCACGTTAAGGTTACTTCACCCAAAATATTTCGCAATACTACCTCCCGAGTTTAACTCTACTTTTTTTTCTTTAGTACTTCTCTTATCTCAAATAAATCCTTACCTATTTTGCTACCATTAATAGATTAATATAGTACAGGCCTAACTCTCCTTCAAGTACTTCCCTGATTTTCCAGAAAGCCAACATATCTACATTAGTGTTATCCAGTTATAAATGACACACATCCCTCCATATAAAGACCTAAAACTATTGAGAAAATGCACATATATAGATATATATCCATTTCACTGCCTTAATATGTGCTTCTTTAAAGCAACACACCGATGTATGGTGTGGTGCTTATTTAAGCTGAGTATGTAACTAAATATTAATACCACAGAATGCTTCCTTAAAAGTACAATTGTTACCATTAATTCAAACATACAGGATGTGGTTATGACTGAAAACATTGAAATTAAAATTTCACTTTGCCTTTTTTTGTTACGCTACTTATCATAGAATTTTTTTTAGAACTGGAAGGTACTAGAAAAGTCATCTAATACAAATCTCTCATTTTAAAGAAATTGAGGCACAAAAAGAGCAAGTTGACTGCCCGATATAACAATAGTACAGTTATTTTTAGACAGCGATGCCTTTTGTGTTTTCAAGACATGACACTAGTCTTCTAATATTTTTTCTTTCAAATATCTGCTGAAAGAATGTCGGAAAAACTACATATTCTTTTGCCATCTAAATGTACATTTAAAATTTCTTATCGTCATTGTAAACAGTCACAGAGGGTATAATTTCCAGTATAATGTAAATATTGACCTCTTTAAAAAGCACTCAGTATTACCTAAAAGCTACAACAGTGTGTTACTAACTATAATCCATTCAAAAATTGGTGAATAGGGGCACCTGAGTGACTCAGTTAAGTGTCTGACTCTTGATTTCTGCTTAGGTCATGATCTCAGGGTTTTGAGATCGAACCCCCACATCAGGCTCTGTGCTTGGTGTGGAGCCTGCTGAAGAATCTCTCTCTCCTTCGCCCTCTGCCCTTCCCCCCCAAATTTGTGAATGAACTTTTGAAACCAGCAACTTCATTTTTATTTTGCTTTGTACTTATATTTCTATTTTATTCCTCAACAGAATTTTATCCTAAATTATATTTTATGCTTCAAAATCTTTTATTAATCATTAGATTACCTTTTAATAAAAGCATGTATGGTATTTGGAAATATTTTTTAAAAGATTTATGTCCATAAGGATCTATGAAAAAGTTTTTTGAAGTGAGTTTTTATTACAGTTGTCATTATATAATCAAACTAAACACAAATATATTATAAATTTTGATAAATAGTTATTAAAGAAATACATTTCTTAGGGAGATGGATGGAATTTTTTACAAATGACCTTATGTAGACTTGGATGGATATTACTTACTGCCAGAATGAGACAGGATTGAGTATTAATTCTGTTCTAATTTTTATATTTACAGATGGAAAGATTATGTCTATTTAGATAGATAGGAATGGAAATTTTGTTATGGCAGTGTCAGTCAGTTTGATTCCATCCTATTTCTCTGGAGGGCCCTGACTAATAATATTTCTTATCAAAAATATTTTTGATACTTTATCATTTGGCAGTTGGTTTAATTTCTTAAATTTTTTCAAGGCAAATAATTGAATTCTCATTGATTGCAAAAAAAAAAAGATTTTGTATCCAGTTCTTAGCTTTCTCAACACCTACACCAGTATTTCAAATAGTGTCTTTGGTGCTTCTGAGGTTATTACATCCCTAAGGCAATGTTATTGTGAAGCAGAAGGGGACAATGATGAAAGAAAACCATTTAATTTAATTTTTTTGAGTATAGTTGACATACAATGTTATATTAGTTTAGGCGTACAATATAGTGATTCAACAGCTCTGTATGTTATGCTACACCCACAAGTGTAGCCATCATCTGTCACCAACAATGCTATTATAATACCATTGACTATATTCCCTACATTGTACTTTTTATTTCTGTCACTTATTGATTCCCTAACTTGAAGTCTGTATCTCCCATTCCCCTTTACCCATTTTGTCTATCCTCCCCACCCGTCATCCCTCTGGCAGCCATCAGTTTGTCCTCTGTATTTATAGGTCTGATTCTACTTTTTGCTTGTTTATTAATTTGTTTTGTTTTTTGGATTCCACATATGACTGAAATCATATGGTGTTGGTCTTTCTCTGTATGACTTATTGCATTGAGCATAATACCCTGTAGGTCCATCCATGTTATTGCAAATGCAATACCTTATCCTTTTTTATGGCTGAGTATTATTCCATTGTGTTTGTGTGTGTGTGTATAACATCTTCTTTATCCAGTCATCTATCAGTGGACACTTGGATGTTTCCAAATCTTGTAATTGTAAATAATGCTGCAGTAAACATAGGGGTGCATTTATCTTTTCAAATTAGTGGGTGTTTTTGGGGGGGTAAATACCCAGTAGTGGAATTATTGGATCATATGGTATTTCTATTTTTAACTTTTTGAGGAAACTTCATAGTGTTTTCCATAGTGGCTGTACCAATTTACATTCCCTCCAATAGTGCATGAGGATTCTTTTTTCTCCACATTCTTGCCAACACTTGTTATTTCTTGTCTTTGATTTTAGCCATTCTGACAGGTGTAAGGTGATAACTTATTATGGTTTTGATTTGCATTTCCCTGATGATTAGTGATGTTAAACATTTTTTCTTGTGTCTATTAGCCATCTGTGTATCTTTGGAAAAATGTGTATTCAGGTCCTTTGCCCATTTTTTAATCAGATTATTAATTTTTTTGGTGTTGGAGACCCATTTTAAGTGGATTTCTGTAAAACTGTTTTTTGTTCTAATACTTTATAGGAGGGTATTGCCTCAGAGTTATTATATCCTAGTCTGAAAACAGCTGATGTAAATCATCTTGCTATGTACATTCCTAAATATTGTTTCTGTTGTTATTTATTTATGGATAACATTTTGACTATGATAGAAATAAAATATACTAAAAATGATTAAGTTCAGAAATAAAGAAAAAAATCAATGCTGATCTTTTTTTTTTTTTTTTAATGCTGATCATTTGTTTGGAAACTGATATTTTAATGATATTAATGATGTCATTGATACTAAGTTACATATATTTAAGCAAATTAGAGCCCTTCGATCAAATTCCTTATGGTTCATTTGCAACTTCATTGTACATCTTTACATATTTATAGTTAAAATATCAAGTAATTGATAATTGAGTAATTGACTCATCTGTTTTACTACTAAGAGAACACAGTATTAAGCTTTGGAATTACTATTTGGTGCGATATTGAACCAAAAGCTCTCTTTCAGGTCATACATCACAAAAAGGGATATAAACAATGTTTCATGATACCTAACCCAAGTATTTTTGATGCTATAGCCTAAGATTTCTCCCAGACTTAGCATAGCATTTGACACATGGTAGGAGCTTATAAACATTTGATTAAAAGTACAAAATAGATTCTCCAGTATTTATTACTCGAAATTATGGTTGTGGGTACTTTGAAAAAAATCAGTTTCATGAAAATAGCTCTTTTTATACATTGACATGAAAGGTGTTAGAACATGATGACAAACAAATTGAATAAAAGGGCCTACTGGTAGCAAAAGCTTGATACCCGTTGCCTAGAAGCTGTGTTATTTCATTTGGAGAGTTAATATTGCCAATACTGTGGCGTATTCTTACTGGTGAAACATAACCTTAATTAATTAACTTCATAAATATAATCTAAAGAACGTTAAGTGAATTAATATGTAAAAGTGTTTAGTGTTAGTTATCATTTACTGTGGTTATTACCCCTTAGCTTGTTTTGTTCTTTTCCTAAGGGGAATATTGTCCTAATGACTGAATTTCCATGGCTGTGTCAGTTGAACTGGCAGGGCTGATTAACGTTTGAGGCATCATATGAATTCCTTTCATTCTTAAAATTGTTTAAGTACTGCAATTTCTTGGGAATGTTCATATGAACAGAAAGAATTCTAAAGTGTGTGTGTGTGTGTGTGTGTGTATTTTGGTATAATGCATAAAATTAAATAGAGCAAAATTTACCGATGTTTGGAAAGTGATGTCTTATTTCAAAAATTTGAATAACAATGAGGTGATACAGTAACTTAGGGAAAAAATGAGGCTTCATGCTCTCTAGTTTTCCAATTAAAAGGAGCCCATTTCGAGGTTGGGAGAAAATGTCAGTAAGATCATTTCTACTATGTGAAAATCATACAAAGCTTTTCAGAGTCACATAGGCCAGGAGTCAGGAGTGCAGCTGAATGACTTCTCACATCTATAAAAGCTGTTGTCTGCTTTAAAAGAAAAAGCTCTCAGCATGACTTTAATGTTGTATTTCTGAAATATAGCTTGAAAATCTCTTCTCAGGGCTGAAGAGAGCAGGAAGGTAATGGTTATTATCTACCTCACATTTTAAAAAATGAAGCAAATCAGTACAAAGACCTATTTATTGTCTTTGGGCTGTGCTTTAAAGAGCCCTTAAAATATTTCTTTAAAATCTGCTTTTATTCTTCAGTGTTACCTACTACTATGAGTTAATTTTTTTCTTGTGCTATTATATTCAACCATCTCTCTGATAGTTTAAAAGGATGATATTTGTTCTGCAGAATTTTTGCATAAGTAAAAATATAATTGAGTAAAGTATCAAAGATAACATTTACCAAAAGTCATATACCCTAAACTACATACTCTGAATAGCAAGATACAGATACTGTCACCAATTGTTTTGATGGTTCAAAAGCATTTCCGCCCCCTTAGTGTGCTGGAACTGGCTTGCTCTGGCTTGTGAGAGCCGATTGTTACATTTTCAGGAATCTGTGTAGCTTGACATTGATCATGGAGGGAGTATTGATACCGTGGAAACCAGCAAACATAATAAACCAAGACTTCTTTTTCTTTTCCCACCCAGATAGGCCAGTTTTTAAACATTAACCAGTATACCATTACCTGAATGTGTGCTGCACACACACACACACACACACACACACATGTACATACACCCGGAGAATTTCAGGTAGGGGTAAAAAATCCAATGATTAATATTCAACTGGCCATTAAAATTCTCTGACAAATTGTGAATCAAATATATTCTTTGGAGAAAAAGATGAAGACTGGACAAAAGATGAATGTCTCATAGAAAATTTATAAATTGGTATTAGGACATACAGTTCTAGATTTTCTCTCCGATTGAAAACATGTTCAGTGAAAATGAATAACTGGCTTATTATCTTAAACAAGGGCTCCATTTACAACTGAGCAACTGTCTTTTTTCAGGGAAATTTCTTATAAGATTCTTCTTCTTGCCTCAAAAAGGAACCCAAACTTAGACTCAGTTCCCATTTCATGTGAGGCAATGTTTCTCGGCAAAGCAAGATAATTGTAGTACTATTCTGCCAGTATAGAATTAGCCTCAAGGCACTCTGTGCCAAATACTGTTGCTTATATTGTTCCCAGTTATAAGGGCCTTTATTGTACTAATGTACAACACACACAAGGAAAGTGAAGAGTCAATATTGGTCATGGTACTAAGAGCTGAACACGTTTGTTGCCTGGACAGTTACGTGCAACAAGACTGTGTGAATTAGTTGTCATTGGTATCTATTCTCCCTAAATAACCTTCAAAATGTAATACGAAGATTCCTCTCTTCGGACCCAGAGTTCCCAAGTTTTGTTTTGTTTTGTTTTGTTTTTAGATTTTATTTATTTATCTGACAGAGAGAGAGATCACAAGTAGGCAGAGAGCCAGGCAGAGGGAGAGAGGGAAGCAGGCTCCCTGGTGAGCAGAGAGCCCGATGCAGGGCTCGATCCTAGGACCCTGAGATCATGACCTGAGCCGAAGGCAGAGGCTGTATGCCACTAAGCCACCCAGGCGCCCCCAGAGTTCTCATGTTAAAAGTTTTTGACTTTAGAGATTGATATGCAGACCAGTGCAATCTAAGATTCTATCACAAGACTACTTATTAAGAAAACTTGTAAGACTTAGGTCATTTTTCTATTCATTCAACATTATTTGTTTTTTTCACACAGACTGCCTTAAGCAACAATAACTAGAGCTTCATCATGGCCTCGTATAATTTTATTCTTTAATAAACCAGATTGTAGTTATAGCAGAAAAAAAACCATGTAATTATTATGGTAATAAATTTTTCACTCATGATTGATACAGCCACCTATAATTATATGATAATTTGTCTTCTTATCTTTAGTAAGGGGTTTTTAAATTTCATTTTACAGGATTTGAAATAAAATTATGTAGTGTATAATTACATTTTGTAAATGTTCCATTTATTTTTGAACAGAATACATATTTTCTATTTGAGAGAGCCCATATTAAGGTTTCCTCATATGATTATGGTCTTGTCATTTTCTCTATTTATTTCTATATTTTGAAGACATATTTCACGGTTTTTACTTCTTGGTGAATTGTTTCCTCAAAAACTCTGAAATATCAATGTCCTATTTAATGCCTTAAAGTCTCTTTTGCTACTAAGTATTAATATACCAGATCTCTTTCATTACTGTTTACCTGTTACAGACTTTTTTTAACCTACTATCTCAAATCTTTTGTGTCATTTTGCTTAAATGGGTCTTTTATAAATCATATACACTAGATTTAAAACTGACTTATAGGGATTTCTGGGTGGCTCAGTTGGTTAAGCGGCTGCCTTCAGCTCAGGTCACGATCCCTGGGTCCTGGGATTGAGTTCCAAGTCGGGCTCCTTGCTCAGTGGGGAGCCCGCTTCTCCCTCAGCCTGCTCTGCCTACCGCTCCCGCAGCTTGGGGTCTCTCTCTCTGACAAATAAATAAAATCTTTAAAAAAAAATAAAAATAAAACAATTATATCTGAGAATTTCTTTTTTAGATGTAAATTTAAACTACTCACATTATTTTTAATATTACTATTCAGTTTGGACTTATTTTTGCCACATCATGTTTTGTACTCTATTTACCATGCTTTTTATTCCTTGGTGTTTCCTTTTCTGCCTATTTTTGGGTTGATTGATTATTCTATTTTCACTGCCACCCATAGTTTAGAAGTTCTACATTTTTTAAAAATAAGTTTTGTTTTTTAAAGGCTCCCTAAATATTCCTAAATTTTTGAAAATTTTATTGATTTTTAAAAAGATTTTATTTATTTATTGAGAGAGCAAGCGAGCAAGAGAGCATGAGCAGGGAGAAGAAGGCTCCTGGCTGAGCAGGAAACCTGACATGGGGCTGGATCCTAGGACCCTGGGATCATGACCTGAGCTGAGGGCAGACACTTAACTGACTGAGCCACCCAGGCGCTCTGAAAATTTTATTATTTTAAGGCAAGAGGTCATAAACATACAACTTGGTGATTTTCTTGAAAGATAATATTTTTTTAGAGCAGTTTTAGGTTTAACAAAATTAAGTAGATGGTATAGAGATTTTCCATATGGTTCCCATCTCACACATGGCCTTCTCCATTATTCACATCACTTACCAGAATGGGACATTTATTGCCAAAGATGAACCTGCACTAACACATCATAA
Source organism: Potos flavus (assembly GCA_028534135.1). Lineage (NCBI taxonomy): Eukaryota > Metazoa > Chordata > Mammalia > Carnivora > Procyonidae > Potos > Potos flavus. The sequence continues at coordinate 94,868,568 of CM052898.1, read as the reverse complement.
TCACTTGAAGTTCATATTTTACTTTAGGCTTCAGTCTTAGTGTCTTGCATTGTATGGGTTTGGACGAAAGTGTGATGACATATATCCATCATTATCATATCATAGAGTAGTGTTACTCCCTAAAACCCCTGTGCTCTGCCTATTCGTACCCCCCACCTCTCAGCAACCACTGATACTTTTATGGTTTCCACAGTTTTGCATTTCCCAGAATGTCATATAATTGGAATCATATAGTATGTAGCCTTTTCAAATTGACTTCTTTTACATAGAAATTGCAGTTAAGTTTCCTCTGTATCTTTTCATGGCTTGATAGTTCATTTCTTTTTAGCACTGAAAATTCCATTATCTGAATATAGCACAGTTTATGTATCCATTCATTTACTGAGGGATATCTTGATTGCGTCCAAGTTTTGTCAATTATGAATAAAGCTGTTATAAACATGCACTCACAGGTTTTCGTGTGGGTATAAGTTTTCAACTTTTTAAAAAAGATTTTATTTATTTATTTGAGAGAGAGAGTGAGAGAGAGCGAGCGAGCATGTGTGGATGAGTTAGGGGAGGAGCAGAGGGACAAGCAGACTCCATGCTGAGCAGGGAGCCTGATGTGGGACTCAATTCCAAAACCCTGAAATCATGACTTGAGCCGAAGTCAGATGCTTAACAGATTGAGCCACTCAGGTGCCCCAGTTTTCAACTTCTTTGGGTAAATACCAAGACATATGATTGCTTAATCATATTTAAGAATGTGTTTAGTTTTGTAAGAAGCCAACCTCCCAACTGGCTTCCAAAGTGGCTGTGGTGCATTGTTCTGTTTTTGGCCATTCTAATAGGTGTGTTGTGGTATCTTGCTGTTTTGATTTGCAATTCACTAATATCATATTATGTAGAGCATTGTTTCAAATGATTATCTGCTATCAGTGTGAGGTGTCTTAAGGTATTTGGCCAATTTTTCAATTGGATTGTGTTTTCCTATTGTTGAGTTTTAAGAGTTCTCCAACTTCATTTTTCACAGGCGGGGCAAGACTGAACACAGCCAGCATCCCAGAGGTTCCCTGAGCTTCTCTTGCATTTCCAATCCCCTTCCCAAGAATAACTACTATATTGACTTCTAACATATAGTTTTGTCTCTTTTTGAACTCCATATAAATGGTTTCATGCAGGATCTTTTTTTTTGCTAACATTAATGTTTGTGAGATTCATCCATATTATTTATTTATTATTTATAGTTTTAGTTTGTACTTTATTGTATAGTACTTCATTGTATCATTATACCAAAATTTATTTTTCTATTCTACTGTTAATAGGCATCTGGGTAGTTTCCAGTGTTTGGTAATTAGATGCAGTGCAGCAATGACTATTTTAGGACAAATCTTTTGATTTACATTATTGCTCATTTCTGTTGGTTGTATTTCTATAAATGAAATTGCTGGGTCGTACACTTTATGTACACTCAACTTTGGTGACACAGCCAGTTTCCCAAAGTGACTGTACTAATTTGAACTCCCACCAAAGCGTATGGTCTAATTGTTCCACCTCTTTGTCAACACTTGATATTGCATATCTTTTTTATTTAGTACTTATATTTTTAATCTTAAAATTTTAACACTTATTTAAACAGAGTTTTAAAAATATTGTTGGGTTAATCCTATCTATAGCATCCAAATTTCTTCCCCTTTTTGTCTAAATGGAGATCATCAGGGATTTTAGTTACATATTTTTATTAATATTACCCCTTATAAACAATACGTAACAATTACTATTTCTGCTTTTGTTTCATTATCGATTTTTTTCTTAAATTCCTTTGTTAATCTTTCAAGGTTTTTGATAATTACATTTTAATAACTGAAACTATCTTTATTTTGCCTTTTCATGTAAATGATATGAAATTCTAGTCTCAAAATTATTTCTCTCTTTTTTTTAAATTTCTCTTTTTAAGGAAAGTTAGGTAAAAGGGTACACAGTTTCAGTTATAAGGTGAATAAGGATGAAGACCTAAATGTATAACATGGTGACTGTAGTTGATAATACTGTATTCTATAATTGAAATTTGCTAAGAGAGTAGAACTTAAATGTTTTCAGACACAAACAAGGGGGATAGGGTAAATATATGAGATTATAGAGGTGTTAATAACTAGATGGAGGAATCATTTCACAATATATATGATTATCAAATCGTTTTGTACTCTTTAAATATCTTAAAATTATATTTGACAATTATATCTCAATAAAGTTGAAATAAAGTATTTCTCTTGTAAATTATTGGATATATTTTTACAGTGCTGTGTATTCATTTTTACCAATGAGAAGTTATGGGTCATTCTAGTTCTTACTCCTTAATAAATATCCTTTTTCCTCTCTGAAGGTTTTTCAGACTTTTTTTGATGTCCTGAAATTTCATGTTTATGTGTCTAGAGAGTGGATCTTTTTCATTTATTCTACTATGCACTTTAAAAATTCCTGCCTTTTTAAAATTCGGAATTAACACAAAAATTGCAAACGTTTTTCCTCTTGGTCCTCCCATTTGCATTTCTAGTGAGATTTTCTAACTTCAATCTTTTTTCTTTATGGCCCTTTTGTGATGCATTCTAAATAAAATACTAAAGTTGTGTGTGTTTTTTTGCATGTGAATGTGTGAAGCCTTATATATCCATCATTAATCTCAATAACTATCTACATTTTCCACTGTTTGATCTATTCCTTTGAATATTCCATATGTATGCATATATGTTTTTATAAAATATGTATATATATAAAATACGTATTTTTTCTGAAGGATTTTAAGCAAATTCAAGACATATTATTTTATCGTAAGTACTTAAATATTTCTTTTCTTCTCTTTTTATTTTTAGAGAGAGAGAGAGCACAAGCATGGGGAGGGGGCAGCAGGAGAGGGATAGAGGAATCTTCTTTTTTTTTTTTTAAAGATTGTATTTATTTATTTGACAGAGAGAGAGTGAGAATAAGCACAAGCAGGGGAATGGCAGGCAAAAGGAGAGGGAGAAGCAGGCTCCTGGCAGAGCAGGAGCCTGATGAGGGTCTGGATCCCAGGACTCTGGGATCACAACCTGAGCCGAAGGCAACTGCTTAACCAACTGAGCCACCCAGGTGCCCCGGGAGAGATGGAATCTTAAGCAAGTTCTCTGCCCAGCATGGAACCCAACTTGGGGCTTGATCTCATGACTCTGAGATCATGAGTTAGATGCTTAAACAACTGAGTCACCCAGCTGTTCCAGTAAGTACTTAAATATTTCCAATAGATTAAGACTTTTCTTTCTATTTAACTACAGTACCATTATTACTCTATAGAGAATTACCAATAATTTTTTATTACCAAACACCTAGTTCATGAACAGTCTTCTCTGAGTATCTATGTCAATTGGTTTGTTCAAATGAATCTACATATAGCATTTGGTTGATTTGTCTTTTAAATCTCTATTTTTAAAAATTTTATTAATTGTTTAATTTTAATTCCAGTATAGTTAACTTATAGTGTTATATTAGTTTCAGGTGTATAAACCAGTGATACAACAATTCTGTATATTACTCAGTGCTTATGATGATAAGTGTAGTCTTACTTCCCTTCACACATTTCATTCATCCCTCCACCTACCTCCCGTCTGGAACCATCAGTGTGTTCTCTGTAGATAAGAGCCTGTTTTTTTGGTTTGTTTTTGTCTCTTTTTTCCTTATTTGTTTTTGTTTCTTAAGTTCCCCATGAGTGGAATCATATGGTATTTGTCTTTCTCTGTCTGACTTATTTTAGTTTATATTGTACTCTCTAGCTCCATCCATGTTGTTGCAAATGAAAAATTTCATTCTTTCTTATCGCTGAATAATGTTCTATTATAAATATTATATATACTATATTTACACCATCATGTACATGGTATAAATATATATGCATACACACATACCACTTCTTTATACATACAGCTATCAATGGACACTTGGACTGCTTCCATAATTTGGCTATTGTAAATAATGCTGCAATAAACATAGGGGTACATATATCCTTTCAAATCAGTGTTTTTGTATTCTTTGGGTAAATACCCAGTAGTGTGATTACTAGATTGTAGGATAGTTCCATTTTTAATTTTTTGAGGAATTTCCTTCTATAGTGGCATATATAGTTTGCGTTCCCACCAACAGTACAAAAGGGTTCTTTTTTCTTCACATCCTCACCAACACTTGTTTCCTATGTTTTTGATTTTAGCTATTCTGACAGTGTGAGGTGATAGCTCATTGTGGTTTTGACTTGCATCTCCCTAATGATGAGCTATGTTGAGCATCTCTTCATCTGTCTGTTGGTCATCTGTATGTCTTCCCTGGAGAAATGTCTGTTCATGTCTTTGCCCATTTTATTTGTTTTTTGGGTGTTGAGTTGTATCAGTTCTTTATATATTTTGGATAATTACCCTTTATTGGATATGTCATTTGCAAATATCTTCTCCCATTCAATAAGTTGCCTTTTAGTTTTGTCGATTGTTTCCTTTGCTGTGCAGAAACTTTTTATCTTTGATTCAGTCCCAATGGTTTATTTTTGCTTTTATTTCCTTTGCCTTTGAAGACATATCTAGAAAAATATTACTGTCGCTGATGTCAGAGAGATTATTGCCTGTCCTCTCTTCAGGGATGTTTATGGTTTCAAGTCTCACATTTAGGTCTTTAATCCATTTCGAGTTTACTTTTTTTGTGTGTGGTAAAAGAAAATGGTCCAGTTTCATTCTTTTGCATGTTGCTGTCCAGTTTTCTCAATACTTTTGAGGAGACTCTCTTTTTTCCATTGTATATTCTTTTGTTTTATAAAAATTAATCAACTATGTAATTGTAGGTTTATTTCTGGGTTTTCTGTCCTATTCTATTGATCTATGTATTTTTATGCCAGTACTATATACTATTTTAATTAATATAACTTTAAGTTTGGAATTGTGATAACTCCAGTTTTACTTTTCTTTTCCAAGATTATTTTGGATATTCAAGGTCTTTTTTTTTTTCTGTAAAAATTTTAGGATTGTTTATTCTAGTTCTGTGAAAAATGTTGGTAATTTGATAGGGATCACATTAAATGTGTAGATTGCTTTGGGTAGTCTGTACTACCATTTTATTTAATTTATTTTTTAAAAAAGATTTTATTTATTTGAGAGAGAGAGGGAGAGGGAGCACAAGCAGGGGGAGGGGCAGAGGGAGAAGCAGACTCCCTGCTGAGCAGAGAGCCTGTTGCAGGACTTGATCCTAGGACCTGAGATTATGACCTGAGCCGAAGGCAGATGCTTAACACACCGAGCCACCCAGGCACCCTGATACTGGACTTTGGTTTGTTCAAATTTTTTTTGATTACTGATTCAGTTTCATTGCTGGTAATTGATCTGTTCAAATTTTCTGTTTCTTCCTTATTTAGTTTTGATAGGTTATACGTTTCTAGGAATTGTATCCATTTCTTCCAGGTTGTCCAATTTATTGGCATGTAGGTTTTCATAATACTGTTGCAATTGCTTGTATTTCTGTGGTGTTGGTTGTATTTCTCCTTTTGCATTAGTGATTTTGTGTGGGTCCTCTCTCTTTCACTCTTTTTTTCTTTCTTTTTTTTTTTTTTGATGAGTCTTGCTAGAGGCTTATCAATTTTGTTGACCTTTTCGAAGAACCAGCTCCTGGTTTCATCGATCTGTATTTATGTGCTTTTTTAGTATTGATATCATTTATTTCTGCTCTAATCTTTATAATTTTCTTCCTTTTTTTTTTTTTTTTTCTTTTCCTAGCCTTTTAGGTGTGTAAGTTGTTTATTTGAGATTTTTCTTGCTTTTTGAGGTAGGCTTTTATTACTATAGATTTCCTTTTTAGAACCATTTTTTTCTGCATCCCAAAGATTTTGGGCTATTGTGTTTTCATATGTTTCCATGTAACCTTTGATTTCCTTTCATTTCTTGTTTGACCCATTCATGGTTTAGTAGCATATTACTTAACCTCCATGTATTTGTGGTCTTTCCAGATTTTTTCTTGTGGTTAATTTCTAGTTTCATAGTGTTGTGGTTAGAAAAGATGCATAATATGACTTTGATTTTTTTGAAATTTGTTGAGACTTGTTTTGTGGCCCAATATGTGATCTGTTTTGGAGAATAGTCCGTGTGAACTTGAAAAGATAGGATGGAGTGTTCCAAATATGTCTGCTAATCCATCTGGTTCAGTTTGTTATTCAAAGCCACTGTTTCCTTTGTTGATTTTCTATCTGGATGATCTGCCCTTTGATGAGGTGGCATGTTAAAAGTCCCCTACTATTATATTACTATTGATGATTTCCCTTATGTTTGTTATTAACTGTTTTATGTATTTGGATTTCTCATGTTGTGTGCATAAATATTTATAATTGTTATATCCTCTTGTTGGATTCTCCCCTTTATTATTCTATAGTGTCATTCTTTGTCTCTTATTACAGTCTTTGTTTCAAAGTCTATTTTCTGTGATAGAATTACTGTGATCCCAACTTCCTTTTCACACCCATTTATATGATAAATGCTTCTTCATCCCTTCACTTACAATCTGCATGTCATTAGGTCTAAAATGAGTCTCTTGTAGGCAGCATATAGATGGGTCTTTTTTAATCTATTCCATCATCCTATGTCTTTTGATTGGAGCATTTAGTCCATTTACATTCAAAGTAATTGATAAGTCTATTTTTTTTTTTTTTTTAAGATTTTATTTATTTATTTGACAGAGAGAGAGATCACAAGTAGGCAGAGAGACAGGCAGAGAGAGAGGAGGAAGCAGACTCCCTGCTGAGCAGAGAGCCCGATGCGGGGCTCGATCCCAGGACCCTGAGATCATGACCTGAGCCAAAGGCAGAGGCTTTAACCCACTGAGCCAACCAGGCGCCCCGATAAGTCTATTTTTATTGCCATTTTGTTACTTATTTTATGGTTGTTTTTGTAGCCTTCTTCCATTCCTTTCTTTTTTTGCTCTTTTCTCTCACTATGAATTGGCTTTCTTTAGTGATATACTTGGACTTTTTCTCTTTGCTTTTTGCATATCTATTACCGGTTTTTGATTTGTGGCTACCATTTGGTTTATGTATAATATCTTCTGTATATAGAGTCTATGTTAAGTTGATGGTCACTTAATTTTGAGCCCATTTTTTACTCCTCTTCCCCTAATGTTTTAGGGATATAGTGTCATACTTTACATCTTTTTATTTTGTGAATCCCTTGATTGATTTTTACAGAAATACTTATTTTTACTGCTTTTGGTTTCCTACTTTCCTTACTTCTGTTTATGGTCTTTTCTTTCCATTCAAAAATTCTCCTTTAACATTTCTTATAGTACTGGTTTAGTGGTCATGAATTCCTTTAACTTTTTTTTTTTCTTTTTTTTTTGCATGGGAAACTCTTTATCTCTCTTTCTATTCTTAATGATAGCCTTGCTGGATAGAGTATTCTTGGTTGCAGATTTTTTTCCTTTCAGCACTTTGAATATATTATGCTACTCTCTTCTGATCTGCAACATTTCTGCTGAAAAGTCAGCACATGCCCATATGGGGTTTCCTTTGTATGTAACTGCTTTCTTTTCTCTCGCTGCTTTAAAAATTCTCTCTTAATCACTAGTTTTTACATCTTAATTACTACATGTCTTGGTATGGTCTTCCTGGTATTGATTTTTTGGGGGGCTTTTCATGCTTCCTGAATTATGGATTCCTGTTTTCTTCCCCAGATTTGGGAAATTTTCAGCTATTATAGCTTAAGATAAATTTCCTTCCAACTTTTCTTTCTCTTCTCTTTCTGGGATACCTATAATGCAAATGTTATTGTGCTTGATGGTGTTGCTGAGTTCCCTAAGTCTATTCTCATTCTGCATATATCTATTTTTTTCTCTCACCAGCTCAGCTTGATTACTTTTCCAATACTCTGTTATCCAGGTGGCTGATTCATTCTTCTGCTTCATCTGGTCTATTATTTATTACATCTATGGTATTTTAATTTCATTTATTCCATTCTTTATCTCTGATTTGTTCTCTTTTATTTCATTGTTTAGGGTCTCACAGATGTCCTTCACTCTTTTCTCAAGTCCAGTGAGTATAATTATGATCATTACTTTAAATTCTCTATCAGGTATATTACTTATCTCTATTTCACTTAGGGATCTTCCTGTGATTTTGTCCTCTTCTTTCTTTTGGGACATAGTCCTCTGTCTTTTCATTTTGTCTCTCTGTGTCTGTATCTGTCTGTTGGGAAAGACAGCTGTGTCTCCTGTGTTTGAAAGTAATGACCTTATAAAAAAGAGATCTAGTACTGTCCTGTTGTGTGGTGTCCCCTGTTCACTAAAACCTGGCACTTCAGGAATATCTCCTATGTGTGATGTGTGTGCCCTGCTGTTGTGGCCAAGCTGCATTTTCCTTTAGTCCAATCACCTACAGTAGCTCTTTGCCTGGTGTGGACAGGGTTAAGTCCCCATAGTGTTATTGGGCCAGTCTGGGGATGCCTTGGATTTGAGTTGAGTCAGACCAGTCATTTGCCAGAGATGCAGTAGTGCCAAACTGCAGGGCACTTTTTCTGTGTTGTCCTCTGAGAAGCTTTCAGCGGGGTGGGTGGAGTCTGCAGTCAGACCAGGTGTCTGTCCCCAGTCCACTGCTAGGGCCTCTGCCTCACTGGTGTGTGTGGTTATCTTTCCTTCTCTCTGGAGTAGGAGTCTCTTTGGAGTGGTGCTGGCCACTGTAGGGGCTATTTGCACACTGCCAGAACCTAGTGGAGAGGATGGATCTGCCGAAGCATAGTGGTGGGGCTGTTTGGTGCTAGTAGGCTTTGCATGCCATTGGTCCTATGCTAGAGATGCTCTATAGTGCCAGGACTGAGGCAGGCCATCTGGAGGGGTGGGTCCCTGGAAGCACAGGGCAGGCGGCAGTACTGTGGGTTGGCAGTACTAGCAAGCTCTTCATGCTACTGGTCTTCTGTGGGAGGGACCCTGCAGCTCCTGGACTGAGGTGGGCTCTCTGAGGGGTGGATTGGAGGAAACAGCATGGATGGGGGTGGGGGAGCAGCTGAGTGGGGGGGTGGGTTCAGGGTGGTGGAGGTGGCAGCGCTAGGTAGTTAGGTAGGAGTCCTGCAGGTTGCCACGCTAAAGCTGGGGAGTGGGGGAGAGGAATGGTGCCTGTCAATTCCTTTGTTTCCGGAGAAGTTCCCCAGCATTTTGTGTCCCTCCAGGACATGCTCTGAGATTAGTAAGTAACTCTACCTCCACCGGTATGCCCCAGGCACATTTCAACTCTTGCTTCTGTGTTGTGCTGGATTATTTGCACCAGTGAGTGGTACATAGCTGTATCCATGGGAGAAGGGGAGCCTGGTGTTCTCCTTCTCTGCCACCTTTGGAAGTATCTTAGGCTCTTTATTCTATAACAGTCCCCACTCATTTTAAAAATACAATTTTTTAAAATAGAAGAAATAAATTTTTTTGTCCTGAAGAACTGCCTATATTTTGGGTTTCATGGATTGTATCTTTGTGGTATTAATATGTTTTTCTTTCACCTGAATTTCCTATAAACTAACATTTTAATATAGTTACTTGGTGAGATTTAGATTCAATTTTTGACAAGATTAATACATAAGTCGTATTAGATATGTAAATCAAAGATAATGTGCTCTCTGTTAGTGATGTTAAGGTCAATCAGTGGGTTCAAGAATTGTCTGCCTGATCCATCCATTATTAAGATCCTTATCAACCTTTTATCTAGTATTTTTAGGAGTCATTAATGAATGTTGAATTAACCATTATTAGGGGCAGAAAAATGTTGATTTTTCTAATAGAAATGATTATTCTACAAAGGAGAACTTTCCCTCATTAACTTTTAGTTACTCTGAAATAGTTTGTTCAGAAAAGATAAGATAAATGCTAGTTATTTCAGTTTATTTTTTAGCTTTTAGAATTGAAAAATGATGTCCCAACAAAGTAAACAGTTTGTTAAGCATAGAATTTTGGAGTTTTATTATGAACTCATGGATTTTTATGTATTCGATGTGTTTCTATCTATTATAGTCATGATTTTTTTTTTTTTTTGAAGATTTTATTTATTTATTTGACAGAGAGAGCACAAGTAGGCAGAGCGGCTGGGAGAGGGAGAGTAGAAGCAGGCTCTCTGCTCAGCATAGAGCTGAGCTCAGTTCACAAGAACTTTGTTGCTTGTGACGGTAGCACTGAGGTCCATATTGGCTCAGCAGAGAGCCTCATGCAGGACTGGATCCCAAGACTGTGGGATCATCACCTGAGCTGAAAGCCTAGCCACTCAAGCACCCCTTATGATTCATCTTTGATATTCAGATTTCTATTCTTTAGCCAATGGTATTCAAAACTGGCTTTGTGTCTTTTTAAAATGACGTGAATCATCCCTGATAGCTGCCTTTCTTTCTAGCACAGCAGGATTTCCCAGGCTTAAGTAGTGTATTTTCTGCCCAGGTTTAGACTGGGCATTATTCAAGTAACCTTAATTTCCTTCGGTGGGAAGAGGTCTAGTTTAGAGACCACAATCTGCTATTAGGAGTATTCATTGCTACTGGTTTATCATTGCTTCCATGACCGTAAGTAGAGCTAAAAAATATGTACCTACTGACATTTCCAGTTTGAAAGGGATTTTTACTGGATTTTTTTTAGCAGAATATTGCAGTTTTTACTTAGTTATTTGATTTTATTTTCTAGTCTACTAAAATCTCAGTTATTAATTCTATTAGCATAACTTCTTATTTGCTTTTCCTATCATGCATAATTATGTATTCCCAAAATAGAAATATCATTAAAATATGTATATTTTTATGTTATTTTGGAATAATTATGTTTTATAATGAATGTTATTTTCTCATGGAAATGGTATCATATCATATTCATTTCAGAATGTTACATATTATATATATAATTATATAATTATATATTCATATAATTTTTTTTCTTTTGTTTTATTAACTTTACTGCATCAGATACTATTTCTTCTACTTTTTTTTTTTGATGCCTCACTTCAATAGTTGATTTTCTTTAAAAAAAAACAAACAAACAAACCAAAAACTTATCTTTGTACTTGAGATTCCCTTTTACCCTGTGACTGTAAGTGCCATACTGTTTACAAAGTATCAGGCAAACTGGGCTCTTACCCAGAAGCTGTAAGGAGGAATCTGCTTCCAGATCATCCAGGTTATTGGCAGAACTTCGTTACTTGTGACGGTAACACTGAGGTCCATATTGGCTTGGTGGCTGTCAGCTTGGGGCCACTCTCCCTCCTGGGGCTTCTCTCTGGACCTCGAACATGGTCCTTTCTATCTTCACAGCTAGCAATGTTGCTTAAAATCCTTCTTGTGCTTTGAATCTCTCTGACTTCCTCTTTTACCACCACCAGACAAACTTCTTTACCTTTAAGTTTAGAGAGGTGAATAGGGCCCATGTAGATCACCTCAGTTTTGATTAACTCTAAGTCAACTGGCTAGTAACTTCAGCTACTTCTGCAAAATCCCTTTGCCACATAAGATAACACAACAGCAGATGTGCTAGCTCATCATATTTATAGGTGTGAAGATTAGGGACAGCCATCCTCAGGAGCCATCTTAGAATCATGCCTGTCATAGTCCTGCTCATTTTTACTTCACTTTTGCTGCCTTTAAGATGAGTTAGCTTTCACAATCTCCTGAAACATAGGTTTCTGGTGGACTCTCCCCCTCTGGCTTGAAAATTTGTCTGTATGTATCAGGACTTCAAATTCTGCTATAGTTGAGACATATAGTTCATATATATGAAGATAGGTACATCTTTCAAAAGAGCTTTTGAGTGTTAATATGATTCTCGCACGTAGAGGGATGCTTAAATCTTGCTCCATAGAAACTTTTAGCTCTTTTTATAATACTACATTTGAGGAGAAGACTGTCTTTGAAAGAAATAAGCTCAAATGGTTACTGAGAGTCTTGAAGTATGCACAAAAAGATTTAGAAATCTTTTCTTTTCAAAATGCCAACAGTTCTTGATAAGTAAAAGGTCATGTTAATTCTTTTGGCATTTAAATCAGCACTTCTAACATGATGAATTGACTTGCCATTTAATACATGATTTTACTTGTGTTCTATTATTATATGGAAATACTGATTTGGATCTAGAAGAATATTGAACAATTATTAATTGATTATGATTGTGTTAATCTTTGCATTTAATTCCCTCCCATTTGTTTAATGAAATGAAATAACTTTGCTTTTATAAAATGTAAACCACTTTGCATTTTAACTTACACTCATGAAAAATAAAGGTTCAGAAGTAGTCTCATGATGTAGATTTAATAATAATACTAACCATTTCCAATGTGAAAGTTATATGACCATTTGTGTCCAAAGGACAAAATTAAAAAAAAAAAAGTAGTATTTTACTTTTCAAGGAAGACCAATTGCAGAAACCTAAGTTTTTACCCTTTGCTCTCTAGAGATGGTTTATGCTAATTTAGAAAGTGGAAAGTCTCTTATCTATTTTACTTCCTATCCATATTATATTAGGAGAAATAAGGTAGGTGAATCTGTTGAATAGCATGCAAGCTCTGTTTTGACCCTGAATCTCTTTGTAATATTTAATTCACCTTATTGGTGCCTTATTCTTTGCAGGGAGATGGAACCTAAGACTTTGTAATTTCATCATTATGGTGAACATTTCTTGACTTTCCCCAACATGAATGACCTGTTCCTTTCACAACAATTATTAAATATCTCTTGGGGCACTCCCTCACACCCTTTAGCTAGTGCTTTAGTCTTCCTCTAGGGATCAGATGCTTTCTTCCTGGACAAAAACCAGTTAAGACTGATTTATTCCCAGTACTGCTACTCTTAAGAAACAGCCTAATAATTACTACTGCTGAGATCCCTGGAGCCTCTGAGGTTCCTGCCTTTCGTGAAGCCTTGTTCTTCAGCTTTTCCTTCAGTTTGAACTATCCCTATAGGCTTTCAGTATATTTCTTTTTTAACCCTTCAGGTTAGCAAGAGTTACTTTTCTTTGCCTGCCGTCAAAGAATCCTAGTTGATAAATTCATTTAACTGTATAAAAATTAAATTCAATTCCATATCCACTAAAGGTGTCCTATATTTATCATGTTGTTATGCTCAAAGGCCCCAATGTCCCAAGGCAGTAAGAATTCAGCAGGACTTCAACAAGTTTTTTTTTCCCCCTAGTACTTGTTTTGATAGAACTGATCAGTGCTCAAATGCTAACATATGGAGAATATTTGATAAATTTAATTTTTCGTGTTAATGAAATCCCAAATGGTAGGTTTGACCATCACCAGCAAAAAGACATGGAGGTCAACTCCATGTTTTTTGTATATTAACCATGTTTGGAAGGGAATTATTACATCATTTGGCATTTTGAAAAACTAGTATCACATTTGAAAGTCAGAACTATTTGTCCAGTAGCCCAAGGCAAGCCAGTTCCAGGAAAGTGTATTTGCAAAGGGGACAGGCAAGGCTTTCCTTATATTGTGGCATTTCTCAGCTATTTCTCCATATTTGACTTGTATTTTCACACATTCACACCACATTGAAGATTTCTTAAGATTGCTTTTAAGATACTCAGTATTCATTTGTGCTAGTAATTGTACAAAGATTATGTGAAATTTTAGCTAGTTTTCAAAAGAATGCGTCTTTTTTTTTGGTTACCATAAGTTAGTATGTCCTTTTTACGACTTACCATAGAAACAAGTTGTGCTATTACGGTTTTACTTAAAAAAATTAAATCCCACTGGATAAAGTATATATTTCAAGGCACAAACGGATGTTTTTGTTGGACATTAACCGGACTGATGGCTACAAAAGGTGTGCTATGAAAGGAACGCCAATTCAAAGGGGTATAGAAATCAAAAAAATAGGAAAAGGAAGACTATTAGAAAAGAAAGAGTAATGAAATGTTTTTGAAAAAGAAAATGGAAAAGTTTGATGCCCTCGAATAGTCTAGGGACTTAAACATGTGGCCAGTGGGTCCAATTAGACCTCATTGCCATTATTTGTTTGGATCCCTATCTCTGCAGGATTCTAAACATTTTCACTCAACCCCTTTCTTTCTCTGGCCTTAATCCCATTATTGTAAACTGGAAGTGATGAATTCTAGGACAGTAGCAATGGTCTGTTGTCAGGTCAGCCCTGCTTCTTACTCTATCCTGACTTGGTCTTTATTTCCACTAGCTAGACTCTTACCATTTGTTTCTCCCATATGTCCAATTCTAGAAACTGGGTCATTCTTCAGTTCTAGTAGAAAGAATAATTTTGACTATGTATAACAAAAATTCTGAATATAACAGCTTAAAAATTAGGAGTTTTTATTACATCTCACATGCCTCACCTAACAAGAAATCCAGAATGAGACAGTCTGGGACTGGCATGTTGCTTAACAATGCCATTAGACATTTAGGTCTTTTCTGTCCTTTTGTTTGAGCACCTTTGCATGTTTATGTTTATACACTTGGTTGCAAGATGGTTGTCACACTTTCATATATTCATTTTAAGCTTAAGACAGGGAGAAAAGTAAATGAGGTATTGCTGTTTTGGGAAAGCAAAGGCTTTCTCAGTGCCTCTCCTTCCCCTGCCTTCAGATATCAACATTGGTAGTGTATTGGTTTTTGGTGCATAACAAATAACTCCAGAACCTGAATAGCATACAACGATGAATACATACACTTATATATCATGCTGTGGGATTTAGCAAATCAGGACTGCTGGGCTCATTTGGGTGATTCTGCTGAGTTTTGCTGAGCTCACTTATGCATTTGCAGGTTAGGGGAAGGCTGTGCTCTTGGCTTGACTAGACTGGGCTTGTTAGAAGCACCTTAGCTGAGGCAGCTCTACGTCACTGCTTTATTTTCCTCTTTTTGGAACTAGTGAACTATCACAGGTAGGACAGAAGTGTAAGAGTAAGCAAGCAAATATATTCAAAGACTCTTGAGACCAAGGTTTAGAATTGGCAAGGATCATTTTATTGACCAAATTAAATCATGGGGTTGGAGCCTTTAATGAAATTTTCCACGGATAGAAAGATGCCACACTATTCCTAGCTAGAAGGTAGGTTGGACAATAAAAGCATTTAGCTGGATACATTGACCTTGAAATAACACTTATTTCTTTCCTTCCTTTCTTTTTTCTTCTCTCTTTTTTTCTCTTTTCACTCTCTTCTTCTTCCCCCTCCTCTCCCTTCACTTTCCTCTTCTCTCCCCCCACCCTTGCTTCTTTTTGTAAGGAAAGTGGTACAAAGGGGTATTCAGTAGGCAGCCAGCATTGACAATCATCACTCGTTATATTGTACTCTCATATCTTTTGTGTAATAGCTGGTAGATCTCTCTGACGTCATATCTTTCTTGATTTCTGCCCATTCTGTTTCCTGCTACCAAAACTCTAATACTGAAATTTATCTCCTTTCTAGATTTCCCACTTGTTGCCTCCTGCCATGCTCCCCTGGTTTGTCCCTGCTCTCTGCTGGGAGTTTTGTGATTGCCTGGCCCTGCAGCAAACGGTTTATACATTCTAGTCATTTCTAATATCCCATTTAATTTTGACCAATATTGAGTAAAAGAAAAATGTGATGGTATTTTTGTGGATGTTAAATATAGATTATCAAAATTATAATCTTATCTGGCTAAATTTGCTAATCAAGAAATAAGATGATGTAGATGATAAAAGAGTAGATGAATTAAGACGGAAGATGTAAAGCTAAGGCAGAAATAGGAATCTCAAATCAATAGCTATTACCAAGAACCTAATGTGGGCAGGGTTTCTTGGATGCAATAGTTATTGACCGAAATCGGTGGAGGTAGTAGAATGGAAAGTACAGTGAGAAACTGTGAAGGTTGATGTGGCTCAGGAAGGATAAGTCAGGAAAAAAAATTGCACAGAATCCAAGCTGGAATCAAGACTTGGTAAGTTAGGCTTGTTTCTGTCATTTTAAGAGATAATTTTTGAAGCAACTTGGAAAAATTTTTCAGTGACCTAGACTTTGATGTTGCTGCTTATGTTTTTCTTATAAAATCAAAGATGCCTATCAAATCTTAAATAATATGTTCTTGTAATATTGGCTCCATGCTGTTCCCATTATTTTGGAGTATTTATAGAATTCAGATAGCAGTATGATTATTAAAACCAAGGCAGATTTTTGGCTGTCAAAGAGAGCATTATGAAAATATGCATTAAAAGCTGTTTATCAAACTTATCAACCAAGTTGTTTTTTCCACTAACTCTCAAAACTTAAAACAGTTGAAGTTTCTTGGAATTCTGGCTACATCCAGTTAAGTAAGTATGTGTAAGTATATATCCTGATCAGAAAGTGTAGCATAAAACAGAACAAAAACACTGAAACATGGGAGACCTAAATTCGGTCACTGGCACTAGCGCTATTTGCACACAAGAATTTGTATAAGTCACTTAATGTCTCTGAGCCTCAGTTTACACATTTGTAAAGCTGATTGTAAAATAGTCATTCTGTTACTTTGTTTTTAAGAAACAATATGATTATAGATTATTAAAATAAGCTCATCATAATAAACTCAAGTCGTACTAAAATTACAAAGGTAAAATACTTAATTCTTTAGTCCCCAATTTTTAGCTTTCATTCACCAGTTATAATCTCTCTTACCAGTAACTTGTAGACTTTCAATAATATTACGTGCATATACAAGTATGGGAATTCTTAGGCCCAGATGGAAATGAGCCTAGCTCCCAGCACAGAGCCTGACACAGTGGGTCCTCTGTCAAGGGCTGTGAGATGACTGATTGATGCCTGAGTGCCTTGAAACCTGGGCCCCCTGGTCTGCCTTACAGACTGTCTGGTGTTCAGTTTTTTTCTTCTCTTGTGTCCTGGGTTTTTCTTGTTTCCCTTACTAGGGCTTCAAGCTGTGCCCTTGAATCTCAGTCTGTGGCGAGGGTTCTGCTCACTCCCGACAGATTTTTCCTGAAGTCAAGCATGGCTTCCCATCTGATAACAGCCTGGTACCATGGGGAACACCCAGCTCTTGTCTCAAACCAAGCAGTCTCCTCTTTGCAATACAGTTGACTCTTCAAGTGTGGTGACTGTGTCATAAGAAAACACATAACAGTGTGGGTATTTTTAGGTCTGCAGTGTTTTCTCATGGGTCTGCTGTACAGTTGGACTGTAAATGGCGCCGGAGAGCAGTGCAATCATCTGGAGGCTATGACATAAAGTACAGTGGGGCTGCAATTTATTGGCTCTCAGTTTTCCCAGCATGACCTCAAACTAGTACTTAGGTCTTTATAAAAGCAAACAAACTGTTGGCTTCCTGCAGGTTCTAGCACAGATGCCTAAAGGAATGACATAAAATATGTTGCAGAATTACGGTCTAGAGGGACCACATGTGGAATTTGAAACCATCAGAATATCCATGAGTTTTCTTGGAATAACTTCCCTTGAAGTGATGTTTCTGTGTCAGCTAATCTACTTTTCTGACAGACTATTGTAATAAACACATGGGGCCATCAAACTGCTCTTGCCATATTTGGTTTGAATTTAAAATTTCATTGAATATAAATGGTATTATACTAATTGCTATTCTTTTGTAACTTCCTTCTTTCTCTCCACCTTGTGGGGTAGACATTTATTTATACTGATACATGTAGCTTTAGTTCATTTAAACTGTCACATACTAGGCTGTTCTATGAATGTACTATAACACTCATCCATTCTCTCATTGGGCTGCGAGCATGAGAATAATTATTGCTTTATTCCACTGGCTATTGGGGTGGTTTGTTATACAGCCTTATAATACGATAGCTAACTAATACAAGAGGTATGTACACTGACTTTATTGCCAAATTTCTTTTCAGGGTATCTGTACCAATTTTATAGTCCTCTGACTGGTTCTCAACATACTTGCCAACCTCGTCATTGGTAGATTGTTACATTTTTGTTAATTTGGTGTTAATTTGATAATTAATAAGTTTTGATATGCTTCATGTTTTAATTAGCATTCTCTAAGACTATACTTTTGGGGATCATTTCTATAGTTTGTTAATTTGCACTCTCTGTCTGTTTGATTATCTTTTCACATGTTTGTTGGCCATTTAGATATCCTGTTCTGTGACTAGTATCTGTTCTAATCTTTAACCCATTTTTAGGCTTGATTATTGTTATTTTTATTAATTTTTAGGAATTCTTGTATTTATTCTGGATACCAGTCTTTTTTCAGCTATATATATTGTAAATATCTTCTAGTTTTTAATGTTTGCTGTGTTGAAGTTTTTCTTAATGTCAAATTCATTCATAACTTCCTTTATGATTTGTGCAATTTATTTATTAAAGATTTTATTTATTAGAGAGAGAGGGAGAGCATGAGTGGGGGTGGGGGTGGAGAGGCAGAGGGAGAAGGAGAAGCAGACTTCCCACTGAGTAGCTAGCCCGATGTGGGGTTTCAATCCCAGGACCCTGGGATGATAACCTGAGCTGAAGGCAGATGCTTAACCGACTGAGCCACCCAAGCGCCCCTCTCTTGGATTTTCTATATAGACAATCATATTGTCAGCAGATAAGAACTGTTTTGTATACTACTTTACTATTATTACGTTCTCAATTCCTTTTCTAGGTGTTTCAATAGGATGTTGAGTGGAAGTGTTGATGAGTGTTTTCTTGTCTTATTTCTGACATTAAGGGGAGGTCTTTAAAGTTTGTTTGGGTTGTTGATACACATCTTGTATGTTGGTCATTTGTGTCTTTGTTTTCAGATCTCTGCTGCTTTCCTGTAAACTCCTTCTCTCAGATACTCCTAACTAGAATTTGGCTATGTGGGGCCAATAGAATGTACTGCCAGGAGACTGGAGCGGAAGGAAGAGATAAGTCAGGGAGTTTCACCCCATCTCTTGGTGCACCGGGGTTCCATCTACTCTATGTTATCACCTCCTACTAGACAGTCTCTTGTTTTGTGGGGGCTGGTTTATATAGTTTATACTAGATAGTTTCCATGTAGATCCAGCTGCTTGCTGGCCTTAGGTCTTGGACTCACACCACTTCTTCCTTTTGTTCCTCCTCTAGAGAGGTAATAACTTCCCACTTCATGAATTCCTATCACCTTTTTGACTTTTAGCTCTGCCCCCATCGTTGTAACTAGTTCCCTAAATTCCTTAAATAGGACTGTATTTCTGACTGTACCCTGACTAATACATCAGGTTAATAAAGTTCCAGTCCATTCTTGTTTTTCTATGGTTTTTTTTGCTTGTTTTGTTTTGTCCTAATAACAGAGTGAGCATTATGTTTACCAAATGCATTTTGGTATTGAGTTGCTGTATATGAGCAACTATTGAGAGGTATATATGTTACTTGTTTTTTGTTCTGTTAATGTGTATTAAATTTAATAGGCTTCTTGAAGATAAACCATCTTTGCATTCCTTTGGTAAATTCTATTTGTTCATGATTTTTTTTTTTTTAAACACTGCTGAATTCAGTTGTTTGCTACATTTTAAAATGATTTTTACATCTTTATTCATAAGTATAATTGATCTATAATTTTCTCTTTTTTTATATTGCTCTTATCTAGTATAGTAATGAAGTTTCTATACTTACTGTTAGTTTAATTCTTGTCCCATTTAAGGAAATTTATTATTTGTTTTAGCTTTTAGGATTAATGCTTCATTAGTTAGAGTAGTTGTATAATGAAAATAATTATTCATTAGTTAGAATAGTTTGATGCTCTAATTATTTTAATTGGGACTTAAATTTTCTCCATGTAGATTATCTTTCTTTTTTTAGAAAGTATAATGACCTTTAACAAAACATAGATTGGGTTTTATCTTTTTTACATAGAGTTAAGATATTCTTCTGCTAGTCTCTTAGTTGTGTCCAGGCATCATGCCCTCTAGTTAATCATTATTTAGAAAAATAGGAGACATTTCCTCAGATAGATCAAAGGGTTTTATTGATGTGAAAATTTTTTTGACTTTTAGAGTGGTGATTTCATAAAGTATTTAGAAGTCTCTCATAATGAGTATTACAGGAAGGCCGTAGGAAAGTGATAGTGCTATTTATTTTCACTTCTTTCCATCTCCAAAAATCTCTGAATACACATGTATTAAAATATGAAGGGGAGTTCCTCTTTTCACAGAACTGTTGCTAAACTATCAAGACTGAAAATAATTGGCTGATTTGTACCAGTCCCTATGGGCACATACCAAGTGAGTGGAGTGGAAGTGTTTAGGATCCTCTTTATCTGTTTTACTGCTCTATTTGTTTGTTTTTATACCAGCTGTGTTCAGGTGTGGATTTACTTTTATTTATGCTATGCTACTCAAGAGTCATTGTGTACATTATATGTAAGAATTACATTTTTCTGCAATTCAGAAAATTATCAGCTTTGTATTTTCAATTGTTGCTTCTTCTTACTCATTCTCACCATTCTTCATGTCTGTAACCCTAATTAATCTCATGTTGGAGCATTTCAGTCTATCCTCCAGGACTCTTCAATCCTTTTTATATTAAAAAAGCTCTTCTGTAAGAATTCATCAAAATCCTAGAGGAGAACACAGGCAGCAACTTCTTTGACCTTGGCCACAGCAACTTATTGCTAGACACATCTCCAAAGGCAAGGGAAACAAAAGCAAAAATGAACTATTGGGACTTCATCAGGATAAAAAGCCTTTGCACAGCAAGGAAACAGTCAACAAAACTAAAAAGCGACCTGTGGAATGGAATGGAATAGAATGTCACAAATGACATATCAGATGAAGGACTAGTATACAAAATCTATAAAGAACTTATCAAACTCAACACCCAAAAAACAAAAAACAAAAAATCCAGTCAAGAAATGGGCAGAAGACATGAACAGACATTTCTCCAAAGAAGACATACAGATGGCCTACAGACCCGTGAAAAAATGCTCAACATCACTCAGCATCGGGGAAATACAAATCAAAACCACAATGAGATCCCACCTCACACTAGTCAGAATGGCTAAAATGACAACTCCTGAAACAATGGATGTTGGCGAGGATCCAGAGAGAAGACAACCCTCTCATATTGTTGGTGGGAATGCGAATTGTACAGCCACTCTGGAAAACAGTATGGAGGTCCCTCAGAAAGTTAAAAATAGAACTACCCTATGACCCAGCAATTGTACTAGGAGATATTTATCCAAAGGATACAAAAATAGTGATTCAAAGGGGCACATGCACCCTGATGTTAATAGCAGCAGTGTTGACAATAATCAAATTATGGAGAGCTCAGATGTCTATCAATAGATGAATGGATAAAGAAGAAGTTACACACACACACACACACACACACACACACACACACACACACAGAGGAATATTACTCAGATATCAAAAAGAATGAAATCTTGCCATTTGCAATAATGTGGATAGAACTAGAGGGTATTGTGCTAAACGAAATAAGTCAGTCAGATAAAGACAAATGCCAAATGATTTCACTCACGTGAAACTTAAGAAACAGAACAGATGAACATAGGGGAACGGAAGGAAAAATAAAATAAAATAAAAACAGAGGGAGGCAAACCATAAAAGACTCTTAACTATAGGAAACAAACTGAGGGTTGCTGGAGGGGAGTGGGTGGGAGGATGGGCTAAATGGGTGATGGGTATTAAGGAGGACACTTGATAAAATGAACACTAGGTGTTGTATGAAACTGTGAAATTACTAAATTCTGCTCCTGAAACTAATGATACATATATGTTAACTAAATTGAATTTAAATTAAAAAAAAAGCTCTTCATATCTTTGTACAATTTCTGGTTCATTTTTTCTATACTGTCTTCCAGTATAGAAAGGATTATGTAATCCATTAATTTTAAGGGTTTATGTAATTAATAATAATGACTAAAATTTTAAGTTCTAGGATTTCTAAGTGCTGTTTCTCCTCTCATTCATATTCTCTCCTTTTCTTACATCCGCCTGCTTTTTCAAAAATCTCTATTGTCCTCAATACATAGCATCTTGTTTTGTTGCGTAGTTTTTATTTTAGCTTTTTTCAGGGGGATGTTATTCCTTTAAAATTTTTTGAGGACTTAATTTTTCTAGAAGACTTTTCTATTTTTGCATTTACTTAAAATTGATTTAAGTAAATTTTGTATTTACTTAAAATCTTGCCGTTTATTGGATGATTTTAAATTATTTTGGTTACCCTTCATTTTATTATCTTTATGTGCTCTAGAATTTTAGTTTGCAAGTTCCTCTGCGTAGACATTTGTTGTGTCTCCCTCTCACCTTACCTCCTTCCCTGCCATTTTCCTGCTTCTTGGTATTTGGTAGATTTATAGTTGCTTCCACTGGTCTCAGCAAGATCCTCCAGTAGTCTTATGTTGGTGACTCAGGACTTTTGTGTGAATAGATATCACAAATCACCTTCCTGGGAAGTAAGAAATTTGGTCCACGTCTTATTGCTCCTTCTTGAGTACTCTAGTCAATGACTCCCTAACAGCCTCTACAGAGGAGATAATGTTGACTTGGTCAGTGAATGGCATGACAATCAGGATTGATGCAGTAGATCTGTTTGCTCTGTTTCCCCACAATTACTGGGGACTAAAAGCACAGCTACCACAGTAGAGGTAAAATTTTTCTGCCTATTTTGGGTGTCATAGCCACTGCTTACATCCTTGTATTTTTGATCTATTTTTTCCCTCCCTTTGGAGCTGTTTGTTTGTGAGGATGACTATATGTTTGTATATTTTCTTGTATTATGTCTTTGCTATTTTGGGGTGGAGGTGGGAGGTGGAAGATTGGTTTTCCCCCTGAAATCACAGACCATCTTGACCAGAAATCCAAATTTATATTTTAGAAAAATAAGTCTGGAATGAGTGTGTAGTGGATTATAGGGCATTGAGGCTTGAGACACGAGTTTCATTCTGAGGGATTCCAGGAAAAAAAGATAAAGAATGGTTTGTGACAGGAATAATAGGGGAGAGAGGGATAAATTACAGATATTTAGAAAACGGTATCCAAGTAGAGATGGAACAGGGTTCTCAACAGAGCTATACCGCCGCCTAGGGGATATTTTGGAAATTGATGGTAGTATTTTTGGTGGTCACAGATGAGGGAGAGCTTCTGGTATTTAGTAGGTGAAAGCCAGCTATGGTTAATATCCTGGAATATGCAGAACAGTCTTGTACACTGAAGGACTATCCCATGTCCTGGTTTACTTTCAAATATCCTAGACATTCATGTGAGTGAAACACTTATTTAAAATTGTATAAGTGAAGAACCTGTTTTATATGTTATTACTGTTTTCCACAAAATTTTACTATACACTGAATTTTCCAAGATACAACTGTCATGTTAATGCACAAAAACATACTTTATTTTGTTTGTTACTTAATCAAGAATTATTCACCATTTCAGAAAATCAACCTATTGACAGCAATAGTGCTTATGTACATAAATCTCCAAAATCAGAAATCTGGACCATTTTGTTATCTCTGACTTTCATGTGTAATAGAGAAAATAAGAGATTGTTTTGAACAGACTCAGAACTAAATATCATAAAAAAAAAAACTAAATATCATTTAACTAATGGAATCACATGAAACAGGATCTCACTACATTTTACCAGTAAGCTGTTTCATTAAAGAATTTCATAGCATTCCATATACTTTTATTTTTATGTGTGTGTAAAAATGATAAATATATATTTTGAAAACTACATAATGGAATTAGATATTATTTTTGGATGGCCTGTTGCTTTTCAGTGTTACTCTAATACTCTCGCCAGAGGCCAGCTTACTGATTCTCTTTAGTCTTTTGTATGAAGTTCTTTTTTTAAAACCATGGTCTATTCTCCATCACCTTTCAAAGGTTATGACTTCTAGGTAGCCTAGAAAATTGTAAATTCTGTCCATTTCTAAATTCTGAGATTAAATGTATGCTTCAACATATGGAGAGATTTCAGAAGAGGTTTTTGTGCCGTTTCATCCATAACACAATGATTATTTTAACACTACACTTATAAATATGGTCTAGCTCATTTGTGAGAATATCATACTCATTTTTTCCACTTTGACAGTGTATAATTAATCTTGGCATTTATCCCTACTGCATCCAAAGTGCTATTTTCCTCTCTGCCTTACCTTGCACAAAAAAAATTCTGGTCCATTATTAGCTATCTTAATAGGTTTTACTCCAGTGCTACTCATGCCACTGCTCTTTTTTTCCTCCATTTACTTGGTAGAATTGGCTTCTGATCATCTTACTTTTCTTAAATCTAAATGTTTTCATTATAAGTGGATGCAGGCATCTGACTACCTCATTATATCCTCTGTTATAGTGATGCTCAAGAATTTACACTTTGAAATACACATGATTTCATAATAAATTTCTTTCCTTGTATTTTCCTTTTATATTATGGTTAAGATATGACACTGCTTATTTTTGGTATTGTTATGAACTGAGATTGTGTCCAACCCCTAAAATTTATATGTTGAAGTCCCAACCCCTGAGTACAACCTCCAATGTGACTATATTTGGAAATAGGGATTTAGAGAGCTTCCAGGTCAGTGCACGTGAGGAGATGTGGGGAGAATGGTGCACCTGGAGAGGGCATGGAAGCTTTGCAATCTTTCTGCATACCTTGCGCTTTGCATCTTTTCTACCTAACTGTTCCTGAGTTACATCCTTTTATAACAAACTGGTGATCTAATAAACAAAATGTTTCTGTGAGTTCTGTGAGCCTCTCTGGAAAATTAATCAAACCCCAGAGGGGGTCCTTGGAACCTCCCATCTATAGCCAGTTGGTCAGAAGCACAGGGGACAAATTGGACTTGTGGCCGGTATCTGAAATGTGTATAGGGAGAGTCTTACAAGGGGGAATCCTACAAGATTGTAGGACTGAGCCCTAAGCCTGTGGGGTCTGATGCTAGCTCCAGGTAGATAGGGTCAGAATTGAGTTGCTAGGTAGTGTGGAGATCTCACCTATCCTCCGCCATTGGGATCGATTCCAACATCGTTAGTTCGTTATCAGAAGTGGGATCAGACTCAGAATGTTATCATATTAGCACCTTCAAGGTAGCAGTCACTGCATTATAAACAAACAAACAAAAACCACCTCATGGGAATGAGGGAGGAAATAGATAAATATTGATGAAATCTCAAAAAGAACTAAAGTCGAGCCTATCTTTTACATTTATTGGCTATTTCAATATCCTCTTCTGTATATTAGCTACTTATATTTTTGCTCGTTTTTCTCTTTTCATTCTTTTTAACTGATTTGTATATTGTAGATATTAATTTTTCATTTCATCATGGGCTCAAAGTATATCCCTCTGTCTCTCACTTGTTTTCTAACTTTGCTTATGTTGTCATTTTTTTTTTAAATATAAAAGTTTTGCTTTTTTCATGTAGTTTAAATCTGTCTTTCACTTTATAGATCTTAAGACTATTTTCGAAGTGTTCTTTTATTATACATAAAAAACTTTTTTTTTCTGGTTTTGTTGGGTTAGCTAGCCCTGTGGAACAATGTCAGAGTGACAGTGATAACAGCCGTCATTGTCTTATTCCTGACTTTAATTGGACTCTTTCTAAAGTTTCACCAAAAAATAGTATATTTATTCTAGAACAGATTTGCTTTGAGTATTGACTGACGTCTTCAGCACATAAGCTATAAATAATACCTATTATTTACTATTTGTCAAACCACTTCTCTGTCAAATTCTCTGTTCCAAATCTCTCTACGTGTAAATAAGGGATTGGGGCTGGATATACTTTGAGGTTTTTCCCACCACAGCTTATCTTGAAATTCCAAGATACATTTTCAGAAAGTCTCATGTCATTTTGGCAGCCTAGATAAAGAACAGTTTTTCATGTGAAATAGAACACATAAGCACAAATACAAGGGAGCCCTTCAGCCATCACAGTAATTTATGTTTAGGTATGTAAAGTAGTCTGAATCAAAAACTGATCTTAATTTTGGTACATTTCCAGTTGGTTTATAAAGCTGTTTAGCAACTTTCATTAAAGGGAGAAAAAATAGGAAGCAGAGAGGAAATGAAAATAGAGCAATGACTAGAAAATCATGGGTGAATATGGCAATACCCTACTTTATTTATTTTTTTTTTTTTAAGATTTTATTTTTTTTACTTATCAGAGAGAGAGAACACAAGCAGGGGGAGGGGCAGAGGGAGAAGCAAGCTCCCCACTGAGCAAGCAGCCTGATGTGGGGCTTGATCCCAGGACCCTGGGATCATGACCTGAGCCGAAGGCAGAAGCTTAACCGCCTGAGCTACCCGGGTGCCCCAATACCCTACTTTTAAAGCCAGTGTGATCCAGCCAGTCTTGGATTAAAAGCAAGTTTTATCATTATAATTTTTTCCCTTCAATGGGGTGGAGACTCAGTATCTGGGGGGTGTGGGGAGAAGGAGGGAGAATACCCAAAGTGGGAATAGAATGATTAATTCCCTATTTCCTATAAAGACACATGAAGCAGAGGGAGGAGGGAAGCACTCCCTGGAAAAGCTATTGAAATTGCTAAAGAATGAAAAGGGAGAAGCAGCCAGAAAGTATGCTGAGCAGAGGAGCAGACAAAGATTGCAAGAAATTGGCAGGGAGTCACAATCGATGAAGCCAGAAAGGAACACAAAGGGCCTGGAGTGAGTTAGACATTGTAAAAAGAGTTGTAAGGGAGGAACAGGCAAGCATGCGTGTGGGCCCCGGGACAGAGGAGGGTGAGGAGAGAGAAGAAAGGGTTAAAACACAGCAGCTTCAAAAATACACATTCAAAGCTAGTTGGAGAAGCTGCCTCGAGACAAAGAACTGCTCAGCAGATTTCCAAGGAGCAGATTGTAGATGAAAAATGCCGGCAAATTAAACTACATGGCATCATCTAAACTCTAAGAGGCAGGAGAATCAGAGTCAGGTGAGATACAGTAAAGACCAAAACCACGTTCACTGAACCAAACAAGACAAAGGCTATGATGGGAGATGGGATGGGGTGAGGAGCAGAGTGTAAACACCCAGGGACTGGGTCAAGAGATCGAATGGAAGCCCACATCCCGCATGTATAAATATTTAAAAACTTACAAATTAAGCTACTAAACTGTCAAATAAAATGTTCTATTCACCTACCTTGACAAATATACCTTCCCAAAGACTTTGAAGGCCACTTCAGACTTACAATTCTTGGACTTGGAGTCAGCCAGCATGTGTCAGTACTTGGAAAGCTGACCCATGCACCCGGGGCCTTGGCCTGTACTCCTCTCACCCAGCCACCCAGCCCTTCCATCCCTCACTCTGTCCTGGACCATAAGCGCCTGACTTGCTAAGTCTGTGGACTCTCTGGCTCATATGCCCAAGCTCCATTCTCTGCCCCTTCTGAAATAGCACCCTTTGCTCGCCTCTCCGGCCTAGGTCCTCCTTGGGAAGAAAGAACAGATCTGAGGAGAGGCTTTTGTAGCTCTTGGAAGTGTGTTTGAGGCTCTGGAAAAGGAGCTCAGGTCCTGTGTACCCAAAGCGTGGTCTATGGGCAGATGATTCCTTACCCCTCAGAGTAGGGATGACCAGAGGAGGGGAAAATGGATGTCTTTACAGCATGGGGATCAGGACAGGGTGCCCTCTTGCCCAGATCTAAAGGTAGTTCTTGTTTCTTTCTTTCTTTCTTTCTTTCTTTTTTTTAAAGATTTTATTTATTTATTCGACAGAGAGGAGAGGGATCACAAGTAGGCAGAGAGGCAGGCAGAGAGAGAGGGGGAAGCAGGCTCCCCGCTGAGCAGAGAGCCGGACACAGGGCTCGATCCCAGGACCCTGAGATCATGAACTGAGCTGAAGGCAGAGGCTTTAACCCACTGAGCCACCCAGACGCCCCGGTAGTTCTTGTTTCTAAATCCTATAAAGTGAAACTAGGAAGGAATTCTTATAGTAAGAGGAAGAAAAAATTAGTTCCTATCAGAGCAAAGTTCTTCTATGGAAAGCACAGGTATTTCATTTGTTGACTCTCAACTTTTCTGGCCATATTTGGCTTGGATTCCAAAGGCTTTTTTCCCCTTGGTTTCTACCTGCTGACGATCAGGTTGAATGTTTGCTGTGCCCAGAGATGATGAGAAGGAGGCAAATATAAACAAATTGATCAGGCTTTAAAGGAAATCTGTGCTCAGGCACATATGAAGCCTGGGTTGCAGCATTCCTTAGTATGTACAGATATAATTTGTGTAGCTGGATACACATCTTGTCATTCTTACCAGGTAAATGTGTATTTATATGATTTCCATTAAGACTTGTCTCATTCAATAGTTTTCATATCTCTTTCCCCCTTGAGAATATAATAATTTTTGAAATGCTTCTCAGCTCAGGCCCGATTGATACTTCTGAACACCTCACAACATGGAGATTATGTCAGTGAGCTGATCTCAAGTGCCAAATCGAGAAATTAAGGGAATGGAGATGGCAGATACACGCAGAAGTTCATTTTTCAGCAACCATATCATAAAATATCACATCCCACTTCATGTCTGAGGGTGATGGGCATTTTTAATTAATTAATTAAGTTATGTTATGTTATGTTAGTCACCATACAGTACTTCATTAGTTTTTGATGTAGTGTTCCATGATTCATTGTTTGTGTATAACACCCAGTGCGATGAGCATTTTTAAAATTTCCTGAAGAGTCTACGGGTGTGTGTATGTTTCTCAATCAAGACTTGGTATCAAACAGTGTTTTGATCTTTCACACTTTTTTTGCAGAAAGCTTAAAGTTGGAATACCAGGTGCTCTTAAAACATAAATGGATTAGCTTACAGGTTTTTCAGTACTCTGCAGGGGAATATGAAATATATGATGAAGAAAGTTATACTTCTGACTATTTGGCAGAGTTCTATTTTAAATTTCTTGGATACATGAGCCTTTCATATCGGAACAAAATCAGAATCGAGTAAAGACTCTGAACCGGTTTTCAACAGCTCAAGTTTAAATTTAGGTTCCCTGAAGCATGGGAATGTCTACAGTACAGCCTGGCAAAACGTAAAACACTCCCACATAGATCAGTTAGCCTGGGTCTCTGCTGGGGATGGTTACAGTGGGGCCAGTTACCTGGAGCTCAGTGTTTCTCAACTTCAGCTCTAGGGACATTTTAGGCCACTAGTTCTTTGTCGTGGGAGCTGTCTTGGGCATTGTAGGAAGTTTAGCAGCAACCCTGGCCTCTACCATTAGATCTCATTATCTTGTACCCCTGTTCCCAGCTGTGACGAAGAGAAATGCCTCCAGACATTGCCAAATGCCCCCAGTCGTCAAAATCACTCCCAATTGAGAATTACCCAGTAGCTGGTTCATTTTCTACTCTCATCTCTGCATTTTAGGCAGGAAGAGGGAGAGAGAGAGATAGGTAGAACCTATGGCTTCTGAGACAAGAGGAGAGGGGAAGGCAGGTAAAGAGTATTTGTTGTGTACTAGATGCACTCTATTCATGCTTTTACATAAATCTGGGCTTCCCAAACTGGAGTGTGGACCAGGGCTGTGCTAAGTCAGAAGTTAAACATTATAGTATCAGTTTTCTTTGATGTAAATACTGAAATCTTGAAAATATTGAAAACACTTATTTTTGTATTAAACAACATGCATGAAGAGTAGAATATGAAGTGTGTATAAAAAGTGAAATTAAAGTATGAAACCCCAAATAATTTTGCAGCCGGTTTGGTCCCTCGGGACCGCTCTGCCAGCAGGATCTCCCCAGGCATGAATGTACTCTCAACTGCTGTTGGGTTCCATGGATTATTCAATCTGAATTTGTATCCCCTCAGATTTCCTATGTTGAAGACTAATCCTCAGTGTGATGGTGTTAGGAGGCAGGGCCGTCGGGAGATAATTAGGTCATGAAGTTGGAGTCCTCATGAATGAGATTAGTGCCCTCATAAGAAGAGACCTGAGAGAGCTTGCTTTTTCCCTTTTTCTTTCCTCCCACGTGAGGACATCTGCAAACCAGGAAAGGGGTTCTCACCAGACACCGAATATGCCAGCACCGTGATCTTGGACTTTCTATTCTCCAGAACCATGAGAAATAAATGTTTATTTTTTAAGCCATCCAGGCTATAGTATTCTGATATAGCAGTCCAGACTGAGGTAGGTTCTTTGGTGAAAGCATGTAAGAAGCATGATGTATGCTAACTAATCTTTTGAACTTTTCTGTGAATCAGGTAGGTATACTTTTCTTATTTATTTTTTTCACATAAAAAGATCAAGGCTCAGAGAAGTTAAGTAATTTTTCCAAGCTCACTCTGCTGTTGTACAATCATGATCTCAACTTTTTAAAGTCTAACTTCAAATTCTATGTTCTTTTTGGGCACCGGGGTGGCTCAGTTGGTTAAGCGTCTGCCTGCGGTTCAGGTCATGATCCCAGGGTCCTGGGATCGAGTCCCACATTGGGCTCCCTGCTCAGTGGGGCGTCTGCTTCTCCTTATCCCTCTGACCTTACCCCTGCTTGTGCTTGCATGCTCTCTCACTCTATCAAATAAATACATAAAATCTTAAAAAAATTTTTTATGTTCTTTTTATTATTTTCTGATGCCTTAATAGGCAGAATTAATTCTAGGAAAAATTTTGAGGAAGGTGAAAATTTGTCTTTTCTTTCTCCCTCTCATTTCTGTGCCGTCTTTATTTTTCCCTCTTATAATTCCCTTTCCAACAACCCAAACACCCAGAGCTCCTGCTGTAAGCATGAACGCTCAGCAGTAAACTCGTTAACCATCCCAAGGCTGTTTATTAATAACTGGGAGAAGTGGCTGGCATTTCAGACTAAATAGGGCTCTGCTTGGTGGTGATGATGAAGGTGACAGTAGCAGTAAGTGCAGAAATTAGCTTTGAGGATTTTTTTTATTTTAAGTCCAGAAGTCTGGAGGTTGGAGGGTGCTACCATTGATGTGGCAGGGAAGTTCAAATTGTCTTGAGTTTTCTAGGAAACCCCAGATGAGAAAAAAACTGGAGAAAGTAGCTAGCAGCCACAAACTGTACTTCCCTGATTCCTTGGTAGGACCCTCCCCACCTTACTGCTTTTTCCCCCTCAATCTTGTGCTGCCACCAGAGAATGAGGGAGACTCAGCTGCCTAGTCTTCTTTGGCAGGGTCTTAGAGCAGTTTTTTAGTCTGTCTTGTCATCCCTCTCTCCAGCCAACTCCAGAAACGCTTCATTTGGCTGTGCGAAAGTCATGCTAATTTTAGTCATTTACGTAATACTTTGCCATTTATGCCAAATTGCTGTGTAGTGCTACAGTGATTATGCAGTCATTACATATGTGTCATATTAGCTTTGCGATGGGTTTTATTCAGTTATAACACTAAATCATGGGCAGGATTCATAGACTTCATGGCTTTTTGCTTATATGATATGGTCATCATTTCATAACTTAAAAACTTAAGAATATTGCCATTGAGGGGAAGTTTGATAGAATATATATATCTTCTTCCAGCCTAAGTGTGTCAAAATTGACAACATGTGTATCATTGCCGTTTTGGGGGTCTCTAAATTTACCTTTGTTGACTTCACAATGTGGACTGTTCACACAAGTTCATCCTTTTGATACATTTAAAAAATAATCCGCTTTAAAAGGGAAGTGGGTGGGGGATGGTTAAATAAGTGAAAGGGGTTAAGGAGAGCACTTGTGATGAATACTGGGTGTTGTATGGAAGTGTCGAATCACTGTATTGTGCACCTGAAATTAATATTACATTGTATGTTATCTGACTGGAATTTAAATAAAAACTTAAAAAAATCTGTTTTAAATTGTACTTTAAAAAAAAGACCTACCTACTTTTCCTATTGGATCAGCTAGCTTTTTCTTTTTTATGTTTACCATGAGTCTTCCCCCATATGCATAATATTAATGCATTGAAAAGAATAATTGCTCTCCTCAGAATGCAAATAGCTTCTTTTTCCACAATATAAAAACGTAAAAGATTTATATTAAATGTTGATAGCGCGTATCTGTAAATCTATATTATGGGTAATTTTTACCTTCTTTGTATTTTTTGGTATTGTAAATGTGTTTGTTTTAATAATATGCATTTTGTTACATTTATCTTTAGAAAGCATTCTCTTAACACTAGAATCTTTCTTGAATATATGTTAAACTGTAATTTTCTAATTGACTTCTTCAATATTAATTACACTCTTGAATATTATCTTTAGAAAACACGTGGTATTTTAACCTTTGATAATTTTCCTTTGAGGGTATGACCATAAGCTTAGTATCTTGTAACTATTATGTATTAAAAAACTACCAAGTTCTCATCCTCTGTGTTTAATACATTTTAATTCATTTCGCCAAATATCCTCTCCATCCCATACCCAGAAATACCATGGGCCCCAGTCTTAGTTCAAAGTTGGATTCCTCATCTCCTGTTTTTTTTTTTTTTAACTTGATTTTCTTACTTTTTTTTAATTTATGATTTTATTCCTTTATTTTTAATTTATAAGATTCTTCACATTATTTTTCAAAGTAGAAAGGTATGGAAAGTGGTTAAGTTTTGCCCTGATATGCCAGTGCTTATAAGAAAAAGATCATCATTTTCTGAATGCTTTATGATGGAACTAGGAGCAAATAGCTGCTGTTCTTCCTTTTTTCCATGTGATGTTCTATTCACATTCTGGAGGGCTTTGTGGAAACAGTTGTCAAAGTCAGGACACTTCAGCTGCCATGGGGCAGCTCAGGTCTGCCATATGAAGGATGACAAGGTTTTGAATTACAGGTCAATTCCAGATTTCCATTAAAGGAGAAAGCAGGGGAAAAAGGGGAGTGAAGATAAGAGCAGGCTAAGGTGTGAACTTATGTTTTGAACAAAGTTATCTAAAAAGCACATTTCACAAATAGAACTATTTTCCTTTTAAATTAAATTACTGAGCTGGGTTTTGCATCTGTCCCTCTTAACTACTGAGAGAATCCCAAATGGAGATGACATGACTGATGGCTTTAAGTGTTTATCCATTGTGTCTTCTGAGCAGGGATAAAAGAACCACCTCCTGTCAGGATTGCTTGCCAAGTTTTAGACAGATTTTTAAAGAGTCTGACTTGAGTACTGTTCTTTACTTTGGCTGTAGTGATCAAATCTGCCACTAGACAGAGCTGTTTGTCTTAGTTTTGACCTTGCAGAGTTCAGGATTTGCAAGAGAATTGGAGTCAATGAAAAGAGAAAATTATAAATGATATCTTTTATGAGAGAGACACTCCTAAAGTATATACTTTGTGCCCTTTTTCTGCTAGTAGTACATCATTTCCAGATTGTTCAGTGTTATCATCACTCAGGAAGCTGCAACTCAATTTTCACACTTCTACTCATGAGGCAGATTTCAATAGCTAATAAAGAATAATCAGGATGTATTATTCAATTTACTCATTTTATTTTATAGTAGCTGAAGTCAGAGTGACATCCTAAATCCTGAACTTTTTCTGGAAACTTCTTATTAATTTATTCTCTGTTCTTTTCTATGAAAACTCTATCTTATAAGCACAAATTTTGGAATTACAATAGTGGGATATTGTTGTGTATTTGTATGTTTTATCTGCACAGCAGTTTTCTACGAAGATGTGAAATATGTTAAAAACTTTAGGTCAACCATCCAGAGTCAATTTTCAGCCCAGTCTGCAAAGCACTGAATTTTGGGGTTTAGTTAAAATAACAGCCTCAGGGGTTCTGAAGAAGAGTCTGGACAGAATACCCAGATCAGGTCATTCATCTTTATAGACCTGAGTCATCTTTACTCTTCAAGGTATACAACCCAGTCACCCCGAACAAAAGTTTGGTTTCTGGACAAGTAACATCAGTACCCCCTGGGGACTCATCAGAAGCGCAAATTCTTTGGACCTACCCCAGACCTACTGTATTAGAAACTCTGGCGTTGGGATCCTGCAATCTCTGTTTTAATAAGCTTTTCAGATGGTTCTGATGTAAGTTAATGTTTGAGATCTGCTGACATAGAGAAATAGCTTCCAAATGAAAGAGAGAAATCAAATTATGAAAAAAAAAAGCTGGATAAAAATATAATACAGGAAGCAGCAGAGAAAATCCAAGAAGCTATACTTAATGATGACAAAGATTAAAGAATATTCTGAAAGAGATTAAGAAAGAGCTCCTAGAAATTCAATATATAACAAATATTTGGTTAGAATAATTTAACTAAAATAAAATTGCATGTAAAATAGAAGAAAATCTAATTTGAAAAATTTGATAGGCTTAAAGATAAAGTTGAAAAAAGCAACTTTATTTTTTTAATTTTTAAAAGATTTTATTTATTCATTTGAAAGGGAGAGAGAGAGAGAGTGCATGCGTGAACAAGCAGGGGAAGCAGCAGGCAGGGGGAGAAGGAGAAGCAGGCTTCCTGCTGAGCAGGGAGCCTGGTGCAGGGCAGCTCTATCCCAGGACACCAGGATCACCACCTGAGCCGAAGGCACATGTTAAACTGACTGAGCCACCCAGGTGCCCTGAAAAAAAAGCAACTTAAAAAACAAAAACAAAAACAAAGAGTTGGGAAATTGGAAAGAATTTGCAAGAAATTGAAAGGATTCATATAAGACCTCTAAGATCTACTTGATAGGAGTTCCTTGGACACTTAGAAGAAATTATCAAGTAAGCAGTATAAGAAAATGTCTCAGAGTTGAAAGATGTGAGTCCCTCAACAGAAATAATACACTCAGGGCCCAGCCCATGAGAAAAGACCCATGATAAGACACATTAGTTTGAAAGTTCAGAACACCTGATGAAAGAGAAGATTCTAAGAGTTCAAGAGAGAAAAGTCAATGTTACATAAAAAGGAAGAAGAAAATTATAATAGCATCTGAATTCTCATTAGCAACAATGGAAGTTAGAAAGCAATAAAACACAGCCTTCAAAATTAAAGAGAAAAAATTTAGTCTAAAATACTGTTCCCAGCTAATCTAAAATGCAGAAATCTTCAGGTATGCAACAACGCAAAATTTACCTCACCTATCTCCTTTCTTTTGATACATCTAGAGTATATGTTTCAACAATGTGAGAAAGTAAATAAAAAAATAAGTATGGGATTAGGAAATAGTGGATCCCAACACAGGAAAATGATAAAAGGACTTCTAGGATAACAATTGCTCAGCAAGCCCAGGAAAATACCTGTCAGATTGGAACAGGAAGATGGAGTGGGGTCTCTAGGGAAAAAAAAAAATTGCACTTTTTGATTATCCAATGCATTTGATCATTTGAAATATATTATCACTAAGTATTTGAAAGATCTATCACATATAGTGGTAAGTCATACAAAACTAAACAAATTAAAAATGAGGCAATTACTAACTTTAGGAGAAAACAAAAAGTTATATAGAAGAGGAAACATAATGCATATAATGCTTGGTTCAACAATGAACAACATTTATCCAATCATGTAAATGTAAATGCTCACTTATCCTTTAATCAAAAATTAAAAGAAAGGGATGGCTGACAGACTATATTGTGAAAAATGTCAGAATTAAGTTAAAGGAAGTTTTAAAAATAATTTGAATTATTATTTTTTTAAAAA
>CM052898.1:94795304-94833036 GCA_028534135.1 Potos flavus | reverse complement strand
TCATTGTTTATGTACCACACCCAGTGCTCCATGCAATACGTGCCCTCCTCAATACCCACCACCAGGCTCGCCCATCCCCCCACCCCCTCCCCTCCAAAACTCTCAGTCCCTTGTTCTGAGTTCACAGTCTCTCATGGTTCTTCACCCCTCCGATTTCCTCCAATTCATCCCTCCCCTCCCTCTCACAATGTCCTCCATGAATTATTTTTATGCCTTTTAGTGATTCTGTATTCAGATATTTAATTCTAGCAGCTTCAGTTGGGAATCATAGAGATCCCAGTTGAAATGATCAAACTGGTCACAGACTGGCCCAGGAAAGTTGTTGACCTATAATGGTTCTTTTTTTTTTTTTTTTAAAGATTTTATTTATTTATTTGACACAGAGAGAGAGATCACAAGTAGGCAGAGAGGGAGGGGAAGCAGGCTCCCTGCTGAGCAGACAGCTCCATGCGGAGCTCGATGCAGAGCTCGATCCCGGGACCCTGAGATCAGGACCTGAGCCAAAGGCAGAGGCTTTAACCCATTGAGCCACCCAGGCGCCCCGACCTATGATGGTTCTTAAAGTGTGGTCCCTAGACAAGCAGCATTTATGTTACCTAGAATTTGTTATAAATGCAAATTCTTGGGGCCCATCCAAGACCTACTGAATCAAATTTTGGACTTGGTCACCAGCAATAACAAGCCTGATTAACAAAGTGATTCCGATACATGCTAAAGTTTGCGAAAACTTCTTCCATTTGTTTGTACTGTCTTCAATTTCTTTCATCAATGTTTTGTGGCTTTCAGAGTAGAAGTTTTTTCCTTCTTTGGTTAAGTTTACTCCTAAGTATTTTATTCTTTTTGGTACAATTGTAAGTGGTATTTTTTTTTTTTTTTTGCTACTGATTTCTGGGTATTAATTTTGTATCCTGCCACTTTACTGAATTCATTTATTACTTCTAGCAGTTTTTTGGTAGAATCTTTAAAATTTTCTGTGTACAATATCGTATTGTTTGCAAATAGTGACCGTTTAATCTCTTTTTTATCAATATGGATACCTCTTCTTTCTTTTTCTTGTCTGATTGCTGTGAGTAGGACTTCCAGTACTATGGTGAATAAAAGTGGTGAGAATGGGCATCCTTGTCTTGTTCCTGGCCTTAGAGAGAAAGCTCTCATTTTTTCACCATTCGGTATGGTGTTAGCTCTGGGTTTCCCATATATGGCTTTCACTATGTTGAAGTATGTTCCCTCTAGCCCCATTTTATTGAGAGTTTTTATCATGAATGGTTGTTGAATCTTGTCAAATACTCTATCTGCATTGTTTAGGATAATCCTATGATTTTGATCCTTTTCTTTATTGATATGTTGTATGTCATTGATTGATTTGTGCATCTTGAACCACCCTTGCATACCAGGAATAAATCCCACCTGATCGTGGTGAACAATCTTTTTAATGTATTCTTCTATGTGGTTTGCTAATATTTTGTTGACGATTTTTGCATTGATGTCCATTAGGGATATTGGCCTATAGTTCTCTTTTTT
This sequence comes from Potos flavus, assembly GCA_028534135.1. Classification (NCBI taxonomy): domain Eukaryota; kingdom Metazoa; phylum Chordata; class Mammalia; order Carnivora; family Procyonidae; genus Potos; species Potos flavus. Next base: position 94,831,515 of record CM052898.1, on the reverse strand, counting down.
TGTGGTATCTTTGACTAGTTTTCTTATCAGGGTAATGCTGGGCTCATAGAATATATTTGGAGGCTTTTCTTCCTCTTCTATTTTTTGGACTAGTTTGAGGATTATAGGTAGTAAGTCTTTTTTAGATGTTTGGTAGAATTCACTCAGAAACCATCTGATTTAGGATTTTTATTTTTTGGTAGTATTTTGATTATTAATTTAATTTTGTTACTTGTAATCCATCTATTCAGATTTTCTACATATTTCCAGTTCAATTTTGGAAGATTGTATGTTTTTAGGAATTTATTCATTTATTCTAGGTTGTTCAATTTGTTGGCATATAATTTTTCATAGTATTATCTTATAATTCTTTGTATTTCTCTGGTGTCAGTTGTTATTTCTCTTCTCTTGTTTTTGATTTTATTTGGATCCTTTCTCTTTTTCTTGATGAGTCTGGCTAAGTGTTTATCAATTTTGTTTATATTCTCAAAGAATCAGCTATTGGTTTCACTGATTTTTTTTCTTTCCTTTTTTTTTTTTTTAAAGTCTTTATGTTACTTATTTCTGCTCTGATCTTTATTATTTTCTTTCTTCTAGACCCCTTGGGATTTTTGTTCTTCTTTTTCTAGTTCCTTTAGGTGTAAGGTTAGACTGTTTATTTGAGTTTTTTCCCTGTTTCTTAATGCAGGCCTGTATTGCTATATACTTCCCTTTTAAAACTGCTTTTGCTGTGTCCCAGAGATTTTGGATTATTTTGTTTTCATTTTTATTTGTTTCCATTTATTTTTTGAGCTCTTCTCTGATTGCTTTATTGACCCATTGGTTGTTTGGTATCATGTTATTTAGTCTCCACGTGTTTCTGTTTTTTCCAGTTTTTTTTTTCTTGTGATTTATTTCTAATTTCATACCATTATGACCAGAAAAGATGCATGGTATGATTTCAACTTTCTTAAATTTATCGAGGGTTGTTTTATGGCCTAATATGTGATCTATTGTGGAGAACGTTCTATGTGTGCTTAAGAAGAATATGTTTTCTTTCATTTTGGGATGGAATATTTTGTATATACTGTTATGTTCATCTGGTGCAATGTGTGATTCAAAGATATTGTTTCTTTATTGATTTTCTGTCTGGATGATCTATCCACTGATGTAAGTGGAATGTTAAAAGTCCCCTAATATTATTGTATTACCATCAGTTTCTTTCTTTATGCTTGTTAGTATTTGCTTTATATATTTAGATGCTCCAGTGTTGGTGACATAGATATTTAAAATTGTTGTATCTTCTTGTTGGATTGATTCCTTTATCATTATGTAATGCCCTTCTTTGTGCCTTGTTACAGTCTTAGTTTTAAAGTCTATTTTGTCTGATATAAGTATTGCTACCCTGGCTTTTTTTTTTTTTTTAACTTTTATCTGTATGGTGAATGTTTGTCCATCCCTTCACTTTCAGTCTGTGTGCATCTTTAGGTGTGAGATCCTTTTTTTCTGCTCTTGCATTACCATCTACTCCTACATTGAATTTGTCATTCTATATTTTAGTTGTTTCATTATCTATTTCCCCATTGCACCTTTAGGCTTGGTGATGACTGTCTGTTTTTTTGTTTTTGTCCATTTTATCCTCAGTGCTGCACTGCTTGTGACACATAGAAGGTGCTCAGTAAATATGGAGTGAGTGGTGAATGGATGCCAAAACTACTGGATGGATACCAACACTTTAAGACCCTTAATGAATTCCTTTTTGTTACAAGACACTCAAGTGTTTGTTGTATGCATGAAAGATGGAATCAATGAGTAAAATGCCATTTGTTCTTTGCATTCTGCTTGTTTCCCTGATGGTCCAAATGCTCATCAATAATGAGGATGTGTGGCCTCCCATATTCATATGTGGAGCAGGTAATGGCTTACACAGTGTAACCTTGTAGTTTTTGAAGCATCTCTCACTGTGAATACTCCCTAACTTCAGCTCTGGAAGCAGTGATACGAGCAGCCCTGATTTTGGTCAGCTTTCAACACATGAACAGCTACAGAAGGCTAAAACAGTGGTAATCTAAGTGGTGGGCAGCAAGGCTAGTGACTTTAGGGGATGCCAATAGTTTCTATAGCCAAGGGAAAAACTGGGCTCCAGTTACAGTGCCATTTCCTTCACTTAACTTTCAATGCAGCAGAAGCCTCAGGAGTAAGTAGATACTGAGAAAACTTGTTCAGAATTAAATTTGAGACACACATGGTATCTTCTAGAAACAGTTGCATAGTTTTGGAGAACTTGAGGTCCCTCAATTCAGATTAGATGGGCATATTTGGTTCCTGTCTTAGCCACTAACGATTTGTCAGAGAAATATTATTTCTTGAAAGTTTTATTCCCAGGTTGCCGTGACCTAGAGAAACATGGGTTATATCATCTTACATATACTGCTGTTGGACTTCTCCCCAGATCACCAGTTGAACTATTAATAAAGCAAAGCTAAATCTTTTAGAGCTCACTGTAGCAAGGTAGTCCACCATCACATCAGTCCTAACAGTGTCTCAGAAGGGTGAAGTCAGAGTGGTATAATTTTAGGGCTTTCATGTCAGAGCTCAAATGGTTTGAGGTAGGTCTTTCAAGATGAGGAATTGATTTGAGTTGGGCAAAGTTCGTGATACTATAGTTTGTGATCAATGGACCTTGTGATTGAGGGTCTTAAAATAAGCCCTGGTAAGTAAACTTGGTATGATAAGCAAGTGTTTGCCAAGGTGAGCAGATTCTTGTCTCTGACAATTGACCCGTGGGAATTTCCTGAAGCAAACGGCAAAGATTTTTTCTTCTCCCCCCAACTCCCCAAGTGGTTTACAGCTTTATCTTTCCCAGGCAGAGTTTCCTGGAGCAAACAACTAATTTATGTTGACATAGGTAGTTTATATTCTTAATAAAGCCATGTTAACAGCCAGATGGTCTCAGCCCTCATATCTTTTAATTGTTTTCATTCTTGAATACCTTGAGACGTTTATGTGTCTCAGTGGTTTTCAAGAATAGGTTTTGAAAAAGAGAAAAGACAGAGGTATCAAGCCTGAAAAGGGAGAAGAAGCATTACTGAATGAGGGAACTATGGGCAGCATTGAGAAAATGAGAGTGACAATAATTTTTGTGCAATTTTGTTTGAGGTAAGGCTTCTGCTTCAGCCTAAAAAACAATCAAACAGATTTCATCTTCCCTTCCAGAGATATCACTTATAAAAACTAACAAGTACTTTTAAAAAATTATTTTATTTTATTTTTTCATCACGATAAGTGTACTTTTTAATCTCCATCTCTATTTTCCCCATCCCAGCTCCCCTCTAGTAACCATCTGTTTGTTCTTTATAAGGTTTTTTTCTTGGTTTCCCTCTTTCTCTTTTTCCTTTGCTCATTTCTTTTATTTCTTAAATTCCACATATGAGTGAGATCATATGGTATTTGTCTTTCATGGACTGATTTATTCACTTAGTATTATACTCTCTAGCTCTATCCATATTGTTGCAAATGGCAAGATTTCATTTTTTTTATGGCTGAATAATATACCATTATATGTGTATATGGTGTGTATATATATACACACACATCTTTGTATCTGTTCATCAGTTGATGGACACTTGGGCTGCTTTCACATCTTGGCTATTGCGAATAATTCCGCAATAAACATAGGGGTGCCTGCATCCCTTTGAATTAGTGTTTTTTTATTTTTTGGGTAAATACCCAGTAGTGCAATTCCTGGATTGTAGGGTAGTTCCATTTTTAATTTTTTGAGGATCTTCCATACTGTTTTCCACAATGGCTATACCAGTTTGCATTCCCACTAACAGTGCATAAGGATTCCTTTTTCTCCACATCCTGGCCAACACTTGTTTCTTATGTTTTTGATTTCAGCCATTCTGACAGGTGTGAGGTGATATATCATTGGGGTTTTGATTTGCATTTCCCTGATGATGATTGATGTGGAACATATTTTTATGTGTCTGTTGGCCATTTGTATGTCTTCTTTGGTGAAATGTCTGTTCATATCTCTGTGTATTTTTTAAGTGGATTATTCGGTTTTTTGGGGGTATTGAGTTATATCAGTTCTTTATATATTTTGAATAGTAACCCTTTATCAGCTATGTTGTTTGTAAATATCTCTCCCATTGGGTAGGTTGTCTTTTAGTTTTGTCGATGGTTTCCTTTGCTATGCAGAAGTTTTTTTTTTTTTTTAAATATTTTATTTATTTGATAGAGACAGACACAGCAAGAGAAGGAACACAAGCAGGGGGAGTGGGAGAAGGAGAAGTGGGCCTCCTGCTGAGCAGGGAGCCCGATGAGGGGCTCAATCCTAGGACCCTGGGATCATGACCTGAGCCAAAAGCAGATGCTTAACGACTGAGCCACCCAGGTGCCCCTATGCTGAAGCTTTTATTTTGATGAAGTCTCAATAGTTTATTTTTATTTTTGTTTTCCTTGCCTTGGGAGACATATCTAGAAAAATATTGCTGTGGTTAATGTCAGAGATTACTGCCTGTGCTCTCCAAGGATTTTTATGGTTTAGGTCTCATATTTAGGTCTTTAATCCCTTTTGAGTTTATTTTTATATATGGTAAAAGAGAATACTTCAGTTTCATTGTTGTGCATATGGCTCTCTAGTTTTCCCAACACCATTTGTTGAAGAGACTCTCTTTTTCCCATTGTATATTAATTCCTCCTTTGCTGAAGATTAATTATAGGTATTTCTGGGTTCTATTGATCTGTGTGTCTATTTTTATGCCAGCACTATACTGTTTTAATTACTACTACTTTGTAACGTAGCTTGAAATCTGGAATTGTGATACATCCAGTTTAATTTTTCTTCTTCAAGATCACTTTGGCTATTTGGGGTCTTTTTTGCTTCCATACAAATTTTGGGATTGTTTGTCCTAGTTCTGTGAAAAATGCTATTGGTATTTTGATAGGGATTACATGAAATGTGTAGATTGCTTTGGGTAGTATAGACATTTTAACATAATTTGTTTTTCCAACCCATGAGCATGAAATGTCTTTCCATTTCTTTGCCTTGTCTTCAATTTCTTTCTTCAGTGTTTTATAGTTTTCAGAATACAGGTCTTTCACCTCTTTGGTTACGTTTATTCCTAGATATTTATTGTTTTTGGTGGAATTGTAAATGGGATTGTTTTCTTAATTTCGCTTTCTGCTGCTTCATTATTAGTGTATAGAAATGCAACAGATCTGTGCATTGATTTTGTATCCTGTGACTTTACTGAATTCATTTATAAGTTCCAGTAGTTTTATTTATTTATTTAGAAAAATCTTTAGTGTTTTCTAGATATGGTATCATGCCATCTGCAAATAGTGAGAGTTTTACTTCTTCTTTACTAATTTGGATGCCTTTTATTTCTTTTTGTTGTCTGACTGCTGTGGCTAGTAGTTCCAGTACCATGTTGAATAATATGGTAAGAGCGGGCATTCTTGTGTTGTTCCCCACCTTAGGGTAAGAGCTCTCAGTTTTTCATCATTGAGTATGATGTTGGTTATGGGTTTTTCATATAAGGCCTTTATTATGATGAGATTATGTTCACAACCACTACTTTCAAGAATTGAGATTGAAGTCTCCTGCCTCACTTCATTTGGGTACAACCCATGGAAAAAGATATTCCATGCATGATGGTGGTCTTCATGATAGTTTCTCACCTGCATGTCTTTCACAATGTGGACATTTGAGTGTTGTGTTGTTGAGTGAAGGAGTTAGCATGGAGAAATGATAATGTACTACTATGGTAAAAAAAAAAAGATTCATGTTCTAGTTTAAAATACTTGTGGATATTTCACTGATTTATGCTCAGTGCTTGAAACTATGCCTGCAGTTAGTAGCTTAGGTTGATACTGTCTTGTCTGCTTATTTAACATGGCTTAATGGATGGTGATAGAGGATATTTGCAAGGCTGTAGATTTACTAATAGCTGTAGCTCTGGAGGGAGATGGAATTGGGTATGAATCCTGACCCTAAACTTTTTCATTTTGTGATCTTAGGTTAGTTGCCACTTAGTTGCAACCTTAGTTTTTTTTATATATAAAATGGATATAATTCACAGTTACCTGTGAAGATGGTGGTAAATGACAGTAACAGCTATGTAGAACTTTCAGGCTAGTTCGTAGTGTGAACCCAATAAATGTTAGTCATTGTTATTAAGTGTAGAGTATGATTTGGGGCTCATTTGAAGATGAAAGGCCTAGAAACAGATACAGAGAATAGTAGAGTAGGGTCAGATGTCCTAATCTAGCATTTTTTGTCTTATAGGAGAGGAAGCTCAAGATGAAAGGGAGAAAATACCCAGGGTGAAACAGCCAGTTAGTGGAAAGGGAGGCATCACATTTCTATCACAGGCCAGTGTTTGTCTACACAGGACAGCTGTAAAGAAATAATGCGTCTGGGGTTCTGTTCGATAACCACTTGTACAGAGCCTTTTGTTGACTATAGATGGTAAGAATTCTGTCTTATTGGCAGTTTTTCTGTGGAGAATCCAAAGTGGCCAGAGATAATTTGACTCTTGGAGCCCAGATCCTGTAGTATGTTGGACACAGTTTCATTGCCTGGCAATGACTGATATCTTTAGAGTGTGAAGTAAATATTTAAGATTTAAATAATCCCTGTGTGAATGCTAAACTTCTCATCTGTTGACATGTTCTCATACTCAGCAACTATTCCAGCAGCTTCTCTTGCCAAGGAAATACCAATATTTTTGAAAGAAAAAACAGCTGCAGATATTAAGAACCTGGCTTTTTAAGAAGATTCCAAAATAAATTATTGAAAAACCTCAAAAGTGATTTACTGTGATGTAAAGCAAACCTTCAAGAAATTATACCTTGTCTTAAATCAATAAACTATTATTGACCACTTATTTTGTACAAGGCACTGTAGGTGGTTTAAACACATGTTATTTTTGCCTTTGAGGTGCTAACAATTTAGTAGGAAAGATGAAATGTAAGAAATTCATCAAAGGTTATGTAATAAAAAGGAACTTAAATAACATTTGAGAATGAAAACCAGAGGACATTAGTAGGCAGATCCCGATGCATTGTCAAATGAATAGAGCAGTGGACATTGGCCTATTATGCATTCCCCTGTCTTTCAGGACAGTGCTTGTTGATTCTGGTTTTGGAATTATCGTTTCCTTGCAGTTTGAAGGAATCTATAAATCAAGGTGCTATACATTTCTTTAGCTGAGGTGTGATCATGGGAACCAGGGCATGCCCACTGGACTGTCTTCCAGAGTGTGACTCAAGAATTGAAATTGCTGATGACGTTGTTGACCCCTTTGGCTGAGTTGGTCACGTTATTTGACTTTGCTGGGTCATGAATCTCTAGACTTCTAGTCAATTCCTATGCTATCAGCTTGGAATAAACTCATTTTCTTCATGATTTTATTAGACTTGATGTATGTGATAGTGGCAGATAGAAAGGGAAGGAGAGGCTACTTTTGAACGTGGCTGTCAGGGAAGAGATGACATGACATTGAGGTGGGACTTGGAAAGGGAATGGAGGTAAGTTGAATGAAAAGACTTTTGATTTGTTGACATCCTATTAATGCTAATTCTAGTATACTGTTAGAACCATTTCTTAGTTTGTAAACTAATAAGAAATTTTGTTCACAAATCCTGAGACTTTAATGCTTTGCCAAGTGCAAAACCAGGGCAGTAGAGTTGGAAAATATTTCAGATCATAATTAGGTTAAAAAAATAGAATAGGTTGTGAAAAGACAGGGTTAGAGATGCAACCACAGCTGAGATGAGGCTTAGGTACACCCTGAAAGTAGCTGTGGTGGTCTCTACCCACTATTTGAAGTCCTTTTTATGTTAGCTCTGTGATAATCCATGTTTAATTGTAGGGCAAACTCAATATATAGTCTATCCAAACTCAGTAAAATCTAATCTACACTTTCTTTACTCAACAAGATAGTGTATTTAGAAATCATATTATCCTCATTCAGCAGTTCTTGTTAATATTTAAAATCACATATGGTGCTTGTAAAGAGCTCCCAGACACTAGTGAATATAATTCCTCAAATTCACCTTACATGCGAAACGGTTGTATTCCTTGATTAAATAATATGTGTTAAATTCTGTCTGGAGATACACATCCATTTCCTGAGCCAGTAAGAGATAAATACCAATATTCTGGGCAAGGATTTGGTCCAATATGTACTCTAAAGAACGAATTTTACTATTGGCAAAAGGGAAATGTGCTGAAGAACTGGGAAAAGGAGAACGGGGAGATTAGCAAGGTCCATCTTCCCCCTTTTCTCTTCTGTTTTATTTTTCTAAACTGTGTTCTCCATAAATTCCAGAAGAGGAAAGTATTTTTTTTTCTTAACGTGATTTCTGAGGGGAAATAAGTGCCTTTCTGCTTTTGCTTGTGGAATTAAAACATTCCTTACCTTGATTTTTATAGCAAACTGGTAATGCTTACATTTGAATTTCTGGCAAGCCTTAGAACATAACACTATACTTGTTTTACATTTATTCCTCACTGGCTGGGTGAATTTTTAAAACATGAGGTAAATCAAGTGGGAAGATTAAAATCAGATGGTTTTGCATAGACTGTCAGTAATGAGGATAAAACTGGCATTTTTCCATCTGCTTATTTGATTATACATTTTGTACTTATTTTTAAGACCAAACTGGAAGAGTTGGAAAGTGTTGTGGAAGTCCAAAATGGAAAGCATTTTTTAGTAATTTTATAATGAATTGTGAATTTTTAAAATGCCTATGTCCAGACTATGCTGGGACATGATCAAGGAGGTTTTTCTTTCCTCAAAGAGTTTATCCAAAAATATATTTGTGTCAGAGGCTTTTCATTTAACCTATCTAAGGGAGATCTTTGGGAATTTTACCCTTGTCTGCTTGTGTTGCTATGGGAATGTCCATTTTTATATCTTCAGAGAGCTACAGTATGGTAGAGAGGCGAGAACATGGGCCTTATAGGGAGGAAATAATGTATCTAGCTCTGGTTCTCCAAGCCTAATTTTTATTTTTTAAATGAAATCGAAGTACTTTTATTTCTGAAGGGTTACTAGGACCATTAGAAGTGATGAGTGCATCAGAAGACATTTAGTAAATGATAGTAATTGTTATATTGATGTGATTGCGAAAAGGCACCTTAACATGTAACTATTTCTTGCCTGACTCCCTGCTTGCATTTCTCTTAGAGAGCTTTCTGTCTGTTGTCAGCTCAGTCCCTGCATCTCTTTGTGGTATAAAATTAGAAATATATAGAAAAGGAGGGGAACTAAAGTGGAAGAAAGGAAAAAAAAGTTTGAAAGAGAGTGTCTGCCATTTCATTTCAAAGAGCTGAGGAAGTTTGGGGGTGCAGACGGCTACTTGGGTGGGTATCAGAAAGAGGCTGGTGCTTTGTTGAGGTGAGGCCCTCAAGCAGTATTTTCCAATTGAACTTTCTGCAATTATGGAATTGTTCTGTTTCTTACATGTCTGGGACTATTGAATATTTGAATATGGCTAGAGTGACTGCAGAATGCTAGATTTCACTGCATTTTAATTAATTTAAATTTAAATAGCTATATATGGCCAGTGGCTACTTTATTGGATAGCACTGCTCCTGAGAATTTAGGGTATATGAGAATCCGAGGGAAGGAAGAAGAGGAGAGGAAGTTTTAACAGGTATTGTCATGGATTGTGAATTAGGTCCTCCCTAATATTTATTTAGAGATTCAACTAAAAAAACTGAAATTCATTTGAATTTAGTTTTGAGAGCTGGATTATATATATGTGTATATATACATATATATTATATATACATAAATTACATATATGCATATATATATATAAAATGCAGCTCACAGCTAAGGACTCAAAGCTGACAGGACACAGGGGGCCCTGATTAATATTATGGTTACATTGATAATAATAAAAATTTCTTTTCATTAGCATGATGATAATTGAGGAATTTTATGGATATAACACTCATAAGGGAAGAGGTAATTTATATAAATTCATTTTAAACATGCAGCCATACCCCACTCCTCATCTAGAACCCAACTTGATATATAAATAAGTGTAAATATTTTATTTAGAAAATTAGAACTAATTCTCTGTAGGCTTTATATTGTGTAGCAGGATTCATTTTCTCAAACAATGATGGCAGCCACTACCAACAGGACCCATTTTTTTCTCTAGCAGTCAAACAGATGGGTCTGAAAGGTTCAAGAACCTTTAGAAATGAATAAAAATGTTATGTGTGTATATTTTTTCTACGAAGAATCTACATTCATTAGAGATTTTGTATTGGATATTTATCCTTTAAATTTTCCTTTATCTGTCTTGGAACTCATAGCCTTGCTTACCTCCCATTATTGAAACCAAAAATATCAGACAAATGCTTTCCCACCCTCCCCTGCAGTTGGGGTGTGAACACTTTGTCACTTTACCACTGTTTCTGAATTGGAATTGAAACTAGAGACACAGCATGGGGGGGCCAGGTGGGGAACTCTGACGGTGGTGGCCATAACAAGAGTGAGTCCTGAAGCCATGGCAGATGTCAGAGATGGTAGCAGGGCTGTCCTCACTGATACCCATTTTGTGGAAAGATTTGGACTTAGTTCCTGTTTGCCTAGCCCCAAAGCTAATTCTTCCACTATGACCAGCAATGCTGGAAACCATTAATATCCCTTCAGTGAGTCAATATTCCACTTAAACATGGCAGAATTGGCTTTTATTGCTTACAAATAGAACCCTGACTGATATAGATACTCCAAGTAGTCTCTAACCCCCAGATGGTTGAGGACTGTCCTATAAAATCTTATTATGACAATGAGACCATCATAAATGGTATATTAAGATAGAAACACAAAAATCCAGAGCTGGAGAAAAGGGTGTATGCTTCATGTGACAACTAGTGTTTGTTCAATAGTATAAGCTGCACTAAAATATAGACAGAAAGAAAGAGAGGTGGTAAGGCTTACTTATGTATCCTTGGTTTGTAAAGGAGAATACCAGGATTCTGAGTTATCTCCATTACAGTGAACACTTTAATAACGAAAGAACCTATTCCACTTAAAGGCTCATGATGTCAGGAGTCTGACACTTTGCTCTGCCCAAACACTTGACTCCGATCACACCCAGTATTCTTCATCTTTCACCCTGTCTCCCCAAATTTGGTATCAGTGATATTTCTAGTCAATACTATGACACCCTATCTAAAAAATCCAAGTGTTCAAACATATATTAACCTCTGTCTCCAATTTGACCATGCCTCTAGATTTGTAGAAATTAGTATAAATATATAGCTAGAGGATTCATCCTTGGAAATTGATATATAATAAGTTGGTTATGAGAATGCAATTCCCCCTGCATATTTTAATGGGAGTTTCAGTTAAAAAAGTGGATTGGGCTAGAATTTTAATGATAGTAAATAGTTTCATCTTGGGGCTAGAAGTCTCAGATATAATCTTTTCACAAACAGAATAATGGTGTTTTATTAAAGGAAATATGTTCTTCCATCATTTGCTCTGTGTTTATGCAACATTAGCATCACTGAATAGTTGACATACACATCGAGGAAGGAATAATGAACATTCCTCTCTTGTCACATCATGAAAGTTCTAATTTGCCACATACTTCTTATTTAATTATGAATAAATTCAGAGGTGTGTATTGTATTTATAACTGAACCATTCTGTACACATGTTCTCAAACATGTTATAAACTAAAGCCTCCAGTATTCCCATTCTTTCCAAAAATGGGAAAGAAAAACATCAGGAAACTTGGAAAATAATTTTTTCTTTGCATTTATTATGACAATTTTCAAATATACAGAAAAGTAAAGCCAGTAGTCTTGAGCACCTCATACTGATTACACAGCTTTAGTGTCTGTCAACATTCAGCTATATTTATTTCATCTTTTTTTTTTTTTTTTCATTCTTGCCACCCTACCCCACCTTTTCTTCTCTTTGGCTGTGCTGATTTAAAATAAATGCAAACCATCATGTCATTTCACTCCTAAATACTTTAACATGAATTTCCAAAAAATAAGAACATTTCCCAAAATTGTCACAATGGCAATATTATACTTAATAAAATTAAAAAAAATAATTCTCCAATGTTATTTAATACCCAGTCTACATTCAAATTTCATTGATTTTCTTAAAGATGTCTTTTTAAAGTTCATTAAAATTAGGATCTAGGGGCGCCTGGGTGGCTCAGTTGGTTAATGGGATAAGCGTCTGACTCTTGGATTTCAACTCATGTCATGATCTCAGAACTGTGGGATCCAGCCAGCCCCCCATTGGGCTTCGTGCTCAGTACAGAGTCTGTTTGCTCCTCTCCCCAAGAACTCACTCTTGCGTTCTCTCTCTCTCTCTCAAATAAATAAATAAATAAATAAATAAATAAATAAAATCTTAAAAAAATAAATTAGGATCTAAACAAAAATAGTTCATACATTGTTTATGTGTTGTTTATTGTTATTTATTTTAAGCCCACCCCCCTCCTTTCTCCCCACCACCTTATTTTTTCAAGCCCTTGGTGTGTTGAACAAATCAGGTCTATTAACCTATACAGGGTCCCACTTCCTGGATTTGACTATTGCTTCTTTGTGGTGGAGTTTAACTTGCTTCCCTTATTGTATACAAGTTAGATCTAAAGTCAAATTCCAATTTTTTTGGACAAAAATAATTCATAAATGGCCTGTGTACTTCATTTTGTCCAATTAAAGAGGCAGATAATGTCCCACTTTTATGATACTAAGATTAATTCATGAGTTCAAGAGATAATACTTTGATTCTTCCACTATAAATTATCCTTTGGTGTATTCTCCAATAATTTTGGCATCTGTTTATACTGTTGTCTGAAGCAGATTTTTAGTTAGGGGTTATAAAATGTTGATTTCCAACTCTTATTTCTTTTGCCTTTGCTAATTGGGATTATTTACAGAGAACTTCCCTCATTCATTAATGCTATGTGGTTGTTCTGCTAATTTATTCCAAAAAGGCAGCATACATGCCTAATTGTTTTTTAAAAGTTTATTTTAATTCCAGTATAATTAACATACAGTGTTATATTAGTTTCAGGTTATGGTGATTTGACAATTCTATACATTACTCAGTGCTCATCATGATAAGTGCACTCCCAGTTCCTTTCTTCTGTTTCACTCATTTCCACTCCCTGCCCCACCCCCATCATCAGTTTGTTCTCCATAGTTAAGAACCATCTGTTTTTTGGTTTGTCTCTTTTTTCGTTTGCTCATTTGTTCCTTTGACTTTCTCTGACTGAAATATTTCACTATTTCAGCCCTCTAGACCCATCCATGTTTGTTGCAAATGGCAAGATTTCTTTCTTTTTTTATGACTGAATAATATTCCATTGTGTATATATACCACTTCTTTATCCATTCATCTATCGATGGTTGCTTGGGCTGCTTTCACAATTTGACTATTCTGAATAATGCTGCAATAAACATTGGGGTGCATATCTTTTCAAATTAGGGTTTTCGTATTCTTTGGGTAAATACCTAGAAGTGTGATTACTGGATCATATGGTAATTCTATTTTTAATTTTTTGAGGAAATTCCACATCGTTTTCTACAATGGCTGCACCAGTTTACATTCCCACCAACAGTGCATGGTTTCCTTTTTTTCCACATCCTCACCAACACTTGTTATTTCTTGTGTTTTTATTTTAGCCATTCTAACAGGTGTAAGATGATATCTCATTGTGGTTTTGATTTGCATTTTCCTGATGATGATTGATGTTGAACATCTTTCTATGTGTCTGTTGGCCATCTGTATGTCTTCTTTGGAAAAATGTCTGTTCATGTCTTCTGCCCATTTTTTAAATTGGATTATTATTATTTTTTTGATGTTGAGTTTTTTAAGGTTTTTATATATTTTGGATATTAACCCTTTGTTGGATATACTGTTTGCAAATATCTTCTCCCATTCTGTAGGTTGCTTTTTAGTTTTGTTGATTATTTCCTTTGCTGGGCAGAAGCCTTTTATTTTGATGTAGTTCCAATAGTTTATTTTTGCTTTTGTTTCCCTTGCCTCAGGAGGCATACTTAGAAAAATGTTGCTATGGCTGATGTCAGAGAAATTATTGCCTGTGGTCTTTTTAAGGATTTTTAAATTTTCTCTTTAATGATCAATTTTCAGAAGAAAGGGCTGGAGTCAGAGTTGATTTGGTGGTACATCACCATTCTCCCTTCAGGATCAAGACATTCATTACACCAGTTGTGGAGAAGGTTGGCTGCTGCTGACTCACAACTGAACCTTCCCTAGGAATATCCTCAACAGAAATAGCTATCTTACTCAAGGTTATGTACTGCCCTTCTCCCTGAGGACACCTAGACCCAATGACTGGTCACTAGGGTTGGTGCATGTGAGTGTGTGTATATGTGTGTGTGTGTGTAGGGATAAGTTTTGACCTGCTCACCTTAAATCGTAACAAATCTGAAAAGCCATCTCAACTCCTACACACACAATACTTAAACATAAGGATAAACTAAACTCTTTATCATATTGAAGAAAAGTTATGGTGATTCCAACAAATATCTTATTTGGAATTTCTTACAGTGCGAACTACATAATGGCATGTTTACTTATAATGCATTATATTTTCCTGTATTGATTTGGTAATAGCAAGCGTGTGAGCAAAATCATAATTAAACTAGAAGGAAATTGATCTGCAGTACATAATTGGTAAGATTAAGTGGTAAGAAAATAACCTCACATACAAGATATATATCTATATCTATATCTATATCTATCTATCTGTATATCTATATATATGATGTGTTTGCAAAAGAATCATTTTTCAACGTGAAGTTTGTGTTTCATTATCATATACTATGGACATTTTGACTATATTTGTTCACATGGACATTTTGACTATATTTGTTCACAATATAGCATTCCCTTGATAATTAAATGGAATTCTCTATTGTCTAGCATTTCTACATCTTTAATAATAAAAGTAAAATTAATGCTAGGAAGGATGTGAATCTGAATCTTCATAGAAAAATTAGCATTATTGCCATGTCATTTTAATTCTAAGAGTCCTCTACATTTTTTTCCTTCCATGATATTTGGCAATAATATAGGTCAATTGATTTTGAAGTGCCTCATAGCACTCCCACCCCCACCCCTGCTGATATCCATGATGGTGAAAGGAGACAAAGTAGATGGGACTGCTGCTTCAGTCAGAGCAATTCCACTTCTTGCTTGTTTCATATACTGACATTTCCTGCAAGCTTTCATTTGCAGAAGATGTTTCTGTGCTAACATCATTTTGAGAACCACCAATAATGGTTATAGGTGCTACAAGAAATATGGAAATAAATAAATTATACCACTGATTGAGTCAGAAAGTAGTCACTAATTACTTTTTAAAGAATTTATTTATTTATTTATTTATTTGAGAGAGGGAGAGCACTTGCTCACGCATGAGTGAGGGAGGGGCAGAGGGACAAGCAGTATGCTAGGCTCCACTCAGGGCTCCAGCCCAGGATCCTGGGATCATGACCTGAGCTGAAGTCAGATACTTAACCAACTGAGCCACCCAGGCACCCCTGAAAGTAATAACTTTTAAAGAGTTTCTCTCTCTCTACTTTTCATAATGTAGAAGCACATGTGTACCTCATATTATTGGCTTGCTGGATCTGTTAGATTATACATTTTTCCCTTAGAAAATTAGTAGTACTTTTTTTCTGGTCAAAAAATGACTCTAAAATGTAATGCAATCATATTCAACTCTATCTTAAATGAAAATAAGTATCTTCATAAAATATATTCAAATAAACTAAGGTATTTTAAGATACAATAAAATATTTTACATAGCAATAAACTTATAGAATATACTAGGTTGGAAAATCACAGCAAAATTTGTGCCCGTTATTGCTACTTCAGATTTTCTGATAGGATGTAAAGGTCTCGTTAGCTTCAGTTTTCCCCTTTCCGCTTTTTTCAAACAAAACTTTTTTCATATATCTTTCCCATCTGAAACCCTAGGCCTGGATCTTGATTAGTCTGAGCGAGGATGAGTACATAGAATATACCCAGTGGCTTTTATTGTGTCTTATTAGGTTTGGCCAATTTGACAGAATGAGCATCTTACAATCTCCAACTGGGGGAGATATTTTCTTCACCTCCTGTTGTAATGTGATTAAGGAAACTTATTGTTCTAGTTCCTGCTGGCTAGCAGCCACAGCTTTGAAGTGGACTGGCCTCGGAGAGTAGGGAAAAACAAGGTCAGCGGAGTAAAAAAATGGAAAGAGCTTGTATTCTTTTTTATTTTTTAAAGATTCATTTATTTATGAGAGAGAGAAGAAAGAGAATACTAGTGGGTGGGAGAAGGGGAGAGGGAAAGGGAGAAGCAGACTCCCAGCAGAGTTGTGAGCTGGAGGTGGGGCTCCCAGAACCCTGGGATCTTGCCCTGAGCAGAAGGCAGACGCTTAACCAACTGAGCCACCCAGGAACCTAAGAGCTTGTATTCTTGTTAACATCGCCAGGCTGCTGAATCAATCTCTAGATTTCCCTTTATGTAACATAAAAAAATTTTCTTATTACTTAACCCAGTCTTAATTGGCATTTCTGTTTTTCTCAGCGAAAACCCCTAAAAGCACTCCCCACTCCAAACAACAACAACAAAAATTACTCAACAGACAAAATGGCATTATGGGTATAGATATAGAAGGTAGTCTGTTTTTTATTTATTTATTTATTTATTTATTTATTTATTTCAATTTTAGATTTGACAGTAGAATTCTCTTAACCCTATTCTGTGGTTAAACTCAGTTCTGAACAAACACGTTTCCTGGGAATTCCAGGGAGGCCATAGTTGTGGCATTTAGCGTTGACAGAGAGAAGCAGAAATTGACGCAGGGCACTGAAGCCTGGCTTCTGCCAATTTACTCTGTCATCGTGCCTGGGTTTCCTTTGATCTTGACTCACCTAGACTTCCCAGGCCCCAGCATCTGGCTTGCACCTTGCATTGGTAGCTCTCATTAAAACTGGTCCCATCAGTGAGGCTGCAACTCCACTGAATGCTAACTTTTTTTTGGTCATGTTTTACTTTATTTTGATAAGTCAGTGGTTTTAAGATATGAATTGGTTATCTGTGTCAGAAGGAATACTAAAGACACTGGGGGGAAATTTAGATAATGCAGTAGGAAATAAAGCAATAGGTAAGTGCATTTGCTATAGATTAAGTAAAACCAACAGTGGGAAAAACAATAAGGATCACTGAAGGGAAGAATAAGGTAATAGAGTGTACCTGTGGAGCTGAGAACGAATTTCTTTTCCAGACAATTTATTCTTGTTCAGGCTAGAATAGTTTAAAAGTATATACAATTTTTCTTGGGAAAATCTATTAAGATGTTCCTGTTCCTCATCTTTTTGCATACTTCACACGTCCTCTCTGTGGGCACTCAACCACTTTCATGACTTCAAAGCTCCTCTTAAATGAAATTCTCTATTGACTAGTATTTCAACATCTTTAATAATAAGATGTAAAATTAATGTTAGGTAGTGTGAGCAAAATCATCATTAAACTAGAATTTGTGACTGTAAATCTTAGCTTTAGCCAAGATGTTTTCCAAGCTCATGATAATCATTCAACTGTCTATAGGATATTGCCCCCAAAATTTCTACAGGCAACTCATTTTTGTCATATCCCCAAAACAGAATCCATTGTTTTCTCAGAAACCAGCTCCTTCATTCCTTTTCTAATCAAACATTTACTGAATGTCTAATGTGTTCAGGCTTTGTCTTAAGAGAGCCAACTCTCCAGAAGTACAGAATAGTGGGGAAACATACATAAAACAAAAACTATAATGTTGTGGTTAGTGCAAGTCTTGTTATGGGAGGAGGATATGGGACATTTTGTATGATTTCTCTGTGTCTCAGTTCCTTTATCTGTAAAATGGAGACAATAGGATCTCCTCATAGCATTAATGTGAGGATTAATTCAATCAGTAGGGCACAGAATACACTAAGCACTCAATAATTATTAGCTATTATCATTATTACTATTGGTGACATTATGCAGAAATTGGAAATGAAGCCTTAATCATTATGTTTAGTGGTGAAGTATTAGAGCTGTTCTATCATCACTAATGTTTAATATTTTTCCGGAAGTTCTTTCCAATGCAATTAAGTGAGAAAAATATGAGGTATGGAAATTGAAGGAAAGAGGCAAATGACAATTATTTTCAAATGATTTGACTATTGTCTTTACGCAGGCTACAACAAAATACCATAGGTTGAGTGGTCTTAACAAGAGAATATTCTCATACTTCTAGAGTTGGAAGTCTAGGATTAGGGTGCCAGCATGGTTGAGTTCTCTTCTTATAAGGGCACTAATCTCATTATGAGGACCCTACCCACATGACTTCATCCAAACCTAATTACTTCCCAAAGGTTGATCTCCAAATATCATCACATTGATGGTTAGGACTTCAATATATGTATTTTGTGGGGATATAATTCAGTCCTAATAATTATACATAGAAACTCCAATTAATTAGCTGATAAAATAATAAAAGCAATAGACAAGAACTCCTTAAAGTAGCTGATTACTGTATTAATATGCAAAAAGCAATGGTTGTACAGCATGAAAAATACAATACATAATGGAAAGATTACATTTGTAGTAATAACCAGAGATATAAAATCTATGAATAAACCTTACAGAATTTTGTAAAATCTTTGTGAAAATTTTAAATTGGTTCTAAGACCCCCCAGGACAACTTGACCAAATGAGATGATATATACCTTGTTCTTGGAGAGTAAGATATTATTGTAAAAATAGCGATACTATATAAATTAATCTATAAGTTCAATATGTACCCAATAAAGATGAAACATATTAATCTTTGACTTTTTAAAGTTCACATGGAAAATATACGTAGAATAGCCAGAAAATTACAGAAAAGAATACATAACAAACAGCACATGGCTATAGATGTTAAATTGTGTTATTTAATAAACATTTGGTAGTGTTTATTGTGTGCTATACATGGTTATAAGTTCTTTATATATATTAAATATTATCCTGTAGTAATTATTTTTTTAAAAAGATTTTATTTATTTTTCAGAGAGATAGAGCCAGCGAGCACAAGTGGGGTGGAGAGGGGTGGAATGGCAGAGGGAGGAGAAGCAGGCTCCCCACCTAGCAGGGAGCCTGATATGGGGCTCCATCCCAGGCCCCTGGGATTATGACCTGAGCAGAAGGCAGATGCTTAATCATCTGAGCCACCCAGGTGCCCCTATCCTGTAGTAATTCTTATAACAAACCTTTTAAGAATGTGTTATTATTATTGCATTTTACAGATAAGAAAACCAAAATATAGAGAGGTCAAGTAATTTGCTCAAGGTCTCACAGATTGTAAGCAGATTTCATATGGATCAAAATTTAAATGTGAAAATAATTTGAAACCGTAATAATAATATAAGAAAATATATAGGAATTAAAGAAAAATAATCTTTAGGTGGCAAAAATTTTAAACAGTGAACAAAATCCAGGAGTTGTGAAAGAAAAATTTGATAAATTTCATTATATGAATGAACCATTAATCTTCGAAGAGCACTTCACTTATCCAGGAAATTAATTATTGTCATGTGGTACAAGCATGTTCAAATTTGTCATCTTTCTTTATGGAAGTCAAAACAAGGTCAAAGGGGGAGTGTTATTTTCCATTTGTTATTTGGAGTAATATTTCTAGCAATATGTCACTTAGTGAGTTAGCAAATAAGTATTCATTTAGTAGTATGGTGGATGGGGAGGAGAAAACCAAAAGTATTTTGATTTGAAGTAAAATGAGCTATGGATAAGGTCTTAGATCAGTGATTCCAATTAGATTTAGAAATGAATATTTAGGGGCACCTGGGTGGCTCAGTGGGTTAAAGCCTCTGCCTTCGGCTCAGGTCATGATCCCAGGGTCCTGGGATCGAGCCCCGCATCAGGCTCTCTGCTCGGTGGGGAGCCTGCTTCCCCCCCTCTCTCTGCCTGCCTCTCTGCCTACTTGTGATCTCTCTCTCTCTCTGTATGTCAAATAAATAAATAAAATCTTAAAAAAAAAAAAAAAGAAATGAATATTTAAAATAAAAACCTGAAAGGGTACGAGTATGTTTTCAAGAAAACTTCCAATTCATGCCAACCTGACTCAGAAAAATTCCATTTATAACATGTTCAAAAAATGAAAGTATGAAATAAATAGAATTAAAATACTAAAATGAATATAAAATATTGAAGAAAAGTTAGAAAAAAATGAAAAGCAAAAGTGTTACTTAGAATCTTACTACAACACAATCTCTACCATGATTTTACATATTTACCTGGGTCTTCTGCTCAGGGTCTCACAAGACTGCAGTGAAAGGTTCAGTCAGGGCTGCAATCTCATCTGAGTCTCAGGATCCTCTCCCAAGGTCATTTAGATTGTTGGCAGAATTCAATTACTTGCAGTAGAAAGAGTGAAGTCCCTATTTTCTGGCAGGTACTGGCTGGGACTCCTCTCAGTTTTAGAGGACATCAGGTCCTAGCCATGTGGCTATCTGACATGTCAGCTTACTTCTTTTAATCCAGCAGGAAAATCTCTCTCTATCCTATTACTAGTGAGTCATATAATTTAGCGTAACCACAGGTAGTAGCTATCCAATCACCATTGCCATGTAATGTAAACTGTAATCAGGGGAGGACTATTCCATCATATTCACAGGTCTCATCATGGCAGGGGATTATACAGGCTATATATGCCAGGGTATAAGGGAATTATACAGGGTGTGTACACCAAGGGGTAGGTGTCTTGGGAGCCATCTCAGAATCTTGCCTACCTAAGGTACTTTTAAGATTTTTTTTGTCTTTTTTTTTTTTTCATTGATCTCACTATGATATATCTAGATGTGAATTTTTTAGTTTATCCATATTGGAGTTCATTGGTCATTAATCCGTGGGTTAAACAGTTTCATTAGTTTTGAAAAATTCTTAGGAATTATCTCTAAATATAGTACCCGATCCATTTTTTTTTTACTTTCCTTTTGAAGTTCCAATTATTGTAAGTAATGTTTTCACTATAACCTTTATGTCTCTCAAGTGCTTTTCTATGTTTTCCATTCTTTGCTTTATTGTAGGTTTTTTGTGTGTGTTTTTTTTTTAGCTATCTTCTAGTTTGCTAATTGTCTCTTCAGCTAAGTTTGTTGAAACCAAACACTGAGTTCTTAATTTCTGTTATAGTTTTTGGTTATGGAGCTCCATTTTTGTTCTTTTTCACATCAGCTATTTAATTTTTTTATAGTTTTTAATTCTTGCCATAGTTTTTCTTATGCCTTCGAACATAGTAAGTACAGTTATTTTAAAGTCTATGACTGATACGTCTTATATATGAAGTCCCTGTGGATCTCTTTCTACTGTCATTTTTACTGTCATTCATGGTGTCTTCTCTCATCTTATATCTCTTCATCCACGGTGTATCCCGACTGATATCCCAACTTGATGTGGTATTTGAAACCTTGTTTATAGAAATAGTTTAAATCCTAGAATATTATCTTTATAGAGAAAAAAATGTTTTATCTGGTTCTTCTCACCTCAGTTCAGTAGCAATTTCAGATATTTTTCAATTCAATTTCAAGGAATAAATTTTCTGAGTTATTTGAATGATGCAAAGCTGGGCTGTATTCCCTGCTAACTCTTTTTTACCTCTGGTTCTCCATGACTATTAGGGTACAGCCTTTCTGGATTCCTACCTAAAGGGTGATGTTTAATCAGGACCTTCAACCTTGGCTATTGTACTTCAATGTTTGCTCCCTAACTTTATGAGACTTTCAAACTTAACCAGTCTTCCTGCTGCATTAGAAAGGGCAAAAGTGTCCTCAAAGGACCGATTCAATTCTCTGAATTTCACTTTTTCTTTGGCTGTTGGGCAGCCAATTATTCACTATATTTTAGCTTTCCTTAGCTTTCAAGTATATGTTTTGTAACCTATTCAGCTTTTCTCGTGGTTCTCAGTAGGAGGGCTGGTTCAAATTACCCAGCACATTGTTTTTGAAAGTGAAATCCCTCAACATTTATTTTATGAGATTTTTGTATGACTTTAAAATTTAGAAAGTGTTTTCCTGTAGAGATCTGACAAATACTCAGTTTTTAAAAAATTTTGTTTCCGTATGCTTGATTTATATATTTATATCTATTTATTTATAGAGGTGTGTGTATTGTTTCTTCATCCATTTCTAAGTAATATATGGGTATATAATTCTCTGTTAAGTACTCATATATTTGACTAAGGGACACCTACATTTATCATTCCGCTAAAATTCCAAATATTCTTTATTTTTCTTTAATTAAATTCGAAATTACTTAAATAAAATGAGAATATGTTATTAGCTTAACTGAGGAGTTACTACCAGAATATAATAAATATACGTACTCTAATAGCTAAGTTAATTGTTTAACCTAGTGACTGGGAATTTATGCACATTTTTTGTCCACATTTAAAAAATTCATGAAGAAATAACTTGTTAAAGAATATTAGAACATGTTGTATTTTAACACTTCTAACAGACTATGGAAACTGCTTTCAAAATTGATGAGCCGGGAGTAAAAATAAGGATCTTTCGCATTTTAGGTCAGTATCCTGTTTAGTTGTTTTTTTTTTTTTTTAATTACATGAATGTCCTTTTTTAAAATATATAAAGGCATCCCATTTAACTCCCCTAAAAGGATTTGCATAAACAGAAAAATTATGTTTGAGCGAAACATTGTCTAACTTGCTTCTGGGTGAAAGTGCTCAGAGGGCATTTCTAAGACTGAAAGTGAATACATACTCTTAAAAAGACCTTCTCTTTTTCAGATAGTCAGGACTGGCAGAAAATACATTGTTCTTACCCTGAGACTTTGTTGGACCCACTGAAATAATTTTTTAAAAAATAGGATTGTTGAATCATTATACTGTACGCTTCAAACGTATATAATAATATTGTATGTTAATTATACTAGAATAAAAAAGTGGTAAAAACATTTCTACTTCTCTGTTTATAGTTATATTGTGTGTTTTAAATGATAAGCTACAGCAACAATTTCTTTAAATGTGTTAAAGATTAAATAACAAAATTAAATATATTCTCTTAACCCAAACTTAACCTATAACATAAAACTTTTATTATTTTTTTGTTGTGATGAGAACTAAGATCTCTGTAAGCAACTTCACATATCCTTTTTTATAACATTTTTAAATTTATTAAGACCCCAGCTACCTATTGGGGTAAATACTGTCATAGTCCCCATCCTGTAAATGGTAAAACTGAGGTATGAAGCAGCAAGAGGACCTACTCCTGGTCACATGGCTTGAAAGTCAAATCTAAGTCTTCTAACTCCTAGTTCTGTATTCCTTCTGTGTTATAATTTCTCTGTCTTTTTGATTTTTGTCTGTTGCTGCCTTAAGCAAAAATAATTTGAAGAGAAAAAAATTTTGGTAATAATTAAGTGTTTTAAATAGTTTCAGGCCAATGACTTTGTATGTGTATGGCTGTCTCTGTAGGTATTTCTGTGGAAATTGAATGAAAAGTACTAGTACCTCTATAAAAATCCAATTTCAAACACATCAGTCTTATTATGTAAGGGTTGCTTTACAAAAAACCGTTATGTAATGTAAGCTAGACTTACAGTAGGTAGATATCCTTGATCCAGAACTGTGTGTGTCCATGTGCACACGAGTCTGTGCATACTTTTATATGATGGCGTGTGGTGAGTGGAGTCTGTGGGAGTTGTGTTGGTAGAATATAGCTTAGGGGCCATACAAAGCTGGAGACATAAAATGTTCTTCCTTGAATATTTCACTGTAATTGTATAATTCATTATAATCCATAATATTCATAACCAGAGATACCACTGAGATTATTTGAAGTGACTGACTTTAACATTTGGGTTAATTTTATCTTCACTCCTCTGACCTCTGATTTGTGCAGAATAGTTTTTCAGAGCTGGATTTCCATTCCAGTCCCCTGATTTCTATTGAATGATCTTAGGAAAATTATATAACCTCCCTGTGTCTCCTTTTCTCATTTGTAAAATATCAATAATAATAGTACCGATGTCATTGGATTATTGGAGATCCTGAGTGAGACAAAATATATTAGATGCTAAGCAGAATACCTGGCCCCCATCCCTATCAACAATTATTATAATTACTTAATCTTAAATATCAAATCTGGACGGGAACTTTACACTACATTAATCTAAACCCTTAGTTCTACAGAGTATAAAACTTAGTTACTGAGCTATTAAGTTCTATTTCAAAGGTCATAGAACCATCCAGAGTAGAATTCAAACTTGGGGCTACTGACTCCTAGAAGAAAATGTATATTTCCACTGTAAAAATTATTAGATACATGAATAAATGAGCAAGTAAGTATTATAAATAATTTTTCCAGATAAGTCAAGATAATTCTATGCCTAATGGTGATTTTAGAATATAGAGAATGAATTGTTTTTTTGAATAAGTAAGTTCTGAAAGTTATTTATTTATTTATATTTTTTCTGGAAGTATTTTAGACTGTGATTACTGTGAATAGTTTAGACAGGGCTCTGGAACCCATAGGACTATTTCTATCTGTAGGGAAAAAAGGAGCAAAAGGGAAGGTAGTATATAACAATTTCAATGGAAATTGTATGGTCTCTTATAAAATAAGGCTGTATATGTCTGAAAAGTTGAGAATCATGACAGTCTGCTCTGGATTTTACAAAAAAACATTTTTGCAGAGACCCAAAAGAAAAGTAAGGACTGAGCATTGAATCAGACCTCCATTATAAGTGATATGCCAGTATTTCCCATTTCGAGAGCTAGATCATTACAGACTTATCACTTATGGCTTCAGTCATGTTTGTTTTTACTAGCATCACTGGGATTCCATGATGTTAGACTGCTCCCCATGATTGTCACTGAAGTTGCCTGTAGGTTGTACTCTCTTCTGGGCAGCTATGTAATGACCAGAAAGGAGAATAGTGAGGGTAGGAAGAATTATGTTTTACAGTCTGCTTTGAGCATCTAACTTTAAGTCCTTAGAGATGACTAGTTTTTGTATGAACCTGTTATCACAGAAATAGAAACATTACTCTTCTATAGTCAGATCATTGAAAAATGCACAATAAAAAACCGGGCTGATGCACATTTAGGAAGAGGTCCTATGCTGTGTCACCAGGGTGTCGAATGCCCAAGGAGTTGTGTGGTTACTGCTTGTGGCAGATACCACAAAAGAAAATGCGGAGGCCCTATGTCTGCCTCAGCAGCCTCCTTTCTCTGAAGTCTCCCTCTCAGAGATCCACCAGTCCCAAGTACAGAATAATTATGCCGCATGGCAGGTACAGCTTAAATTTCTTCAGAATGGATGTGTTTTAACGGTGGGCGCTGTGCTAAATGTTAAGATGGGCAGAAAAGTGGGAACATGCCTCAGAAATTCTGTAGAGTGGGGAGAGAAAATAATTTCACTGGATTTTTTATATAAATTGTAAAAGTTAAAATAAGGTGGTCTGTTTGTGGCTAGAAACAGAGTCAAGACTGTTAACTTCTCCCTCTCAGTAGGAGAGAGACTGACCTCAGCACCTCCGATCTATTGTTTCTTCAGTTTATTTGTCTATCCATCGCTAAACTTATTTAGTCATTAACCAACATCTGTTGAAGACCTGCTACCAAGGCAGGCACTAGGTTGAACTCTGAGGAGATGGTGGGAGACAACCATTAAACCCATATTCATAATACTGTGAAGTGTACTCTCTGGAGATAGAAAGAGTGTATTATAGGGACACTCAACTCCATTGAGACGAAGTTGGGGGAGGCTTCTCTAAGGAAGTGATGTTTGAACTGATATCAGATAGGTGACTAGAAATTAATCAAAACTGGGTAGTTTTGGAACAGTTGGGAGCAGAGATGCAGAGTAATAGGAATGTTTCAGTTTGGGCAAACCTTAGGCTCTGCATCCCTTAACAGAAAAACCATGGTGCATATGATGCAATGCTAACCACGGCCCCGTACGCTAGCACAGCAGAATATCCTCACCTGGCACCGTCAGCTTATCCATGCGTATAATTTCCTATGGGCACTGCAGTATTTTTCCTCAGGTTCCTTTCAGGTATTTTAGGACCGTCTTGAAAATTTAATATACTATTCTTGCTGTGCCATCACTTTGTCTCCTGTGTCTTACCTCAACTCAAAATTCTTTTTCTTTTTTTAACTACTGTTACAAGAGAGAGGGCAACAGGGGTTTAACTGTGCTACACAATCAAGGATTATTGGTATTTGGCAGGATTCCATACCATTCAGTGTATTTGCATTTTGTAAGATGTAGAATTAAACCCTCTTCGATCATCGAGTCATTTGACCCAGAGATGCACATACTGTGACCCTCAAAACCCTTGGTTTAGAAAACTGAAGATTAAAATTGTTCCCATCCTATTTTTTTTTTTTCTGTCAAGCAGCTCTTAAAAGCATGACCTAGAATTTCCTTCCCTGCTGTTTTTTTCTCCTCATTTATTTTGTACATTTCAACAATTTCTAAGCTGGCTACAGACCTTGAACCAACAATTGGGAACACTTTTATAAGTCTCAGCTGAGAGCTTATAAACCATTATGTAGCTCAGCAAGAAAGTGTGTGACAGAGATGTACAGTTACCTTTCCACTGGAGTTCCATTTCTTTCCTCCCTCCATCCAGCTGAAGGTAAAAGGGCTCTTGAGGCCACCGAATAAAGAAATGTTCTGTTCTCAAAAGAAGACTTACACATGTTCTAAGTAGACCAGTATGTTCCCAGTGAAAGCATTTCCTGGTAAAAATGGCATGAAAATGTTGAAACCACATTTCATTATTTTTGGTTCAGGTTCTGCCAAGACAGCATTCTTTTTCACAAGGCTGGGGAGGAAAGCATGTTGGAGCTAGAAAGGTGAGAACTCCTGCTGGAGTCACACTGAAAAACCTGCCGGGTAATGATGCTGTTTCCCCTTTATTTCTGTTTGAGCTGCAAGAAAACTGGTACTTTTGAAACACAAAAGCCAGGTTCCTGCTGTGACTTCCCAAAATGCTTCTTAAAATACTCATATAGCAGCTGGCCATACAGGAATGTACATGAATATCTAGATAGCTTTTCAGAACCTTTTAAAAGCACGTACCTGTTTTCAGGTTGGTTCGGTACATGATGCTTTTGCAGTCTGTTTCCCGAGTCACGATTTTCCCAGGTAGATTGAAGTTGTGTTCTAGCATGACTGTGCCCACAGGAAAATCCATTGCTGCCTTGATCAGGTTTGCTTTCCAACCCTGAGTTAGTCAGGGAAGGTGGGTCGAGTCTGCAGAAACCATCATGAGTCCAGCATTCTATCGATGCTCTGCTACTGGGATGATTTTAATGTTGGTCTTTTCCTAGATGTAAGCTTCTTTATCATAAAAGGAACACATGGAACAGGAGCAAGTATAGAAGAATAACGAGATCGCAATATAGTCCACTAGAAACCCACTTTGGGTGATGCCAGGGCCATCTGGGCACCAGGAAGCCTTTATTCAGGCCAAGTTTACATCAATGCCAATAATCTGAGGGAATCTTTCAATCAAAACTTTAAGAACACATCATAAGGATTCACTGAGAATGAATAAGAACTCCGTACAGGTTACAGTTCTTTTACTTAACATATAATATTGCGTTTCTGACACCTTGATGGTTTGAATAACCATTTTCAGTTTTTCCTTTATAAAGAATTGATCTAAAAGAAACCGCACTCCATTTTTTCCTGATTTTTCTCAAACTTAAGCCATTTTTGAGTTGCTAACATAAGCGTTATTCAAAGCTCTTCTGAAATGGGATAGCACATTTGGAGGCTTGCTTTTTTAAAAAAAAAAATTCTAACTACTAATTATGAATAAAATTGTCAGATCCTATATTATTGCTCAAAGTTTCCTCCAAATACCAAGTTTTGATATGAGAATTTATTTTTTTAAATAATTTTATTTGTTTATTTATTTATTTTTTAATATTTTACTTGCTTATTTGACAGAGAGAGACATGGAGAAGGAGGGAACACAAGCAGGGGGAGTGGGAGAGGGAGAAGCAGACTTCCTGCTGAGCAAGGAGCCCGATGCGGAGCTCGATCCCAGGACCCTGGGATCATGACCCAAGCTGAAGGCAGATGCTTAACCACTGAGCCACCCAGGTGCCCCTGATATGAGAATTTATTTTCTCGTAATAATATTTTATTTATTTATTTAAGAGAGAGAGAGAGAATGTGTGAATGCACACGTGGTGAGGAGGGGCAGAGGCAGAGTGAGAAGCAGACTTCCCACTGAGCAGGGAGCTCAGTCCCAGGACCTTGGGATCAGGACCTGAGCCAAAGGCAGAGACTTAACCAACTGAGCTACCCAGGCGCCCCTTGATAACAGAATTTCTAAATAATATACTCTCCAAAACGCCAGGTGCCTACTTGTTCTTTAGTCCCTCAAAGACTTCATTTTCTGCATGGTGCTACTGTTTTCTCTGATAACAGTCAACATTTATTGTGTCACTGTGTCACTTCACTTACCGATCACAACCCCATGAATTACGTATGATAATTATCACATTTTATATATATGCAAATGAGGCTCAGAGATATTGACCAACTTGTTCAGGGTCTCACAGCTAGGGCGTGACTCACACATCTGATTTATAGAACAAGAAAGCTGGGCTGTCTTCTCGAACTGACCTGTGGCCTTTTCAGCTTTTTGTGTTTCTACCTGGGGGTGCGCCCTCTTTGCTTTCTGAGTGGTATCTTGATGAGTAATGAGTTAAAATTACCTTTTGTGAGAAACATAACTTCCTGATTAAGGGAACAACTGAAAATAAATTCTCTCCTTGGCAGTGCTAGGGCAGCCATGACATTTCCTGTGCAGCATCATCAACTGTACCTCTCTTTCTGAAGCAACAGTTTAGGGTGCTACTATTTAACCCTTTAAAAAAAAAAGATTTTATTTATTTATGAGAGAGAAAGAGAGCACAAGCAGGGGGAGCAGCAAAGGGATAGGGAGAAGCAGGCTCCCAGCTGAGCAAGGAGCCCGATGCGGGGCTCGATTCACAGTTTCCATTCATGTACTTCTCTTCAACTTGCTAATAACCAACCACTCAGAATTTTTTGATAAGACCCTGAGTTAGAAATAACCCCTGGGTTGAGCCCCTGTAGCTAATGGGAGTGTGCATCCTTATGTGTGGGGCAGAAGGAGGTGGAATCCCCTGGTATGCAGCAAATCTTCCCATTACCCACCCTCAGCTTGAAACACAGACCTTCACATAGCCTACCAGGACAGTCTGCTTATTCACTGGGATCTATGAACACTGTGTCCATCTAGGCTCTAGGCTGTCTTTCAGAGCCTACAAAAATGTTTGTGACTAGAAAAAAGCAATGAATGGCCTGAAAATAAAAAAGGGAAACTGCAAATCGAAAAGAATAAGTTTAAGTGTCTATAATGTAACAGGTCAGCCTTATTAATTTTTAAATTTAGTATTCATAAAAATTTCATTACATGTGGAAAACAAACTTGCGGTCACCAGAGAGAGGGAGATGGGGGAGAGGAAAATAGGCGAAGGAGATTAAGAGATACAGACTTCTAGTTATAAATATGTCACAGGGATGAAAAGTTCATCATGGGGAATATAGTCAATAATATTATAATAACTTTGTATGGTGACAGATGGTGACTACACTTATCATGGCAACTATCTTATAATGTATATCATTGTTGAATCACTATGTTGGATATCTGGAATTAATATGATATTATATGTCAGCTCTACTTCAATTAAAAATTTTAAAAAATTTAAATAATTTCATCACATATAAAATAATTTATGGGTTAGATTTTTTCTGAGTATGTAAAATGATTGCTTAGAAATCATAGCTCATTATAAATTAAATGACTTGACTATAGTCTCTAAGATCATCTTGCTTATTTTTTTCTCTTGCTTGTCTGTCTCCTACTAGAATATAAGCTGTATGGGAGCAGGAGCCTTGTCTTTCTTTTTTATTCTTGTATCTCCATTGCTTAAAATAGGTCTAACTTATTTATAATACTCAGTAAATATTTGTTGATGAATGAAACCAACATACACACATACACACACATGATCAGTTACTATAAGGCATTTTATAGTTAGTTAGGAGGTTGTATATGTCTCCTTAAAGGAGGTGGTGAGTAGGGTCTCAGTGTAGGAAGACCCTGAAGAGAATAGGGATAAGATAGGTCCATTCCTCATCCATCCCATTCCTATTCTCTATTTCAAGTTTGTTGCTAAAAATACAATATAAATATTTGATTTTGAATATTCACAGGGCAATCAATTTGAAAAACTTTAGACAAGTTAGAATTTGACAGATTTTGACATAAAATCTGAACTTGATGTTTGGGAGAATTTAGTTCAAGTAATTACTAACTTAAATCTTTGAGGGGTAAAATTAACTTAGAATTTAAGTAAAATGCAAAGAAGTGTTCATTAGTTTTAGATTTATCTGAATTTTTTATCCTAAAAGATTTTACTTAGGGTTTTTTTTTTTTTTCCTATGCCAAACTATGTTTTTTGCTATGAGCTTTAATCAGATTTTTAGCTGAGAGTAATTGTTATCCTTATTTAAGAACTAAATTTCTTTCTGGAAAAAAAACAGATGCCATTGAGATTAATTGTTCCATATGAATATAATTCTTTTTAAAATAGGAAATAGTAATAGGAAGATTACTTCTGGGGAAAAAAGTTTAAGTGGTTTGTGGCTTAGAGGAATATTTTATGTAAATTAACTGAAGTTACCTCTGGGCAAGAAATAAAATTGGACAGTTGAAATTTTCCCAGAGGATCGGTGTGGAAAATTTTTTATAATGTCATTTCTAAAACCTAACAACTATGTGGATGGCTAATCACAAAACATAGTCTTGGTCACCACTTGAAAAATGATTCCAACTTTTAGTGCGGGAGATTAGAGGGTTTGTTGGGATTTGGAGCTTTTAGCTAAACTCTTAAAAGGCTTGAATGATTATTTGGTTATAATACTTCATGCCCTAGTGCTCTGTATGAAAATATGCGTTTTCAGTGTTCAGATGGCACCTTGGTCCATCAGGTCTTAAAATGACAAGTGTCCTTTCCAACTTGATGAACACACAGTATCTAATGATCTTTAAAAGAAAATCACATATGAAAAGGAGAAAAAATAATTTATTACTTTAAGACTATTGGAAAGGAAGGTGGAATGAGCTAAGTGAGGCAAGATTGCTGATTATAACCTTGGCTTTGTCAGCAATGTTGGGAAACATTGGGAAGGGAACTCACTTCTCTGGGCTTCATCATAAAATGGGCGTACTCCTTTTAACCTACCTCATAGTGAAAACTAGGCACTATACATGGTGACGGAAACCTAGTATGTGCCACTTTGACATAGTGATCATTTTGAATTAAAGGCACTTTAAGAAACAGTAGATAGAAAAAAGACACTCTGATCCCCCATTTTCTTCCTGAAAGTAAGAGATAAAATTCTTCAGTGAAAGGTTCCCTCCCTGCACTGGGGGGAAGGAAGAGACTCTTATCAGTGGAGATGGGGAAATTTGGGACTGAGAAATCTGTACAAACCAACTTTGTTAAGCTCTTATCCTCCCAGTTACTTCATCATTTACCACTTCAGCCCAAATGCCTTTGTGTTGTCAAGTGTTCACAAATTTATTGTTTATTCATTGAAAAGGTGGAAAAGCCTCCTGTTCTGGTTACTTCTTTGGGTCTCATTCTCTTGTGAAAGTCTCCATGTATGTATAAAAATTTAATGAAATTTGTATGCTTTGCTCCTGTTAATCTGTTTTATGTCCGTCTAATTCTTAAGAGGGTAGAGGAGAATTTTTTCCTCCTCTAGAAGGAACATGTCTTGAAAAACAGAAATGCTATAAAACTATATTAAGTTCTGAAGTTGAATTACATGGGATTCCCACTTTTACATTTGACATAGGTCAAATAGAGGCAATTCTATAAATAAGGTTTTTGAGTCTATCAGAACCAGATAATATATTTTTGCTAGACTACATATGCATTAATATCTAGTAAAAAATGGGAAAGCAACATTGAGTAGAGTATCATATTTAGGAATATAGTAAAATGCCTTCAGTAACTGGTCTGTCAACAAATGATGATGATGGAGCACTGATTTTGTGCTGGGTACTGAGAATACAAAATGAATGAGACACAGTTTCTGCCCTTAGGGAATCTGAATAAGTGTTAATACTCAAATAGATCAGAAACTTCTTTTAGCAAAGTTAGAGATCGCTCTCTGAAAGATCTGAAGTTTTGATATGAATTAGACTGATTTGATGTTTCACATTTAGTCTTTGTAGTGGCTCCCAGGAGACTCCTTCCACAGAACTGAGTGCAGAGGGACCCAACAAGCAGTGGATTTGGGCCCCTAAAGAGGCATCTTCGCAGAACAGAGCCTCTGCTGCTGAGCTACATCCAACTAGGTTGGCCCAGGCATTTCTCTCTGCATTATCACTCCTGGGGACTCCCAGCACTACTCCTGGTTCTCTTTCCACAGCCCCTGGAAATAAACCCTGAATTCAGGTGTGGAAATAACCCAGGCACTGTGAATGACCCCAGGTTGCCTCATGCAATTGGTGTAACTGCCGACTCAAAGATGGCTAATTTACTCCCCTGAGTTTTTCCTGCCTGCACCAACTATGACTTGGATCAGGACAGGCAGATTCTCGCAATTGCTTCATCAGTTTTCAAGGGTGAGAGAAACTTGATATTGAGTATTATATTACTGAAATGACTAATTGGAGAAATTTGCTGGTCAATTGTATCAAAAAGTCAAAGAGCTAAATGTTCTCTCTTTTTTTTTTTTCTTTTTAAAGATTTTATTTATTTATTTGTCAGAGAGAGAGAGCACAAGCAGGCAGAGTGGCAGGCAGAGGCAGAGGGAGAAGCAAGCTCCCTGCCGAGCAAGGAGCCTGATGTGGGACTCGATCCCAGGACCCTGGGATCATGACCTGAGCTGAAGGCAGCCGCTTAACCAACTGAGCCACCCAGGCATCCCTAAATGTTCTCTCTTATCAGTGTCCCTCAGTAAAGCCTCTATGAGGTGTAGGCGTTTACTTGATGATGTAAATCTTATGTAGTTTTAAAAAGTAGTACTTGAGCATTTGCAAAAAAGACTAACATATTTGATCATTTTGGTTTATATCCACAAGTGCATGTTAAGTGTCAGAAATCTAGATGATCTGACAAAAGAAGTCTTTTTTTATTTACTTGTTTATACTAAGAGGCAGAGGTTTATAGCATTTGTTTTTGAATTCACCACAACGTGGCGCTCTAGTAATTTCTATATCCATGGATGTTTCTGGTTGATGGAGATGCCTTCAAAATATTGGATTTCTGGCAAGAATTTTCTGCCTGAAAATATGAGTTATTCTCAAAGATCTCTACTTATGAAGTCATGGAGGATCCAGTTAATTAAGTATGTGGACTCCACTTCCAAGGGTATTTTTCTGTGCTTTGCTTAAAACACAAGAGTGAAAGCAAAATACATTTGCTTCATTTCTTTTTTTTTTTTTTAGATTTTATTTATTTATTTGACAGAGAGGGAGAGATCACAAGCAGGCAGAGAGGCAGGCAGAGAGAGAAGGGGAAGCAGGCTCCCCGCCGAGCAGAGAGCCCGATGCAGGGCTCGATCCCAGGACCCTGAGATCATGACCCGAGCCGAAGGCAGAGGCCCTAACCCACTGAGCCACCCAGGCTCTCCTCATTTACTTCATTTCTTAATCCTTATCTTCTCAGTTTCTTTCTTGAAGGCAATCAGGATTAAGAAAAACCAAAATTTTACTGTAATGACGATGGAAATAAACATAAACACACTAAGTGTGTGCAGTTAGAGGTGTGGTATGGAACAACCCTTTTTGTTCTGGAAGATATTAAAGTACACAGAGAAAAGAAAATGCATTTTTTTTTTTAAAGAAAATGCATTTAAATGGAGAAAAATATAGCACTTTTACTCCAGGAATCTTGATGGATTCTCATCAAATAACCTGGTTTTCTGACATAGCCTTCAGGCTCAAAGTCCTGGCCTCTTCATCATCTGCAGGCTTGGGATCACGCATCACACCTTCTAGGGAGAAATTATAAGAAGCTGGGAAATGTCAACCTGCTTTTCCACCAAGACAGTATGTAAAAGGGCTGCTTATTGGTATTTTGACTAAACCTAAAATGAAACCAATGGTGTACATGTTGTATTTTGATTCTAACTTAGAAAGACAGAAACCTAAGATTAAGACTAACCAACCGGAGCAAGTAGCCAACATGTCCCTTTCCTGACAGAGTACCTTCATTGCAAGGGAATTTCCCATCTTCCCTTTTACTTTTCTCCATCATATTTACGTGTATATAAAAAGAAAAGAATAGGAAGAGAGAGACAAATAGAGGAAGGAACTGAGAGAGGAAAATGTAGCATACGTTTTTTTTTTAGATTCTAGAATTTTGGCTTTATCTCCACTTGTAGTTATAACAGAATGAAAAGGCCAAGATTTGCCCAACCAAGGACAATTACCAGGCATTTTCCACACACAGCAGTTGTAGGAGGTGTCCATTATGCAAGAACTAAATCAAAATGAAATACAGAAATCGAATAGGTATTTGCTTTTACAAATTCAAATGTAAAGGAATGGAAAGACAGACCTTCCTGTCCGCACCATTAGTAAGCCAGCCATCACATTTCACACTATTTTCTTATACAAGAACCACAGGCGCACTGAACCGGGCCTGCTCCTTATTGCCATGAAACTGTGAGATATTCTGTAATATCCGGGATAGTCTTCTTGATTTATTGCCAATGAACTGTGACTAAGGGAAGGCCTGTGCTATATTTCCAACATCTGGTTTTAAAAGCTTGCAAAATTCCATGTATTTTAAGTGTTTGTGTATGCAACTGTGACCATGTGAACATATTCATTACTCTTGCTTTTTCCATCTTCAGGATTCTAAATGTTCACCCTAACTTCTCTCCTCTCATACTGCATCTGGTCTTCATAATGGGTATGGCCTTTGCCCCTTTATTTTCTAATTTATCTCCTGATGACATTTTCACTTCTACCCAGACTGGATCCAGTAGAGAGTTTGCTCTTAGACTGCTATGCTCCTTTGATCTCCCGCCATACTGGCTTTCCAGTCTCCAAGCCCAGGACCTCCTACTTTCCCCAGCAAAGTGTCATGGAAAACTTGAATGTTTCCTGAAGTCAAATAGACTTGAATCAAAATTCAGCTCTATCATTAACTAGCTCTCTACTCTCAGAAAAGTGGCTTAACTTTTCCTGAACCTATAACGTACTCTAAAACTTAAAGGTAGTTGTGATATTTTCCTCACAGTGATTGTATGGTTTAAAGGCAAAGGCCCATAAAAAACACCCTCTTAAACATACATGTTATAGGCACTCAGTGCTAGTCCTCCTCCTCTAACTTTACTCCTGGTCTGATAGATGTTGCTGGAGGAAGTACAGATTTAAGCCCACTATAAATTCTTACCATCTATTCATACATTAGACTGTTATTTATTTCTTATTTACTCTTGTTTTAGTCAGGGTTTCTGGTTGGCAGCAACAGAATTCACTGTAGCGTTTGCCTGCCTTCCTTCTCTTCTTTCCTTCCTTCCCCTTTTTTTTCTTTCTTCCTTCCCTTCTTCCTTCTCTTCCCTCTCCCTCCCTCTCTCCCTTCCCCTCACTCTCCCTCCCTCCCCCCTCTCTGCCTCTCTTCCTTTTTTCTTTCTAAATTGAAGTATAATATAAATGTAGCTCAATTAAATTCTACGTATGTGTACACTCTGTATTCAGCACCCCTATGAAGACATAGAATATTTGAAGGAACCCAGAAGCCTCTTCTTGTGCCCCTTTCCCTTATATACCTCTCTGCTAAGGTAACCACTATTCTGACTTCTATCACGAGAGATTAGTTTTGGTTTGGCCTATTCTTAAACTTCATATACATGGAATCATATGGTAAGTATTCTGTTTCTGGTATCTTTTGCTCAGTAATGTTAGTGAGATTCTTCCATATTATTATGTGTGACAGTAGTTTTTCTTTTTTTCAGGCAGGGGATGTGGTATTCTACTATATGAATATATTACAGTTTATACATTCTATTTTTGATGGACATTTTGGTTTTTAGTTATTATGAATAGAGCTGCTATAAATATTTTTAACAAGTCTTTTGATAAATATGTATATATGTGTACATGTATA
>CM052898.1:94744917-94794804 GCA_028534135.1 Potos flavus | reverse complement strand
GGTGGCTCAGTTGGTTAAGCGGCTGCCTTCGGCTCAGGTCATGATCCCAGGGTCCTGGGATCGAGTCCCACATCGGGCTACTTGCTTGGCAGGGAGCCTGCTTCTCCCTCTGCCTCCGCCTGCCTCTCTGCCTACTTGTGATCTCTGTCTCACTCTCTCTCTCTGACAAATAAATAAATAAAATCTTTAAAAAAAAAAAGAATTATATTCTGTCTACTAATTATGGTCAGTCTATGAATGGTCAAGGATATATTTGATAATAATGTCTATCATCTAATGAATCCTTATTATTAGAGAAATTATGCTAAGTGGTAACTATCTTCCCCACAAACACCTGGCACCATACCTGTCTACTTTGTAGATGACCTTGCCACCTTCTTCACAGAAAAATAGAAATCACTTTGGTTTCCTACCACTGAACCATACATGTTTTCTTTATTCCTTTCCATTATAGTTGAGAAGGTGTCCCTCCTTTTGAGGCAAATCCAGATGTGTTCTGATAAATGTTTAACAGTAAGCTTTCTGGAAAAAAAAAAAATCCTGTTTCCTAGTATCTGTTGATACCTGTGTTGTAAATATTTCTACTCCGGCTGATTTCAGCCTACCAATATGACACCATGGAATGATGGGTGGAAACAGATGTTCACACAGGCTCTTGTAAGACACCACTGGGTCAAACCTTCTCATCTTCTGAAGAAACAGTAGAGAATGATGGTCTGTGTACAGATACTGTAGTCAGATTTGCCAGAGTGTGTCCCGTTTCTACCCATTAATATATCTATACCTTTGTACAAGTCATAGGTTTTCTCTGTCTTAGTTTCCTAATTGGTAAAATGATAGTTAATAAAAACATACCCTCTGGAGTATAGGAATATTATCCTCCTAATCCATAACAAAAGGAGAAAAAAATCTTTGAGGCAGAGTACTATCCTCATTTTACAAACGAGGACCTTGAGGAGATGTATCCTCCAGCTATGGCTCTATTTTTTTCCTTTTATTTAGGCAAATTTGAATCCACTTATTCCTCTCCCACCTATTCTTCAGTGCTTTCCCATCTAGCATCTGCACCCATTATGCAGACAGCTGTGGCTATTAGGAAGAATCTTGTATCTTAGGCTGGGTTTTCTGGACACAGACATTTAGAGAAAGTTTTATATATGGAGTTTATTAGAGAGTGCTTTCAGGAATGGCTAAATCCTTAGGGGCATACATATTGTCTTGTGTCATGGTCAGTTTTATGTGTCACCTTGGCTAGGCTATAGTTCCCAGTTATTCAAGAAAACTCTAATCAATTCTTACTGTTGGAGGTATTTTAGAGTTGTGATTAAAGTCTATAATTGGTTTACTTTAAGTAAGGAAGATTCTACATGTGTGGACTCATTTCTGTAAATTGAAAGGCCATGAGAGCCAACTGAGACTTCTCAGAAAAAGAAATTCCACCTGTGTATTAAAGCTTCAGCCACTGCCTGATAGTTCCAGCTTTTCACTCTTGATGGCCTGCCCTATGGATTTTGGACTTGCCTAAGAACTCTGATTCATCTTTCAAGGCAGAAGTGTTGCATCATCTTCAAGAAAGGAGGCATTGATAACCTTAAACAGAGACAATTGATCTAATTCTGCAGGTCCAGAGAGTTCAAGGACTTTGGGGATTGCAGATTTTCTAGTGTATGTACCCAAATAGTCCTCATTCCAAGTCTCAGGACCCCACCCTTTTCCAAAAATGGCACCGACCTTGGTATAGCATACTTGAGGGGTTAGAGAATTCAATTTTCTCTGCAGTTTCTGCACATAACTAAGTCCTGGGTCTGATCATCAGCTCATTCAGCTCTCTAGCTGCAAGGGATGGGAGTCTCTTTATATGCCACCTAAGGCATTCACATTTTGCCTTAAGTTAGTGATTTAAGCCTTTCTTCCTCAGCCTTTCATTGTTCAGTGTATTGTTCAGTGTATTGATAGCCTCCAGCAGTAGCTATCCAAATCTATAGTCCTTATAATGACTAATTTCTCAAACACCTGAGTTATTGCATTCAACAGTGCGTTCTCTTCCATATTATCCAATCCCAGTTCACCATAGCTAACCGTTTTAATAGTTGCAAAGCTGTAGCATGCTATGAGTTGTCTGTTTCACCAACCACCATGTCTTCATTGGGGATCTTCACTGACAGTTCTTATTTTAGAATAAAATTTCTAGGACTACTCTTAGCACTAAGTGTTTTAGGTTGGAAACAAACTCTGAGATAAGATTTTGAATGGAAGAAAAAAATGTAAAAAAAAAAAGTAAAAATTCTACCTTTTATAGTTAAAAAAATTATTAAAAAAAAAAAAGATTTTGAATGGAAGAAGTTTATTGGGGTGTGTTCTCATGATCAGCAAAACCTGTAAGGGGATGAGGGAAAAAGAATTAGAAAGAGGAGGAGGTTGAAAGGTAATGATATTTTACCAGAAGTCAAAGCCGATTCAATGGAAACTGGAGCTAGGATGGCCTTTTTTTTGGCCTTTTTAAGTAGTTCTTAATCAAGGCCAGCATGTCAGTCGTTTGTTCTTTAGCTTTAGCCAATCTGTTCACAAAGGCTGTTCATAAAGATGTACCTCCTTCCTGAAAGGGAGATTTGGATGGCATACTATGTCAACCACTATGCCTTCAGGGGAGATTTTCTACCAGTGACCAAAGAATTCTTTTCAATTGATTCTATGATATCATACTTTCCTGTTATCCTCTTAGTCCAGCGTGAAATGCGAGAGTCCTTAAGGCTTGATCCTGTGCTCCATGCTCATACCATTTCACACTCTCTCCTTAGGTGTTCCATTCATGCCCATGTCTCAGTTACTCTCCCTATTCTCTCTACTATATATCCAACTCATTCTGATGTCCTAAGGATACTTTAACCTTATCATATCCAAGAATAAACTTATCTTCCCCTCCAAACCTGATGTTCTTTAATTATTCCAGGACGCTATGAATGATTCTGCCACCTATCCAAGTCTAAAAACTAAAAACATGGATTATTTATTAGTTATTCTGGGTAAATTCTCTCCTTCATTACCCTTATCGTATCAACGTCTGAGTCTAAGAATAATTGTCTCTGCTAAATACTGTTACAGGCTCCCAACTGATACGATCTGCTCTGCACTCCAGTGCAGCCAGGGTTGTCTTCAAAAACCCCACCTCTGGAGGCACCTGGGTGGTTCAGTCGATTAAGCGTCTGCCTTTGGCTCAGGTCATGATCCCAGGGTCTTGGGATGGAGCCCTGCATCAGGCTCTCTGCTCAACAGGAAGCCTGCTTCTCCCTCTCCTGCCTGCCACTCCCCCTGCTTGTGCTCTCTCTCAAATAAATAAATAAAATCTTTAAAAAAAACACAAAAAACCCAACAAACAAACAAACAAACAAAAACCCCACCTCTGATTATGTCATGCTCCTGCTTGAAACTCTTTTCTGGCTTCTAATAGATCTTTAGGTATTGATCAAATGCCTTAAGCTGGTCAAGGCCCTATTGAGATCTCTTGTTTTATCTTGACACACATTGCCCCTTGATTCCTCTCTATCAGCTATAGACTTATAGTTCCTTGAAAGTGCCATTCTCCCGCCCATGACTAAGCCTTTATGCATTCTATGTTTTTTCGCTAGAATGCTTGTCCCCACACATGACCCCTTCACTTACTACTTAGTCATATTTTACCAACATCACTACTTCATGGAAATATTCTACTAAAGTGAATTGATAGAAGAGGCTAGGAAAGCCTTTAAACATGAAGAATCTCTTCCTATTTGAAGTCAACTGAAAATTTGAAAATGGATCCTTCATTTGAAGAGCCCTGGCTCTTGCTTGGGTAGCATCTTTGAACATCTCCAGGAAACTGTAGAAGTTGGCATTGCTATTGAATCACTTTCTGATTCCTATCATGTGGATTACAAACACATCCTAAAGTGCTAGCCAAATACTAGTTCTTACTAGTTTTTATTTCACACAAGTCTGTGATTCTTATGTATAGGATAATTATCTTATGAACTTTTTTAAACCAAGAGAACTGGAATGAAATGGGAGTGGCTATTCTTGTTTTTACTGCTCTTACTTTCCTATAAACTGGGCCTAATCAAGCATAAGTATTTCATATCAGATTTCTGTGCCTGATAAGACTCATTTTGTTTCCCATGCCAGGAATATCCCCTCTTAGCCCCTTTCCTCTGTGTACCCTTCCATCCCCAGGTTGCACATATCTTGGGTTTTCAAATCCTATCCCTCACTTTTCTCATGGAAAATATTCTCCTTCTGTGCCTTAAGCTTCTTCTCATTCCAGTAATAGCTTTTATCTCAGAACT
The DNA here is from genome assembly GCA_028534135.1 of Potos flavus. Lineage (NCBI taxonomy): Eukaryota > Metazoa > Chordata > Mammalia > Carnivora > Procyonidae > Potos > Potos flavus. The sequence goes on along the minus strand of CM052898.1, from coordinate 94,790,485 downwards.
TACGTTGTCTGCACTTCTCTTATTGTTTGTTCATATAACCTTTTTTTATATTTCAGTCTTATGTATGTAAGTTTTATTGTTACTGTACCTTGAGATCTTTGGAGCTATCTTTGTGTGATTTAAAAAAAAAAAAAATCCTCCCTGCACTCAAAGAGGGAAATCAATCAAAATTTGTTGAAGAAATAATTCAATTTAATGAACAAAGGATTTTGGTGAGCAATCAGGAACCAAGGACCACACAGAAGTTGGAGATTGATTAGACAAACAAACAAACAAAAGAAGGCAATGGATTAAAAGCTAAGTAAAGGAGCTAAGAGGAAGAGAACAGAGACAACCTTCTAAGAAAAGGAAATCTTGAGACTAAAGCTCAAGATTGAATGAGTCCATTGAAATAGCTGAAATTGTAAGAATTCCAAAATCAGATGCAAGTTTTCGAGTCACGAAACCTTTCTGCTTGAAAGAAGGGTGTTGGCTTGTTTGAATTATTACATTATTTTAGGTGGTTTTCCTTTTCTTTCAATGGTTAGAGGAGGAAAATGGTGTGGCCTTTGATGGGGAAGATGGCAGGGGAGATGTGAGGAGATACTTCAGCAATGAAACCAATCTTGGGAAATAGAATGATAGAGTGAAAAGAAGAAACAAAGGCAGAGTAAGAATTTTGTCAAACTTCTCAAGGATAAATAAATGGGAATGTAGTCTCTCACGCAGAAACTTTGAATTACCAAAGAAAGAGAGGGTACAAAGTAAAAAGATTCAGTGGAGTGGTATTAACTGGGAACCTAGTGAAGCAGAAAGTGTAGGGACAACAAGGAAAAAAACATAAAAGTTTTTTGTGAAGCTGTAGGATTTATATTTTGTTATCTTCCATTTGTATTTTTGGCGTGATGTAGTAAGAAATTTCTGGTTGACTGAATTCAATTTTCATCCTGATGTTCTGATATTATGTAGGCACAGTTTAAAAATTCACTGAAAACAATACTAAATATATCTTTAAAAAGCATTAGCTGATTCTTTTCTGTTTTCTTTTGCTTACAGTAGTCACTTTGGACAAAAGGTATTAAAAGCTAGAAAAATTAAACTTCAGATGACTGTAACCACATCATTCAGTCTTGCAGTCCTTACACTCAAAGAGTCAAGGGAGATAAAGATCTTTATTTGACATCAAGGCATACCAATTTTCAATACCTCAGTTCACACTAATACATTTTATGCATGAACTCATCTCTTCTTTCATATTATATGCATTCCTTGGTGCTTGTAGAAGTTTCTCAACACAAGACTCATTGTATTCTATCACTCTTACATTCTAGAATGCCAGCACCCAAATAGTAGTGATCTCATAGTTGATGAATCACGTCTTAGATGTAATATGAAAAGGACAGATTATTGCTAGAAGAATTAGGGAACATGAAATACAGTGGCATTTTGAATTATACATACACAAACAAAAGAGAAGCTCAACTTTGTTCAATATCCATGGTCGTACATAAGAATGTCTTTCCTTTTCTTTGAAGGCAGCCTTAATAGTATACATATTATTTACTAATCAAAGTAAAAATTAAAAGCATTAAGTATAAGATAAATAGCTGAAGTGATTATTGGAAAAAGCATTCTAAATTGCAAAGTATTTTTTTTAGGAAACAAGAAAGCTTTGGTTATAGCTTGGCATTTAGTCTAGTTGTGTAGAATATTGTATGAATCTGTTAAATGTCACAAAAGAATGAAAATAGCTCCAGCAAGTACTTTCTTGGTCTGTAATTGTTTTTATATAGTATTTTAAAGTTTCTTGTTACCTAGCATCAAAGAATTCTTACTTGTCCTTATTTCAGTAGTTTTAGGATATGTCATTTCTCTATTTTTTTCTTTTTCATTTTTTTTTTTTTTCCTTTTGTGGGCAGAGACAAACAGAAACGTGAGCTTATAGTGTCATTACAAATAAATAACTATCAGCATATCTGAGACTTCTTGGAAAAATAATTCTCAGAATATCTATCATATCGAAAGTCCCAAAGAATCAGTGACACTTAACCATTATCATATAACAACAAATGTCTTTCATTAGGATGCAAAGATCATGTGAATTGCCATTTGGGGTAATTGTACTTACTGAGGATTAATGGGAGAATTGAATGCGCATGGGGCAGCTCATTGTCCAGGGCTGAACACTTTCTGAAATGACTGTTGTTTTATGAGTGGTTTTTATATTATGCCAGGCCCAAATTATTATTATTATTGTTGTTGTTGTTGTTGTTGTTGTTTGTTTTAATTTTATTTTTTGGAAATTATATATGCACATAATTTAAGAGTCAAAATTGCATAAGGTTTGTTACCAAAACAGCAGTGTTGACTCCTAATATTTTTCCTCTTGCCCAGATGAAACTACTTATAATTCCTTTAGCTGACTCTCTTTGTGTGTCTTGTGTCTAAGCAACATGCTTTTAATTGTTACTCTTGATTTTTTAGTTTTAGCTAATATCTGTTGCATTTCCCTTACTTATGGCAAAGATTGAGCTGCTTTCTCCCTGAGCCCTCACCATCCTCCCCAAACATTGTAATTGTGCTTAGTTGAATATTCAACATTTATATTATTATAACTATAAAATGCAATCCACAGCTGCTATTTCTTCACTTTCTACACAGCTATTTGTTTTCAATGGAGTCTGTTATCATTCCTTATCTTCCATTTCTTTGTTGCTTAATGCACTTACTGCTAATTTAACCTCCAACTCTTTTGGCAAACTTTTTCCATAAAGACCTATACATCTTTTAGGCTTTTAGTCCTTAGACCTTGTGGTCTCTGTCACAGCTACTCAACTCTGCTATTGTAAATTTGACCCACAGGAGGGAGTTTATTGACCTCTGGTCGAAATCATTCATTGGGATGGTTAGTTGCCTCAGATATTCCATCAGTCTTCTCTTTTTACCAGAGAAGTTTCTCAGTGGGGCTCCTAGGATGCTCTCTATGCGCATGTGATAGATGTCATCCTGGTGTCTCCTTTATCATCATTCTGAGGATTTTCTTTGCATCTCTTCTTTTGTTGAATCTCCTGTTACCTGTATCCCATGTCTTGTCTTTTCTGTGGCCAACTCCCTTATTTTAGTAGAAAAACCATTTCCAGAAGCTTTTAGTGAAAGGGTGCAAAGCAGATAATGCAAATTCTCTCTTAACACCTAGTCTTCTAAGAATTCATTGTGATGTGAGATGTTTTTGTTTGCTTTTAGCCACACTTACCATTGGACTTTTAGGTATCAGAATTTAACTAAGAAAAGCTGAATAAATTTTATGTAAAACATTTTATTTTGCTTATTTTAAATAAGATTAGGAAACAAAAAGTCAAACATATGTCTGGGACTTGTAACTACAATACTCTACTGACTCATTGTTTTCATCTTCTTCAAGTAAAACCTTTTAGAAGGTAGAAAGAACACACTGGAAAGGGATGTGAGGATGGCAACACATTAAAAAATGGGATGGAATTAAATTAACAAAGATTTGTTCTTCCCTTAACGTTCTGAAAGCTCCAAAATGACCTTCACTCTGAGTCCCATTATAATGATGGACTAAATGGTCCATAGTATAATTGTGCTATGAATTTTCAGGGAATTAATATTGATGCGTCATATAAATGTTTCCCTTGAGCAGATGAGATTGGCTGTGCATTTTTGGGTCTTTCTAAGGAAAGAAATAACTTTACCAACTTGAAATTTGTTGATAGCACTTAGAGTAATTATCGATTATAGTATTGAATATATTTTAAAGCAGTTGGTTTTCTACAAAGCAAATACTTAACATATATTAAACTAAAATATGTTAAAAGATAATTTTGTAACAATTAAATTGGAAATCAACAGGGGAACATATGGTATTCTTGATGCCAATGAAGCCTAGTTTGTAATATGTTTTTAAGAGAGCACTGGTGTTCCCAGGAGAGCTAAGAGACATTCGCAGCAGGAATGGATTAGACAAGAACTAGATATATTCCTGAGTTCTATCCTGTGCTGACATACTTTGTGGGTAATTTAAATACGGAACCAAGTAAAAATACAGAGCTTCTGAGGCTGATAGATGCCTTCAACTTTGACCTTTGACCTGGTAGGTTTCTTTTTCCTTAATGTTATTTTTATGTCCTTTAATTTTAGGTGCAGTGTGTGTGTAGATGTGTCATGTAATTGTGGCTTTTCTATAGTAATTGCTCAACATAATAGTAATTACTAAACAAACCCCAATGCTGTTGTGCATATAAGTTAGATCCATCTCTCATTAAAGATTTCGCCTTAACTATTTTTAATTTATGCATTTCTGTATGGTTTGAGTCTAGACTTAACCACCATCTCTCTTCCTTCTTCATGGTTAAGAAAGCTGAAATTCATGAAAACCTCATTGTTCAGGGTATGTTTTTCCACTTTTGATTCTATCTTTGAAAAACTTCCCTGGAGAGATTATTTTTAATCTTATTCTTTATTTTCAATGTAAGTAATAAAACTCTGACTGTATTTTAGAATGTTGAATACATCATGCCCAGTAAAGTAGGAATATTTTTAAAAAATAACCGTTTTAACTACTTTTGGGTGAAAAATCACTTTTGTATTTGGCAAATTATGGATAAAAATGGATTCTCTTTTTTGGGGAAGAAAATTTTAATAGTATGGCTTAGGAAAATGTAGCCTACTATTCAAATGAGAATAGGTAAGGGCCCTTTATTCAGAGTGTGCTATATAGCAAGAGAGTCAGACACCATCATTTGTGTTTTGGCAGAAACTCAAAGGCGGACAGAGGAGTGGGGAATTTGTATAGTGGGGAAAAAGGGAAAGATTCAAGCATACCCCGATTGAAGGCTATTGACATGGGGAAGCTGGAGGCCAACTTACTAGAATTAGGACATCCTATGAGATTGGTTGGAAGCATATATTTGTTTTTTTCCCATTGGTCCCAAGTAGGAAATAGGGACAAAAATTAGGGAGGCTTTCAGTTACTGATCAAGTCCTGACTTTTTGGTCTGATTGATGCAGAGATTGTGGTGGACTGCAGGTAGTGGGTCAGAGTTCTGTTTAATATGTGATCTGGCTATTGTCTGTCTGTATATTCATTCTTATACAAGGAATCAGAAATATCTGTTATCATATAAAAAATTACTGGTAATTCACGAGAACTAACTTAAAATTCAGGCTAATTTTTCAATCATTACTTTGTTCTGGGTATTTTTATTCTTCTTATCAGTGAAGTAAAACATAGTTGATATGGTCCCTTTTTTCCAGTTAAGGAGGATTCTGGACAACTATATCAAGTAGAAATCAATTTTCGATTCAGTAAAGTCATGAATCAGTAAAATGACTTAATCATAAAAGACTTCTCCTTGCTTCTGAGTAAGGATGAAGATGACATTCTCATCTATTTCAAGGTTTGTAAACACAGTGTGCTTTGAATTCCTTACAAGAAAATTTCTATGCTAGTGAATGTAACCAAGCAAAGGTTGTTCTATAAAACTTTCATCAATTTTTTCCCTCAAATTTAATTTTATTTAATCTTTTAAATATAGAACTGTAAATGTCTACAAAGCCATTTATATGGTTTTGTTTAATTGTAGTGTAATTAATACAGTGTTACAGTACTGTCAGGTGTATAATATAATGATTCTACAATACTGTAGTTGACTCAATGTTACCAATATATTTTTTGCAAACCAGAAATATTTTTACTGTGCAATTTTAAAATGTCCCCAAATGCTACATTCTTGTCACTGGATCTGAAAAATCTATTTTGTTAGAGATGGGTAAATAAGAAATAATACTAAAGAAGACAAAAATCATGTGTAGAGGCAAAGTACACTAATGGTAGTTCCACTTTCTTGAAATAGATCACTCTGACATGATAGTTAGCTACAATTAATAAGTGATAAATAAAACAATAAAATGTCCGTCTGCAAGTAACCTTGCCAGACTCCTGATGCTGCTCTGACCTCCTCCAATCAGTCAAGCTTATTAGGAGGATCAGACAGCCATTAATATCTTAATGCCTGTGAGACATACGGCATGTTCTGAATACTGTAGAGTTAAAGAGTCTGTGTTAAGGTGTGAATATTCCTTGAACAGAAACCAACAGTAAAGAAAATGCTTCTCCAATTGTTTCTTCCCTTGGCTGCTATTTGTACCTCTTTCAAATAATGTGCTATTCAGATTTTATCATATTAATGGCCCAAGGAAAGCATTATGTATAAATATTATAATTACTCAATTGTATCTTTTATACTGGAAGAATATGTTAAATGTGCATTCTCTTTCTACTTTTGCAAATATTTAATATTTAGGTAGCTCTTTATTCTGTACAATGTTAACATCCACCTTACCTTTGTAGCCTCTCATTTTAACAACAAAGAATGTGTATGTCAGTTACTAGCAATGAAAAATTATAAACTCGTTCTGCCTAGTACAGTATGGATGATCAATAATTAATAATTAGAAAATATAACTTTTCAGTGCATTTTTGAGACATTTTAGACCGATGTCTTACATAAAATCATTTCTATTTGAATATGGCAAATTTACGTTGAAGACAATGTGTTCTTGGCATTAGCTTCCAACTCTGAACCTTTGCAGTAAATAAGACAAGGTGTTAATTAAGAGAACTGCCAATCCAAATGAATAATGGAGTGCTGGAAATAGCCTGGGTGAGGGCTTGACCTTCTGCCTCAAAGAGGTGCTCCAACGCCGAAGTCTCAATTTTGGAACTATGACTACAGAATAATGAGAATATGGAAGGGGAAAAAAAAAAAGGATAGTGGGATCTCCATTAACTCATTTAGCTATTCCTAATTAGTTTTCAAAAACTGTCAGTCAGCGTTAAATGAAAGGCTTTTCAGGAATAGGAAATGAATAAAGGTCACAATACCGTAGTCCCCCCTTGCCTGCCGAGGATACGTTCCAAGACCCCCAGTGGATGCCTGAAACTGTGGACAGTGCTGAACCCCATGTGTACTATGCTTTTTCCTAAGCATACATACCTATGATAAAGTTTAATTTATAATTAGGCACAGTAAGAGAGGAACAACAATAACTGATAATAAAATAGAACAATTATAGCGATATGTTGTAATAAAAGCGATGTGAATGTGTTCTCTCTCTCTCTCTCTCTCTCCAGATATCTTACTGTGCTGTCTTCACCTTTATTTGGTGATGAGGTGAGATGATAAAATGCCCACATGGTGAGATGCAGTAGGATGAATGACACAGGCAGTGTGACGTAGCTTTAGGCTACTACTGACCTTCTGTCGACTTGTCAAAGGGAGGAGCCTATGCTGTGGACGATGATTGATGGCAGAGAACTGAATCCACAGAAATCAAAACCACAGGTAAAGGAGGGCTACTGTACATACTATTTCTTTAGCCCAAATGGGTGTTAACTAAATATTAAGCGGAAATTAGTACTTCGCAAGGGTCTTTCTTAAGTACCCTGTATTATGCAACAGCATAAAAAAGCAGCTGCCCTCTTCCTGACACTTACCCAGGCCATCAGCCATCTAGGTGGAGGAGGAGGGGTGAGGTGGGAGAGCAGGGAGCAGAGGCATTCTTCTCGGGGAGGGTGGTGTCCAGGGACAATTGAAAGTCAGTCACCTCTGATTCTTACGTGGTTTGCAGAGAGACCTGAGAGTTAAGGGCCATCCAAATCAAAACCTTTAATCAAGCAATTCTCTTCCTGATTCTGACTTAACAACTGAAGCAGCAAGTCCTTCTAGGCCATGGGGCTGCTCTGACTTGTGGGAGGGGGCCGTTGGAGGATGGGACTGCCAGTTGAACCTAGAGCTAAACCCAGGCAATTGGAGGCGCCTTATCCCTCCCCACCCTCTGTTCTTGGAATGAACATTCTGGAATGTACAGTAGGAGCCATTTCAAGGACACAGTTTTGAGACGGTAATGTGTTGTTGAGACCATCTGTACGTTATCATCTAATCAGACCATCGGACTAATCCTAGTTAAGGCCTCTATTTTAAACTTAAGATTCTGGCGGGCAGGTGCAGAGGTCTACTTGTCTTGCTGCCTCCCAGGACAAGCCTAGTATATCAGCTTCCTTGTTTATTCACACTACCACCTACCAATCTGGAGTGGCTGGCGTCTTTCTTCAGTCTCTCCTTGCCCTCTGTGAGTACAGGGGCCAGTTTTCAAACCAACACCATTTAAAGGAGAGACTCAGTCTCCATATAGTCAGGACACTGAATTATATACATTCTTAAGGTTTTTAAAATGTTCAAAAACCTAAACCCTTGTGAATATTCTTCTGAAGCTCCCAAATACTTTGGGCCATGAGAATAGAAAACATTTCAGTGAGGCCAGTATGGCAAATGACTTTGTTGCTCTAAGAAAGTTGCTTTGGCTTTGGACAATCTGTCTCCTTTTCTGGGAAAGCTCTAAGATGAACATAGAATAAGACAGTAAGACAAGAGGCATTTATTGTAGGCCTATTATGGACAGGTACTATTTTATCTTCATGACAACTTTATGAGGTAAGTGCCATTATTATACCCATTTCACAGATGAGGATGCTGAGGCACAAGAGGTAAAGTAATTTGCCCAGGAACACTATTCTACTAAAGTACCTGGTCTCGTTGTCCCGGGTGTCACAGGGACATATTGTGGTCATTTATTTTCACCTGGGTTCCCGATGCTGTGGCTTTGGTTTTTCTAGGGTAATTGACTCAGCCTAAATCCTAGCCTCCATCTAGACTCACAGGAACATCAGCCGTTTCCACCCCACCACACAGCAGTAAGGATAAACTGAGCAGTCACACCTCCAGGTTCTCAAAGCAGAAGCATGTTTCTTATAATGAGGGAAATAGCACCTTACTCCCATCTGGGCCCCTAGTGATCTTCCTAACTGAACATTCTCTTCCAAGTTAGTTGTGAATGGAAATTGAGACTGTGGTAGTAATTTCTCTAGAACTACAGCTTGACCATTGCTGGGTCTTTGGCAAAGATTCATGTTCTTTTTCTTTTCTTTTTTTTCCCAAGCCTTAGCCAGTGACAAGGGTTTAGGAATTTTAGAATTATTTTTCCCTATTTCTGTGTTAAAATATTTAACTACTTAATTGTCCATTTTCCCCAAGGTGCCCTATGAATTTTAAGACTCACTTCCCTGTAATTTTTTTAAAGTATTTTTATCCTTAGTATATTTTATATCTAGAGTAGAGTTACCAGATAAAAAACACATGGCACTTAAATTTAGAATTTCAGAGAAATTCAGGTTTGACTGGGCATCATGTACTTTTGTATGTTGAATCTGGCAAGTGTATCTTCTAGCTTACTGGAAGTGAGGGGAGGGGCAAGCTACTTTTTACTAGATAAACCATCTTGTGTAGTGTAGATTAGTTTAATAACTCTAGAAGCTAAAGCATGTTTATGGTTAGCATTTGTGGACAGGTGCAAAGTTTTGTCTAAGTCATTATATTCAGGATCCAAATCCAAACATATTTAGTATGGTTCCCACAGTTCGTTTTCTCAGGGCAAGGCAATCACCATAACAATTTTTAGGAATTTTCTCCTGTCACTTGTGATTAAGGTGTCCCATAAAGCTGAATTTTCTCAATACCAAACTTTTAAATTTTGATTTTTTCATAGACATCTTTCTGAAGGGTATTTCACATTCCTTTAGCTACTTGAGGGGCATATATTGAACGTAACTTTCTCTGAAAAAATCAGTGTTATCTTTATTTTTTTAATTTATATTTTATTTTTTAAAGATTTTATTTATTTATTTGACAGAGAGAGACACAGCGAGAGAGGGAACACAAGCAGGGGGAGTGGGAGAGGGAGAAGCAGGCTCCCCGCTGAGCAGGGAGCCTGATGCGGGGCTCGATCCCAGGACCCTGAGATCATGGCCTGATCCGAAGGCAGACGCTAAACGACTGAGCCACCGTGGCGCCCCAGTGTTATCATTATTAATACAAATTCTTTTGCGCTGTAGTATAGTGATATGCCCCCAAAGTCTCCTGGCGTGTGGAGGACTATAATTCCTATCCACAGACAGTCTCATGTTGATTGTCAGCATGCTACTGTTTGCTCTCCTCTTTGTACACCACCGGGAGACCTAGCTCATCACCAGCAGTGGGCCTCCACTCCTGAGTTGAAGCCTTAATTTAAAAACAGTTGTGTGGGGGAAGAACTGAGGGAAGCTCATGAATAGATTCCAATGCATTTGCTTTGTGCTAGCGATTTTTCTTGCAGTTTACTTCAGAGGGCTGCTTGTACTTCCAGATTTATGCTTTTTTCTTCCTAGGTGAGCTTTGCTAGGTATATGAAGGGCTCCTCTGTGTTTCTCATTATTACTTCCCAAGATAGGTTCTACAGGTTACAAGTTCGATAAAGGGTCACTAGGTGCCTTAAGAAAAACTTCTGTGGTTGAGTCTGAAGCCAGTGAGATAACCTAAGTTAAACCTGTAAAACGTTAAAGCTGCTTTTATAGAGATTTTCGTATGCTAGAGGAGATTGTAAAGCTCCGGGGGTCTGACATGGAAGATGGCAAATTTTGATTTTAGCTGCAGTCCCTTTGGTGGAGGATCTTACTGGAGATATTGTGACATTTTGTTATGACTCATAGTTGCCAGGTTAGCATGGGAGCTGTACATAGAAATAAAACTCTTTTTATTTTTAGAAATAAAACTCTTAAGCCTGACATAAGTTCCATTCTAAAAACTTAGAGGAGAAAGGAATGAAATGTGAAGTGATTTATAATGGGGATAAAATTAATATCCTTTATGTATTCAACTAATTATGTATTGGAGATAGTTCTTTGAAATTAATAGATAGCAAGTAAACACATGTTCAGGACATTAATTAGAAGACAGGTTTCTCCTTTAGAAGTGAAGAGTTAAGTTTCTGAATGGTAATGTATTAAAAGGAAGTTATGTGGCAGAGTTTAGGAGCCATAAAATATAATAACAGAACTCCTTTCTGCTCTCTGGAGAAGTTTAATGAGAAGACAAAACTAAGGTTAAGTGGAATTCAGTGCTTCAAATAAAAACTTTGAAAAAAAAGGCCAAATAATAACCTTGCTTCTTTTTCTTCCTGGACTAACACTACTTTCTCCCTCTGCTCTTAAGAATATATATTTTAGGGGCGCCTGGGTGGCTTAGTGGGTTAAAGCCTCTGCCTTCGGCTCAGGTCATGATCTCAGGGTCCTAGGATTGAGCCCTGCATCGGGCTCTCTGCTCAGCAGGGAGCCTGCTCCCCCCTCTCTCTTTGCCTGCCTCTCTGCCTACTTGTGATCTCTCTCTGTCTGTCAAATAAATAAAATCTTAAAAAAAAGAATATATATAAATTAATGTTTTTTTTTATCAAGTGTTTTGGATATGATTTTTATCATTTCTTTTGAAGTTATTATGGCTATTTTTTTAAACTAACATATAATGCATTGTTTCAGGTGTACTTATTTCACTTAGCATAATACCCTCTAGTTCCATCCACATCATTGCGAATGGCAAGATTTCTTTTTTTGATGGCTGCATAGTATTCCATTGTATGTATGTATATATATGTATATATATATCTATATATATATACGACATCTTCTTTATCCATTCATCTGTTGATGAACATCTAGGTTCCTTCCATAGTTTGGCTATTGTGGACATGGCTGCTATAAACATTCAGGTGCACATGCCACTTTGGATCACTTCATTTATATCTTTACAGTAGCGCGATTGCTGGGTCATAGGGTAGTTCTATTTTCAACTTTTTGAGGAACCTCCATACTGTTTCCCAGAGTGGCTGCACCAGCTTGCATTCCCACCAACAATGTAGGAGGGCTCCCCTTTCTCCACATCCTTGCCAATACCTGTCATTTCCTGACTGGTTAATTTTAGCCATTCTGACTGGTGTGAGGTGGTATCTCACTGTGGTTTTGATTTGTATTTCCCTGATGCTGAGTGATGTTGAACACTTTTTCCTGTGTCTGTTGACCATTTGGATGTCTTCTTTGCAGAAATGTCTGTTCATGTCTTCTGCCCATTTCTTGATTGGATTATTTGTTCTTTGGGTGTTGAGTTTGATAAGTTCTTTATAGATTTTGAATACTAGCCCTTTATCTGATGTGTCATTTGCAATTATCTTCTCCCATTCTGTTGGTTGTCTTTTGGTTTTGTTGGCTGTTTCCTTTGCTGTGCAAAAGCTTTTGTTCTTGATGAAGTCCCAATAGTTCATTTTTGCCCTTGCTTCCCTTGCCTTTGGTGATGTTTCTAGGAGGAAGTTGCTGTGGCTGAGGTCGAAGAGGTTGCTGCCTGTGTTCCCAGAGAGGTTAATTTTAATAATAATAGCTAACACGTCTATCAGCTGTGCTTCTTAAGTGTTTTCCATGTATTATTTAATTCTCACAACAATGTGCTTATGATTTTCATTTTAAAGATGAGAAAATCAAGGCATCCTTCCCCAAGATCAAGTTAGTAAGTGGCAGAGCTGGAATGTGAACACAGTAGTCTAAGTCCGGAGGCTATTCTTAGTAACCATTAAAAATGGCAAAGATGGGAATAATACTTAGGTTAGTTCATGAAACTGTAGTCCTGAATTCCTCGAATGTTGTTATGTTTTCTTGAGGCAATGTAACAACCGGATGGAGTCCTTACCTTCTTCACAAAGGTGAGAGGAATACATAAAAATTTCTTCACTGAGCTGGGCATAGGTGATGAGGTCTGACATTTCCATTAAAAACAATGAAGTACTAAGTCTTTCCATAGCCAATATTTTTATTTCCTGGAGTAAGAAAATAGATTATCCTAACTTCTGGGAGAAGTGTGGGCTCTGTCTCATGCTTCTTTAATATCCTAACAATGCTAATTATAGAACTATAGAACTATAGAATGCAACTGCTTTGTAGTTGTTTGACAAGGGCATTCTGAATGATCCTTACTTTATTGATGAAAATGAGGTCCAGAGAGCTGAAGACTTGGACTCAGTTCTTATAATAAGTGGCAGAAATTCCTCTCGTGGAGACGGGTCCACTTCATTTCTCACTCTACCACATTGACACTTGGTATTCATTTCTTAACAATTTATAGAAATGTTAAATCACTGGAATTGTTGAAACTCGTATTGACCTGTCAGGCTTGCCACGACCATATTAGAATATATACAGATGTCTTCATTGTATGACTGGATCTTACTGGTAATCAAGCTGATCTTTCTAGTGGTTGCTAGAGAAAATGGCTATCTGTGTTTGGGCCATATTTCTAGCAGCTCTCCTTGGCTTCCTCATAGACCATCCTTATCTTAAAGCAGGCTGGGGGCACCTGGGTGGCTCATTTAGTTAAACGTCTGCCTTTGGCCCAGTTCATGATCTCAGGGTCCTGGGATGGAGCTGGGCTCCTGGCTCAGTGGGGAAAGTCTCCCTCTGCCCCTCTGTGTGCCACTCCCTACCCCCACTTGTGCTGTCACTCCTCAAATAAATAAATAAAAACTTAAAAAAAAAAAAAAAGCAAGCTGGACAAATCCTTTTCATACCATCACTAGCAAAGTCTCAAGGAGTGGCAAGTTAATGCTTCTCTTATTTCCCCTGTGGGAAATCTAGTGAATCATGATCAACTGTTTAGGGTTGATAGGCCCAAACATACTATTCCCTTCCCTGATAATGCAGTTTGAAAACATTTTTTTTTTTCTGAAATAAGAACCACTTACATGGGAACATGCTTATATCTCTTATCAACCTGCATCTTGATGGCTCTCTTTGATTTTTCTTTGCCCACTCACTTTACCAATGTGAACATTTTCTTACATATATATTTTTACTTTTGACCAATTTTTAATAGGTGTCTGTTCTTTTTGTGTGTTTGAGTCTTATCCCTCCTGATATTTAGAAGGCCAAAAGTATAGTCATCAATACTTTCAAATATTCCATTATTCCTGCCTTTTTCTGTTTTAGGAGAAAATGCATGCAAAATAATTTCATCAGATTTCTGGAATAGACTATCTATAACTGAGAGTTTTGGCATCACTGACTTTGTAGTCAGATTAAACTTAGATTAGAATTTGGGCTCTGATAATTACCATGTGACCTTGAACAAGTTACTTAACTGTTTTACAGTTTCCTTATCTGTAAAATGGTGCTGATAATAAAATTTATCTCACAGGACTGTGAGCATCAATGGAGATAATGAATGAAAAGTGCTCAGCATGGTACCAGTTGTACTAAGCATAAGTGTTAATTACTTACTTACATCTTCCACACTGACTGATATAGAGAGTAAGTCTTTTTGGGTCTCCCAAATGGGAAGTGTACTATGGACCCAGAAGTAAGGCTAAAATATCACCAGTATAATAAGGAAAAATACTGAAAGGATAAATCTGTAAGAGCTTTGCATTTCCATGCCAATGGCACTGGAACAGCCAACTCAGTGTGATGCATACACATGCACACACACACACACACACACACACACACAATAGAAGCAAAAGTTGGTATTTCGTGAGGGCCTGGGTGATGCTGTCCATTGATGGTCTGACTGTTGGTTTCAGCTCGGATTGTGATCTCAGGGTCGTGAAACTGAGCCCCATGTCGGGCTCTGTGTTCAGTTCAGAGTCTGCTTGAGACTCTTTCTCTCCCTCTGCCCCTTTAAAAAATATTTAAAAAATTGGTATTTCGACAGTCAAAATGCAAAAAGCAAAACAAAAAAAAACAATGTAAAATCTCTATTATATTTTGGGAATTAGTATCTCTATAATCATATATACTTAAATATGATTCATGCCTGTAGTTTCTCTTGACACAATAAATGCCTGCCTTTTTGATTCTACTTGTAAACACCAAGATAAAATTCTGTCTTTTTGGCTGAAAGCGTACATTCATTTGTGAAACATCCCACACTATAATTAAATTATGAAGGTAAAAAATGATTTTTATTTGGATAAGGAAAATGGCTTGGTGGTGGGCATATATTGTTTTGTTTTTTGTTCTTCTTGGGAGTGTAATAGATAACCTAAACTTGTCGGTGCCACCTTGTCCTCCTCCCTCATCCCCCAGCCTTTCCTCAAAAATATATCTCATTTTATTTTACCAAGGGCATAGGCATGTTTATAGGTTTATTTCAGTATCAGCACCTAAAAATCCATTAGGCAATTTTAGGTCTAAAAAAATAAATAAATGGTGGACAGTGTAGACATTAAAGATCAAGGTCTTTTGGGAGAACTTCACTGCCCATCTCCTGATTCATTCTTTTCTCAATTACTTTTTGGAGAAATCAGTTTTCAAATGGTCTAAAAACACCTGATCTTTTCTTCTAGATGGGGAGACCATATTATCTAACCAACAATTAGTAATTATGGCTGAATAAAGATTTTACTTCTGGGTTTTGAACAATCTCATAAGTGACATATTGGACACTTGAAATGCCCTCAGGATTAATGAGAGTGGTCCCCAAACACTCTGGGGAGTGATAGGGATCCAAAATGGACCACTGAACAAACCACCAAGAGTGGAGGGGTTGAGTTGCTAAGTGGTCTGGGGATTTACATCTCCCTTATAGTCTTCAATGAGAATAAATGAGTTTTTATTTGATTTGCATATTGGTATTCCATTTTTTAGCTTGAGATATAAGATTCAGCATTTTAAAGTGTACAACTCAGTGGTTTTTAGTATATTAACAAGGTTGTATACTGATCACTATTATCTAATTACAGAACATTTTAATCAACCCTCAAGAAAACTCCATCTGTACCCATTAGGAGTCACTTCCCATTCTCCCCTCCCACTAGTCCCTGGCAGCCATGAATTTATGGATTTGTCTATTCTGGACATTTCATAAAATAAAATCATACCCTATGTGGCCTTTCGTATCTGGCTTCTTTCACTTAGCATAATTTTCAAGGTTCAACCATGCTACAGTATGCATCAGTTCTTCATTGAATGCATTTGGCCTTAAACACGCTACCCAGTATTGATTGTTTTGTTCATGAGTGTCCATGTTTTGTTCCCCTCACTCTCAGAACAGCACAGCATGTAGTATTTCTTTTGCTTTCCCAAGGTATATGTTCTGGTATTGTGATTATTATATGCTTAGTAAATACTAAGATGACTTAGTGTTTTTAAATGACTGGTCTTTTTAAAAAAAAAAAGATTCTTGAGAAGTGAACAGGAAATTACCTTTTTTTTTTTTTTTTTTTTGAGTACCTCTTATGTACTAGATTCTAAGCTGGGAGTTATCAGTTAATCCTCATAGTTCCATGAGCTGGCTATTTACATTTTCTCATTCACTGGCGGTGGGGGGGGTTCGGGGGGGATTGAAGCTTAGAGAGCTTTCCCTCAAATTACACAGCCAGTAAATGACAGATATGAGATTTGCATCCAGATCTGATTCCACTATATTATAAACCTTCATTAGGTTTTAAGGATTCCCCCTAAACTCCGCACTTAGCGTGGAGTTCGCTTGAGATTTTCTCTCCCTCTCTCTCTGTCCCTCACTTGTGCTCTCTCTTTCTCAAATAAATAAATAAATCTTAAAAAAAAGATTCCTCCGCAAAAAAACCCTATTAAAAAAATGCTAGTAGATTCTTATATATATGGAATATCTTAAATATAGGAATTCCTAGAAGCAGGGGGAAGAATACATATTTTTGAGACTCTTTGCAATCTTTGCAATCTAATTTTAACAGGTGATGCTAGATTCCTCTTTTTCCTAAACAGAAGGTACATTTATAAGAGCTCTAAAATAGTGGCATAACTAAAGCTATCAAATAATTGTCTTATTTTCTTTACAAGATATTAAAAATTTTGGATCATTGATTATAATAATCTAGCTGAAGGTGTATTATAAAGCCTATCTACTACATTATAAGTGCAGATTTCACAGTGATCAAGGGTAATTTTCTTGTGTTTTTAGAAGTATATTTAAACTCCTCTACTTATTTATTTAAAAAATTTTTTTTTTATTTAAATTCAGTTAGCCAACATATAATGCATCGTTAGTTTCAGATGTAGTGTTCAATAATTTATCAGTTGCATATAAGACCGAGTTTACATATCACATTTGGTTTATAATCATGACTCCTGAACGTCTTGATATGTGAATTTATCAACATAATTCATGTTTATAATTTTTCAAGAACAAGGGAAGTACCCTGGTGTAGTAGAAATAGTACTGTCCTTGGAGGAAGGAGCACTGGGCTTTGTCCTTGCCTTGTCACAAAGTGGGCTTATAGGTTTGGGTAATCCCTTCTCTCTTTCTGGAGCCCCCTCTTCAGTTATAAAATTATAGGATTGGACCAAGTGATCTGCAGGGTCCTTCCAGTTTGAAGGTTACTGATACCCATAATGAGGAAATCCTAGAGAACAAACACTACACTAAAGAGATTTTGCATGCTCTGGGCTGCCTTTTGAAAGTTGACAGTAGCCTTTAAATCAATCATAAACCAGAGGGCAGAGCTGCAGTGGGCGAATTGAAAAGCTTCTTGCTCTTAGTTTTTGGTTGCGTTTCTGACACTTCTGGGTGGTTTAAATGGCTCTGAGTGCCCTCATGCCACACAAAGCTCACATCACTCTAATCATTATGAAACCATCACAGATGTGCACTGGAAAGATTTTCTGAGGAAGCTGGAAAAATGAGACTGTAAATGCCTTCCAGCTGGCATGCCTAAATGTTCTTCATCTCATTGGAGGCATGTTCAGGTTAATTTCAGTTGATGACTGATAGCTTATCCAAATGTTACTCAAGATAATGTGGAGCAGTTTTTCTCCCCTAGTGATGAACTCAGATAAGAGGGTGATTATTGAAAAAGAAAGTAACTAACATGTCTCAATTGAAAAAAATGGTATCATTACAAAACCACAAAACTAAATTATAACATCTTCTAAAAAGAAGAAAAAGACTCAAGGTCGGGACATAAAAAGCATAAGGCTAATTACAAACATGCATATGGTGTACATTCCAGTTAAGTACTGAGGGAGTTAACACCTTCGTGCCCAGCTCGTTTAGGTCATGCCATTTACATCCTGCTGTTCGCAATGATGATGATAAGAAATGGGCTGCCTGCTATCAGTAAGTGCCAGATACAGACCATATGGCAACAAGGCAACATGGGGGAAAAAAAAAAAAAAGAAAAAAAGAAAAAAAACCCACAACAGTTTTCTTGAGATTTAACATACATTGATCGCTTCAGACATGCAATCTATTGCACATTTTCTTAATTCCTTTAAATTCCATTTCTAGTCCTGACATTGCTGCTGGCTGCATTTCAGCTGTGTAATGTGAATGTGAAAACAAGCAAAGAGCATGATTACAAAATCACATATTCTAGAATCTTAGTATTTTACTTTGGATGATAGCCTTCTTTAAATGATAGCTACTCTCTTTATAGAAATAATAGAATTCCAGAGAGAAAAAGATAAAAAGGGATGACAAGCTATTCATATATATATGCATATAGGCATATTCATACAATATGAAGTGATTTCTTTAAAGTAGAGATAAAAGTAATGGAATCATAGAATGTTAAAGCTGGAAGTGATCTCAGAGCTCTTTAGATTCACCCTTTTGCTTTACAGAGAAGGAAACCGAGGCAGAGCTGTTAAGTCATTTTCCCAAGGGCACATGGGAGTTATTGACAGAAAAGAATCTGTAATTTAGGTCTACAGGCTTGCATTCCAGTGCTTTTTAAAGAAATCTATGTCATATGTTGATAGAGCTAAAATAATGAAATTTCAAAGAATTAGTAATGATGGTTGATTGAGAAATTGTTTTGGTGTGTAACAGATAAGCAGACCCAAGACTTCATAATTTTTCAATGGTATATATTTTGAGGAAAAAGGGAATACTACTTTAATATGATTTTATTTGTTAATTGGATTAGTTGGCTATCCTAACCATCCCATGCATCAAAATTTTTTGGTATTGATTTCTTAGTCATTCCACAAATCTTCTATACACAAGCTAAAAATAGCATATTTCACATGGTCTGATGATTGATATCCTCTTTTGTAAAATGGCTCTATGTGAATTCACAGGTCCCTTTTAGCTCCTGCAGATTATGATTCTAAGTACCTTGTTCACAATGAAACATATCTTTTGAAGCTGTGATCATCTAACTTCAAGGCAGATCAAGATTTAACCTTTGCTGATTTAAAAAAAGCACTATATATAAACAATTTTATAGTGATGTTTAAAATTACTTTTTTTGTTGAAGACAGGTTTTTTTTTAAAGATTTATTTATTTATTTTAGAGAAAGAAAGTGTGCATCTATCCGCGGTGGGGAGGGGCATAGGGAGAGGGAGAGAGAATTTTAAGCAGACTCTCTGCTGAGTGCTGAGCCTGACTGGGGTCTCCCATCTTACAACCCTGAGATCATGACTTGAGCTGAAATCAAGAGTCAGATTGTTTCATAGACTGAGCCACCCAGGCACCCTTGTTAAAGACAGTTTTATAACTTCAAATTATACCTACATATTTTAGAACCTTGTTCTCAAGACAAACGTTCAGAATTTTGTACCTATAATCGATGGAAACATTACCCATTGGAGTTTAACTGCAATTCACACTTAAATGTATGTAAAAGGAGGCCCTTCAGATCAACTATTTGTATCTGTGCAGAACTTTTTGTGCTTTTTTGTACGTGAGAGAGGCAGTGTATTTTGGAAAGAATTTAAAGGTAAAGTGTATTTATTATTGAGATTGCGTTAGTCTTTTTTTTAATCTGTGTTTTCATATTTAAACTCCATGATTAAAACCAATCTCAGATACCAGAGCATCAGGAGGACAGGTAATAAAAGTGAGGGGACTTCCCTGGGTAACAGAACTTCTAGTTACAAAGCAGAGTGAAAAACTGAGCTTAGAAGTTTAAACTTAAAAGTAACTTAAGTGATTTATTGTAAAGTATTTTGTTATTCAACTTGATTTGATTATAAACCACTCAAGGACTTCAAAGGATAAAGAGAAATGATTATGAGAGACCACAGTATGAATTATGATAAAAATCCTTCACTGAATTCCAGAAAATTTATTACTTTTTTTATGTTGGTCTTTTTTTTTTAATTAAAGTGTATTTGGCACACATTATTACGTTAGTTTTAGGTGTACAATATAGTGATTCAACAAGTCTATTCATTATGCTCTGTTCACCATAAGTACAGCCATGATCCATCGCCATATAGCCTTATCACAGCTCCATTGAGTATATTCCCTACGCTGTACTTTTTATCCCTATGATTTTCGTTCCATAAATTGGAAGCCTGTATC
The DNA here is from genome assembly GCA_028534135.1 of Potos flavus. Lineage (NCBI taxonomy): Eukaryota > Metazoa > Chordata > Mammalia > Carnivora > Procyonidae > Potos > Potos flavus. Next base: position 94,770,286 of record CM052898.1, on the reverse strand, counting down.
CTCTATCTCCCCAGAAAAGTCATTCCTTATTTCAGTTTGCGTTAAGGCCTCTAGAGCATGGTGAGACAACTATTACATTCATTCCAATGCACATTTGGAAATACCACTGGCAAAATATGACAAAGATTTTGTATCATAAAAATGATTTTTGTTCCCTAACAACATTTTCCAATAAAAGGAATCAGGGCTTTTTGGAAGAAATGGCTGATTCTAGGGCTGGGGCAATGAATGTGTAAGAAAAGCCCAGAGTATCCTGTAATCCCAGAAAGAAAAAGAGTGTTCAAAAATCCAAAACCACGGTGTGGGGATAGTACATCAAGGGGACACAGGAGCCAAACCAAAAGAACCCCCAGTAGTAAAAGCTGGAACAGTCTGAGCAACAAAGTAAGTGATAGAACATGGAATTGTAACTCAGTATATAAAATACCCAGTAAATAGTAAAGAAACCTGGCAAACACTGTACAGTGAATGTATTCGTAGTGGTTTATTAAGTTGGGACAAATGTATGAAACTAGTACACTAACAATAGGGAAAAGTAGGTGTGAGGTAGGTGGGTGGTAACTCTCCATATTATCTGTAACTTTTCTGTAAATCTGAAACTATTCTAAAATAAAAAGTTTATTTGAGATGAAAGGAGTTTGATGATTTTGTTTTCTAATGTTCCATAAGGTATGTTGCATGTTTTGACTGGCGTTTTCTGTTCGATTAGGTCTTATTTACAAAGATTTTGGAATAAAAGATTTGCATGATGGCAACAGTTGATACAAGTGGCAGATAGAGAAATGAATTGTGTTTCAAGTGATGCTCCCCTCTGCCACAAAGCTCAAAGCACTTTATAGAGTCATCACTCATTTCTAAAGTGATAAAACTTATGAAAGTATGTTGTAAATTGTAAAAGACTATAAAACGCATACCATAATTAGTATCGCTTTACAATTTTATTATTATTCCCAAGAGCTCAATAATGTATTGGTTGCTAGAGGGAGTTTCTATACATTAGAGAATCCTTATCATCATAAAGTTAATGCACAAAGAAAATGGTCCCGTTTGTTCCCATAAAATAACAATATGATTTTAGTTTTATGATGTGACCTTCAAATTAGACAAAATTGTTCAGTTTGGTTGGTTTCTCTTGCCTTGGTCAAACCAAGTGTTTCATATTCTAAGTGTCATATTTGATGAGCCATTTTAATAACGAAAGTCAAAAAAGCTGATTATATCTTTTATGTGCATGTGATTTGACCTTAAGCATACAGATATAGTCAGACTAACCTCGGCAAAGCAAAGACAGAGACAGTAAGGCAAACTTGCTGAATATTTATTTTCTTGGGAACATATTCTATGACTATGAGTGGATGATAAACTTTTTTAATGGGTTTGGACTTTAACCATCTTTTGAAATAAATCAGTGGAAAAAGTGAGAAGAAAATGAAAGCTGAAATGCAAATACACTGGTGGAATAGATTGGCAGTGTTCGGAAACTGCACCCCTGCTATGAACTTTTTCTGTGGATAAAAAAAAAAAAAAAAGCTTTATTGCAGTGTAATTAAAATACAAATGGAATATACTGCACATATTTAAAGTGTAAGTTTGGTCATCTTTTTTTTTTTTTTTTAAAGGTTTTATTTATTTATTTGACAGAGAGAGACCAGTGAGAGAGGGAACACAAGCAGGGGGAGTGGGAGAGGAAGAAGCAGGCTTTCTGCCGAGCAGGGAACCCTATGCGGGGCTTGATCCCAGCATCCCGGGATCATGACCTGAGCCGAAGGCAGCTGCTTAACGACTGAGCCACCCACATGCCCCAAGTTTGGTCATTTTTTGACATATGTCTGCAACCATGACATAATCACCACAATCAAAAGAGTGAACATATCCATCATCCCCCAAAGTTTCCTTGGGCCCAGTTGTAATTTTTCCCTCTTGCGTCTGCCTACAACACCTTTGTCCTTATGCTCAGGCAATCACTGGTCTGCTTTCTGTTATTCTAAATGAGTGTGCATACTTAAATAGAATCATGCAATACTAACTCTTTTTCCTTGTGTATGTGGTTTGTTTGTTTGTTTGTTTGTTTATTTATTTATTTTGTATATGTGTTTTTTAATCTGATTTCTTTTACACAGCGTTCTTAGGCAATTCATCCGTGTTGTGGCATGTATCAATACTTTGTTCCTTTTTAATCCATGTATGGATATGGCAAAATGTGCATATTCATTACCTGTTTATGGCCATGTGGACTATTTTCCAATTTTCAATTATTACAAAAAAAGCTGCTCTGAACATTGTTGTTCAAGTCTTTATATGAACATTTCCTTCTTTTCTCTTGGGTAGACACCTACGAGTGAAATGGCAAGATCGTATAGTAGGGTGTATGTTTAACTTTTTTAGCAAATGGACAAACTATTTTCCAAAATAGTTGTACTATTTGCATTCCTACTAACAGTGTATGAGAGCTCCAATTTCTTTATATCCTTACTAATACTTATTTTAAAGTGCAGATATTCTTACAGATGTATAGTGATATCTCATTTTGGTTTCAATATTTGGTTTCCCCTGTCAGCTAATGATGCTGACATTAATGATGCATCTTTTTATGTGTTTACTTGCTATCCATACATCTTTGGTGAAGTGTCTGTTCAAATTTGCACATTTTCATTATTGAATTGTTTGTTATGATTTTTGGGACTTCTTTATTACTGAGTCAAGTCCTTTTTCAGATATATGCTTTACAATTTATTTTTCTCCCAATGTATGTCCTGTCCTTTAATTCTCCTAATGCTTTATTTGGAAAAACAGAAGTTTTAATTTTGCTGAAGTCCACTTACTAATTTTTCTCTATTACAGTCATGATTTTAAAGTTGTATTTAAGAAATCTTTGCCTAACTTAAGATAACAAAGGTTTTCTTCTAGAAGTTTCATTCTTTTAACTTTACACTGTAGTCTATATAGCATTTCAAGTTAATTTTTATATATGGTATAAGGGGTGGAGGGAAGCTCAATTTTTTTTGTATATGAATATATAACTGTTATGGTAACAATTATTATAAAGTCTATTTCTTTTTCTCAACTGAATTGTCTTTGTACCTTGTAAAAAGTGTTGTCCCATGGGTACAGATCTACTTCTGAAATTTCTGTTCTGTTCCGTTGACCTATTTCTTTTCTCTTGCTTCTAGCACCGTATTGTCTTGATTACTGTAGCTTCACAATAAGCCTTGGAATCAAGTGTGTTAACCCCCTAACTATTCTTTTTCAAAGTTGTTTTAGACTATTCTACATTCTTTATATTTCCATATAAATTTTACAAGAAGATTTTCTATTGCTACAAAAAAAGGTGGGATTTGGACGAGGATTGCATTCAAATAGGTTAATTCAGGGAGAATTGACATCTTAAAACAGAGTTTTTCCACTACGAGCAAGATGTCTCTATTTTGGTTTGCTTTAATTTCTCTCAGCAGTGTTTTGCAGATTTTGGTGTACAGGTCTTGCACATCTTTAGTCAGATAAATTTTTTTTTGAAGATTTTATTTATTTATTTAACAGAGAGATCACAAGTAGGCAGAGAGGCAGGCAGAGAGAGAGGGGGAAGCAGGCTCCCTGCTGAGCAGAGAGCCTGATGCAGGGCTCGATCCCAGGACCCTGAGATCATGACCTGAGCGAAAGGCAGAGGCTTAACCCACTAAGCTACCCAGGCGCCCCAGTCAGATACATTTTTAAGTAGTTCATATTCTTTGTTACTGTTATAAATGATATTTTATAAAATTTTAATTTCTACTTGTTCTTTGTTAATTTATATAAATGAAATTAATTTTAATAATCTTTTGATCTTTTATTCTGCAGCCTTGCTAACATCACTTATTAGTTCTAGTAGTTTTGTCCTAGAATCCATTGGATTTTCTATGAATAATGACAATTTTCCCTTTCTCTTTCCAGTGTGGATGTCTTTTATTTACTTTTTTTTAAAAACTGTTATTCAATGGCCAGAACCTCCATGATAATGTTCAATAGAAGAGATAGGAGTAGACAATCTTGTCTTGTTCCTGATGTTAGGGGGATTTGGTCTTTCCCCATTAAGTATGATATTAACTGTATGTTTTTCATATTTTCTTTTTTCAGTGAGGAAGTTCTTTATTATTACTAGTTTTCTCAGAGTTTTTAACATGAATGATGTTGAATTCTGTCAAGAGCTTTTTTGTTCATCCATTGATATGGTCATATGGCTTATTTTTTAGTTTGGTAATATGGTAAATTACATTGTTTGATTCTTGAATAGTAAATTAACCTTGTATCTCACTTGGATACAGTGTATTATTTTAAAAAATGTATTTTTGGATAAGATTTGTTAAAATGTCATTTAGTATTTTTGTATCTATATTCATGAGGAATATTGGTCTGTAGTATTCTTTTTTTTTTTTTTTTTTTTAGATTTTATTTATTTGAGAGAGAAAGAGAATGAGTGGGGGGGGGTGGCAGAGAGAGAAGGAGAAGCAGACTCCCATGAAGCAGGGAGCCTCATGCAGAGTTCAATGAGGAGTTCCATCCCAGGACACTGAGATCATGGCCTGAGCTGAAGGCAGATGCTTTTTTTTTCCCCCCCCAAATACTTTTATTTTATTTTTTCAGTGTTACAAGATTCATTGTTTATGTACCACACCCAGTGCTCCATGCAATACGTGCCCTCCTCAATACCCACCACCAGACTCGCTCATCCCCCCACCCCCTCCCCTCCAAAACCCTCAGTCTGTTGCTCTGAGTTCACAGTCTCTCATGGTTCTTCGCTCCTCCGATTTCCTCCAATCCACCCCTCACTTCCCTCTCATGCTTAACCAACTGAGCCACCCAGGGATCCCTGTAGTATTCTTGTATACATTGTAAAATGATTACTACAGTCAAGTTAATTAACACCTCAATCACCCCAGGTACTTACCTCTTATTTATTTACTTAATTTTGGTACAAATGCTTAAGACCTACTCTCTTACCAAATTGCAAGTGTGTATATACATATCAACTCATCATGTTGTATACTTTAAATATATACAATTTTATTTGACAGTTATACTTCGATTAAAAAAGAAGAAACAGATAACCTGAATAGTTTTATATCCATTACAGACATTGAATATGTCATTTGGAAACTTTCTCACAGTAGTTGCCTGTATGTCTTCATTGGTGAATTTTGCCAAAAATGTAAGGGAAAAATAATACTAATTCTCCACAAAATCTTCCAGGAAATTGTAGGGGAGAGAATATTCTATGAGGCCAGGACTACCCATTTGTTTATTATTGCTTTTGTTGCTTATGCTTTTGGTGTTATAGGAAAAAAATTATTGCCAAGACCAATGTTAGGGAGTTTTTCCCTATCTTTTCTTTTATGAGTTTATGATTTTCAGGTCTCACATTTAAATATAATCTCTTTTGAGTTATTTTTTGTGAGTGGCAAGTGAAGATAGGGGTCCTGTTTCATAGTTTTGCATGTGACTATTTATAGATTGACTCTAGTGTCATTATGAAATGGCCTTCTTTATCTAAATAATATTCTTTGTTCTGGTATATCCTTTTCTGATATTCATATAGATACTCTTTCTTTTTATTAGTGGTAGCATGGTATATACTTTTTAATCCTTCTATCTTAACCTGTTTGAGTTTTGATATTGAAAGTGTGCATCTTGTAAGCAGCATATAATTTTATTCAGTCTGACAATCTCTACCTTTTGATTTGGATGTTGAGATCATTTACATTAATGTGATTATTAATATTTGGTTTTTAATAGGTAGGTTTATATCTATCCTTTTGCTATATTTTATCCTTTTTCTGTATTTTCTTTGTTCCACATTTGTTTTTCTGTCTTATTTAGGATTAATTAAGTAATTTTTAATGATTCCATTTATCTTCTTTGTTCATTGGCTATAACTCTTTGTTTTGTTATTTCATTGGTTGCTTTAGAGTTTATGGTATACATCTTTACCTTACCACAGTCTACCTTTAGCAGTGGTCAGTAAAGTATAGCCAAGAGGCCAAATCCATCCCACTGCCCATTTTTGTAAATGATTATTTGAGCTTTCTTACTTAGGTGATGCTGTTGAGGTTACTAGTTGCCCACCAAAATCTATTCCCCAGTTCTTCCACAGTTTTAGAATTATAATTGGCACATGGCTGCCCAGCTGAGGATTATTTTTTTGGGTGCCTTTGGTGTCACGTGTGCCTTGATGGCTAGGTCTCACTGTTGGAATGTGAGCTTGGGGGAAATGTGCCAATTCCAATACTGGCCTTTCACGAACTCTTCTCCATGCTCTTTCTCCTTTCTATGAGCTTGAATGTGGGCCCAGCTTCAACTGGATGAGAACATGTCCTAAGGCAATAATTCTCAAACATTTAGGTTTCACAGTCCCTTTACATTTTACAAATTAATGAGGACCCTAGAAGTTTTGTTTATGTAGGTTATAGCTACTGATATTTACCATATTAGAAATTAAAAGTGAGTAAAATTTATAGTTCATTTTAAAATAACAATAATAAACCTATTAAAATTTAATATGAAATATACCTTTTTATGAAGATAATCATATTTTTCAAGATAAAGAGTTTGAGAAGAGTGACTTTTTTTTTTTTAAAGATTATTTATTTGAGAGAGAGAGAGCAGACAGAGAGAGAGGGAGACAAGCAGACTCCCAGCTGAGTGCCAGCCCAACATGTGGGGTTCAGTTCCACCACACTGATATCATGACCTGAGCAGAAATCAAGAGTCAGAGAAGTCAGACGCATAGCCGACTGAGCACCAGGTGCTCTGAGAAGAATGACTTCTTAAAATATTTTTGCAAACTTCTTTTCTCTCTTTAAATATTTTTTATTTTTTTTAAATTTTCAAGTCTTTTTTTTTAGTTTTTTTAAATTTAAATTCAGTTAGCCAAGGTATAATACATCATTGGTTTTTGATATAATGCAAACTTCTCTAGTGTCTGACTTAATAGGAAGAATCTGTGTTTTTATGTCTGCTTCTAAACTCTATCCGTTGTGAAGGATGTTTTAGTTGAAGTATGTGAAGACAGTCCTGACTCATGCAAATATGCATTTGGAAAAAAAAAAAGCGTGCTTTATAATCTTTTAGGATAATTGTGGATATTCTCTTTTTAATTTCCACCAAAGCTTAACAAGTCATAATTTGGTAAAAGTTAGTTAGATTGTAGAATCCAAAACCATGTCAATGAACTTTTCACAACTTTCTTATGTTAAAATTCATTAGTCTATCTTGTACTTTTAGCGTATGTCATGTCCCTGCATGATGTTATAAAATGGATTTGTAATGTAATCATTTGGAAAATATTGCTTCACTGAATTAGGTTGATCTGGAGAGATGGAGAGATGTTGATGTTTTTCATTAGATAATACAAAAAAATTATGACATTTATTAATATCACTACCAATTTCATCAGAAAAGTTTTTAAATACTGAGAAGTGACTACAATTACAATAGCAGATACAAATTTTCCAAAATTCTAATTTTTGCTTAAAAGCTTAAATTTTATTATTGGCAACAAATGCTGTCAGTTGTTTTACTTAAAATGATAGACTCACTTTGGTCATTTTCAAGAAAATGTTGACAGATATCCAAGTATGGATAACTATGGTTTGTCAACCCTTCTTTCAGTTAAATGCCATTCCATGAAAAAAGTGGGTAGTTTATCTTGCAAATCAAAAGTGTTTTGTTTTGTTTTTTAATTTGACAGTCATTATATTTGGGATGCAACTGAAGTGCTTTATGTGTACTTCCCATTTTGTCACTAAGAATATTTTAAAAAAAGAGACAACAAGTACTCCGTGCTCAAGATCTAATAAAATTAATATTTAATTCTTAACTAAGTAAAGTCAATGTGGGTATTTTTTTTTTAACTGTCTGTATGTAGTGGTCGAGAATACAATGATTACTAGTGCAGTTTGTTGCCACTACTTTTTAATTACACCATTAGAGCTAATGTAAGAACTGGGCAAAAGGCAAGGAATGTCTTATTATTAGCATTATTATGAATAGCACTAGTAACATTAATTATTATCAACTAATTAATTTATATGAATTATTAATGACCAAGTAATCACTAATTTATGCAAATTACTGATCATATTATTATACAAATAGCTTTTACATCATAAATCCCCTGTAAAGGTTTCCTAATCCCCATGGAGTCTATAGACCACATTGAGAGGCACTGCCCTAAGTACTGCCAGAGAAACAAGATGGAAGGACCCCAGTCCCTGAACAATCATATGGAGTAGAGATGTTCAGTATCTGGGATGCTCACCTGGGACTGTTAAATCAAAGGGGAATACATTTCTGTCTTTTTAGACATCACTGAATTATTTTTGAATCTCTTTGGTACAGGAGCCTCGACATACCTAAAATAATAGAAAAACCTTTGAGCAGAGAGGTCTTTATTTGGTGTCCTCATTTGGAATATTGCCATTTTTGTTTTTCAGTTCTTATGGTCAGTTCTCTTGAAGCACTTGCAACATGTCCCAGGGATACTATCATAGGAAAAAACACTACACATGTCTTTACTGATGCTCTGATTTTGACCCAGTATATCTTGATTGTCATCTACCCTGAAATATTTCCTGCCTATTTAGTATATCCTCTAATCCATTTGATTCCTCCTCATCAGAACCTGAGACATTTGTTTGAGAGTATTAGTCCTGAGGAACCAGGAGGCTGATTTCTGGTTCCAAGTTGCTCTTTTCCATTCCAACCAAAAAACCTAAGAGTCTTCATGCAAATGTGACTTTTGGAGACTTATTTTGATATCCCCAAATTCCTAGGGTTGGTATGTTATTAATTCCCACCATTACTCTGGCTAAACTAGTAAGGTATTTCATGATATCAATAATTGAACTTAAAAAAGAAAAAAAAAACACATCAAATTGATTTGCTGGAGGTGGTTGTTTGAAAGGCAGCATTGGTAAAATCAGTATGATTATGTTTTAGGCTTGACTTTGTACAAAATATTCTGAAATAATTGGTACTTAATGCAAACCAATACATATCAGTGAATAAGAGTTGAAAATGTACTTGTACTTCAGATTATGACATCTATCTATATTCCCAAAATACCTTACATATCCCTGATGTAAAACCTATCTGTTACACATAAAAAATTGAAAAAGTATTTGGTTAATGTAGTCTGGTACTTATAGCTCTCAACTATAATTTGCTTTAGATAAGAATCTAGAAACACATTTCAAATAGTTGTTATTTTCTATTTTCTAGTCATTCACACCAATGAATACTGTTGTCTACAAGGTTTACCTTTAGGTCACTGCCATGGATATAGGTTTGATTCACGTGCTTTTTTTGATTCACATGATTTAATGTAGCTTTGTTTTGCTCCATGAAACTATGGTAGTAAGCACGGCTGCGGTATTAAGCAGGGCTGATAAGAGTTGGAACAAATCAATAAACTCCAAGTACGTACTGTCCTGGTAATGTGTAGTCAACGTGACAGCCTCGTTTTCACTTGTAACCATTAGCATGATGTTAAAGATTAGCAAGATGTGAAAGATGTTAACTCTTAAATTTTGTTGATTTTAAAGTATTATTTAAATTAGAAACCAAATAATGTTTCCAATATTTGTATCTGTCTTAGGTTATTATTTTTCTATTTTAGTTATCTCAAATATGAAAATTATCACTTCCCTCCCTGTCTTTCCCTCAAATATTGGAGGTGAATAAAAATCATAATAGAAAAAAAAAAAGAGTGATTCTTAACTTCAGGATACTCAAACTATTTGATGCTAGTTCTGAGTACAGTTGTAGGTTTTTAGTCAATATTTTATAACAGATTGACAAACCCTGTGATATTCCAATATCAGTGAGAGAAACCAGGTAAATTATTCTCCTGTGAGATCTCCATGACACAAAAGACCAATGTGGCTATTAGTGTTATAGATATATGTCCCAGATTTAGCAAGTAAGCTTCCACATAATAAATGAATTGTACATACATAATGAAATCTTACAGAGTAGAAAGTTAGGGCTATAAGGGCCTTAGAGTTTAATTCATAGACAGTTCTTTAGTTCTGCTCTACTCTTCCAAGCATATTGTGAATCCTAAGGGAATGCTAAAGGATAACACTTAATTCTATATTGGATTCAATAAACAGGTACTGTTTTCTATTATTAAAGGCCTTTAAACAAGCGTAAAAATTTACCAACTCACTAATAGCTTTTGTTTCTCTTTAGAAATGCATCTATAAAGTATATGAAGTCAATATTTCTTATATCACCTAGTAAAAAATTATTAATCTTGATTGAGTGATTGAAGCCAAGTGGCATGGCCACATTAACTATCCTTGGTTATAAATTATTATTCAAAACTCTCGATCAAGAGCTCACTCATGAGATAAAAAATGCTGACAGGTCACAGGAAAAGTAGTTCTCTCACCTGTAAGCACATAAAACCCCTAAACACTAATGGTTTGATATGGCAACTGCTGAACTAGTTGTCTACAAAGGCCTTTAAGGACATTCCTACCCTTATACCTCCTGCCTTGCTCTTTCTCACTTCTCTGATCAGAACTGAGAAATTAACTAATTCTATGATATTTGATTCTATTCCAAGAATGAGGAGTCACATTTTAGGCTGTAGTTGATAAGAAAGGGTTAAATGTGCATGTATGTATGTATACATAAAAATAGCTGTGTATGTGTGTGTGTGTGTGTGTGATTAGAAACCTGCCAAACCATAATTGATTAAATGTCAGTTCTTGTAAGGAATGAAATATTAATACATTTGGACACAGAAGAATATTGGAAGGGAAAATTAATAGATTTTATTAAAAACTCTTATTAGCAAACATAAAAGCCAAGAGATCACTATCAACTTTATATCAACTTGACTGGGCCATGAGGTTCCCAAGACATTTAGTCAAACATTATTCTTGGTGTATCTGTAAGGGTGATTCAGGATGAGATTAACATTTGAGTTGATAGGCTGAGTAAACCAGATTGTGGGTGGTTCCCATCCAGCCTGAATAGAGCAAAAAGGCTGACCCTCCCACAAGTAAGAGAGAATTCCTCCAGCTTGATTGCTTTCAAGCTGGGACATCAGTTTTTCCTGCTTCATACTTCAAGTGAAACATTGGCTCTTCCTGTATCTTGAGCCTACTGATCTTGAAGTTGGAACTATACTTTTGCCTCTCCTGGGCCCCCCCAGATTGCTGACTGTAGATCCTAGGACTTGTCAGCGCTCCATGATTACATGAGCCAATTTTTTATAACACACTATGTAAGGTAAAGAACTCAGTGATTATACTGAATAATAAAGTCAGTGATGTGAATATTCATTTCATGTAACTGGAAATATAATTAATAAGCAAAATTTTGGAGTAAGGCTCTCATTAGCCCACAAAGAAGTGTTATTTTACACTTATTAAACTAGTAAAAATTTTTAACATTTATACCCTAGCTCAGGAAGGTTTTGTTGAAACTAGTAAAATAATCCATTGCTCATAGTAATAATTTGTGATACTTTATGATAGCAATGTGGACAATATATAAAAGCCACAAAACTGTTCATATCCATTGACTCCAGTTGTTGAACACATAGGAATTCTTCTTAGGAAAATAATACTAAAGAGAAAAAAAGCTATGTGCATAAAGAAGATTGCAGTTTTATATGTAACAGTGAAACACTGGAAATAGTCTATGACATAAATAATACAGAAATGGTTTAGGAACCTAGTAAAATGAATATTATGTATCCACTAAAATGATAATCATGATGATAATTTTAAAAATACCTCTTATAATCAAGATTTTTTCAGGAAATAATTTGAGGCCCATATAAAGATACATATACTGCCATAAGAATAAAATGAGTTAAAATGCATGAGTTTCGGAGTGCCTGGGTGGCTCAGTGGGTTAAAGCCTCTGCCTTCGGCTCAGGTCATGATCTCAGGGTCCTGGGATCGAGCCCCGCATCAGGCTCTTTGCTCAGCGGGGAGCCTGCTTCCCCCTCTCTCTTTGCCTGCCTCTCTGCCTACTTGTGATCTCTCTCTCTCTGTCAAATAAATAAATAAAAATCTTTAATAAAAAAATACATGAGTTTCAGGGGAGCTGGAATCTAAGGTAGGAAAAATAAGATCTTGGGCTACAGTTAGTAGCCAGCGTACCTACCCTGTTGTCCAATTTGCTTCATTAGAAGTGGGCACAGGTTTAGCTCTGCATTTATAACAGCTAAGTTGAAAAGAAAATCTACATTGTCTAAAAAAGCAATAAGAACAAACCAGCTGTTAAATAGTTATTTTTAGTGTGAAGTCTGAGATTTTTGCTAGTGAATTTCTGCAAAGAAGATATCCTATAAATGTAGTTAATAGGGTCCTACATTTTAGAGGGAGGGAATTCTTCTTCCTTCTCCCATGTTTCCATGGAGAAAAAGGAATACCCACTCCCTACTCCTGGAGAGAGAAAGCAGAAGACCTACACTAGAAACTTCTCTCTCAAACCCTTCTGAGTCGGGAGGAATTACCTACCTAACTAAGGAGTTTGGGAGGAAGTATTTGTATAGCTCAGCCCCTTCATTGTTTATAATTCTTGGTACCACTCTGTCTTCTGGGAGTCTGAATTTTCTGAAGCTCCAGAGCAAATTACAGGGTGCAGCTCATCCTCAGAGAGATCATGGATAGGCTACAGTTGTCCACCTTTGCCTGTGACTCAATGGTAAATCTCTGTCATCAACCTTAGGTTCAGCCTCAGGGAGCCTATTCTGCCACAGAACCAAGCTCTTCCTCCACTGGGTTTCTCAGTGGGAAGCTGAAGTATTTATCTTTGTCCATCAGTTGCTTCTGCCTCTCTTGCAGTTGGTCTGGCCTTGGGTTTAAAAAGGAATGCTGTTTTCTGGCCCTGGAAATCCCAACACTCAACAGCATTCTTGCAGTAGGTACATTGATGAGATTTTTCAGAGATTTTTTTAATAATGCAGCCAAAGGAATAAATGATGCTATTTGAGAAATTGTGGAGAAACTGGTGTGGCTGAAGAGTAATGACTGATGGGGAAGGTGACAATGTGGGAAGAGGCAGAAGAGCAGGAGAGGGACAGATCGTGTGTGTTATGAGAGAGCCCTGGAAGGCTTTTGCATAGGGACCAACATACTTAGATTTTTGTTTCGAAAGGATCTCTCTGGTGGCCGAGTGTAGCATGAATCAGAGACGGTGACTTTAAGTTCCACAGACTAGGATTGGGTAGGTAGCCTTTTGGGAGGTTCTAGGAAGCATTGATAAGGGAAGAGGGTGAAGTGAGACAGAGAAAGGGAAGAAGCCAACAGAGAATGCTCTGAGGAGCAACTGCCACTGTGGGCAGCTGGGACTCAGCCTCCATGGGGGACTCTGGAATCCTGTAGAATATACCTCAAAGCTGTCCCACTTTAGCTACAAGGAAGCTGGAAAGTTTACCACCAACTCTCATCTCTTATTGGTTGAGGGCTATTCTGGGGAGGGAGGATTTAACCCCCCAGCATTTCAGATCATGGTTCTGCAGTCAGAGAAGCGCTTAGCCAGGAGGGTCACAGGTCCTGACAGTAGGAGATTTGGTGGAATGGGAACAGTGAGTGCAGAATTGGGAGAGTTTGAGTTTGGGAGAGAATTTGAGTTTTGTCACTCCCCCTCAGCTTCCACAATCCTCAGGAAACTTTTGACAACCCTGGGTCAGGCCAAAGGTTCTTTGGGAAACTTCCCTCTGCTTTTAGCCCTGTTTTGCTCATGGAAATTAACTCATATCCCCTCCATCTAGAATCCCTCACCAGTTCAAATGACAAAACTCAAAAGATGTTTCCATGAAAGCTAAGTTATGACGCGTACTTACTGACATAATGCTTGAATCTAACTGCATATATTAAACTGAAATATCCATATGTCTACTAAAAAATAGAATCTTTGATCAGTTTTGAGTGAAAAAATTAAAAATACAGTAATTAAAATTTCAAATGCATTACTGGATTATACTACTGTTTATATGGTATCAATGTAAAAAAGAATTACTATTTTTTCAAGAAAATTTGAAATTAACTTGCACTGTTTTTAATAAATTATTTTCTCCTCATAACTGAAAAAAAATGATGTCAGTGCTTATACCAGGGCAAAAATGACATCCCTGGAAAGATACTAGGAAATCTATACCATAAACAAACATCCTTCCCATTAACCATTCTAATTGTCATATTGTAATTTTGGTTAGACCAAAATCTGCTGTTTACATCATTATGACTAATAACAGCTAAACTATATTATAAACAATGATGACTTTTCTTTTTCTACCCAACTTTTTTTCCCCTGGAGATCTTAGGTCTTTTTACACATAATTTTTCCTCAGCTTGTAACACCTGTCTGCCTACTTCCCACTTGTTTTACAAATATATGTTCTTATTTTCCCTCCTTTTGAGACAAATGGTAGCACGCTGTTAAAATGTGATACATTCTCGGTATTAGAATTTGTTTATCTGGGGATAGATATTCCTCATACAAGAAATATTTATTGAGTGCCTACTTTGAGGTAGGCACTATTCTGGATCCTGGGGATCAAGCTGTGAATAAAATAAAGTCCCCATCCTGCATTCTGGTAGAATTCAGATACTGTAGGGTTCCAAACCAACCGAGACAATTGTCTGTAAATGCAACACTTTTTGTTGTGTTTTTGCTTTTAAATGGGAAACTGATTTAATATTACCTAATATGGAAATATATGCTTATCTGTATTGAGCTCATAAATATGCAGGTAAAATGCTTACCCAGCTGAGGTTTATCATCTCCTTTAAGCTACAGGTTTTTAATGAGTCAAGTTCTTAAAGTCACTGAACAGAACTGGAGGGTCCTAAATTAGTGCAAATCAAAGGCAAGCCAAAAACATTTGGAGCTTTACAGAGCAATTAAAAATAGAAGTAACTAGTTTCAATCCCAAATCCTCTTAGTGCAGTCACTGTCCTACATAATTAAATGGTTTATCTTTTAAATTTATTTTTGAAAATAAAGATGAGGTGACATATGTTTGACAAAATTTGATTTTTTTCCCACTCATCGTGCCCTACTTAAACTAACCCTTTTCCTATCCTGTGGCCACAAGACTTTATTATTTTCTAGGAACGTGCTGGAAGTCTTACCTACGTGTACATCATCTTAATCTAGGTAATTTGCTGTCAGTTACCAAATTCTCTGACTGCTTATGAGTGACTGATAACATAGCTGGCTAGTTCAGGAAGACCCAGATCATTGATTCCAGGCATGTGACAAACAAAATGACACCCATATTTTACTTCACTTCCAGAAGAAAGCAGCTCCTCATTACCGCTATTGATTCTGTAAACATGTCAGTGCTGGTAAATACCTTTTAGACAATAACTGCCTAATGAAACTCTGAGAGAAATGACAAGCTTGCCATTAACCTTTAGAGCAACTGATAGTGGTAGAACCAAGATTTATCACTTATAAAAATTACTTGTCCATGTTTCATGGATCATTTATCTAAGAGATAAGTATTAATGAAGTTCATTTGAACCTTGAAGAGTTAAACCTGGAAGTAAGTTGTTAAAATAATTAAGAGAACAATCATTAATCCTAATACTAGGAAAGAAGCATAGATACTTGTTCCCTGAATTCAAAACCTTTTTCTGGCTTGAAATTCAGGGACACATACTCAACACGATAAGATTTCATCCTAATTGTGCAGAAACTATCAGAAAAGCAATACAAAAGTGTTCATTTATATTTTAGTGAGGAACTTCTTATAAAACTTGGCATTTATCATATTCTTTATAAGTAGTCTCTGGATTTTACTCTGCTCCTTCTCTTATTTTAATAGAATAAAAAGTAGAGAATGTCATAAAATCTGGTTATCTAAGATTTTCTGTTTACCACACCTTTCTTTTCTTTTCTTTTCTTTTTTAAGATTTTATTTATTTATTTGACAGAGAGGGAAATCACAAGTAGGCAGAGAGGCAGGCAGAGAGAGAGGGGGAAGCAGGCTCCCCGCTGAGCAGAGAGCCCAATGTGGGGCTCGATCCCAGGACCCTGAGATCATGACCTAAGCCAAAGGCAGAGGCTTTAAGCCACTAAGCCACCCAGGTGCCCCTTACCACATCTTTCTAATAACTGAGCATAAGTGCTGTGGAATCCACTGCAAGGTCCTGAATGCTACTGAAGCATTTCATAAGGTTTTAAAATGTGTTTAATAATCACATTCTTTTCATCATCTGGCAAGCCCCTCAACTGGTGGCTCTTGGCCATCTGAGATTTTATTTTATTTTATTTTCAAGTTTTTATTTAAATTCTAGTTAGTTAACATATAGTGTAATAGTGGTTTCAGGAACAGAATTTAGTGATTCACCACTTACATGTTACACCTAGTGCTCGTCACAACAAGTGTCCTCCTTAATGAACCCATCATCCATCTAGGCCATCCCCCATCCATAGTCTCCCTCGTTGATTCAATGTGTAGCCAGAGTTGAGGCCAGGGAGCAATGTGTCTCAAACTATGGTCTCAAAACTAGTTTCCTCAGAAGTACATGGGATCTTGTTAAAAATGCAGGTTCTTGGCCTCTACTCTGGACCTTTGGGTTGGGGTTTTGAAATTGATATTTTTTAGAAGGTGCCTCCATTACCCTCAGGGTTACTTTAAGGCTAAGTAGAAATGTCACAGTGAAATCTATTTTTTTTATTTCTTATAATCAGAAGGCTTCTAAAGCAAAAACAACAGTCCCAACAGCTATAGCTTTACTTTGTTCTATAGTGATGGGCTTGCTATCAAGATTTGTTTCATTATTTGTTTATTTTTGGCTCCCCTGCTTGCTTAAGTCTTTGAGATCCCAGACCAGTTGATTTCTTAATTCATGCATCACTTTTATCTTTCAATTTTGACATTAGTTTGATAAGAAATCTAGAAATGAATTCTTTGAGCAGAAGAAAATTAAGGTTTGTTAGAACTTCGCAAAACAGGCAGTCCCATAGACTACTAGTTGGGGTATAAACTGGCAGTCTTTGGAATAGGGCCCTTTCATCTTGGGAAACTTAGTAAGACGGTGCTAGGCTTCCGTGATGGGTGACTGTATTCCTGTGAGTCAGCCTTGATCCCCCCAAACCCAACCGTTTCCTCTACCGTATTGTAGATTCTGGGAATCATCAATCTCCAGGTTTACTTCTGCCCACATGCCTGAGTCAATATAATCCAGAGAGACTATCCCTCCCAGTGGTTTAGTCTTGCTGTCCACTCTTTCATGTTCCTGGCGTGAGCTCTTGCATACTGGCATGGGTTACATGATTCCCTCTTTGCGGCATCCTTAAATTACTTTGCACATGCTACTATAAAGATAGCTGATACGTGTTTCTCTACAACTTGATGTATTTAGCAGTTCACCAACAACTCTTCCTCACACAGGTAGATTTGTAAAGGGGGCAAACACTTTTTTCTTACTGATTTTATTATTATTATTTTTTTGCACATTTTAGAGATACTGAAAAGCAGTTTACAAATTAATAATATTAACCACTACCTATCTATAGCTGCTGTATTTTAGGTATTATGTTGTATATTTCAAATATATTATCTCTAATGTGTGTGAGATTAAAGACTGCAAAAATAGGTAATGTTATTTCTACCTCACAAGTAAGGAAATTGAGGCTGAGATAGATAAATCCAATGCCATACCAGTGAGTAGGTCTAAATTTTAATTTAGATGTAAACCCAGTAGTTTAAAATACTACCCAATTCCACTTTTGTTGTACTTTCATTGAATAGTGTTCAACAATACCTGGTATATATGGTAACATTAAGGATTCTCCCAGGGGCACCTGGGTGGCTGAGTCGGTTAAGCCTCTGCCTTCAGCTCAGGTCATGATCCTGGAGTCTCAGGATCTAGCCCCATGTCAGTCTCCCTGCTCAGCAGGAAGTCTGCTTCTCCTTCTTCCTCTGCCCCTCCCCTTGCTCCTTCTCTCTCTTCCACGCTCTCTCAAATAAATATATAAAACTTAAAAAAAAAAAAAAAGATTCACCTGGAGCCGGATAGATAGGACTCTGATCACTACCAATATGAATTTGGGCAATTTCTCAGTCTCTGTGAGTTTGTTTCCTCACTTACAAAATGGGATTATTTGAAGATAAACTTCAAATATTTGAAGATAAACTAGAACGTGGGTACTGTGAGCCTACCCAGTAGGGGGTCCTTATGATTATTTACCTGTTCTCATTCATGCCCAATTGTAGTTTATCATGTCCATATTATTATTTCATAGCAAATCAGAAGCTGAGAATAAAACAGCATCTCATCCAAAACTTCAAGTTAAATTGAGAACAAAGGATTTGGATTCCTACCCTTTCTAAGAAAGGAAATAATTATAAAATAACCTCATGCCAAAACCAGAATATAAGCCCATGCTTACTGAAAGCCAGGGCTACCTTACCGTCATACCGTACTGAAAAACAGCTCATCTCAAATTGCCGTATGAAGAAGGATGTGTTCTTTTCATCCAGTTCTTCCACATAAATTCTATTATTGCTTTGCCAAAACACTGACAGTGTAACAAGGCTGGGAAATGCAAACAGACGAAAATAATATTGGTCTGAAGTGGAAAAATAGACACCTAGAGAATTTCTCACTTCAATTTTTTTTCCACGTATTTTGTCATTTAGTCCACTATCCAATTCTCAGAATGCGGAGATGTGTTTGGAGGGCATCGAAAGAAACATTAAGAACTAAATGAAAGAGGGAAGAAGCACATACAGAAGTGCTTTGTTTTAATAAGTTATGAATAAAGCAAGCAACCACAGTTTCACATAATATTTGCACGACACCAAGAAAAGTAATGAGAGGGTTCTTTAACCTTCAGGAATTGTAGAATAAATGACTTAAGCCTTGAGATCTTTTCACTGAAGTCATGGCAGGAGTCATGGTGAGCCTCAGGTGCTTGTCATAAATACAGTAATTAGTAATTACTCTTTACTACTTTACTAGAGTCTCATTTCTGTTGGAATGCTCCCCCCAGAGAAAACATTATATTAATTCACATTCATAAAACTGACAAGTTCTGAAGTTCCCTATCAGACAGTGTATTAGGCTCCAGTTTAAAACAGATTGATGGGGGGCACCTGGGTGGCATATGCCTTAGGCTCAGGTCATAATCCTAGTCCTGGGATTGGGCTCCCTGCTCGGCAGGAAGCCTGCTTCTCCCTCTCCCACTCTCCCTGCTTGTGTTCTCTCTCTTGCTGTCTCTCTCTGTGTCAATTAAATAAATAAATAAAATCTTAAAACAACAACAACAACAACAACAACAACAGGTTGATAGGAAAATCCTCAGGATTCATTAGGAAAGAATTACTATAGAGTTGGTGTGAATAGTGGTTAAGCAATGGACCATAGAGCCAAGATGCCTGGAGCTTGGTCATTACCCTATCACTTACTAAGTGCGTGACTTTGGGGAGGATATTTAACCTCTCTGTGCTTCTGTTTCCTTAGCTAGAAAGTGTCAGTAATAACCTGCTTTGTACGTTGTCACGTGAATGTTAGACGTTGAGAACAGTACCAGGTATATAGAGCTGAGGCCATCCAAACCAATTTTTCTTACCATAAGCAGTTTGTCAGAGTTGTTGCCTAAGCATTTGGCCTTGACTAAGTTACTTTTCTGGGTCTGATTTCCCTAATCTTAAAATAGGGGTAGTATTTAGCTGAAGAATGAAGATTAGAGATTACCTTTGAAATCCGGCTATATATAACAATACAGTTGTTCATTACATTGTAACCTCTTGCTGCTCTTTATCTGTGTCTTTTCTATCTCTCTTTCCACCTTCTACCTATGATGTGTGTGTATGTGTGTGTGTTTTTCCTAGATTATTAATTCCTTGAGAAATGGAAGAAACATGTTTATACTCCATGGCATATACGTCAGTATCTTAAATGTAGTAGGCACTCAAAATTTTTTATTGGCTAACTGAAAAAAATAACATTCATTTGATTTTAGTACTTTAGGATGCACTAAATTCTGCGTGGGTTGCCTTAGCTTTACATTATGAATTATAAAATACTTCCCATGAACCTGGAAAAATCAACCTAGTGCTATTTTCCATATCACATAGGTATAAGAAGAAGAGTAAATATTTGCAAAAATACTAAAAATTTTATTTTTCTTTTGGTAGTTTGCTATCATTTTTTTTTTCCCCTCTCATAAGCTCACAACCCCCTGGAATCCAGATGCATTATTTCCATACTTGAAATGTAACTGACCCATATTCATCGTCGACATTTCCCCAGGTAACTGCAATTGCTAGCGTGAACAAGAAAGCCGTGCTGTTACAGCTTCCATCAGCTTTCAAAGCGCTAGTCAATTCCAGGGCTGTGCCGTGGTAGAGTCCTCACCTCGATACACACATGCCTGTTTCTCACTGTGGAGCTGTCTTGGCACAGACATAACTTTTTAAATTCATAAAGTCACAGGTCTTCAAGTATTCACTCAGTTTATCTTTAAAAAAAAAAAAAATCCTTAAGCAGTGTATTATTTTCCTATGGCTACTGTAAAATGACCACAGACTCAGTGGCTGAAAACAAAAGTTTGTTGTCTGACAGTTCTGTAGGTTATGGTTAGAGAAGTCCAACAGAGGTCTCATGGGGCTAAAACACGATAGCAGCTGCATTTCTCCTGGGAGCTCTAGAGAGGATCCATCTCCTTGCCCTTTCTAACTTGTAGAGACCACTCACACTCCATGGCTGGTGGCCTTCCTTCTCCAGCCTCAAAGCCAGCAACAGCAAGTTAGTCACTAACATATCATTCCGACTTTTTCTTCTGTCTCCCTCTTTCACATTTAAGGACCCTTGTAATTAGACTGGGCCCATCTTGGTAATCCAGAGCAATCTTCCTGTTTTAAGGTCAGCTGATTAGCAACCTTAATTCCATCTGCAACCCTACTTCCCCTTTGCCATGTAAGGTGACATTTTCATAGGTTCCAGGAGTGAGGACATGGCCATCTTTAGGGAACCATTTGCCCACCACCACTGTTCAAAACTATGTTAGACATCTTTTAAAACAGTGCCAATTAGCACATGTTGGAAAATTGATATTTTATTTTTAAAGATTTTTTATTATTATTTGAGAGAGAGAGAGAGAGAGTAAGAGAAAGAGCACAAGCCGGGAGGAGAGACAGAGGGAGTGCAAGAAGCAGGCTTCCCACTGAGCAGGGAGTCCGATGGATGTGGGGCTCTATCCCAAGACCCCAGGATCATGACCTGAGCCAAGGGCAGATGCTTAACCAAATGAGCCACCCAGTTGCCCCAAAAATTGACATTTTAAAATTCAGTTAAGTAATTTGGGGAAATCAGACCTCTACAAGGGAAAGACAGTTAATTATTGGAAGTGCACTGATATAGCAGGGCTAAAAGTAGGTTCTTTGCTCTCAGCAGTCTGTTTCCACAGTGATGGACACAGTGGTATCTCGTGTTTCCAGGCTACATTGTAAGGCAGCCACCCTGATTCCAGCAGGAACAAACAGGTGACAAAACACAGAGCTCTCCTGGCAAGCACACTTTATCTAAAAGTCCACAGACTGAAGAGTGTGATACATACTTCAGTCTCCTCCAGCTTCGTGTGTGTTTCATGGCGTGTTTGGCAATGTGCTGGAGTGAGCGGAAAGACATCCTTCACATGGGATGGTTTCTGCTGATTGACAAGTTGACTGCAAAAGGTAATGCATGACAAACAGAGAATACCTCGGGATCACCTGAGGGTATGAAAGTGCCCGGTATCACAAATGAGCTACAATCTGAATGTGGAGATTTGCTTTCGGTGGAAGGCAGTTTTCTGGACACCCAACTTCCATTTTGGTATAGCTTGTAATGAGTTGCATGCCCTTGGAATCAGACAGCCAGGTGCAAAGCCTAGCTTTTTTTCTTAGGAGACTTATCATCATACCTTTTAGCCCCCAGTTTCTATATCTGCATCTGTAACATTAGGGTAATTATTGTTACCAGGTAGGATGATGATGAGGAAAAATAAGGTAATGTATTTTAGTACAGGGCTTGGTACACTGTGAACCCTTATTAGATGGCACTGCCTTTACCTTTTCTCTTTGTAATGTGTTAGACTTTAATTCTAGATTAAATTCCTGCCTTAAATTCCAGATAGAATATTAGGGAGAATATGACAGGTTATATCTTTTACCCCTGGCAAAAAGCTACTGGATTTTTATTCCATTGATATACTATTTGTTAAATTATTTCATTAAACAATACCTAATTGAATAGCATATTAAATCAACTACCGGTAAGTGAAAAGCTTAGTTGAAATGGCTTTCCAGAAGCATGGAAAGGAAAATTCTTATTTTCCTGTTTAAGTCATGTTGAATTTCATGTTTAATTTCATTATTTGCAAATGTACTTTATTCCTGCCTGTTTCCTCATCTCTACCTTTTTGGATCTCATACCAGAATTCCAAGTTGTGTTTCTTACATTGATCTCTTGTTTGTCCCTATTCATCACTCACACTCAGAATCCACCAAATTACTAGAGTCCATCTGGATTGTTGTGTGGTCTGCATGACAATGGACATATTAAGGAAGGAAGAGGCTAGCAGAAGAGATAGTTGATAGAGGAATATGTATAGAGTGATGTGATCTTTTTTAAGGAAGGGACAGATCTTTAGGCTGTACTTGGTCTCAGTTTGCCCCTACAGTCAAAAAGACTAGCTGAGCATGAGCTAAATGAAAGGCCTCTGGTCATGAACATAATGTAGAGGTTGAGTGATTTAGGACCATAGCCATCAAAAGAGAAGTAGGTCGCCCAGTAGGAAGTAACCAGTACCAGGCACTTGGCAGACCTTCCATAACAATAGAATTGAGAAATATTATGTGTACAGTGTCCTGGAAGCAAGTGCAATTTTAGATAGTGAGAATAAAGGAGTGAATGTAATAGCTCAAGACTGAGCTTTCTTGGGTTTGGACTGTGTGTGTGTCTGAGAGGCATTATGAGCACAGAGGAGAACAACTAACTTATGGGTTTAGGAAAGGTTCCCAAAGGAGAAGACTTGAAAGATGAGTGGGATTCCTTCATGAAGTAAAGGAAGATAAAGGAATTTCAGACAGAGAGAATATGTCCCTGACCCCATTGATTGCTCCTGAATCACCATTTCCTCGTCAATTTTTCCTTGCTATCAGACTCTTGATGTTCTTTGTATTTCTGGTGGCTTCATGCATCATTTAAGGTTGGGTGCTCTCTAGCCTTGGGGGTTAAATTTTGAGTATCATAATATAACTCAATAGAAACAGTTCCATTGTTCTTGTCATGGTAGGTGTAGGAAAGATCACATCATTCATTTCTGCCACATGAGATAGATTTGAGGGAATATTGGCTGTGCAGATTCTGGGACATCCTATGAGAAGATAGGATGGTCTCATCTGGTTTTTGTATGCTGCTATGTCATTATATGAAATCTGAAACTAATAGAGACATTTGCCACCACAGGAGACAAATTAGGGGGAAAAAAAGCCATGTCTCTGAGAGGGTCATAAATTAACCAGTCCTGGAACCATCAACCAGAACTGACTCTGATATCTTCTTGTTATGTCTGATAATGAATCACTTTATTTTATATGTGATTTTGAGTTATGAAATCATTCAAACTGATAAATAACTAAACAAAGGCTTGGGGGCACAAATTATCATAGTTCCACACACTTATGCTAAGAACCTGGCCAGTGTTTTCTGGGGTCCCTATCATGTTGAACTGAGTGAATAAAGGTGAATAAGCAATCATTTTCATGAGGCTGAGGACAGAGGAGCAGGGTCTACTCTCACAAACATGAGATGCCATTCGGACTTAAAGATTAGTTTGCTTTTGCAGGAAAATGCAGGATGCCGTGGTCTAAATATGAGTGCCAAAGATAAATTTTGCTAAATTCATAATTATGTATTTGGGCCTCTCTGGAAGTGTACAGAAATTGAGTCTGGCAGGAAAAGATAGTTTGGACTCTCTGACTTTGGTTTCTTTAAGCCAGCAGTCTCACTAATTAGATCCATAGAAAAGCCTGTACTGAGGCATTCAAAGCTTTACCTCTGAACAACTTGTATTGATTTTGTTCCATGTGAATCATTTTCAGTTCACAGTTTTACCGTGATCTTTGGGTCTAACACGCTCAGGACTTCTTCACTGTTTTTCCCTCCTTTCTTCCCTTGCACACAGTTTAAAACTCCCTCTGTTGATATCCAAGACTGCTTCAAAACATACCGTATTTCGGACCACCTCCTCTGGCACAGACCCCTCTGAACAACAGATCCGCTCCAGCTGTATGCAGATTCTGAACAAGATCCACCCAAACCCCTCCTTTTAGAGCCAGAAAATTGACAAAGTTTTTTTTTTTTTTTTAAGATTTATTTATTTATTTATTTGACAGAGAGAGAGAGAGAGAGATCACAAGTAGGCAGAGAGGCAGGCAGAGAGAGAGGGGGAAGCAGGCTCCCTGCTGAGCAGAGAGCCCGATATGGGGCTCGATCCCAGGACCCTCAGATCATGACCTGAGCCGAACGCAGAGGCTTAACCCACTGAGCCACCCAGGCGCCCTGACAAAGTTTTTAAAATGCCTATCCTTTTATAAAGTTTACCAATATTCAACATGTATTTGGTTTTTGAACACATAATTGGAGAAAGTAATTATCCTCACTAAAAGCAGAGAACATTCAGTTATCTCAAAGTATATATTGCAGAATTACAAAAGGTTTATTGAACCCATATTAATTCATATGGACATAAATTTAGAAGATCTACCAAATATTAAGAAATGGGTATAATACATTAAAGGTAAATAGTAATGTTTCCTAAAATGTGGCTCACTGGGGCATGTTCCTTAGAAATGTGCTTAGATGTTAATAAGATAAAACATTGTTTCATAATATGTCCATAAAGAAGGTACGGCTATTCAGGATAACCTTTATAGTTTTTTTCTTAAGCATAAGAGAACATTCCTGTAAAATGGACAAAAACTTATTTCCTTAATTCTCATTGTTTCCCAGAACTATAAGCTAGATTGAAAAGCCATGAGGGCAGGAACCTCATCATTCTTATAGTTTCTGGAATCTTAGTGCTTAGCAGAATGTCTGACATAAAATGGGTGTGCTGCTCCCAAAATATATATATATAGGAACCAGAAGTCTGAGTAATGCTTCTGATGTATGTCTGATGGTCTGAAATCTCTGGCATGAATGTCACTGTGCTTCCAGAAGATTATGTGAGAGACCAGTTTCTGATTTGACTAAGGACTCAGAGTTGAAGGGGTGTGGAGGGGTCATCTTCATTGACCCCTCATCCACTCAGGTAAAATGCCATTCAGTCTCTCCTCTTCTTAGCCTTAGGGTGCTTGTTAAATTCA
>CM052898.1:94727561-94744417 GCA_028534135.1 Potos flavus | reverse complement strand
TCTCAATAAAATACGTGTTTTTCTTTTTTTTTAAAGCAATGTATCAAAGAACAATTTAAGAATCTAATGCAATTTTGAATCAGACAGCCTTTATGAATTTAGCTCCCATTTATTCAACAAATGTTTGTCATATTCATTTATAAAACAGTATATAGTGAGGATATATTCTGTGCCAGGCACTATTCCAAAGGTAAAGAAACAGCAGTGGGCAAAACAAAGTTCCTGCCTTCTTGGAGCTGACATTCTACAAGAAAGATAGTGTGGAAGATATAAGGATCAATCAGTCTCTTAGATTCTGGTCTCCAGGTGCTTTCAGAGACTAATTAGACAACAAAAAGTGCTACAAGAAGAAACAAAATATTCTTTAAGATTTTAGAAGCAGCAGCAATTACTTCCCAGTGGCGATACCGGAAAAAAAGATTCAAGCCTTTAAACTGGACTTGAAGAACAGATGAGACTCACACCTCCAAATGACGTAGGAAGAGGATTCCAGGAGAAGAGAAGAGTATGAGCAAGCAGGATTGGAGAGCGGAGCTCGTGATTCCATGTGGCAAAGTATTGGTTCCAAGGAGAAGAAGAGTGGAAAGAAAGTTTAAAAAGGTAAGTTGTAGCCCTGGGCCAACCACAATCTTTGAGGCCTTAAACACTAAGGGAAAAAAAAAAAAATCCTCACCTACCATAAAATAGATTATTAAAAATAATACAGAGATTAAAGTTTGTTTACACTGTTCCTCATAAAATTCTGATCTTTCCCGTGACAGCATCTGCAACAAAGAATCTGCTTCTATTCTGGATGCCTGACTGCAGACATTTTTTTTAATGTCACCCCTCCTTCTTCCCCTCTGCCCTCCATCTGGGCAAGCTGATAAGAAAGCTCCCCTGCTGCCTCCCTTGGAATCAGTGGGGAGGTTCAAACCATACAGGAACCTTCAACCAGGCCCCACCTCCTAACTGCCAGAAAAACCCAGACCCAGTCTCCTTTCCCTGCTCTCTCTTGTCATTTTGGACCTGCTTAGGAGGTTACTTATAAATCTTCTCATACATTTTGGGGGTGTATGTGTGTGGCATCATCAGTCTTGATAATGAACCAATTCTGGATGGGGCCCATCCTGTATGGAGTGGCTGCAATAACTATTTTTGATATTCTTTTTAAAAAGGTAATGTTTTTGGGGGGGCGCCTGTGTGGCTCAGTCGGTTAAGCATCTGCTTTCGTCTCAGGTCATGATCCCAGCCAGGGTCCTGGGATCGAGTCCCATATTGGGCTCCTTGCTTAGTGGGGAGCCTGCTTCTCCCTCTACCTGCTGCTCCCCTTGCTTGTGCGCTCTCTCTCTGTCAAATAAATAAATAAATAAATAAATAAATAAATAAATAAATGTAATGTAATGTAATGTTTTTAGGAGCACCTGCGTGGCTCAGTCAGTTAAGCCACTGACTTCATCTCAGGTCATGATCTCAGGGTCCTGGGATCCAACCTTGCATAGGGCTCCACCTTCAGTGGGGAGTCTGCTTATTCCTCTGACTTTTCCTCTGCTAGTGCTGTGTCTCTCTCAAATAAATAAAATCTTTTAATAAAAAAAAAAGTAATGTTTTTAAACAATCTAAGACCTCTGCTCTATAATGTCCATTGGGAAATGCAACAATTTGAGGCCAGACCATACAGAGTCTTAAGCGCTAATGCCATTGGAATTTTAAAAATGTTTCCTCTGTAAAGGATCCACATTTTTGCAGTTAGTTGAAACATCGGATAATACATATACTCTAAACATACAATAGACCCTCAGTAGAAGAATGTTTTTGCAATAGTTGTTGCAATGCCCACAGACAGTTTGATACAATGAAAGTAAATCTGAGAGAAAAAAAAAAAAAAAGTAGAGATATGCACTTCCTCTAAAATGAGTGATGATGAGAATTTGGGCAAATTTTCACTTACTCAGTAACTGTTTATCAAGCATTTATCATGGGCAGTGCACTCTGCTTGTGTCCCCGTAGGATGTAGAAACAGGTTTGTTTTTTCCTGTAGTTTCTTTACATGCAGACCTAAGACATGCATTTAAACAGGTGCACCTCAGGTGGTTAATTTGCCTAACCAAAAATGAAATGTATCGATCAATGATGAAAATGAAGTAATTGTCACTTAGCCCATAATGAGTCACTTATATACAAGCCATTCGAGGGGTATTAGGCTCTATTCTGGGATTCATTTCATATACAAGTCACTCCTTGCAGAAAACAAACCACATTGAAATTTCTAAAAGCTGGTAATTCTAGATGATGAATAGCATTTTTCTAAACTACCAAATAAAAGCTTTTATGAGGCTACTGACATGATTCTCATAATTGAATATATTTGACAGTCATATTCAGAGTATTTTATCTTTGATGGTATGTTACATCCTTTTGAAAATTTTCCGGTTCTGTGGAATGAACCAGTATCACCTTTTAAAATATGAAATACTTAAAAATGTCTTTTCTAATAATGCAATCTAGAAAATAAAGTGCTTTCATTTATGAACATATTATCAAAGGAGGGTTCTCAATTACTGTTAGAAAGAAGGAACACAATCAGGCTGGACGAAGGAATAGGAAGAATGCAGAAATTAATCAAGATATCAGATGTATTCACATATATGCGCCTGGAGTAATTTGAGTATTTTCTCTCTGTGACTGCAAAGATATTAAATAATTATCAAAACAATGAATCTTGGAACACTGAAAAAATAAAATAAAATTAATTGAAAAAATAATTATCAAGAATGAAAATTACCAAAAGATTATACTAATGTATTACAGAATTGAAAGTTAAACTACTTAAAAAAAAAAAGAAAAAAAAGTTAAACTACTTAACTTAGTCAACAGCATTGATAAAAATGAATATTATCAAATTACTTATCAAGTTTCTATGAGAAGTGGAAAAGTTGTCAAAAATGACTCAAGCCATTTGGTACATTGTAAACACTGAGCTGACACAGAGAAAGCATGGGAGGAACTTGCCATTATCCCTTCTGTGGGAGAGGAAGACTTTCCTCTGCCCTTTGGTCCTTTTCTGGATTTAGAATCAAACTGACATGAGACAGATTAGCAGGAGAAAACCAAATTTAATAGCACACGTAAGAGGAATCCACACAGATAGGAAATTCCAAAGTCAGTGAGGCAACATGAAGCTTATATGAGCTAAGGAGAGGAGGAGGGTCAGAGGATATAATAGCAGGGAAGGAGAAAGGAGATATTTTGAAAAACACAGTTTGCCCTATTACGTAAGCAAGTTTCTTAGGTAAAGATGAGTCTGTTAATAGCTCTCTTCCTGGTAAAAGCTCTTCTTTCCAATGTAAATTTTGGCAGTTGAGGACCAAGAAGAGAGCTTTTTTTGCATCTCCCAGGTTTGGATTATTTTTAAATCAAAATAATGTTCATGCCAAAGTGGCCCATCCTGGGGCAGCCTGTGCTAATTGGAATGATAATTCCAAATATGAAATAATTGCCACCCATTTCACGACAAATCCCTTTCTACTGTGGACAAATTTGTCAAAAAGAAACAATAATCCTTTGACAAAAGCTTCCTAAGTGTGGAAGTGTCTGTGACAAATAGTTCTCAAAGGAAGAGAGAAAGTGTCTGAAAGAAGGAAGGATTTGCAGAAAATGAACTGAATTTCTAAAGGAACTAGGGTGCAGATGTGCAAATGCTTTCTTGTGGCCATAAACCGTAATACAGAAGAAGCCACATTTCTTCCCATCATTTCAAAGCCAGTAGTCCCTTGCCAGTCTGCCAAGAAGGATCTTCAACTTGTGTAAATTTGTATAAAGGGCCTTAAAGTCAAATATAGACAAAGAGAGAATGCTGGCTCTGTGCTTTGGCCTGCAGGCAACAGTTAACTCACAACCTCAAATTCATAAAATATTCTTTCAACAAATACGCTAAGTGTTTACTATGTATCAGGTTCTGTCCCTGACATTCGAAACACATCCAAAACACAAAATGAGGAAGCTCTCTGAACCAGCACGCTTTCTCACTTAGATTTCTACAGCAGGCTTCCTACTCTCTGCAATGACTATTTCCATCCCTTCAAACTGCCAAGGCCCTCTTCGTCTCACTCAGGAAATCACCTCACCTCCTATCCCTCAAAACAATTGGAAACCATGAAATATCAACTCCCTCAGCTTCCTGCAGCTAAATCAGCATCTGCACCCTCCTGCTCCTCCCACCACCCCGTTACAAATCCCACCACTTTCGAACTTCCTAGAATCTTAGACTATCAATTTCCCCTCTTTATCTTGTGCCCTAAATAACTCTCTCTCTTTCCACTGAAATCCTTTACCTGGAGTATTCATTTGATCTAAACTAAAATCCCCTATTTAAAACACACACACACACACACACACACACACACACACACACACACACGCCCCAAGGCCTACATCACTCCACCTTGCCCCTCTTCTCCCCAAACCAAACTTCTTTAAGATGGTATAAAATTCTCTCTTTTCAGCTTCCTTATTTCACCAGTCTGCTCATTCCAATACACCCATCCATACACCCTCTCCACATCACGAAAAGTATTTTTGATAAGGCCATCAATTACTTTTATGCTACTAAGTCTAATCAACACTTTTCATTTGTAACCTTACTCAGAAATATTATTTCTGTATTATATCCTGTAAGTATGTTTACAGCCTTGATATTCTTTCTTCCCTGGGCTTCTGTCACATCATGTCACCTCATCTAATTTACATTCTCCAAACTTGCTTCCCTTTCTCTACTTATTCTTCAAATACTGAAGATCCTGGGAACCCAATACCAAACCTTTAGCCTCCTCAAACTCTTCTC
This sequence comes from Potos flavus, assembly GCA_028534135.1. Taxonomy (NCBI): domain Eukaryota; kingdom Metazoa; phylum Chordata; class Mammalia; order Carnivora; family Procyonidae; genus Potos; species Potos flavus. The sequence continues at coordinate 94,739,595 of CM052898.1, read as the reverse complement.
TCTCCATCTGGTGAAAATCACTCCCATATTTTCAAATGTTATCACTATTACAATGGCCTCAGAAATTATAGCTCTATCCTGACACTCTCAACTGCAGAACTATATTTCCTACAGCCAATTTGGTGTAGCCTTTTGGATGCCACATGGACCCTCAAATTCATTGCGTCCAAACCAAAGCCACAATCTTTCCTACAAAACCTGCTCTTCATTTGGGGCACCTGGGTGGCAGAGTCGGTTAAACATCCCACTCTTGGTTTCAGCTCAGGTCATGATCTCGGAGTCATGGGATGGAGACCCAGGTAGGGCTCCACATTCAGGAATCAGCTTGGGATTTTCTCTCTCCCTTTCCCTCTGCCCCTCCTCCTCCCACCCCCACTCACGCTCTCTCTCTAAAATGAATAAATAAATCGTTAAAAAAAAATAAAAAGAACTTTTCCCACACTGGGCTCTGTACTGAGCCCGGAGTCTGCTTGGGTTTCACTCTCCTTCTCCCACTGCCCCTCTCCACTGCACTCACTCTCTCTCTCTCTCGAATAAATAAATAAATATTAAAAAAAAAAAACACCTGCTCTTCATCCAATATTCCCTTATTGCAATAAATGGCACCACTACCTACCAGATAATTGTGACAATACAGTAGGTGTTGGCCCTATCCTCTTAATCCTACCTCCTAATAATCACAAATGTATCCATCTCTGCCCATCAAGTTACCATTATGTCCTTCCTGAAACTTTTTTTAAGTTTTAATTTCAGTATAGCTAACATACATCATTATGTTAGTTTCAGGTGTACAATATAGTGGTTCAACCACTCCATACATCACCCTGTGCTCATCCAGATAAGTGCACTTTTAATCCCCTTCACCTATTTCACCCATCCCCCACCCACCTCCCACCCCGTAACCACCAGTCTGTTTTCTGTATTTAAGACGCTGGTTTTTTGTGTCTCTTTTTTATTTGTTTATTCAGTTGTTTTAATTCTTAAATTCTACACATGAGTGAAATCATATGGTATTTGCCTGTCTCTGACTGACTTATTTCACTTAGCGTTATACTCTCTAAAGCCAAACAGGAAGATGTCGCTCTTTTTTATGGCTTGGCAATATTCCATTGTATATATAAGCCACTAATTCTTTATCCATTCATCTGTTGATGGATGCTTGCAGCTGCTTCCATAATTTGGCTATTGCAGATAATGCTGCAATAAATATAGGGATGCATATATCTTTTTGAATTAGTGTTTTCTTATTCCTTGCGTAAATATCCAGTAGTGGAATTACTAGATCATATGGTAATTCTATTTTTAATTTTTTGAAGAAACTCAATACTGTTTTCCACAGTGGCTGCACCAGTTTGCATTCCTACCAACAGTGCACAAGTGTTCCTCTTTCTCCACATCCTTGCCAACACTTCTTACTTGCGTTTGAGATTTTAGCCATTCTGACAGGTGTGAGGTGATATCTCACTGCACTGAGGTTTTCATTTGCATTTTCCTAATGATGAGTGATATTGAACATATTTTCATGTGTTTGTTTGCCATCTGGATGTCTTCTTTGGAGAAATGTCTATTCATGTCTTCTGCCCATTTTTAATTTGATTATTTGGGTTTTTCTGGTGTTAAGTTGTAGAAGTTCTTTATATATTTTGGATGCTAACCCTTTATTGGATATATCATTCGCAAATATCTTCTCCCATTCAGTAGGCTGCCTTTTAGTTCTGTTGATGGTTTTCTTTGCTGTGCAGAAGTTTTTTATTTTGATGTAGTCCTAATAGTTTATTTTTTCTTTTGTTTCCCTTGCCTCAGGAAACACATCTAGAAAAAAGGTGCTGTGGATGATGTCAGAGAAATTACTGCCTATATTCTCTTCTAAGATTTTTAAGGTTTTCTCTCATATTTAGGTCCTTAATCCATTTTGTATTTATTTTTGTGTATGGTGTAAGAACAGGGTCAAGTTTCATTCTTTTGCATGTAGCTGTCCAATTTTCCCAACACCATTTGTTGAAGACACTCTCTTTTTCCCATTGGATATTCTTTCCTGCTTTGTCCAAGATAAACTGACCATATATTTGTGGGTTTACTTCTGGACTATTTTGTTCCATTGATCTATGTGTCTATTTTTGTCCCAGTACCATACAGTTTTGATTATGACACCTTTGTTCATCTTTTTCAAGACTGCTTTGGCTATTTGGCTCTTTTGTCATTCCATACAAGTTTTAGGATTATTTGTTCTAGTTCTGTGAAAAATCCTATTGGTATTTTGAAAGGGATTGCATTAAATCTGTAGGTTCTTTTGGGTAGTAGTGACATTTTAACAATATTTGTTCTTCCAATCCTTCCTTCTGAAACTTTTTAACCTTCCTAGAGACTTCTGTCTCCCTCCGGTCCTTCCTCCACATTACAGCTCTTTTTTTTTTTTTTTTCCTTTTAAAATACTGGTTTTAGGGGCACTTGGGTGGCTCAGTAGGTTAAAGCCTCTGCCTTCGGCTCAGGTCATGATCTCAGGGTCCTGGGATCGAGCCCTGCATCGGGCTCTCTGCTCAGCGGGGAGCCTGCTTCCCCCTCTCTCTCTGCCTGCCTCTCTGCCTACTTGTGATCTCTCTCTCTCTCTGTCAAATAAATAAATAAAATCTTTACCAAAAAAATAAATAAATAAATAAAATAAAAGACTGGTTTTATTAAGACATTGTCTTAACCTATCAGTAGCTGCACATTACCTTTAAAATAAAGACAAATATCTTCATCTGGCCTACAAGACCCTTCAGGATCTGATATTTGACTGCCTTTCTCCCCTCCTTGCTGAACTCACTCCAGCCACAGAGGAAACCATCCTGCCTCCGAGCCTTAAGGTACTCTTCCTACTTCCATGCAGAGCTCTCTGTTTCCACCTCCTTCTGTCTTTCCTTCCTAATCAGCCTTCAGCAGAAATCTTACCTCTTGTATAGCTTAAGTTATTTACCTGACCTCTCTTTGCCTTAGTTTTCTTATCTGTGAAGTTGGGTAGCTGTGAAGACAGAGTTAATACAAGTAAAAGAGTTACAATGGGCCTCGGATATATAGTAAGATCTCAGCAGATGTTAGCATTATTACTTTTATTATTGTTACCTTCAGTGCCATAATTATCTTGTTTTTCAGGTAGGCCTTCTCTGGTTCCCCATATTATATCAAATCCTCTCAGTACATGCTCTCATTACATTCCAACCTGTTCCTTCATGAGATTTAACTCAATCATGATTAACCAAGTATTTATATAATTCCTTACAAAACTCCAAGCTCCATGAGGGCAGGTACCATACTGTCTCATCAATCACTGTATAGTCAAGTCCACTGTATGCCTGGCATATAGTAGGTCCACAATAATATAATGTTATATAAATGAATAAATGAATCACACCCCATTAATCTATTTTTTTTTTTGTCTCAAACATTTTGGAATACTCAGCCTATTGCTAGAATTGACTTAACCTTCCTGGGTAGTGCCAGAAGAAGTAATTTGTCTACTTGGGTCTTGTAATGAATTGAATTATGTCCCTTAAAAAGATATGTTAAAGTCCTAAACCCTTGGTACCTGTGAATGTGACATTACTTGGAAATATGGTCTTTGCAGATACAATCAAGTTTAAGATTAGAATGGGGGTACCTGGGTGGCTCAGTCAGTTAAGTGTTTGCCTTCAGCTCAAGTCATGATCCGGGTCCTAGGATCATGACCCGAATCAGGCACCTGCTCTCCCTGCTTGTGTGCACTCTCTCTCTCTCGCTCTCTCTCTGTTAAATAAATAAATAAAATCTTAAAAAAAAAAAATCATTAGAATGAGCCCTGGGGCGCCTGGGTGGCTCAGTAGGTTGGGCATCTGCCTTCAGCTCAGGTTGTGATCCCAGGGTCCTGGGACTGAGTCCCACATTGGGCTCCGTGCTCAGTGGGGAGCCTGCTTCTCCCTCTCCCTCTGACCCTACCCCTCCTCGTGCTTGCTTGTGCTCTCCCTCCTTCTCTCTCCCTGTGTCCAATAAATAAATAAAATCTTTAAAAAAAAAAAAAAAGAATGAGCCCTAATCCAATATGATAGGTATCCTTATAAAAGGGAAAATTGGACACACACGTACAGGAGAACACCACGTGAAGACACAGCTATAGATGGAAGATGCCATGTGAAGACAGTAGCAGAAATTGGGAGTTACGTTAGCACAAGCAAGAAACACCTGGAGCTACCCGAAGCCAGAAGAGGCAAGAAAGGATCCTCCCTAGAGACTTCAAAAGGAGCAACACTTTGACTTCTGGACTCCAGAACTGTGAAAGAATAAATTTCTGTTGTTTTAAGCCACCCAGCTTGTAGTACTTTGTTTCCAAAGCCCTAGGAAACTAACACAAGTAATTAAAAAAATAACCAGAGACAGATGAACTGAGAGCCTGGACGAATGGACAAACAGCAGAATCATCTCTGCTTGCTCTTCAGTGATCTTTCCTGCCTTTCTGTCCCATTATACCTGAGACTCACTGCACCAGAGGCCCAGGCTCTCTGATAAATGAGCCAGACACGGAGCCCTCCAGCTCCTGCACCTGGCTCACTAGGCAATGAGCACTTCCCAGGCAGAGGAACAGCCCTCAGCTCCTTGGAGGATATCCAATCAACGGACAAGGACAGACTGGTTCTGAAAAGGGCATTTGCAGTAGGCTATTTTGGCCATTGTTTGCTCCTTTGCTGAAAAAGAAATGTGTTCTTATAATGCATTCCACACAGCTGATTATGGAATAACTAATTCAATATTAAACAGCATTTTTTCTTTTCCTAAGTCAGTATGTCATGATGAGTCTGAAAATGCTTAAAAGGCCAACTCAGAGAATGGTGTGTTTTCACCTGTGCTTTTTAAAGCATGCAGCAATAATACACATTTAGTCAATTGGTGGAAAGAAAGTATTTGTCCTGTAAGCTTTTGTATGCTCAGTGATTACAGAACTGCCAACATTATTATTCTTGCCAGTTCACACAACTGCTTGACAAGCTCTTATCCATTTGCATTTTTCAGTGATTTTCCAACAGTGTAATTGGGAAGGGAAGCTTTAAGATTACACAAAAGTGGACGACTAAAGAAATCTATGGATGCTGTCTGTATTATTTCAAATTATTGTAGCTGCTGTCTTATTACCAAAGACAGACCTGAATTCAAATACAATCAGAGCCATTTGTTAAATATGAATAAAAATATAGTATATGTATTTTGATAGGCTTGGCACAATAGCATTAAAAAAGGTGATCTTGTTATTTCCACCAAAAAAAAAAAAAAAGAGCATTGGAAATATTCTTATGCTACCTCTTGAAATATCTTTAATAAAATTCTCATGGTATTTTTTTTTAAGATTTTATTTATTTATTTGTCAGAGAGAGAGAGAGAGCACAAGCAGGCAGAGAGGCAGGCAGAGGCAGAGGCAGAAGCAGGCTCCCTACCAAGCAAGGAGCCCGATGCGGGACTCGATCCCAGGAACCCGGGATCATGACCTGAGCCGAAGGCAGCCACTCAACCAACTGAGCCACCAGGTGTCCCTCATGGTATTTTTATTATAAAAGTATAAAACAGTTATTTAGAGCTAAAAATTCAGAGATTCTTTAGGTTGAAACTGATATGAAATACATATCTAATGATAATAATTGAGTGAACTTCAAACCTCGATAAGGATTCTGACAAAAAGATATTTCCATCCTTAAGAAGCTACTACATGAGCCACTTGCATGAATATTTTCTTCAGAGGTCAAAATATATTGATATTCTCCTAAAAAAATAGGATTCTAAAAAATAGAAGTAAAAGCACTCACTCTTCATGAAAACATAATCTTAGAAAAATGAAATCAGTCCCACCCAATTTACATAAAATTTGGTCTTACTTGCAATTCCGTTATCAGGTCTACAAAAGTGCTTGGATGTTTGGATTGGACAACTGCGTTTGTGAAAAAACAAGGGACTCCAGGGAGTTCGCCCACCCCTGTAGGTGGCAACTGATCCCTCTTACCCAACTTTCCACTGCAAAATTATCAGTAGGGTGGTTCTAAGGTTTTTAACCCTTGTGAGGTCATTAATTTATTCAAACATATCTAAAAATCCATATGCATCAAGCATTGTCTGTATAGAATAAATAAGTGGTCATATAAATAATTTTTCAAAGGTAGACAGAACCTGGTGTGATTAAAATTAAAATATTTTTCAAACATTAAAAAAATTCATCATAGTTTATAAATCTGTTTTCTCCGTGCCCAGATTAAAAGAGCAGTAACCGTCAAGTCACCGCACTAGATTATCTCAAAACTACCTACAATCAATAATAGCTACCAATTATTGAATGTTGACTATGTTTCAGGAATTGTGTTAAGCACTCAATCATTATCTCATTCAATTCTCACATCAATGCTTTGTGGTATTAATAAATCCACAATTAATAATAACAAATTATTGGATACAGCCAGAAAGATTTTTCTCAGTCATACTTCACCAAAAAATGGGGCCAGATTCTAAACTAAGTCCATCATACTTCCTCTCCTGCTCTGTAGAATATCACACAGCCCACTGGTGATGTGCTGGAGCTGCCCATATGAGTCTATGCCAATCATGAATATCCAGCAATTCTGCAAGCCAGTTGTTAAAATCTGGTCATTTGAACTTGGCCATGGCGGGAATATTTACACCATTGAAATCGATAAGCACTACAAATAAGGGCTTCCTCCCCCACGTCAGAGAGCCAATTTACCAGCACACCACTGAATATAGCAAAAGATTTCAAGAATTATTCCAATCTCACTTTAGTTCAAATGGTTCAGAATAATCTATCTCCTCAAAAGTCTGTTAAAATGGGGACTTGAAAGGGGTCACAGAAATATTTGAAAAGCAAAGAAGATTTACCTGTGATATGAATTCTAATATCCCACTTCTCTTTCCTGGTAGGTTGAGGGCTTTGAAAGCACATAACTAGTTTTTCATAATGTCCACCATTTAACCTCAAAAGCCAATAGAGTAAGATCAACACCTTCTTCCCTAAGGCTTCTAATCTCCAAGTAAGCTCAGGCCCACCCTCATACATTATATTTTCAAAATTTTTACTGCTCTGTATTTCTCCCTGAAGTCAAAAATAATTTTTACCTCAACCATAAAATATTTGATGATGATCAGAGTCCAGAGTATGTAACACAGGTTGTTCAATCTCTGCCACATCTCATGGCTGCTGTCTGCTCAGATCTTCATGAGAGGCAGAAACATTGAAAATGACCTGCTGACTAGGGCCAATGTCATTGCAACATCAGCATTTTAAAATCTTCCCCAAAGGTCCTCCCTTAGTCAACTCAAGCCATTTTTTATAAATATGCTTATTATTAAAAGTACATTATTTAACTATGGCTTCATGTTACTATAAATTTCTGAAAACTGTTTTGGTTTTTAAATGAGACACACCATGTGTTCACTCATCCAGATGAAGGGAGATGCTCATCACAGCTCAGTGGGCTGGATGAGTTTAGCAAGATGCATCCTGTCCATCAATATCCCCCAAATCTACTCTCTCTGGTGGTTTTTTTATGCACAAGCTATGTTTTGTTTTTTTTTTCCATGATTAATGAGGAGTAGCTTTAGCACAAACAAAAACTGCAGAAAGCCACCCACTCGTCAATGAGCAGAATTCTTCAGCAGCTTTGTTGTTAAATAATAACTTGCTTAATAGAGCAAAAGAAAGACACTGTAGAAGTTGAAGTATTTATTTAATGACAGTAGAGGAAAAATAACTATTGCAAAATCCCTATAATAAGAATGAAGAAGGGATCAATATATACTTGAAACACGTTTTAATAAATAATAAATAATTTAATAAATAATGCTCTGATGGGCAAGACCCATCAGACCCCCAATCTCAACCATGATGGAATTAACAGAGCCCAGATTATCCCTCCTGCTGTACCAACTAGAAAACTGACAAAGGAGATGTGGGGAAAAAAAAAATACACACACACACACACACACACACACACACACACAAACACATATGTATATAAATTTCAGGTGCTAAACAACAGAAATCACAGGACTTTAGTTCATGAAAGAAGGTAAACAAATGAGAGAAATCTCGCAATTGACCCAGATTGTTTCATGAGGGCCTTTTTAAAACCAAAGTGTTCAACGCCGAAATGAGGCAGAGCAGTGTTCCCACTGAGATTAGCAGATAGAGATCAGAAATGAGAGAGGTGAAGGCACCCAGAATTTGAAGGACAAAAAGAGATCCATTTCAGAGAAAGTTCTCCAGAAATCAATGTAAGAGTCCCCTTAGATCTTTGGTTCAATACTAAATTGCAAACATATGTAGTGAGATTACATGAAACTAGCAAAAAATGTTGGGGAGAGAACAACTACTTAGAGTTCTATAACCAGAATAACCACCAGGAATGGCATAAGGCTGAGAGACATCCGAGTTCTGACCAACTGGGTGGAGAGTCCTTCTTAAACAACTAGGGCTTCATTCAGAAAAGACCCCAAAAAGACAACTATGGAAGAGTAGGACTAGTTCGGCAAAACCTACTCTAAACTTGTGGTAACAAAGCTTGAAAAAGCCTCAATAGAAGCAAGCTGATCTCAAATATGTTAAGGACTTGACATAAAACTCAATACACTTTAAGGAAGGAAACAAAATCCAGAATTCACAGCTTCTAGTATCCAATAAAAATTTTGTAGACATGCAACAATGTTGAACAAACCCATAATCAGGAGAAAAATCAGTAAACAAAAATAGAACTAGAAATTACAAAGGTGATTCAATTAATATATGAGGACACTGAAAAACAGCATTGTAAGTATGTTTCATGTTCAAAGATTTAAAATAAAACATGAGTATAATGAGGAAACAGACACTTTCAATAAATAAATGGAACCATACAAAGGAACTAAATGGAAAGTTTATAGCTAAAAAATACAATGAGATAAAAAATTTACTGCATGGGCTTAACAGAAGAGCAGACACAGTGGAAGAAAAAAAGTACATTTCAAGATCAGGCAATAGAAACAACACAAACTGAAACACAGAAAAAAAAAAAAAGAGGTTAAAAACTGAACAGAACCTCAGTGACCCTGAGACAATATCAAACAGTCTAACAAATATCCAATTGGATCCCAGAAAAGAACAAGAGACAGGATGGGGCACAAAAATATCTGAAGGAAAAATACCCAGGAATTTTCAAAATTTGATTTGAAATATAAACACAGATCCAATAAGCTCACAAACTAAAAGCAGAATAAACATAAAGGAAATCACACCAAGACACATCATAATCAAATTGCTGACAATGAATAATAAAAAGAAAATCCTTAAAGCAACCATGGGAGGGGCACCTGGGTGGCTCAGTGGGTTGAAGCCTCTGCCTTCAGCTCAGGTCATGATCTCAGGGTCCTGAGATCCAGCCCCTGCATCGAGCTCTCTGCTCAGCGAGGAGCCTGCTTCCCCCTCTCTCTCTGCCTGCCTCTCTGCCTACTTGTGATCTCTCTCCTCTCTATCAAATGAATAAATAAAATCTTTAAAAATAAATAAATATAAATAAATAAATAAATAAATAAATAAATAAATAAAATAAAGCAACCAAGGGAGGAAAAGATCATATATAAGGGAAAATAATAAAATGACCTTTGCCTTTTCATCAGAAACAAAGCCGGAAAACAAAGAAAATGTATCTTTAAAGAGCTAGAGAAAAATGTCAATTTAGGATTCCACATCCAGAGAAAATTTCCATAAAAAAATGAAAGTGAAATAGACATTGTCATACAATACAAGCTGAGACAATTTGTTGCCAGTAACAAGAAATGTCAAAGTTCTTCAGACTGAAAGGAATGATAGCAAACTCAGACCTTACATAACAAGAGGAACGTTAAAAATAGTAAACAGTGGGTAAGTATAACTTATTTTTCCTTATTTCTAATATACCTTTAAAAGATAATTGAAGGGGCGCCCGGGTGGCTCAGTGGGTTAAGCCTTCGCCTTCGGCTCAGGTCATAATCTCAGGGTCCTGGGATCGAGCCCTGCATCGGGCTCTCTGCTCAGCAAGGGAGTCTGCTTCCCCCTCTCTCTCTGCCTGCCTCTCTGCCTACTTGTGATCTCTCTCTCTATGTCAAATAAATAAAATCTTAAAAAAAAAAAAAACATTTAAAAGATAATTGAATCTTGAAAGCATAATTCATAATGAAGTATCCAGGGTATATATGATATGTAGAAGTAAATATGACAACAAAAGAACAGAGCATAGGAGAGAGTAAATGGAAATACAATGCTGCTATAAGGTAAATTATACATGAAGATACATAATAAAATTATTTGGAGGTAGATTATAGTAAGCTCCAGATGCTTAATGTAAGTTCTTGATCACCATTTTAAAAATTCACACAGTTGTAGCTAAAGTCCAATGGAAGAGATAAAATAAAATATTAGCAAATAATAAATAAGGTTTAAAAAAGAAATAAAAGTGAAACAAAGATTGTACCAGACAAAAAGAAAACTAATAATAATACAGTAAACAAGTGCAACTATATCAGTAATTGCATAAAAGTGGACTAGCTACAGAAATTAAAATACAGAGATTGTCAAACTGAATTAAAAACAATAAGATCCAGCTTATTTGAAATATAAAAACAGAGGTAGTTGATAAAAGGTTGGAAGATACATATTATGTAAGCCCTGATTGTAAGAAAACTGGAATAACTTTATTAATATCAGAGACAATAGACATTAGAATAAGGATTTTAGAAGTAAATTAGAAAAGGATATATCATATGATAACAGAGTTAATCCATAAAAAAAAAAAAAAAACAATTCTACTTGTGATTGCAAATAATTGTAAATCTTCAAATGAACCAAAACTAACAGAATTGAGTGGAGAAATTGACAAATCTACAATTATGCTTGAGGACTTCATGGCTCGTCTCTCAGTAATTCATAATAGAATAGACAGAAAATTAATAAGGATGTAGAAGATTCAAGCATCCTTATATACCAACATACATGGACCACCATATCACTGCAACCAACGACATTGTTTTCAACTACACATAGAACGCTAACCAAAATAAACCATATTTCAGGCCCCAAAATTGAATATATTTAAATGATTGAAATTATTCAAAGTATGTTTTCTTACCACAATAGTATTATATTAGAAATCAATGACAAAAAAAATCTGAAAATCAAAAAATTTGGAAATAGAGCAAAAACACTTTTACCACCCATGGGTCAAAGAATAAATCACAAAGATAATTAGAAAATATTTCAAATTAAATGATAACTAAAAAGATAATTGAGAAGATAACATGAGAATTTGCAGAAATTAGCAGATAAACTTTATGGTTTTAAAGTTTATGTTAGAAATCATCTAAGCATCCACTATAAGAAGTTAGGAGAGCTAAGTAAACCCAGAGTAAGACAAGGTAAGAAAATAATAAAAATAAAGGTAGAAATCGATGAAACAGAAAACAGGAAAAAAAAAAACTGAATGAAACCAAAAGTGATTCTTTAAAAAGATCAATATATTGAAAACCTCTAGCTACAGTGATCAAACTAAGGGATAAAATACAAATGATCAGCATCAGAAGTGAAAGAGGCAATATAACTAGAGATCTTTCAAAATTTTAAATAAGAAATGATATGAACAGTGTTATGCCAATAAATTCAACAATGTAGATGAATTGGACAGAATCCTTAAAAACACGAATTAAGAAGAAATAGAATATCAGAATAGCTCTACGTGTATTTAAAAAGAAATGGCTTAAAAAAAATAAAAGAAAAAGAAAAAGAAAAAGAAATGGCTTAGTAGTTTAATACCTTCCGATAAAGAGAACTCCAGACCCAAATATCTGTACTGGGAAATCCTATTGAAAGTCTAAGAAACAAATTATATCATCAAGATAAAAAGCTTCTGCACAGCAAAGGAAACAGTCAACAAAACAAAGAGGCAACCCACGGAATGGGAAAAGATATTCGCAAATGACACTACAGACAAAGGTCTGATATCTAAGATCTATAAAGAACTCCTCA
>CM052898.1:94615493-94727061 GCA_028534135.1 Potos flavus | reverse complement strand
CACCAAGGATGATTCACAGATTTCTGTCTTGTATGAATGTCATGGCCACCAACAGGGATAAATAATATAGGAATAAGAGCAGCATTTTTATTGGGGGAATCTATTAATTAGTTTGGGGCATGGCAAGACTATGCTGTCTACAGGACATTCAAATAACAGGTACTTAGATAAATGACCTAGAAGCTAGAGAAACAGGGACTCCTGGGTGTCCCAATCTTGATTTTGGCTCAGGTCATGACCTCATGGGTCGTGAGATAGAGTTCTGCGTGGGGCTTCATACTCAGCTGGGAGTCTGCTTGAGAGTGTCTCCCTCTGCCCCTCCTCCCATGTATATGTGCTCGTGTTCTCTTCCTCCCTCCCCCACTCAAATAAATAAATAAATAAATATTTTTTTAAAAAGAAGTTAGAAACAGATGGGGTATCATTGTATGGTGATTAAAACCAAGATGGTATGTATGTAAAGAGACTACAAAGAGAGAGAAATGGGCCCAAGGAAAAAACTCTTAAATGTGGGGGAAACTCTCAAGTGGTCAAAGTAAAAGGAGGCCAGAATGATGGTAGAGGAGGAAGGCTAGAACCTACAGTGTGCCCAGTAGTCAAAGGAAAGGATTTTCAAGGAGACTGGGTTTAATAGTATCCAATGAAACAGAAAGATCTAGGAAAATACAGACTAAACTTGTGCTTCAGATTTGACAATTAGGAGGTCACTTGTAAGCGTATTGGTGGAGTGAGGGGGGCCAGTAGCTGGACAGCAGAGGGTTGGGCATTAGTAGAAAGAAAAAGGCTACTGTATTAGGATGTTTGGATGGGATTAAAAGGTGAGCTACTTTATGGCTGTGGGGTTCAAGGAGGTTTCTGGATTTTTTATTTGCTTGTGTGCATGTGTGTATGTGTTTGTGTGTGTGTGTGTGTGTGTGTGTGTGCATGTGTGTGTTTTAAGAGGCAGAGAAATGGGGGAAGGAGCAGAGGGCGAGAGAGAGAATCTTAAGCAGGCTCCACACTCAACACTGAGCCCGACATGGGGCTCCATCTCACAACCCTGAGGTCATGACCTGAGCCGAAATCAAGAGTCAGATGTTTAACTGAGCTACCACGTGTCCCCAATTTCTTGTTTTAATGTTTAAAGCCCTGGAAGAAGGAACCAGTAGAGGAGGATGAGAACATGAAAATAGATGACAAGAGAGAATGACAGTTGGAATAATAACCATTACACCCTCCAGAGGCAATGGCCAAATCCTACTGCTTATTACTTCCCCAACCTCCCTTGCATGAGTTCCTTCTGTCTGTTGCTTCTGCCCAATCATCGTTCAGGCCTCCATTGCCACTTGCGTAGATGAATGCCTCCTCACTGTTTACTGCGCAGACCCTAGGATTTAAAGATTTATAAGAATTGTGTAAAATGGGGGGGAGGGAACACTGTATGAATTGTCCTTACAGAACTCTGCCCACTGTAATGCAGGCTGAGGGCATCAAGGTGGCAAGACCATTTAATCTTCCCTGGAGGCTTAGAAACCTTCACAGAGAATATGGCAATTGAACTGACTCTTGAAGGATGAGTGTTGTTGTTGTTGTTGCTTTCTAGACGATCAGGACATTTTAGATAGAGGGATGACACGTGCAAGAGAAAAACAGAACCCATGGGCAGAAGGTGGATAGGTGCTTTAGTCTACTTGGGCTGCCACAAGGAGCATCACAGGCAAAATGACTCAAACAACAGAAATCTATTTCTCACAGTTCCGGAGGCTGGATGTCCAAGACCAGGGTGCCAGCATTGTCGGGTTCTGGTGCATTCTCTTCTCCTGGCTTCCAGATGGATGCCCTCGTCCTGTGCTCATTTGGTGGTGAGAGAGAGAGCCCATGTGTCCCCTTCTTTTCGATCTCACAGTGACTCTGGCACCGACTCCAGCATGAAGTCAGCTCCTTCGGGACATCATGCAAATCCAATTATCTCCCCAAAGTTCCATCTTTAACTACTATACGTTGAGAGGTAGGGCTTCAACATATGAATCCTGGAGGGATACAGTTGATTTAGTCCACAGCACTCTTCTTCTGGCCTTACAAAATCCATGTCCTTCTTGCATGCAAAATACATTCATTCCATTCCCCAAGCCCCAAAAGTTCTGTCTCATTCCAGAATCAACTCTAAAGCCTAAGGCAAAGTCTCATTTAAATGTCATCTAAAGCACACATGAGTGAGATCCAAGGCATGGCATGACTCATTCTGAGGCAAGATTTCTCTCCAGCTGTGAACCCGTGTAAAAAGTGTTCTGAGACCCAATTTCCAATGCAGGTGTATTTGTGTACGTTACTACCAAGCAATTCTCTGGACACCAGCTGGGTGTCTGTCCTACAGTTCAACTCACTTCTGACACTAGGTACCCAGAGATAGCATCAGATCCCACAGGTTAAAGGTTCAGTCCTACAAGACTGAGCTGCCCCCACCCTTGCCCTTCAGATGCCCATTGGAAGCCCAAATTGTTTCTTGAACTTATGGCCAACTGGCTATAAATCAGTGGTCCCCATAACCCCCTCCTTTGGTTTGATTAATTTTCTAGAACAGCCCACAGAACTCAGAAAACATTTTGCTTACTAGATCACCTTTTATTATAAAAGGATGTAACTCCGGAACAGATAGAAGAGATGCAGAGGACAAGATATAGGGAACGGGTGTGGAACTTCTGTGCTCTTTCAGGGCATGCTACCTTCCCAAATCTCCACATGTTCACCAACCTGGGAGCTCTCCAAACCCTGTCCTTTTGGGTTTTATGGCTTCATTGCACAGGCATAATTGATTAAATCGTTGGCCATTGGTGCCTGAGTCAACCTCCAGTCCCTCTCCCTTTCCTGGAAATCAGGGGGTACAATTGAAAGTTCTAACCCTCTATTCTTGGTTGGTTCCCCTGGTAACCAGCTCCCAAGAAAAGGCATGGTCCAAAACCCACGTCATTAACATAATAAGAGACACCTTTATCGCTGGCATCATAGACACATGTTAGGCTTTTAGGAGGTCTGTGCCAAAAACTGGGATGAGAGCCACATGTGTATTTCTTGTTATAAATCACACTATCACACTGTGAAACCAGATAAGTTTTGTTCTTCCAAAGTACAGTGGTGGGACTGGGATAGGATAAACATTTCCATTACAAAAGGGAGAAATCAGAAGGAAGAAGAGGATGATGGGTCCCAAAGGAGTCCAGTACCCAGCAAAGTAAACTTCATCAGATCCCACGGCTCGAGATTAACTCCCTTCGGCTCAATGCCTCACCCTCTGGATCCACCAGGAAGGCAGACTTGCCCCGTAGCTCTTCTGGGTGATGGTGCCACCCTTAAGGCTCCAGATAGTCTGGCCCTTGTGGCTCTGGATGGTCCTACTCCTGTAGCTTTGGTTAGAAGTTGTCTCTGTCTCCCTTGCTTTGAGTCTAATCTAGCAATGTCCCTGCACATACAATCCTATAATCTCTTTACTGAGTGATAATCCAGTCTTTGGTGTCCTCTTCTGAACACACTTTCTCATTATTTGCAATATGGGCAGGATGGGAGCTTTCTAAATCTTCAAGTTTTAGTTCCTTTTTGTTGAATAAGTCCTTCTTTATTGCATCTCTTTCTTCCTGCATTTTAGTACAAGCAAGGAGGAGGAACCCACTTTAAACACTTGTTTAGAAATCTCCTCAGATAAATATGCAGTTTCATCACTTGCAAATTCTGCCTTCCAAACAACAGTAGACCATAAACAAAATGCAGTGAGGTCTTTGCCACTTTATGACTAGGATTGCCTTTCTTCCAGTTTTCCATAACATATTCCTCGTTTCTGTCTGGGATCTTACCAGATATGGCCCCTAACGTACATATTTCTATAGTATTTTGTTAATGATTATAATATACATACATGAAAGATAGATAGAGTTAGAGATTGAGATTTATTATAAGGATTTGGCTCACGCAGTTATGGAGGCTGAGAAGTCCCAGGAACTGGAATCAGGAAGCTTATACTCAGGAGAGCCATTGGTGCAGTTCTATTCTGAGTCCAAAGGCCTGAAAACCAGGACAGCTGATGATGTAAATTCAAGTCTGAGTCCAAATTTGAATGCGGGAGAAGACAAATGTCCTGACTTGAAGACATTCAGGGAGAGAGAACAAATTCTCTCTTATTCTGTCTTGTTGTTCTAGTCAGTCCTTCAGTGGATTGGATGCAGCCCACCCACATTGAGAAGATGAATCTGCTTTACTCGGTCTATTGATTCAAATGTGAATCTCATCCAGAAAACCCTCATAGACACACCCAGAATAATGTTTAACCAAATGTCTGAACACCGCATGGCCCAGTCAAGCTGACACATAAAATTAACCATCACAGTGTATATGGAAGGACTTGTGGGGTTTGAAATCAGATGGGCAGGACTGGAGCCATTTATTAAGAGCACAGTGGTTAAGCCTCCTCAGAATTGTTGTTGTGTCTTAGCTGATAAGGGAACATTTAAAGATCTTTAGCAGCAAAGACACAAGATCACAACCGTGCTTTAGTGTTTTTATTAACATTAATGGTGGTGGTTGAAATTTCTTCAGAAATTTCCCCTAAAGACCCACAAGTCTGGTTAAGACAGAATAATATTGAGAAGTTCTCAAATCTAGAGTCAAATCCCAATTTCAGCAGTTATTATTTGGGTGAATTCGGCAAGTTATTCAACCTTTTTTCGAGGTCTCAGTTTTTGCATCAAGAATATAGAAATTCCAGAGTCATTGTGTGGATTAAATGCTACCATGCCTAAAGTACCTAGAAAAAATATTCTTTCCCCAAATGTTGCTCCCTACCCTCTATTTGGACACAGTTAGCCTAGATATGCAGCCTAGATCAGGATATTTTTGACTTCATCAATATAGGAACCACATTATTAAATAATTGTATTTCTATTTGAAATTTCTTATTACTGTTAATAAAAAGGGTGTTGATTGGTAGAAGCAAGTGGATTGATTTTGTTTTATTATGAAAAATTTCAGACATGCACAAGAGAGAACAGTTAATGAACTTCTGTATACACATCACCCATTATTATCAAGATTTTGCACATGTCCTTTATTGATGCCTTTCTATAGAGTATTTTAAAGACCTAGGGATTATACACACCCTAGTGTGCATCCTGAAAAATAGGAGGTATACTGTTTTATAACTAAAATGCATTATCGCACCTTACCACATTCAGTAAATATTCATGTTTTTCCAACAATAATGATAGTTTTGTGTGCTTGTAGAATTATTCATATTTTAGGAGCTTTATTAATACACGCATAGAAACTGGTGGATAAAGAATAGTTAATTACTCCCAAATATATGTGTAATTTTGTCAGCCCCAAAAAGGTGTTGTCTAGTGAGGTTGGCTTAATATTTGAAATATAAAATTTAGTGTTAGTTAATCATTTTCACACAAAAGTTTGTGACATTGATAACAGTTAAAACTTGGAAAATCAGTACTAATACAAACATAGATATTGTTTTCACAAGGGAAGGCTTCAGAACATTATCAACAGGCTGGCTTTGCTTGTATTATCTCAAAAAACGTGTGTTTTATCTGAATTTAAAAGCCATTGCCATTCAATTCAGTGATGTGTGTGCAAGTGTGTGTGTGTATGCATCTGTGTGAGAGAAAGAGACAGAGAGCAGGAGGGAGGAAGGAAGAGGAAGACAGAGAATGTATATATTTTCTCCTCTTTTTAAGTGAAGTTACTGGAAGGCAATGACTTTCTTCATAAATTAGATACACCATAAACAAAGCCTTATTGTTGAAATTGTTTTTATGCAAGTGTTACAAACTACTCAATTCAAAAATGTCTTTATCCTTGAAACTGACCTTATCCTAGTCATGGATTATTGGCATTTAATATTCAAGCTTCCTAATTCTTTTTTGAAAGGCTGTCGCAAGAGAGTTGCATGTAGAATATATAATGATTTATTTAGTCTCACAGTCCCTCATATCTGAGAACCAAAGAAAAAGGAGAGAAGACAAGCTGACTCTTTCATGTTAATGGAAACAATTGTCTATGAATTAATTTAAAGCAATTGATAGTATAAAATTAAAAATAGTGGCTCAGTTGGTTGAGCTTCCGACTCCTGATTTCGGCTCAGGTCATGGTTTCAGGATTATGGGATCGAGCCCTGTGTCAGGCTCTGTGCCAGCCGGGAGTCTGCTTGGATTCTCTTTCTCCCTCTCCCTCTGCTCCTCTCCACCCTCCTCCAAAATAAATAAATAAATAAATCTTTAAAAAATAGTAACATAAATATCTGATTTTTAAAGGTGTTTTCGCTATTCATACCATTCATCTATATTTGAAACATCTATATTTTAAGTGCCTCGAGGTAAGATAATTTAGCCTTGCACTGTTTCTGTGAAATTAGATTCACCCAACTGAAGACTAGAACCTTAGAGTTCATTCAGTCTCTATAGTAAATTTCAGTGAATTTACCTCAAGAAACTAATATTCACAAACCCAGAAGTTTGTTGTAAAACAAAAGGAGAATGATGGCACAGGGCTTATAGATCATTCTTCCCCATGTAAGTCTAATAAAGCAAAACAAAAATATAAGCTACATCAGCACATTTAAATGTTTGAATAATTTAGCCAGACAACTGGTTCTTTTTAACAAGGAAGAAAAAAAGATTTAATTCAAGGAGGTTATTAATTTAGTTCAAGTAGCCAAATCCCATCTCATTTCCCCCCAGTGTTTGTGTTTATGGTTAAATAGGCAGTGTAAGTCCAATTTGCTTTCTGGTATGGGTAGTTTAAGCAAGATGACTGAGAAATGAAGGTCAGCTGTATTTTCGTATTTCCCAGTACAAAGTTGGTGCCTTAGAAGTATTTTGAACTTCTGGGGGTTACATGTAGACCAGTTAACTGCAACAGTAATCCAGTGGAAGTTAGAGCTGCGGGAGCCAGACCTGTCTTTAATATGGGTGCAAGATTCTGGCTTCAAAAAGACAAGCCACTTGACGTCTCTATTAGGATGTTTAGTGGGTGCGTCAGACTTCACCAGTCCAGCACTCATCTCCTCTCAATCTCCTGCTCTCACAGCTTCTCCTACTTTAGTTGCTCAGGCTGACAAGCTTTGCTTAGAGTTGACCTTGACTCCTCTTTCTTACGGTTTGTCAGAGAATCCTGTAGGCTCTACTTTGAAAATGTATTCAGAACCCAACTGCTTCATCATCACCATCTGGGGCCCAGCCATGCAATCTCTCACCTGCATTATTGTTGTAGCCACCTAACCCTAACCAGTGTCCATTTTCACTCTGGTTTCTCTGCAGTCCTGTCTTAACACAGTAGCCTGGATAATGTGTTTCCATCTGCAGAGTTCCTATGTGGAACCCTCCAGAGACTTCTATTTCTGAGTAAAATCCCAAGTCTGTAGTATGGCCTAAAAGGTTCTGTTTGACCTGATTATGATTCCACGCCTCTTTATTTATTTCTACACTAGTCTACTTACTATTCTTCCAATACACCACAGAGTCATGCCCCAGGGCTTTGTGCATATTAGTTTCGCTGCCTAGAACATTCTTCCCCCAGATATCCACAGGGCTAGCCCTTTCATCTCCTTCAATCTTTGCTTACGTACCATTTTCTTAGCGAAACCTTTCCTGGCCTCCCCACTGTTCATTCTTCTATTTCCTAGCTTTTTTTCTTTTTTCTTGCCTCTATAGCATTTATTAACCCTAAGCATGACTTGCTTTACTTATTTATTTACTTTTCATTGTCTCCTCAACTAGAATATAAGCTCCCTGATGGCAGGGTTTTTTAAACTTGCTATACTCTTTGTGTTTAGAAGAGTATCTGACACATAGTAGGTGCTAAGTATATGTTGATTGAGTGAACAAATGTTTACTTGGAACTATTTAGTAATATCTTGTGTTATGTGCTTTAAAAACATGCTACCATACTGTACCTACAACTCTTACTTTTTATGTTCAACACAATGGCTAAGAACTCTTTCTGTGTTAGTGTATTTCTAGACCTCCTTTGTTGGAATTATAATATGTCTTGTATGGATGTAGCTCAGGTATTAAGGGACCTTTAAATTATTCCTATTTTTAATAAATATGATATAACACGGATATTCTGCCCCTGATCCCTTAGGCATGTTTCTTTAGGGCAGTACAACAGATTTGCATTTTTTTCAACTTTGCCAAGCTGGACCTATGTTTCTTGGGTTTCTCTTTCCTATACAGTTCCTAGATAGTGCAGGCTCTAAGAGACATTTTTCATGAGATTTGGGAAGTGGAAGTTAGCAGGAGCCATATGCTTTTTTATTTTTGGATGGTCAGTACCGGCCCGGATGTTTTGAGACTCACACACCCGGAAGCCTATCCACTGGCTCCTTTGATTGCCTGTGGCAGGAAACAAGGCCACCTCCAGTCCTGCTCCAGCCTGATCTCCTAATGCAGCTTTTCTTACTCCTGGGTTTAGCTCTATGCTGATAAGTGCCTGCTTCTCCGGTAGGACATTCTCATCATCCAAGTGAGAGGTTTGGTGGTGATGAGAGACTTATGCAGATTCCCATCCTCCCTTGTGGCTTCAGGTTCAGACTCTGAGGTTCCAGTTCATTCTTCCTTCCCCCACAGAACTTCTATTTTTTCTTCCTGATTGTGGCCCTGTGAATTTTAGGCTCCAGCACCAGAGGCAGAAACAGCTACACAAAGACTTTGCAATCATGTCTCACAATTGCATAAGGTCAAACCCCAAATATATGTATTTATTTCCTACATAAATATACATACAATTTCCTAGTGGTCCAACTTCTCTGATGAAATGTTGACAGATGAGGGTAGAAATCAAGAAACAAATTTGCCAGGCCATAGGATTTGTATATTTTTTTCATTTTAATAGATTAAAAGTTTGATCTCTCCTATGAAATGTTGGGAGCATTTTCCCCCAGGGATCTGTAAATCATGAATTGGTTTCATTTGTTTGCACCTTAATGATACTGAGCAGATAGTATAATGTGTTTTTTGCTGGGAGGGTGCCTGTGGAGGGAACTAAGGAAGGGAAACAAGAGCACTCTGAGAACAAATGATGTCTAGTCCTCATCTGCACAGCTGGCCTCAGTTAACAGGACCACTGTGAATCAATTTACATTTTAAATACTTCTTTTGTAATGCCAGAAATCAAAAACATAATTTCAGTGAAAAAAAAAAGCTTTTTTTTTTGACTGTCACTGAAGGTTTGTTGTTCATGAACAAAAGCAATTTTCCTCAATGTGTGCATTCTTACTCTTGGCAGATGTTGGACAGATGTTTTTACTATAGACACATGGGGAATTTCAGGAAAAACACCCTCCTAATTACTCAAAGCAGCCCAAAATTGTGTTTCATAACTTAGTGATAGAATTAAAAAATGTCTCAACAGCTTAAAATACTCATATTAAGATACCAACATAGTTTGTTGTTTCTCTGATCACATCTACATTCTAAATGTAAGTTCCTTAGACCTGTCTTGACAGATACCTGGCAAGACGTTTTAATCATCTCTTGCTCCTTTATTATTACTGATTGCAGTGGGTTCTGAAAGACATAGTCCTCATTCATTTCCTTAGTTTCCCTCTAATAAAAGGAGTTTCTATCAAGCAGTAGTTCTTAAAGTTGTCAATAACAAGGGCGCCTGGGTGGCTCAGTCACTTAAGCATCTGCCTCTGGCTCAGGTCATGATCCCAGGGTCCCAGGATCCAGTCCCGCTCAGGCTCCCTGCTCAGCGGAGAGTCTGCTTCTTCTGGTCTTCCAAGGCCGACCTTGGCCAGACCAAGCTTTCCAATAGAAAAGTGACTGTCACTGACCCATAAGGTCCCAGAAGTAAAGCCCACCTGTGTCTTTAACAGAATCAACATGGCATTGGGTTCGGCAACTAAAAAGAGCAACTTCTTGTGTGATTTATATTTTGTTTTGCAAAAGTTGGACAAGTTTAATAACATACTAAGCCAGGGGTTAATCATAATCTCTTCCCTGAAATTTGAACTCTTGAGCAAAAAATGCCTCCACTCTCAGTCTCTGAGGAGCTCTGCTGCTTTTCTCTCTGCGAGCAGCCAAGTGCCTGGGCAAGGCTGGGAAAGAGCAAGAGGTCAAGCTGCTCTGCAGTGAGATACTTCACTGAAACAGTCCTGTTTGTGTTCCAAAGGTGTCTATTATGTACTCTCAAGTCACTCCAGGGGATCTTAGAACATGTGCTAGACTCCTCTGGTGCGGATTAGGGATGCATTCAAGTTTTGGAACAGTTTTACTGGTAATGTAGAAAAATCTGACCAGATTTGTTGAAGGCCTGCCCTGCTCTGGTCCCTGATCATAAAGTTCTTGGAAATAGGTCTTTTCACGTCTTATAATTTTTTCTTTCTTTTTGAAACACGGTTAAAGCTCACTGGAGTTGAGAAATGTTCTTTTTCAGAGCACTTTTGGTCTAGGGTTCTATGTTTTATCCTTATCTCCATCTAACTGTTCTGTGAGTAGGGACACATTCAGTGTGGTCGTTCCTGGTTGGCTCTAGAGAACTTTCTGCCTTTGCAGCCCCCTAGATTCAGTGTTTCTACTCTTGAGCAAAAAATAAGTCATCTCCCAGCTTTGATTGGATGTCATTTTTTTTCCCCTTCATGCCGCAGCGGGCCTCTGTTCTGGAAGGCTGCAGTAGGTTTATGAGAGGAGTTCTGTTGTAAGGTATGGCATATACCTTTCCTCTGGAGCTTTGGGTCCAGAATAGGCCTTCGCACAGCAGTAACCTCAAATGCTCTTCTGATAACAACCAGCTCACTCTCACTCACCCCTCGGTAAGTGGCACCCCCAACACAGACAGACGTACCCACATAGGCACGGCTGTCTTCCCCTGCCTAACTTCTCATCAGTGCGTAAGACACTCAGATCCAAGCAGGGGTCTCTGGATCTCATTCCACATGTAGTGGTGAAGAGCCGTGATCTCAGAGTCAGGCTGTGTGGGTTCCAGATCTGGCTCTACATTTACTAGTTGTGCAATCTCAAACAAATTACTTAACCTCTCTGTGTCTCCCATTTCCTCATCTGTAAAAAAGGGCCTAAAATTGTATATTTACCACATATTGTCCGTGTTTATTGAATCTGATACAGGCTCATTTTCCGGAATAGTGCTTGGCCAGTAATAAGTACCATGTAAGTGTTAGCTATTATTTTCTGGCGTCTTCGAAATACAGCAGGTATTTCCAAGGTCTATCTTTTCTTTAAAAGGACAATTCAGGATTATTGATCTTTTTTAAGTTGAAAGAATGTCCAGATCTTAAAATCTTTCCTTTTCCTTTTCTTTCAGTGTATTGTCTATGCTCATATCAGAAGGTAGAGTAGAGCAGGCATCCAGTTGTTGACGCTCAGTGCACAGGGTTCCTTGCATAGCACTTTGGGATCTTTTTCATTCTAGGGGTGCGTCTCCTGATGCATCCCGATTTTTTTTTTTAAAGATTTTATTTATTTATACATGAGAGACAGAGGGAGAAAGAGAGAGTGTGTCAGAGGCAGAGGGAGAAGCAGGCTCCCTACTGAGCAAGGAGCCCAATGTGGGACTCAATCCCAGGACCCTGAGATCATGACCTGAGCTGAAGGCAGACACTTGACTGACTGAGACACCCAGGCGCCCACATCCCGCTGTCTGTAACATGACATAGATGACTTGCTTCATGTAACCATGATAACAGCACAGAAGGACTAACTGCTTACATGGACTAGAAGGCCCTGTGATAGGTAGTTACACCTACAGTCTGTCTCTTTCTTATAGAAATGTGGTGGTAAATACAAGGTGAAAGTGAAAGTAAAAAGAATGAGGAGTGAAAGTGGTTTCTTCTGGGAAAGAGAGATTGGGGATGGGGATGCACAGGATGAGGGACTGCAATTGTCTTGTTGATGTACACTTTGTAGCATGATTTGACTTTTAGCTATTTCTTCTGGGATTTATCATCATTATCAAAAAGCATGCTTATATTTTCACTTCTTGATTACTTTGTAGCTTTCTCTCATGGTTCCTGTTTCTGGAAGGTGAAAATTGGGCACTCTCACAGTCTTTCTTCTGACATCCCAATATATTTGGTTAGCTCACTACCACATTTAGACAGTATACTGACTGTAAATATTATCCACAGCTGAGCCATACAGCTTGTTTTTATTTCATTTTCTTTTGTTGTATGCTGTTGAATATCCTGGAGTTAGTAGCTGTAATTTTTATGTACTTCTCTATGCATCGGTTGCTTATTTATAGCTTCTTGCTATCATCAGACATGACAGGCCGTCTGCTAGATTTGATTTTGTTAGCGATATCTCTCCTCTAGCTCTCCATCTTCCTGCTCTAACCCAGATGTTATTCCTGGGCTATTCTTGCTATCACCAGGAGATGGGATGTGATTCCCTCTGTTGCCCTCCTTTGTTGGATTTCTTGTTTCTTAAATCCCGTGTCTTCCTTTTCTTGATCAAGCAGAGCACATCCTTCTGAGAAAGAGGACAGAGGAGATGTATTTTTTTGAGATTTTCTATGTGTGCATGTCTGTTATAATTTCTCCTCACAACAACCTGAAGATAATTTTTATTATACTCATTTTATTGATAAGGAAGCTGAGGTTTAAAGAGGTTTATTTATTTATTAAAAAAATCTGCCCAAGTTTATGAAGCTATTATGAAAAAGAACTGAGGGAGAAATTGCAGAGTTGTGTATATATACAATTTATGTGCATACATAAAATATTGAATTGGCTAGAATTTAGAGTAGATAGAATTTGTTATTAAATGATTTCATTTTTACAGAAATAAATTTTAGGTAATTAATCTGAGATGTGGTATAAATTTTTCTGTTCTGCATTTAATCTCTTTTTCTAGTTTTGCCTAGCAAATTAGTTTACCACTAAAAAAGTTTTTATTTTAATAAAATTAAAATAAAATTAATTAAAAATTATTTTAATTAAAATTATTTTAATTAAAATTAATAAAATTTTAATTAAAATTTAATAAAATTATTTTAATAAAATAAAATTAAGTTACCACTAAAAAAGTTTTTATTTTAATTACACAGTGTGCATGGCGACAAGTGCACACCTTCATCCCCATCACCTATTGCACCCATCCCCCCACCTACTTCCTCTCTGGTAACCGTCAGTTTGTTCTCTGTAGTTAAGACTGTATTTCTTGATTTGCTCCTCCTTCTCTCTCTTTTTTTCCTTCTGCTCATTTGTTTTGCTTCTTAAATTCCACATATGAGTGGCATTTGTCTTTTTCTGACTGACTTATTTTGCTTAGCATCAACTTTCTAGATCTATCCATGTTGTTGCAAATGGTAAGATTTCACTTTTTTATGGCTGAATAATATTCCGTTATATCTATATACCACATCTTCTTTATTCATTCATCTATTGATGGACACTTGGGCTGCTTCCATAATTTGGCTATGGTAAATAACGCTGCTATAAACATAAGGGTACATGTGTCTCTTCAAATTAGTGTTTTTGTATTCTTTTTACCACTCCTTTTGAATGATAATCCTAGATAAAAATGTCATTTTCTGTAATTGCAATATCAGCTTGAATATTAAAAGATAATAATCAATGGAGACATTTTATGGATATAGCAAACTACGTTTGAGTATAACATATCGTATAAATGTTGGTTTGGATACCGAAGATTTTCTTCATGGGCCTGATACAAATAGCAATAGGACTATTAGGATTTATAACTGCTGAGTAATTAGACAACATATTTAGAAATCCTAACTACAGTTTTTATTAAATAATCAATTATTCACTCTCAATTCTTTATGGAATTATTTGACTACTGAACTTGAAGTTTAGGCGATGACCTAGATGACCGCTAGTTGACTTTTTTAATCTTAACATGTTAAAAATCACTTCATATAAAAATGGGGCCTACTATCAAAATGTTAGACCAGTATCTAATTCTGATATAACTGTTATAGACTAAATGTTTGTGTCCCCCTCAAAATTCGTATGTTGAAGCCTTAACTCCCAATATGATATTTAGAGGTAGGACCTTTGGGAGGTAATTAGATTTAGATGAGGCCATGAGGATGGAGTCTCCATGATGGGATTAGTGTCCTTATAAGAAGAAGAGAGACCAGAGTACTCTCTTTTTGCCATTTGAGAACACTGAGAGAAGGTGGCCATATATAAGGCAGGAAGAGGGTTCTCAAAGGAACTGAATTGGTTGGCACATTGATCTTGGACTTTCTCGTTCCCAGAACTATAAGAAATACATTTTTGTTGTTTAAACCCCACCCAGTCTATGGTATTTTGTTATAGCAGCCCAAGCATACTAATATAATAATCCATTTATTAAAATTGGGATGCTTTAAAGCCTAGGACATTATAATATGGCAAGCAATATTTTACATTTAAAAAAAACACTTTATATTCTAATTTAAGATATCGTGTAATTTGGAGGGTTGTTAGTGTTTTCTCAAAATCAGAGCCCTGTAATGGGAAACACTGGAGTCACACCTTTGTCTGTGGGGATCTGAGCAAGTTTCTTCATCTGACATGGAGTTAATAATGTATACCTGTAGGATATTGTGAGGATCAAGAAATATATACCCATCAGGTGCCTAGCATCATGCCTCATGTGTAATAAGTACTCAGTATAGATTAGCTTTGCTATTAATGATTTACAATCCCCCCCTACCCCTGCCCTCAGTCTTTGAGTTGGTAAAGAAAGACCCAAATCAAGAATGGTTTTCTGACTAAGATGTCTGTATTACTCAGAATCAAATCAGGAGATAGCACAGAGTGTCTTGAACAAGGAAAACTTAATATAAAGAATTATTAATGGTACAATGGAAGTAACAGAAAATTAGATTGTGAGAGTTGAAGAGAATTGTAAGGAATATAGGGGTAGCAGATAGGGAGAGCAGCTCCTCTCCCTAGGGTGACATACTATGTCTGAGGAAGGGCCCTTGTCCCACCATGGGCTGAGATCCAGGCTGAGGTCCAGAAAGGGCTCGGGGTGGCTCACCAGATGGCAGGAAAGCCACTGTGGTGTTGTGCTGGTTGGACTTTCCAGAAATCTTCCTTGTGGCTTGGTAGGGAAGGCTTTCCATAGGGAATTGTTAAGCCTCAAAACTTGCTGGGAGGTGGGATTAGTGGCTGACCATTAAATAATGATGAAACTGGGAGCTGGGGAGGCCACTGTCTGCAGGAGTCTAATCCACTTCTAGCTTGGACCAGGGGACCCTAGATCATCTATGTGCATGGGATAAAGGCCAGGGAATTGGCTTGCTAGATGACTAGCTTTACAGGGTCCTGGGCATATTATATATGGGGTTGGGAATAGAGACCTAGGCTGGGGCCAACACTGTCTAGGGCCCCTGGCTGTGCTGCTGAAGCTTGAATTGAGAGGTAGAAAGAGTGCACTGTAGCCAAATATCGGAGAAAGGTACATCCTTCTGGAACTCAGCACAGGACAAACTGTCAAGTCTCCCTCTAGCACCTTCAACCGACAAGGCTTAATGTCTTACTGAGTGACAGAGGACAAATATTTACAGGGCCTGATTATGTTATCACAGAGCATGCAAAAAAGGGTGAATTTGCAGTTGAGCTGTAATACATCAATAACTAGTATCATGTCATGATCAGAAACATACATACAAAGAAATCATTAAATAAGGATGACTTTTCCAGTGTTTATGGCACTGTGTGCCCCAGAGAGATCAAGTTCATTAATCCCTAATAGGGTGATAAATATGACAGCTCCATACTTGGTGTCTCATGTCCAAAAAAGAAACTTAAAATCTGGTCGTCAAAATAACTTGCAGAATGACTAGAGAATCAAGAATATAACACAAGAAACAATTAGAAACAAACAACAATATACATTCAGTGTTAGATAGAGTTATGTAATCCCTTTTGCCAAGAAACTATAGAGGTGACAGATTTTTTCACTGTTTTTTTCATGATCTTATGTTACCTTAATTCTCCATAGACACACTCAGACTACTTTCTACTTAAGTATTTATTAAATTCCATGATAAGGTATATTTTTCTACAAGCTTTAAAAACCACAAATAAACATTACTTTAAAATCATACAGAATCATATAAAATATTCCACATGCACACTAATTCTGAATTTCTCAAATCCTAAAGATCATTACTTTGTAGATTAGCAAGAATTTTTTTGGCTAAATGAGTGTTCTTATCTGATCACAGAGATTTCTTATTTGTAGTCAACTTGCTGCTTGTTTTTCTTGCTGTTACTTCTCTTAAGAAATGCATCTTGGGGGACGCCTGGGTGGCTCAGTTGGTTAAGCGGCTGCCTTCGGCTCAGGTCATGATCCCAGGGTCCTGGGATTGAGTCCCACATTGGGCTCCTTGCTCGGCAGGGAGCCTGCTTCTCCCTCTGCCTCTGCCTGCCTCTCTGCCTACTTGTGATCTATCTCTCACTCTCTCTCTGACAAATAAATAAATAAAATCTTAAAAAAAAAAAAAAGAAATGCATCTTGGTAATGAAAAGAACATGTCGGAAATCCAGTAGACCTGGTTTGAAGCTCAGCTCTGTCACTTATTAGCTTTGTAAGCTTGACCAATTTGCCTATCCCAAGTATTTCAGTTTCTTCCCCTTTGAAAGAGAAATAAATAAGTAAATGTATATCTCTAACCATCTTGTTATAAAGATTAAGCCATTATATAATTTACATACATACAAATTTATGTATCTGTGGCATTTGGCATATTGTTGGCACATTTATAAACATTAGCTATCTTTTCAAGTTTTAACAAGCACAGGAAGAGTGAGAACAAAAGGTAATCAGTTGTTTTTCTGCTTGACAGTATGAGTGCTAATAGAAAGGAAAGGAGGAAATTCTAAAACTCATAGATAAGTAGCGTTTGGCTGTGATCCATCAGTGGACACCAGCATGATACACAGTGTCCTCTACATATTGCCAGAGGCACAGAATTGGCCTACTAATCAGAAAGTCTTAACAAACCAAATTGTGAGTTTGAGGTGATGGCAAGTCCATTTATTCATCTCCTTCCCTCTCCTAGGACTACGCCTGCTCTGGGGCCCTCAGGAAATGAGATACCGTTAGAGTTAGATATTCTGTATAGACTAGGTTCCTGGATATTAACATCCTGAGAGCACACGGCATGGTTATATGTGTGGATTCATCTGGCTTATTCATGGTGACCTGAGGCCAGCTGGAGTAGCTCATGTGTGATGTGTCTTGATAAGCTGAGATATGTCTTGATAAGCTCCCAATCACCTGGTGTTCTACTTTCTGCTCTCTCCCACATGACAATAAATGAAACTGTACACCAAACTCTTGATTAAATGAATCTTCATGCTCTGTCCAATTCACAATGCTCACTTTGTAAGTTATCAACTCTACCCATTCTCTGCCCCGTCCTCCCCTAACTATCTCACAGACATTAAACTCCACAAAATACCAGGTAACAAACGTTAACAAGTTCCTGAGAGAAAGCAGAACTCCTTGAGGAAATCAGAACTTATTTGTCTGGCTTTCATTTTCTTTATTAATTAGAATAATTTAGAAACTATAAATCATAGGAAAAACATCCTTAAGAAGGGATCGAGGTGCACGATATAGAAGGAGCTAGAAACTGAGCAAGCATCTGTGTTGCACAACTTCAGATATCAGGGACCAGTGAATTTTTTCGTGAAGGCTGAAAGAAGTTCGTGGAGGATCACAAAACTGTTTTGAAAAATCATGGAAAGAAGGGACAGAAGACCCACTTTTTGAAACAATGAAGAAGTTGGAGTCTACGAACTATGGAACAGAAACTTCACCACAATCTTGAGAAAGATGCTGCAGTGGATTATTGGATGACGGGTTGTGAGCTCTTAGAAAGGAAGCGAAGCTCTCTGGAAATAATGTAAATTCTCATCAGATTAATCTTGTTTCCTTTACTGACGAGAATTTCGAACTGGATAGGGCAACAAAATGCTTTAGAAATAGTATGTGTTAATTTCAGAAAGGCATTTACCAAAATATCTCTTTATATGCTTTTGGCAATTTATTAATTTATTCAAGATATAGTTACTAAACTTCTACTGTATGGCAGCTATTGTACTAGCACCGTAGAAGAGCAAAGACTACAGCCTGGATGATGGTAAAGCTGAGTGGATTGAGAGCTTCCTAGACTCTGTACTTCCGAAGTGTGTATTACCATGTGAAGGAGGGCTAGCTGTGGTAGCCAGTAAGACTGTAAGAGTCCTGGCTGCCCTACATTTTTATGAAAATGGTTAACTACCCAGAATTGCTCGAGTTTAAGTGACATGTTTGAAAACAGAATCCCAGCTGAGAGATATCTTGATGGGCTAAAGTAATGGGACAAAACAGGCAAGGCAAAATTAATTGGAAATGACACAGTCTCTTGCACTTAGTTTCAAGAAATCAATTGCACAGGTGAAAGAGAGCCTTCATTAAAACAGATGCTCATATAAAAATATCTTAGCCATTGCATTTCACTAGAAGGGCACTATGATTTATTAAATGTGACCTTTCTAGCAAAAAGTTAACGGAATGTGAGCTACCTGTCAGAGGCTTAGAGTCAGAATAAGAGTCCAGAATCAGGACTCAACCTCATACTTGTCAAACTCTTTTTCATCATGTTGTGCTGAGTCTTGGGTACTGCATTTTAAAAGGGACATTATATATTTACCAGCACACCAAGTTAAAGGCAAACAGAATAGTGTGTGTTTTGGCAGTTTTGTCATAGAAAGTCAACTGAAGTAATTGAAGGGTATTGGCACAGAGAAAAGAAAACTCTCAAAGGAGGTATCATAATTATCTTCAAATGTTGAAAGGCTACAACGTAGAAGAAGTATTCAACTGTGTGTTTATGGCCTTCAGAGCCATGGGATACCCAAAGGGACTGAGAAGTCTTTTTTGCTGTGTGAGGTATTGGCATTTGAAATGAATGGAGAGAGATAGTAGAAAGGATTTACTTGAAGGAAAATCACTATAATAAAGAGCAGGGGTAGAGACTGTCTTGCAAGTAGAGTAAAGCCTTTAAGATCAGACACATCTGGATTCAGATCCTGGCCTTGAACTAACTGTGTGATCTCAGGAAAGTTGCCTAACCTCTTTAAAGTCAGTGTTAACTATGCGTTTGGAGCAATAACAGTATTTAATTCAAAAGGTTGATATGAGGGTGATATGATGCATGTGCACAGAAATGTGCTTGTAATGTGATCAATTACTATTAGCTTGTCTTCTTTTCAGTAATGCAATGGAAAGCTAGGATTAGTATTTGGAGGTTAAATTAAGTCAGTTTTTGGCTTTCTAAAATGAGAAACCTGTGATCTCTTTGGAACTAATGAGCTTTTCTTCACTGCAGTGTTCAGACAGGGTTTGGAAGGAGTTTTACATTATGTAAAACATTGTTCTAGAATGACCATTAGTCTCCAGCTTTTGTAAGTATGAGGATCTGTATTTATCATCATCAAATATGTCCCACGATTTTTCACTTGATAATATTTGTATTTTTATTATTGATCTGTTGATATAAGCACAGCAAAAACTTGTATAGAAAATATGAATGACAGCAACACATACTAAGTTCTTACTGTGTGCTAAGCACTTTATAGTAATTCAGTGATAAACTTGATTACAATAAACTCTTCACTAATCAACTGTTTGAGGCAGATGAGCAATCTGAGGTGTCTAGGACTTCAAAACACTAGACTAAGGCCACAGGATTTGTGGAGGACTGTATAAATTTTAAAATATTAAAAACCCAATGCTCATGTATCAAGCTGTTATTTAACTTACTAGTAAGATACCAAAAGGATGACAACATTGGTTCAAAAAAGATATGAGAAACTCATGGACATATATGGAGTCAGTGAAAAAAAGAAGACTGGGAAAAATTGGTAAGTCAGATTTAAAACTGGCTAATTCCATGAGAACAATAAAAACATAATCTCTGGAGTTATCTTTTCCCTTGGACAGAAGTCACTTTCATCACTATTGAATAAAGTCGCTTTTAATTTCTCCAGGGACCAGCCTATGATACTAAAATTGATGTGTAGGGTACTTACTAGAAAATACTTTTGGGATCAGCTGCTGCTATGGGAGAGAGGAGAAGAACGAAGAGAGGAGAAGTTGAATCGTGATTGTATCTTAAGGAAGGCTCGGCTTGAGCAGGGAGCGGGACCTGGACTCTTGTATTCCTTTATTTTTAAATTTTTTCCCATTTCATATTTATTTATATTTTTTAATTTTTTTAAAATTTAAATTCAATTAATTAACATATGATGTATTATTGGTTTCAGTGGTAGAGGTCAGTGATTCATCAGTCTTACATAATACCCAGTGCTCACTA
Source organism: Potos flavus (assembly GCA_028534135.1). Classification (NCBI taxonomy): domain Eukaryota; kingdom Metazoa; phylum Chordata; class Mammalia; order Carnivora; family Procyonidae; genus Potos; species Potos flavus. Next base: position 94,706,739 of record CM052898.1, on the reverse strand, counting down.
CATCACGTGCCCTCCTTAATGTCCATCTCCCAGTTACCCATCCCCCACCCCTCCCCTCCAGCATAGGAAATAATCTTATATCCCTTTATATACCTGAGTTGACCTGGCATGGGAAATTGGTTACCCTTAGGAGGAGACATGATTTGGCAAACTGGTTTTCTTTACGTCACTCCCTAAGAGGACTGACAACTGAAGGCTGTTTTCCCAGCAGCTGGGGGAATAAGACCTTTATTTCTGAAGGGAGATCTGGATTAAACATCATAGTGTCCACCACAAATAAAAATAATTTGCATCTCATCAGTTCTCTTCACATTGAAATCTAACTTTGGGATGTCATTAAACATCTGGGCCCTAATTGGTAGTAAATAGTAAGTCCAACAAAGTTATTCTTCCCAGGTCCTAGAGAGTAATAATGAGGTTACTAGATAATCATAAGCATAATAACAAAGGATATGGCTCCCTCTTTTACGTCTTTTAAATTTTTTCTTAACAATAGCCAGGAGTATATAACTCCAGAGAAGGCTCTTAGTTAAGACAGTATCATGAAGTAGCTAAGAATTTAATAACTTCAAATGAACTCCTAATTCGTAAAATACTAGTGTAAATGAACTCAAGATGTATTATTGCTTCAAACTATGGACATTTCTTGGTAAAATATGAATATGTGACACTCTTCCCAGGGATTTGCAATGCACAGATTGCAAATGAAAGCATTAGATAATTTTAAGGCAATTTCTACCTTACATATTCTGAAATGCCTTGTTTCCTCAGAGGAAGAGCTAACCATAGATATTTACTTTTTTAAATTCAAGTATAACTAATATACAGTGTTATGTTAGTTTCAGGTATACAATAGAGTAATTCAACAATTCTATACATTACTCAGTGCTCATCGAGTCAACTGTACTCTTCATCCCCTTCACCTATCTCACCTACTCCACCTCACCCACCTCCCTTCTGGTAACCACCAGTTCTCTGTATGTAAGAGTCTGTTATTTATTTGTATAAGAGTCTTATTTATTTGTTTGTTTATCTCTTATTTCTTTATTCATTTGTTTTGATTCTTAAATTATACAAATTAATGAAATCATATGGTATTTGTCTTTCTCTGGCTGACTTATTTCACTTAGCATTATTACCATGTTGTTGCAAATGGCAAGATTTCATTCTTTTTTATGGCTGAGTAATATTCCAGTGTGTGTGTGTGTGTGTGTGTGTGTGTGTGTGTGAGAGAGATTCTTTATTCATTCTTTCGTGGATGGATACTCGGTTGCTTCCATACCTTGGCTATTGTAACTAATGCTGCAGTAAACATATGGTGCATATATCTTTTCAAATTCATGTTCTTGTTTTCTTTGGGTAAATACCCTGAGGAATTACTGTAGCATATGATAATTCTGTTTTTAATTTTTTGAGGGACCTCCATAGATTTTTTTTTTTTGTGCAGTAGCTATACCAATTTGCATTTCCATGAATAGTACATGAGAGTTCCTTTTTCTCCACATCCTTACCAACACCTGTAGTTCCTTGTGTTTTATAGCTTAGCTATTCTGACAGATGTGAGATGATATCTCATTGTGGTTTTAGTTTGCATTTCTTTGATGATGAGTGATGTCAAGCATCTTTTCATGTGTCTGTTGCCATCTGGATATCTTTGGAAAAATGTCATTCAAGTCTTCTGCCCATTTTTTAATTGGGTAATTTGGGGTTTTTTGGTATAAGTTCTTTATATATTTTATATATTAACCCTTTATTGGTATATCATTTGCAAATATCTTCTCTCATTCAGTAGGTTGTCTTTTTGTTTTATTGATGGTTTCCTTTGCTGTGCAAAAGCTTTTTATTTTGGTGTAGTCCCACTAGTTTAATTTTGCTTTTGTTTCCCTTGCCAGAGGGAGACATATTTAGAAAAATGTTTCTATGGCCGACATCAAATAAATTACTACTGATGTTTTCTTTTAGTAATTTTATGGTTTCAGATCTCACATTTAGGTCTTTAATCCATTTTGAGTTTATTTTTGTGTATGATGTAAGAAAGTGGTCTGGTTTCATTCTTTTGTATGGAGCTGCTCGTTTTTCCAACACCTTTTGTTGATGATACTTTTTCCCATTGTGTGTTTTGGCAGAGTCTTATTGCTAAAAGTACTTTTTCCTCTCTCCTTACTAGTATCTGAGATTCTTTGAATGAGAACAAAACCTTGCATTTAATCACTAGTGTTAATGCCAAATTTAAATGACTTTATAAGCAGAAACATTAGGTAGTGGACATTATTATTACTGATCATGATTCTTAGAAATTCTCGCCTTGCAAACATACTTTGAAGTAAGATGTGACTTGATTTGGTCAATGAAATGTGAATGCAATTATTTCCAGGCAGAAGCATTTATGAGCTGGTGATGATTTTCTCTGGTCTTTTTCTCCCTTGTAGTAACTGTAGAAGCATGTATTGATGTAGAGGTGCTAGCAGCTGGAAGGGGCCTGGAATGCAGAGCTGCCACATGGAGGCTGGCCACCCTGGAGAACTGCCCAAACCCTGCAATCATTAATTTGATTATTGATCTTGTGAAGGTTAAGATACCTTTTTGTCTCAGCCTTCTCTTTCCTCCCTTCCTTCCTTCCTTCCTTTCATTTTTCTATTTTTAGTTTGTAAAAGTTTCATTAGGATGCGGTTGTGTAGGTTTTTGTCTGTTTTTCCAATTTATCTGTGCTTAGGGTAATAGTTCTTCATAAGTCTTTTTAGCTTGATTGCTGTCATTACTTTTGAAACATTCTCAATTATTTGGTCTTCAAATATTACTTCTGCTCTATTCACTCTTTCTCATTCTGTTATAAAAATTAGGTAATATAGGATATTCTCATGGTGTCCCTGTGTCTTTTAGGATCTTTCTGTATTCCCCCCCCTTTTTTTTTTTTACTTTCTATGCTCAGTCTTTCTTGTCTTACTTGACATAGATCTCTCTCTCCTTTTTTTTTTTTAATGTGTCAGTCTGCCATTCAACACATCTTTTGAGTTTTTATTTGAAATTGTAAGTTTAGTTTTACAATTTCCTTTTAAAGATTTCAGATCTCTGGGTAAATTGCCAATCTTATCCTCTATGTTCTTGAACATATTAATTACCATAAATTTAAAGTCTTAGTTTTCTAAGGCAATAGTCTGCATCAGCCGCAGGGCTAATTCTATTGTCTGTCTTTTTTTCTTGGACATGTTTCTTGGTATGCTAAGAATTTTTTTTTTTTTTGAAATACAGTCATTGTACATGAAAAATTCCATGAATTCTGGATGATGATATCAACCTCCAGAGACCATTTTCTGGCAGACAGTTTCAATCTAGGTGACTTCAGGCTGTATTTCAGTCACTATAGGGCTTAAACTCTATCTCTTAGCATAGAAAACAACTATTCCTCTCCTCAGAGTTCCCTTGCTGAGAGCCCAGGATGTCTACCAAGGCCTCTCCATTTAGGATATTCTTGACTCCAATTTTTGTCTCCCTTCTCTTCAGAAGTGAGAGTATTGAAATCTTTGCTTGATATTTACCTTTCGGTTAGTTTTGGGTCTCTTGCCCTTTGTAGCTTACAAATCAACAAATACCCAGAGGGAAAATAGCCCACTTCTCTTTTGCCACTTCCAGAACACTTCTCTGTACCTCATCTTAAAACTTCAAATCCTGGCCACCATCACAAATCTGTATTTCTATTTTCATTTCCTAAACTCTGTGGAATCACTGGAAGTTCTACTGGATTTGTAGCCCCTTAGCATTTGCCCTCATTCTTTCACTCTACCAAGTTTAAAAATGGCTCCTGCCCCAAGAGTGTCACAACATGCAGAGTGGTGGGCCCATGCCAGTGAACTTTTCATCTCTGAAGATTGTGGGCTAAGTTCTGGCTTTTCAGAAGCTCTGCAGCACCTTCAGACAGCTTTGTGTTTGTGGATAGGTATGTGTGCATTGTATCCATTTCCTGATTCTTCTCCATGCGGTGTTCATCTGTTGTAAGTTCCTCCATCATAGCCAAAAGCTGACGTCCCCAGTTATGTGTGGGAGGTATTTTACCGCAAATCAGAAACAAAAGAGAAAGTTGATGGCTACCCAAAACTGCATAAAGGAAAGAAAGATGTATGATAGCAATTTCCAATCAAATCTCCTACCCATTAGTGATGGCTGTAATCTGTGCTGCTGCTGCATTGTCCCACATTAGCTACTTAATTGATGAGTTGATCCCACCAACTAGTTGGGTATTTTTGACTTAGATATTCATCTGCCTAAATAAATGGCCCGAACACAAAAATCTCTTAAACTCCCTACGGCTTCATAATGCATTAACTAATTGATGGTAATTTAATAGACTTAGTAATTTATTCATATGCCATATGCCAACAGTTTAAAAGCCTTGTTGATCAACCCATGAAGCAATAAAGTCAAGAGAAAAATCTTGTAAGATTTTTGACTCTTGACTCTTAACACTTCATTCTTACAAGTTTTCTCTAAGCGACAATGCCATGAGGGTGTTTATTTTTTTCATGAAAGCAACTCTGTTTTCAAATAACTGGGCGTAGAGGAGCTACATTTTAAAAAGACAAGATTGCTTCCTTTTTGCAATTTTGTGATGCAATTATAATGCTTTTCCTCAAACATCTGTCACATAATCTAGATTCAGAATTGCTTCATGCATTCAACACTTTGGAAACATTTTTCACTAAGTAATCTGTTACTCTTTAGTGACTTAAGGCATAAAATTACCTAGCCAATGGAATGATTAATAAAGCTACTAACATGGACATGAAATTATATTTATGAAAATGTGAAATTTCTTACAAGTTTTATCAGTGTTCAGGGACAAAACTATCAGGAGTGCCTCACTTTTTCTTAGCTAGCCTTTGCTGGTAGTTGTATCTTACTGGGACACATTTATATTTTTTTGAAACCATAGCTTGTTGAATTTTTCTATATTTTTCATTTAATGCTTATAGAATTGGAATATCCTATTGAATTAGTCTTAACAGGAGATAAAAATCAACTGTTGTTGTTTTAAGCCCGATAAGATGTCTACCCTTTGCCCTCTGTGAAAGTCAAAGTTGTATATTTGCTTTGTCAGGTAATAGAATAATGCTCTCTATTCAACTGCTTACACCACCACCCCGCCAATCCCCTGCCCCAAAAGAGTTGTTCCTGCTTCAGCTTCTTTTTCCAATGAAGAGAAACTGTTTCTTCTACCACTTTCTCTCATACTCACTGGGTACATACACCACATTTCTAAAATTTTAAAATCTCTATCTTAATTTATGACTGAGCAGGTAAAACTGTTAGGTCAAAAATTCATTGCAACCACTGCACAACTATTAAAATGGTGAATGTCCAGAACACTCAGAATACCAAATGCTGATGAGGATTGGAGCAACAGAAAATCTCATGCATTGTTGGCAGGAATGCAAAATGGGACAGCTACTTTGGAAGACGTAGTTTCCTACAAAACTAAATATACTGTTATCAACACTTCTTTATATTTACTCAAAAGAGTTTAAAAATTAAGTCCACATCCAACCCTGTTCATAGATGTGTATAGCAACTTTATTCATAATTACCAAAACTTAGAAGCAACTAAGATATCTTTCGATAGGTGAATGGATAAATAAACCCTGGTACATCTGAAAATGGGATATTATTCAGAACTAAAAAGAAATGAGGTATCAAGCCATGAAAAGACATGGAGGAAACTTAAATGCATACTACTAAGTAAAAGAAGCCAATCTGAAAAGGCTACATACTGTATGATTCCAACTATATGCCATTCTGGAAAAAGCAAAACTAGGCAGAAAATAAAAAGATCAGTGATTGACAGGGTGCTGGGGGAATGGAAGGGAATGAATAGGCAGAACACAGAGGATTTTTAGGGCGATGAAAATATTCTGGATGATATTATAATGAGGGATGTATGTCATTATACATTTGCCCAAATCCATACAATGTACAAAACCAAGAATGAACCTTAAGGTAAACTATAGACTTTGGGTGATTATATGTATCAATGTAGGTTCATCCTTATTTTGTTTTGTTTTGTTTTGTTTTGTTTTTAAAGTACTGTTCCAGTGAGTGATGTTGATAATGTCAGAAACTATGCGTATGTGCTGGCAGGGCGTATTTGGGAAATCTCTGTACTTTCCTCTTGATTTTGATGTAACCTAACACTGCTTTTTTATTCTTTTTAAAGATTTTTAAAATTTATTTGAGAGAGAGAGTGAGCAAGAGAGAAAGCATGAGCCGGGGGAGGGTCAAAGGGAGAAGGAGAAGCAGACTCCCCACTAATTAGGGAACCCAACATGGCTGGATCCCAGTAGGGATCATGACCTGAGCCAAAGGCAGACACTTAACTAACTGAGCTACCCAGGTGCCCCAAAATTGCTTTAAAAAAAAAAAAAGTTTCCAAATGCATTGTACTAGACTTCTACCTGGTATTCTGCTGAGTTTTCATCTTGAAATCTTGCATTGTACCATTTTCAATTAACATTTTAACACCCTAACTTATTTTTCACTTCTAGCAGTGGGGTAGATTAGATAAAATTTAAAAAAAAAAAAAATTCTCCTAAAAGATACGTAGAGGGGCACCTGGGTGGCTCAGTCAGTTGAGCATCTGACTCTTGATTTCAGCTTGGGTCATGATCTTGAACCCTTTGTCAGGCTCTGAACTCAGCGGGAAGTCTGCTTCAGGACTCTCTCTCTCTCTCCTTCTGCACCTCCCCCTGCTCTGTCTGTCTGTCTCTCTCTCTCTCTCTCTCAAATAAGTAAATAAATCTTTAGGATACTTGGGTAGCTCAGTTGGTTAAGCGTCTGCCTTCAGCTCAGGTCATGATCCTAGAGTTCCAGATTCGAGTCCCACTTTGGGCTCCCTGCTCAGCGGGGAGTGTGCTTCTCCCTCTGCCCTTCACCCTGCTTGTGCTCTCTCTCACTCTCTCTTGCTTGCTCGCTCTCTCTCAAATAATAAAAATAAATAAAATCTTAAAAAAAAGACACCTAGAAATGCGATGGAAATAATGAATATCCTCATGAATAGATGGCTGAAATCATAGGAATATAATGAGAAATCCCCAAAAGCCTAAATTGAAGAGGTAAGTGTAAACCAGAGTGATAAGCAGTAAGCTGAAGTTATAGGTATCTTTGAAAGTTTTATTAGTTATAGCAATGAGTTTGAGCTTTTTAAGCCTATGTGAGACCTAGAAACAAGGCAAAGGGTCCACCCAAGACAGAGTGTTAGAAAACAGATTCCAGAGATGCCTAGGTGGCTCAGTTAAGCATCCGAGTCTTGATTTTTGCCTCAGGTCATGATCTCAGGGTTGTGAGATGAAGACCTGTGTCTACTCTGTGCTCAGCAGGGATTCTGCATGAGATTTTCTCTCTGCCTCCCCCTCGTCCCTCTCCCCCTAAAATAAATAAAGAAATCTTAAAAAAAAAAAAAGGAAAATAAAATAAAACAGATTATAAATAAAGCTGAGGCCCTCTCTCCCTTAAAGGCCATGTCTTTAGGAAATGGAGAGATGGGAAGAAAAATCCAACCACCATTAAAGGGGAAAAACAGGGAACTTTGTCTCAATAAGGCTAAAGGAGAAAGTTTCTCTGAAGACCTTATAACTTCAGTGCTGTACTTCATTGAGTTTTGAGATTCAAATTTAAACTATCCACAAACTAAGAAATTGACATAAAATTTGATACCATTTTAAACCTTGTTCATCAGAGATCTCATTGAATGACATTTGAACAAAGACTTGAAAGAAGTGAGGAATGAAGCCATATGGTATCTGGAGAAAAATGTTAAGAAAGAACTGAGAACTGAGTCCTCTGAGTGAGTCTAGAACCTGCAGTGACTCAGAACTGGGCCATCCTGAGACCTGTAAATGAGTGCTCCTTTCCCATTTCACAGTGTGTTGCCTCACTTTGGGCTCTCAGATGTGTAACAAGTCACTGGTCCATGGGACAGCAATACTGGAGAGCCAAAGAAAGCTTAGAAGTTGGTGACACCAGGTCTACAGATAGAGCAGACCTGAGACATCAGACTTCGGGTTTGGGCTTAGTAGTGACATGACAAGACTGCTTGGCAGGCAATGTTTTCTCAAAGAGCAAGACCCATTGGAACACTTCTGCTGGGCCAGATGTTATAGTATTCAGAGACAGGAAACAGAATGAGGTGTTCTAACATAGGTCCCTTAGGAACTGAAGATTCAAAATATAGAGAAAATGGGAAAAGAAACTATTTGAATGCCTGAGAATTTACCCAAATTGATTAAAGACATAAAAACCATAAGTTCACAAAGTTCAACAGGTCTTAAATTGAGTAAAAAGAATAATAATAAATTCAAACCTAGATACATAGTTAAAACCGCAGATCAGGAAAGACATAGAGAAACATTTTAACAAAATAATTTCAAGTGGTTATTTATCTTGCTTTAAAAACAATAAACGGTTGCCACCACTTCATGGTAAAAATCGCTCAATCCTAAGGTACGCATGATTTTTCTCAAACTGGATCAATCCTGTCTATCTGAACTTATTTATTTATTTATTTATTTGGCCATGCCCAATAAATACATCTTACTTAGTGTACAGACCTTTGTATGTCATGAACATTGCAAACTCCATGTTCTCATTTGTCTTCCAGAGTGCCTTGTTCTCTGCCATCATCACTTAAAGTCCTACCCATGGCCTCTCCTCCTCTTTGGGACCTGCCCTGATCATGCCAGCCTACATCTGTGCTATTCCCTATGTCACACAATCACATAGTGGCTGGCATTGTTTCTACTTATGGATGTGTATCTCCATCCTCAATTGAGGCATTATGTCTTAAAAGGCTACATGCAATGACAATGGATTAAAGCCGTAGTTCTCTAACTCTTGGATCTAACAGACTCATAAAATTTGGGGGAAAATGTAACATTCCTAGCTCTTCTTTTTGCTGAAAATACATTAAAAGCCATCATGTACTATCTATGTCATTTCATAAGAGAAAGGACATTGTAAAAATAAAAATCTAATAAGGACATAATCTCATGTAAAATTCAATAAATTTACCTTAATCTGAAGCTCACCATATTATTCTCATTTTTCTCTCTTTACTAAAAATAACAACAAAAAAATACTGATCAATGGCAGCCCCGGCTGCTTCTAGGCCAGCATTTAGAAATCGGTTCTTTACTGTTAGGTTGTTTCCCCTCCTTCCTGCTGTCAGATTTATGGCAGAGAAAAGATAAATATTCAAATGATCAGATTAAGTAATCAGATCTGAATTTTCTTTATTTTCTCACATTTTCTTATTCTCATCATGGGTCTCGTTTCCCTTCCTCACCCTTCATCCCCTGTCAGGTCAGTGGAGGTTTATGTGAACATATAGGTTACCAACGCAAACAAAATTTTGTCTTTCAGAATTTTTAACTGAAAGCTTTCTGTGCCTCTTTGTTGCAGAATCAGTTTTTACTTGCAACTGTAACGCATGTAGTTAAAGGTGAATTTCAACATCTACTTCCAGCTTTCTTTTGTTGTCTCTTATGTTGACCTTCATTTCTTACTTTTTTTTTCTTTTTTATTGTAACTCTAAATTTATTTACTATTTTCTAGCATTCTCTTTTTTCTAAGTTGGCCTGGTTTTTACTTCTATGCTTTTTTCAGCTATATTTAGATACTTACATAACTTTAATCACTATTTATACCCACAGTTCTTATTTACAAAACATTTACCCTTGTTCACTTAGAATTCATTATTTTTATAATGTTAATTTTCTATTGTTAAAGCAATACAATTATTTAGAGGACATTTTATTTTTTATTTTTTTAAAAAGATTATTTATTCATTTGACAGAGAAAGAGAGATCACAAGTAGGCAGAGAGGCAGGCAGAGAGAGAGGAGGAAGCAGGCTCCCCATTGAGCAGAGCCCGATGCGGGGCTCAATCCCAGGACCCTGAGATCATGACTGAGCCGAAGGCAGAGGCTTAACCCACTGAGCCACCCAGGTACCCCTAGAGGACATTTTAAGCATGTTTTTTAATGAAATAAAATCACTCACAATGCTTACTCCCAAAGATAACCATTGTTAACATTTTGATATATTCATTATATTCCCTTATAGTCTTTTACTGGTCTTAATACCCTCCCCTCTCAGTAGAGAAAGGATTATAAATATGATAACTAACAAAAGAATATCCAGAAATCCTAGATGGAAAATAATACAAAGAGAGAATGTATTTGCCTTATCTATCACTATTGGTCTGTTACCATGATTAGAAAATAAGATAGTACATCAAATCATGCTATTTGACTTTTGAGAATGAAAAAACCTATGACCTAAGGTCCTTGGCAATCAAAATGACCATTACCTTGATCTATTCAATTCTGCTTTTGATGATAGCAGAGGAAATACTTTGGGTTTAACAAGTATTCTAGTAGTGTCCCCATCATGAAAACAGTTTTCTGTTGTTAATAAGTGCTATACTAGGATATCACCGATTATTGATTTCAAAGGTTGCAGTATGCTTGACAGACAATTTGTCTGCCTCTTCTTAAAAGAAAATTTTCTGCATCCCAGAAGCTTCCTATGGAGGTCATGCAAGCCACCTACCCATTTCCTTCAACACTCATGCACATTTATCTCACCGGCCCCTGCCGATGGGGCCAGTTGTCTTCACCAGAACTCTCCAAGCCAAGCCTTACATAAAGTGGCTTTCTTGATTTTGGTTTTTGATTTTCCCAGAAATCAGATTCAGAGAATGAGTTACATCAGAGTGGAAGCCAAGTAGTTATGTAGACTCAGGGCAGGGTTCTCTCCTTAGTCTTGCAGTGGTGACCACACATAGCGAGAAACAGTGACAAAAGGTCATGTAGCCTAAGAAAAAGAAATGTGTTCGTTTTTCTAGATATGATGACTTTCTTATACCAGGCCCACTCTGTTCTCCATAAAGTGTACCTCTTTTTTTTGTCTTGCATTTCTATGCTTCGTATAATATTCACCTCTTTTTTGTTGTTGTTGAGCTATTTTCAGTTTGTTTTCATAACTTGTAAGTTATGACTGAGTGACAGTCCCTAGAAAAAGGAACAAGAGATTCTATCTGGTTGGTAGAAAGATGAATGGAGGTTCAAGAAAACGTGTCAAGGAATTAGGGAGGAGTTGACTAGGGGAGACCAAAAAGAAGAAACAGAACCCAGTGGAAAGAAATCCTGTCTGCACAGACAAAATTTGCTCTGGACTGATACATTCAATAAGAAAATACCTACAAAGGTTGTTTTGTTTGTTTTTTAAACAGTTTTGTTGAAGACAAAGTGCAAAGCTGTCTCCCTGCTATGGGCAGCATCTCAAAACTTAGTTCAGTTCTTTCAGTCTTAAATGAGTTGCCAGAGATTTGGTTGGAGTTATACACAGAATCTGTGGCTCCCTTTCCCTAGTTTTCTTTCTCCTTTTCTAGTATTTTTCCTCCTCTTATCTAGTGGCTGCAGTTGCCCACTGAACCCTGTCTTTTGGTTCTTGAAGTAAGTAAAACTGTGGGTCAGTTTCAGCAATCTCTAGAGGTGCAAACAGGGGCCTGCCCCCAGGCTAAATGTTTTATAAATGGGAAACTTATCAGATTCCTTTCCTTTCTTCTAAGTAGCATCTCACCTCTAAATTCTGCCTGCTTTGTTCCTTCTCCAAAGCCATCAGCTCGTAGTTTTGTTTTGTTTTGTTTTGTTTTAATTTTTTCCCCCAAATTGATGGTTTTTATCAATCTGAGGTTGTCTGGTCTGATAAGAGCTACTTGGCCCCAGTGGAAGCAGAATGCTTCTGCAAGTCTTTTTAAAGCCTAACTTTTCTAGTATTGGGTCTCTCTCTTTGTTTTAATGGCTTAGTCAGATGAAGTGCCTCTTCAAATATACATATGTATCTCTTTTCTAAATGTGTGTATGCCAGAAAGTGGCATTCTATTTCCTTTCCACAAAAAAAGCAACTTGGCTAGCTAAATATGTGTGTCACAACTGGTACTGAGTATTGCAGAGAATATTGGAGAGATAGACAATGAGATGGGAGAAATTTGAATCTAACAAAGCCATGCCATATGATAGCAACAAATTCAAGCTATAAATATGAAAATCATAATTGTTTAACACATTTTAAGACTATGGCCGAAGAAACTCCACATACCCTTTGGCCGATCTAGATAGATCACCTCCCCATAAAGAATGAAGAAAAATAATAGCAAAATATAAAATACAAAGTGAAACCTTTATTAATTAGGACACAGAAAGCAAAACAAAATGGAACAAACATAAACTGAGTACAAGAAAATAATTTAATTAAGGGAGTGTTTTACCAAGGTGGGGGCAGAGTGTAGAAAAGAATGGATGGAGCAGATTCCCAGAGTTAACAAGCCTAGGGAGCCATTTCTACCCCAGATCTGAAGGGCCATGTCCAGGGAACACCTGAGGGAGTCCCTTACGGGTGCTCTGCTAAGTCTGAACAATTCAGAAGGAATGACAGCAGGGAAATAAATACTCCAGTGTCGTTTTGCTCCTGTCCTCCAATCTACTGCAGGTGCTCCTGCTGGCTGAACTCAACTGGAAGCCACGAGATTCTCCAGCCTGTTGATGTAGTCCATACGTATTAGCTTCACAGTGCACACTATGAGGGCACACAGGGTGAAGGAGGGGGAAGGGTGGACTTAGAAGGTAAACAAGAAAAAGACCCCAGTGCAGAGCTTACGAAAAATTTACTGTGGATGAAGGGAGAAAGAACATCATCCTAAAGCAAAATTGAAGGCAGACGTCTGAAAAATATTTGCTATATGAACAAACAGAGCATTTAAAAGTAGGTTTGGTATTTTCAGTAGGATATGAAAAGAAACGTCTCTATGAAACAGAAGCAGAAAACTTGTAAGGAAAGAAAGGGTTAAGATCTAAGTAGAGCTCAATAAAATATTTTTAATTAGATATAGAAACAAATAACAAGAAAAACTGATATGTTCGAAAATCAAACAAATTTTAGTCCATACAGAAAACTCAGCTGATATGGAAAACCTTAAACATAGAAATTATATACTAACATTATATTGATGAAATATAACCAATAAAATGTAAATTCAAGGGCACGGTTAAAAGTAAAAATGAGAAATCCCTGGTGCCAGAAAATATGAGGGAACTTGAACAACGAGTGATATGAAACATATCCCATGGAGCATCTGGATTTAATATGTCCAAAAATGGCTGGATTTTAACAACTTCACTAAGATGCCTGTGCTGGCCATGGGCCTGGTGTCTGGGAGATAGAGTGGAGCTTCCTAAATAAAGAGAAGAATCTGCATGAGTTGTCTCACACTGCCCACTGGTCTTAGGATAGTGCAGAGGGCATCTAATCTCCATGGGTCACTGGAAGAATAGATGTAACCTGAGGGAAATAGAAAACATAAACTTGTGGATGTAATGTCTGAATTTGCACATTTACCCAGTGCACCGAGGGAAGTACAGAGCCAAGATGTTTACCTAGAAACTGGAAAGACACCTTCACAACTTAGGTCACTGAGTCCTCCAATAGGCAAATAACTTCCACTGACAATGAGCTCATTTGTACAAATTTCAGCATATGCAAAGGAAATAAGTAGCCAAAATCAGATCTGGAAGCTACAAAAATAGAAAATTCATATCCCACCAGTCCTTTTAGGCAAATCTAAAAGAGTTATTATAAAAGAGGTTTAAAATATTCAAAGATAAAAGTAATAACAACCAGAATTCAAGAATAAATATAATGGGGAAAAAAGGAGGAGGCAGATATGAAGAAAGAAATGTAAATTATAGAAATAAAGAAAGTAGTTATCAACATTAAAAACTCAAATGTTTAAGCAGTTATGTTGGACAGTGCTAAAGAGAAGGCTGATAAAATGATGCACGAATATAAGGAAATTACTGAGACTGAAGTGAAACCAGATAAAGCAATGGAAATGTGAAAGGTGAGATAGAAATAATGGTATATTCCAATTTATTTCTACTGTAGTTCTAGGACAGAGCCCACAAAATCAGGGCAAAACATTATCTGAGGAGGTGATGTTGGAGAATTTTCCAGAATTGAAGAAAGTATGAATATTCAGTTTAAAAATACCTGCCAAATCCTGATAGAATAATTTGAAAACAAATCCACATATACAGTAACATCTCATCAAACTACAGAACAAAAATGATGACAAAATAATGAAAACTTAGAGAATACAGATCATTGCCAAGTAATGATCACTAGACTGTCAGTTGACTTCTCATGGGCAGTGATACAGGCCACACCCAAATGGAGTCATATCTCCTAATTGGTGAGGAAAAATAATATCTCTTCAACTCAACCTCAACTATCATTTGAAAGTAGGGATAAAATAAACAGTATTTTCAGATACTTTCAGATGGGTATCTGAAAGTATAAATGACTTTATACTTACAGAAAGTGCCTTTTCAGAAGGAAATACTTTACCAGCAAAGAAATGGAATCTGCAAGGAAGGAGTACAGCCGTAGCATTTTAAGGTCCTCATCTTCTCTGGGCAAAAAATATGATGTATATTAATATTAAGCCTTGATATATGTGCATATAACAATTTATAGATAATCTTTAGAATAGTGCTTCTCAACTGAAAGTATGTTTTCCACCTCTGGGATATTTGGCAATGACTGGAGACATTTTTGGTTGTCATAACTCAAGGAGGGGATGTGCTATTATCATCTAGTGAGTAGACATCAGTCATGCTGCTAAGAAGCATCTTACAATGCACAGGACAGGGCCTCACGACAAAGAATTATCCAGCTCAAAAGGTCATTTGTGCCACTATTGAGAAGTCCTGATTCAAATAAATAGGACAGAAAGTATAACTTTGAAACGAGTAAAGGAAAAAGTGAAATAAGAATGTTATCAAAAGTCCAAAGAACTCAAGGAAATAAAGTACTTAATATGATAAAGAAATAAGGTGATAGAAAAGTAATCATCCATATAAGCAAAATAATCTCGCTTAAAAGTCAAATATTCTCAACTTGACTAAAAAGAAATAAAATTTAGCTATTTACAAATTCACATTTAGAACTTGATGGCATGGGAAGTTTTAAAATAGAAGAACGTAAAATGATACTAACAAGGAGAAAGATAATATAAGAAATAGTATTACCATTGGAGTAATAGAATTCAGAGTTAAGGGCATCATTATGTGTAAGTGTGGACATTACTTGATGACATAATAATTGTGAACCTATATGCACCTAACAGTGTAAACCCAGTATATAAAGGGAAAAAAAAAGTATCAAGTAGTTTTTATAGGAACTGATAAATTCTGCAGATAAGTAAGAGGGAATTAAGAGATACAGACTTCCAGTTATAAAATAAATAAATCACGAGAATGAAAGTACGGCATAGGGAATGTAGCTAATAATGCTGTTATAACTTTGTATAGTGACAGGTGGTAAGGACACACACTGTGATGAGCAATTCTTTATGTATATAATTGTCAAATCATTATGCTGTACACCATCACTATGTTTCAATGTTATGTTGAAACTAACATATTGTTAAAAAAAAAGAAAAGTAAAACTGGGGATAATTTGTACAATATTAAAAAGCTTGATCATATATAAAGAGAAAGAAGGAAAATTAAGCTGTCTTCTGTCATGCTTGTATGACAGCAATATGAAATACTGTACAAACATTCATGACTCTGGGCTAGGAAGGAAAGACCTGCTTTGCAACTAATAAGATTTTCCATTTTTGACTGGGTATAATAATGCCTAGAAACAAAACTTAAACTTAGGATTTGTTTTTAAATTCGAAGTGCAGTAGTTTTTCCACTCTGCTGTATGGTGAATATGAGAAAGATGCACAAATATATCACAACTTTAAATACCTCTCTAAAATTCTATGTTTCTGTAGAACAAATGATGAAAAATTTCAGCTCAGTTTTCTTAGATTTAAGTAATGAATGTAAAATATAAATGCTGTACTCTGTATAATTAAACTTCCCCTTCTTTGTCTAACTTTCCTCAAAAACTGTAATCCTTTTCTGCTTAAATATAAAGTTAAAGAAACTTTGAAGAAAAAGGAATTACTACTTACAGACATTATAAAAAGTTGATTGTGGTCAGGGAAATTTCCTATGGAATTCTGAGTAGATCATTTAATTATTTCTTGAGGGAACTGGAAAGTTCCAGAAACTATTCTCAAGCTTTTCTCAACTTCATATGTCCTCAGATAATGGGACTAGATCAAGTCATGCCTAAGTTCTGTCAGATTTAAGTTTCAATTTCACATAATTTTATATATGGATGTAAGACTGCATGTTGATAGGGTCACAAACATTTTATTACTTATGTCAGCATCACTGTGAACTATTAAAAACTCATGTGATGGGGGCGCCTGGGTGGCTCAGTTAGTTAAGCCGCTGCCTTTGGCTCAGGTCATGATTCCAGGGTCCTGGGATGGAGCCCCACATTGGGCTCCCTGCTCAGCAGACAGCCTGCTTCTCTCTCTCCCTCTGCCGGCCGCTCTGCTTACTTGTGCTCTCTCTCTATCTTTCTGTCAAATAAATAAATAAATAAAATCTTTAAAAAAATAAAAATTAAAAAATTAAAAATAAAAAAATAAATGACTTCCATTAAAAAAAAAAAAAAAACTCATGTGATGGGATGCTTGGTTGGCTCATTTGGTTAAGCGTCTGCCTTTGGTTCAGATTATGATCCCTGGGTCCTGGGATCGAGTTCCCCGTCTGGCTCCTTGCTCAGTAGGGAGCCTGCTTCTCCCTCTGCCTGCTGCTCCCCCTGCTTGTGTGCTCTCTCTCTGACAAAAACAAACACAAAAACAAAACAAAAAAAAACTTCATGTGAAACAAATTTACTGAACTGTAAGTTTCCAAGTGAAGTGATAAAAGTAGACTAAGTTTTTAATGAAAATCATGTAAAACTTTCATGAAAGAAAAAAAATCACTTTGGAAAATTATTTTCTAAATGGCATATGTATAATGGCCAAACTCAGTGGAATTGGCAGCTATAGATGTTTGTGGAGGGAGGTAATACTAAATACACTAAAAAGTTAAAGAAAATATAATAATGTGCACTTGCTTTTTTTATTCTTGCTATATCATTTGTGTGATGGTTTAAAGCACACTGTTCATGTCTGGACTTGAAGGACAGAAAATATATTGAGTGTTTTTGCTGTTGTCATTTACTGTTATATCAATACTCCCTCCTCCAACTGAATCAGAGTGTTAGAACACTGTTCATTATGAACTGGGGGAGGAAGGGTTTCTGATAGCAAAGATGTGATGTGATGGTTGTATCCAACTGAAAGAAAAATTATTTGATCTATATTAGAAACTATAACCTTCAAACTACGCATGGGAGTTGGAACAAGGGAGAAAATATTAAGAAACTGCACAAAAATAATATTTCAGACAATAGCTTCCCAAGTGATGTAGTATTTTAAAAATATTGACTCTGTGTTCATATGATTTCAGTATCTATTGGTTCATCCTTAATTATAAGAATCCTTATGAATTTGTATTTGTTTTTACGTTACTGGAAATTCTCATACTACATGTTATGCTATTAAATTATTTTACATCCTACTTAAACTTCTCTAATAAAATGGTAATTCATGTATGTATTTCTGAATCATTGACATTCTCAAGGGATATATGCTAATACCTTGATGAATCTCTCAAATTTTAAAAACATAAGTATAACTGATTTGCTTTTTTACTAACACTTTGTTTTTCCCTGGCATATCCCAACACTAAAAATTAATTACATTTATATTAGCATCTTTCTCTTATTTAATGGGCTATTTTTCGGAAATAATATAATTTTATGTCATATAGGGTAATGTAAAGGCTATGGTATGACAAGTAAAGCATAAAACTGTGTTGTGATTACTCACTGGCTAAGTAAACAATTTGCCAACAAAAACCAGAGTTGGGATGCACAAATAAAATCTATGAGTTGGCAAAACTATAGATTCCTATATGCTCTGTACTTCTTAAATCCTAGTGGAAACTGTGAATGTTGAGTCTTCAAATATCAAAAAGTGTGTGTGTGTGTGTGTGTGTGTGTGTGTGTGTGTGTCTGTTGTGTCTGTATCATGGGTTGACAATTTTTTTGGTAAATGTCCATATATTAAATATTTTCAGCTTATTCATATAAACAAATTTATGTACATTGCAATATGTATAAATACATACACTACATTTATAAATATACATTTATTTATCTACCAATTGCCAAGTATTTCAAAATGCTGTTTTCTCATATTGTAGTATGTTAAATTAAACTTTGTATTCTGAAATAATTGTAGATTCATATGCATTGTACAAAATAATGCAGAAGGACCCCTCTATCTTGTACCCAGTTTTACTCAATGGTAGCATCTTGCAAACTGTAGTACAGTACCACAACCAGAATACTGATATTGATGCAATCAAGGTACTGAATATTTCCATCTCAGTAAGATCCTTTATTTGCGCTTTTATAGCCATAAACACTTTCTTCCCACCCACAAGTCCTTCTTTTTTTTTTTTTAAAGATTTTATTTATTAATTTGATAGTGAGAGACACAGCGAGAGAGGGAACACAAGCAAGGGGAGAGGGAGAGGGAGAAGCAGGCTTCCCACTGAGCAGGGAGCCTGATGAGGGGCTTGATCCCAGGACCCTGGGATCATGACCTGAGCTGAAGGCAGACGCTTAACAACTGAACCACCCAGGCACCCCCCCCACAAGCCCTTCTTAATCTTCGGCAACCTTCAGTCTGTTCTCTGTTTCTAGAATGTTGTTATTTCAAGAATGTTATAATAATGGAAGCCTATGCCATATAAACTCATGGGATTGGTTTTTCTCATTCGGAATAATTTTCTGGAGATTATCCAGGCTGTTGCATGTACCAATAATCTATTCCTTTTTATTGCTGAGCGATATTTCATGGTATGGATTATGGCAAGTTGTTCATCATCCACTGAGGGACATAGGAGTTGTTTCCATTTTAGGGCTATAAGTATTAATGTATAGGTTTTGGTATGAACATAAATCTTAATTTCTCTATGATAAATAACCATGAATGCAGTTAATGGGTTGTATGTTAGTTGCAAGTTTAGTTTTTTTTTCAGAAATTATCAAAATGTTTTCAGAGTGACTGTATCATTTTACATTTCTACCATCAGTGTATGAGCGATCCAGTTTCTCCATGTGTGGTTGTATCTCATTGGCTTACTAATGTTGAACATCTTTTATGTGCTATATGTCTTCCAGTAAAATGGCTCTTCATGCCTTTGCCCATTTCTGGCTGGATGGTTTCTATTTTTACATGAGTTTGGAGAGCTATTTTATATGATGGAGACACCAATTCTTTCTTATATAGATTGCAAATATTTTCTCCCAGTCAGTAGCTCCTTTTCTCATTCTCTTACCAGAAGTTTTCAAAGAGCAATTGAAGTCCAGTTTATCATCTTTTCCTTTCATGGTGATTCTTTTGGTGTTAAGTCTAAGAATACTTAGATCTGGAAGATTTTCCTTTTTGTTTTCTTAAAGTTTTACAGTTTTACCTTTTGCAGTTAAGTCTGTGACCCATTTTGAGTTATTTTTTATATAAATGTGTGAGAATTAGGTTGGGTTTCTTTTGTTTGCTTATTTGTTATTTGCCCCAGGATATCTCATTGGTCCAGGACCTTTGTTGAAATGTTTTTTCCCTCCACTGAACTGCCTTTGCACCTTTGTAAAAAATCAGTTGGGCATTGTATTCTATTCCTGGGTTCTCTATTCTAGTCCAGTGATCCGTGTATCCGTGTATCTATCCCAATATCAACACACAGCATTTGCGTTATTATAGCTATATAATAAGATTATATAATAAGATTCATATATAAGATTCATATAAGATTATATAATAAGATTATATAATAAGATTCATAAAATAAATTGGAAAGCATTCCCTCTTCTTCTGTCTTCTGGAAGAGTTTGTGTAGAATTGGTGACACTTCTTTAAACACAAACATTCAATAGAATTATCCAGTGAAACACATGGGTTCTGGGATTTCTGAAAAATGTGTTTAAGTTACAAATTCAATTTCCTCAATAGCTACAGGGCTATTCAAATTATCTACTTCATATTGAGAAGTTGTGGCAGTTTGGATTTTTCAAGGAATTGGCCCATTTGATCTAAGTCGTCAAGTTCATGTGTGTAAAGTTGTCTTACGTCCCTTTGTCATCCTTTCGATGTCTACAGGGTCTCTGTTACTGATATTTCTCATCAGAAATACTGATATTTTCTATTTCATTCTTGATATTGGTCATTTGTATCCTCTGTTTCTTTTTCTTCTTCAGTCTTCCTAGAGATTTGTCAATTAGATTGATCTTTGCAAAGGACCAGATTTTTATCTCTTCGATTTTGTGTATTGTTTTCTTGTTTTCAATTTCATTGATTTCTGAATTCCGTTAGGCATTCTTTTAGCTTTGTTCTGCTAGTAACAGATTCTCTTAGTTTCCTTTCATTTGAGAATGTCTTGATTTCTTCCTCATTACTGAAGAATATTTTCACTGAACAAGGGTTTCTGGGTTGATATTTCTTTTCTTTCAGTATGGAAAAATATGGTTCTAGTTGTTCTGGCTTGCATGATTTCTGATGAGAAATTCACTGTCATTAAAATTACTTTTCTCGGGACTCCTGGCTGGCTCAGTCCGTTAAGCGTCCACCATGATCTCAGGGTCTTGGGATCAAGCCTCCTGTCAGGCTTCCTGCTGAGCAGGGAGTCTTCTTCTCCCCTTCTCCCTGCCCCTCCCCCTGTTTGTGCTCTCTCTTGCTTCAAATAAATACATAAAATCTTAAAAAAATAAAATTACT
The DNA here is from genome assembly GCA_028534135.1 of Potos flavus. Lineage (NCBI taxonomy): Eukaryota > Metazoa > Chordata > Mammalia > Carnivora > Procyonidae > Potos > Potos flavus. The sequence goes on along the minus strand of CM052898.1, from coordinate 94,685,901 downwards.
TTTCTCTCATAGGTAAGGTGTTGTTTTTCTCTATCTGCTTTCAGTTTTTTGTCTGAAAAACAGACAAATTTGGCACAGATTTCTTTGGATTTATTCTGCCATAGGGCCATTCATTTTCTTGAATCTGTAGGTTTATTTCTTTTGCAAATTTAGAAAGTTTTAAGCCATTATTTCTTCTTTACTTTTCAAGCCTTCCTTCTTTTTCCTCTTCTTTGGGTAATCTGGTAACATGAGTGTGAGATCTTTTATTATCATCCCATAGGTGCCGGAGGCAGGCTCTGTTCATATTTTTTTTTCTGGTCAATTTTTTTTCAATTATTCAGGTTGAGTAATTTCTGTTGTTCTACTTTCTAGTTCCCTGATTCTTTCTTTGCCCCTTCCTTTCTGCTCTTCAGTCCATCCACTGAGATTTTTCTTTTGGTTACTATATTTTTCCATTCTAAAATTTCTATTTACTTCTTTATATCTTCTATTTCTTTTTTTTAAATATATTTTTTAAAGATTTTATTTATTTATTTGACAGAGAGAGAGAGAGATAACAAGTAGGCAGAGAGGCAGGCAGAGAGGGAGAGGGGGAAGCAGGCTCCCTGCTGAGCAGAGAGCCTGATGCGGAGTTCTGATCCCAGGACCCTGAGATCGTGACCTGAGCTGAAGGCAGAGGCTTTAACCCACTGAACCACCCAGGCGCCCCTTATTTCTTCTGTTTGATGAGAGTTTTTATTTCTTTGCTGAGGCTTCCAATTATCATTCATTTCGAGCATGTTCATAATTGTAGAGAACGCACACAGATCCACTGTAAAGGGAGATTGCATTTTGGCACCTGTGGAACAGATCTAGAGAGCAAACAGTCCTAATAATTTCAGGATGTTAGGGCTCTCCCTATCCTCCTGAAACAAATGTGTTTAAATGTATCACTGGGAATTTTGTAGTTTTGTAGTTCTGTAGGGGAGCTGGGTATGAATTAGAGCAAAGTGTATAGAAAATTAAACTAATGAAAAAAATAAGATGATTATAACCTCCAGAGAAAAGAAAAATTATACACAAGATAAAATGTCTCGTAATATACTGCATGGCTCAGTTGTGAGTATTTTCGTTATAGTTTTATTAATGAATACTGGTTTCACCTAAATTATGATATTTAAAAGATAACGGAGGTCAGTGTGTTTAAGGGGATGGTCTTTGGAACAATGAGAATTCAATGGAATTAAATCCTCATTCTTATTAGTAGTATGTCAATGTATAATATCTAAAATGAAAACAGAATGATAACTATAAGCAGTTATAAGGAATTTTGAAGGTAAATAGAAGAATGGTTAAGAGAGTTAAATGTGTTTCACTCTTAGAAGTGGGAATTTGAGGTGGTAATGACAGAGTGGAATATACAACTGTGATTTAGTTGTTGTTGTTATAAGCCTGTATGATTCTAACAAAATTAAGATTAAATGTTTGAAAACTATATAGATTTTAACTCACATTTTAAGTGTACTCTCCTACTGTGGGAGCCAGTAACTAATAAACCTTTGAGTGACCCTAAGTGTATGCTGTTTGTATTTAGAAGGACTCCTGAATTATGAACCACTTTTCAATGGTTGCAAGTTGAACAAAAATATTTACGTTAAAAATCCCATATTATTCTGTAAACTGGTAAAAAGTCTTTATAAACTTTTGAAAGACTTTCAAGTAAAATCTTCAAAGTTTCTCTGCTCCAATTTCTTTGATATCAAATCTAAAAAAAAAAAAAAAAAAGGAAAGAGAGAGATACTTTTAATAAACTACATCAATGAAAGATTGTCACAGAACAAACCTGTAAAAGTTTTAAAGATTTCCTTGTCCTGCCTATAAGGTTCTCTTTCCCCTTGACTGAATATCCTCATAAATGCCTTTCTGGCTTCTCTGTGACATTCCTTTATGTCAAAATCTGCTGAAAGTAAAGGAGACGATCTAACTAAATCATACCTTAGCATACATTGAAGTCTTCGCTTCTATTAGGGAATTAAGCTGTTGTGCTAGTGTAATAAAGCCAAAATCTCAGTGGCTTGACACTCAGTTTCTTTCTCGGTCCCACCGCTTTATCATTTACGTTCCCAGCAGCTTATAGGCTTTGAAGGGCAAATTTAAAAAAATACTTCCCTTGTAGAAAAGAGGACGTTTTATTGGATTTTGTGACTAGAGCAACTGCAGGATCCCCATACTACAGACAGATACTGAAAAGAAGACTGGGTGTTAGTGTCTTATTGGTTTTAAAGGCATATAGCTAATTTCCAGCCATGGCTGCTGTCCTAGTTCAGAGATTTGGACATGCTTAGTCAAGGATTACCCAGCATCTGCCTGGAACATGGCATTTCATTGCACAGACTAATGATTTGTTGCCATTTCAAATGGGTGTTCTTTAAAAATTTGTTTAATATTTGTTTAGTGGGGACAGGAAAGGCCCAACTTTTAAACTAATGAACTGCCCACCTATTTATTTGTGTTTAAACTATGCAATGTATTTTATGTACTGAGCATTATATGGTGGTTCATTTATTTGGAATTATCTTTTATTTTATAATTTTTCTGTTACTCATAGCTTATGGAATGTTATTAATCTCAATTGCTAAGGGGAGAAGTAATGTCTATAACTACAGTCTTGTTCAAAATACATTTTCGAATGTCCTTTTTGTGACATCATTTGAATGACATCATTTGAATGTCCTTTGCTTGCTCTCATGGCAGAAAAAATATGTTCCCTTCTTCTCTCTTGTCATTATTCTCTGCTTTTTCTTCTTCTTCCTCTGTTTTTAACATTTTGTAAGTTTCAGCTGTATAGCAGTGTTGATTTGATACATTTATATATTTCAATATCATTACCATCCAGTGTTAGCTAACACCTCCATCAGGTCACATAATTATAATTTCTTTTTTGTGGTGAGAACAATTAAGATCTAGTCTCTTAGCAACTTCATAATACAGTATTGTTGGTTATAATCACTAAGCTGTGCATAGATCTCCAGGACTTAGTCATCTACTGGTTGCAAGTTTGTATCCTTAAACATCTCCTCAACTTTTCTTTCAAAAGTTCCTGAACTAGTTGCCTTTTTAGAAGGCACATTGAATGTTTAAAACTGAGCTGATACATCCTGGTGGCTCCTGGTCATTGCACTGTGCACGTGTGATTTTTAGCTGGAACCTTCTGCTGATGAGGACTGCCCACTGTTGGCTGGCCTTCAGCGGGCTGGTCTCTGAGTTGAGGGTTGGCTTGCCCGCCGTTGTGACATGTGCGTGGCAGACCTGCTGTGTGATTTGCAGAACCATCAAGCAAGGTAGGGTGGTCAGGAAGGAGTGTTTTGAAACCTGTGTCCACTTGAGGGCACTGTCTACTTCAGTGGGAGTATAACCAAATTCCATTCTGGCAGCTATATAAGGAATTCTATGAGGAAAGCCCAGTAACTTGGCACCATTGCCTGATTTGCTACAGTGGAACTTGAGAACTCTTTACTGGTGTGGTCTCAGGTAGCTTCCTGGCTGCCGGCTCAAGTGTGCTTTCCCATCCAACTTTACTGATGCTGTGACTAGTGGTATTCCCCACCCCTTCCTCTCAATACCGTCTTCTCTAAGCTTTATTTTTTGTAATCTTGGACATTTTTGCCATGTAGTGTATCTTTCATGAGTATATTAAATCAGATGAGAAGAGTGTTTCAGACTATACCATCATGTAAAATGGGCCTAACTATAATTGTTTTTCCAACATTTATTGACACTTCCGTTGTTTTTAATATAGTCCCACCCCTTCAGAATAAGCAAAACTCAACATACCTTAGGGTTAAATTGCATAATCTATAGACTCAAAGCAAGTTGAAAAACGTTATACTTATATGGCATTTTACAGTTTATAAGGAGTTTTTCATTGTGGAAACAATCTTGCCCTGCAAACAATGGCAGAAAGAAAGAAAAAAAAAAGACTGGAGGACTCTGAATATGGACACTGGTTGGCTTTCTTCTCAGTAGCTAAAATAAAATACACTTTGGCAAACAAAGCCAAATTTATTTATTTTCTTGTCCAGTTTACACTGGAAATTTGTGTTCTTCCTAGGGATGGATGTACTTTGATTCTGTGATTGTGTGTGTGTGTGTGTGTGTGTGTGTGTGTGTGTGTGTATGAGAATTAATTATCTTAGCTTTAGGTTAAAGATCCATTTTATTTTAGGGGTGCCTGGGTGGCTCAGTTGATTAGACATCTGGCTCTTGATTCTGGCTCAGGTCAGGATTTCACTGAGATTGAGCCCCATGTTTGGCTCGGTGCTCAGTGGGGAGTCTGCTGGAAATTCTCTCTCTCTCTCCCTTTGCCCCTCCCCCTGTTCGCACTCTCTCTCTCTCTAGAATAAATAAGTCTTTTAAAAAAATCCATTTTTATTCTCATTCTGTTTTGTGTCACATTTTAGTTATTTCTTGGCATTAACGGAACATAAATGGTACCAGACCCATAATTACTTGTAATTCCCAAGTTGTTCCCTTGACCACATGGATGGTGGCAAGATGAGATAGGGAGATACAAGTTCTTCTTCACTTCCGATCCCTTTGACATATTTAAAAATATGTGTAGTACAGGTTATCAAATTCATAACATTTTTGTGAAGATGGGATTGTTTTATATCATTGGTTATTTCTTTACCCATTATATCTATTTTTGAACACTTGGAAGTCTAGCTAATTTGAAATATTTCATTTTTGAAAGATTAAAGATGTTTCAAGTTCATATTATGTCACATGGTATTAAAATGTTTCAATGTATTTATTCCCATGGAGGAACACTGGGCTAAGAAATACAATACAATTAATAAGACAATGCATATATGGACTATATCAAGATGGAACATCCCATAATTGATTGTACTTAATGCCTTAGTATTATTGGCAGGAAATGATTACTAACCTTCTTTTTTTAACTGAAGGAAGTTTTTTTTTTTCCTGACTAAGTGGGTGTTAATATATTAAAAAATGAATAAAATATTAATTTAAACCTGCAAAGAAACAAAATATTTTTACCTTTCCAAAAGTGTTACAAGTCTATTTTATTTATTAGGTATACAAAATTAAGATAAAAACATACTAAGATCTAAATAATTAAAATACTAAATTTTGCCAGAAATGTAAAAAGTAAAAATGAGTCTTTCAAACACACACAAACATATTAAAGGGAGTTCGAGTATTTGGAAAAATTTTAGGCAAAGGGGTTTTAGGTAAAGTGGCTTTAGGAGAAATGGTCTATTTCTGTGACTATAACCTTAAAATTTCTAAATCTATTATAACATTTGTTCACATATATGTAACTATTGCATATAACTATTCAGAAACATATTTTTACCCTCCAGCACATTTCTAAGCATTTATACTGTAATGTATATATATGTTTACGTATGTGCTTATATCATGTCTAGATACGTAAATATCCAGTATCTGTTGTTATGGAAATATTGTGTAACAAACAACCACAAACCTTAAAGGCATTAAACAACACGCATTTATTTATTCCACACCAATGTGCTCAAGTGCTGGTGGCTGGGCTTGCTTTTTCTCTTGCAGTCGGCTGGAGTGATGAAGTCATTCTGCTGATTATGGCTGGCTCACTCACAGGCTGGGGAACTCGTGCTGGCTGTAGGTCAGCCTTGGCTGGAAGAATTGGGAGGATATGGTTCTATTTTATGTGTCTTTAAACCACCAGCAGACTAGCCTGGCCATGTGCAGAGCTGGTAGCAAGGCAAGAGCAATGGTAGACAATTGCATGCTCTTTTTTTTTTTTCAAGGCCTGAATGTACCAACACGACCAACATCCTACTGAGAAAAGCAAAATTACATAGCTGAATTCAAAATCAAGGAGTAGGGAAATATATGCCATCTTTTTTTTTTTTTTTTTTGAGATAAGACATGCAAAATCATATGGCAAGGAATGTGAATGGAGAGGTAAAGAATTGGAGGCATTAATTCAGTCAATCTACTGAAACTTTAATATTTGATTTTTAAATAAGACTCAATCGAATTAGGAGTTTTTATAATTATAACTGAGACAATGACTATAGTGAAAAAAAAAAAGAAAAGCCTTGAAATTTTCCTTTGTGTTAAGATAACAATTTTGCTTGAACAAATATTTAAATTTTTTCTTTTAATTATAAATAAGTAAATGCAGTTAATGAAGGTGGAATTGAATGTGTCCTAAAAGGATTTGAAGGTAAATGGTAAGAAGTAGAGAGGAAAATATTAAACACGATGTGTGTGATGGCTTTCTAGAATTCTGTGACATTACTCTTCCTTTTTCACTTGTAATATATCTTGTACTTCTCTTCTCCCCTCAAGTTCAGACATCATAGAAACACTTAATGGCACTTAAAGCTGCACCAGGCCAAAGAAAACAAATGAACAAGCTAAAACAAATGGATTTCACTTCCAAATTCAAAGCATGAGACTGGGAAAAGAATTCAAGGGTTTGGAAAGGAGTCCTGGCACTGAGCCATTTAAAGGGGTTTTGCCTGGGGATTTTAGGCCTATATAAGATATACGAGAGTAGGAGGGGGAAGAGAGTATAGATCAAAGCTGTATAATCTAAATCATGAAACTGCAGAGATGGAATATAATGAAGTGAAACTGGTATCCAATTAGACATACAGGCTTAGTTTCTCAGAACAAAGGAGTTTGAGTCTCACCCCTCTAATGCTTGTTATTGTTAAATATTTGTAGGCTTCACAGGCAATGCTGCAATTATCCCTCTCAGTTATTAAATCCACTCTGCATTAGTAATACTTTTGGAAGCCTCATGTGCTGAAGTTGCTTCCCCTTGGAAAAGCATGCTTTCCTCCCTAATGCCAGCTTAAGAAAGAATAAAGATAAGTAGGAAAAAAAAGACTGAAAGAGGAAATATTCAAAATGTATCTGGAATATGACTTCATTGTAAAGAAGGGTGTTCTAGGAGACAAGAGAAAAACATAAAGTACGATTAAAAACAAAGGAGAAAATTCATAAATCTCTTATAAGTTGTAAACATGAAGAATATTTGAAAAGCTCTGTCTTGACTGCTGGAATATTTTGTACTCAGATTGTAACCATGAGAGATGGTTTCTAATTAATTGGTCTGAATCATTTGTTCTTGGGATTCTTCTTAGATCCATGCAGTTATTTTAGGAAAGAGAAAAAGTTCAAGGGACCAATAGATAACAGAGATAACGTAAATCTGAATTTGTTAGCACATACTTTTAAAATCCACACCTCCTATGATTTAAAAACCACCTTCAACAACTGGTTAGGCAGTGCATTCCACTGTCTGTGGTCCTTAACATTTTTGAGATAAAGATCTCTTGAGAGGCTAATCTAGACTCTCTTTCCTTGGAACATTCAGAGACCAGTTATTTTAGATACACTTCGTAGAAAGGAACTAATGGTTTTTAGTTCTATTGAAAAACAGTATAACCCTGTTGAGTTTAAAGACATAAAAGCATGCACAATGTTGCTAATAATAAATGAGATGACCAAATGGAGCATGTTTACAGTAATAAAATAATAATAATAATAATAATGATAAATTGGTATAATGCTTTATAGCTAAAGCATTTTAGGTATATTATGTGAATTGATCTTCAAAACAACACTGTTAGTAATATTTTTATCATCATTATTATTATTTTATGATTAAAACTACTGAAACCTCAGTACAAACAATTCAAAATCGCATTAATCAGCAGAGGTGGAACATGAATTGAGGTTCTCTATTTTAGGGGCTATTACTTAGACCACTCTTTTTCTGTCCAGTGCACTGCATATATTCCTTGTCTGTGGAATATATGGGTCCCACCTCACAAAAAAGTGCTGCGAGTGAATGGATTTTTTAAAACCAAGAAAATGCCCCAGTTAGTCTAGAATCAATAGATATTCATCCTTGTGACTTCTATATAAATATCACTTTAGAGATGGCCAATAATTCATATTTAAAATCGGGTGGGTTTAATGAAAAATTCAGGTGAATTTAACTACATTAAGGGCATTTTATGAAACTAGTGGTCCACTCAATTTTGGAGCCCTAGTATACTGGAATTTCTCTTCTCTGTAGCCCTAGATCCAACCAGTAGGAGAGTGTGCTTGGTATCTAACCAAGTCGTGCTCTAGAAAATTCCTTTATGTGGGGGTGCCTCACCCCCATATACCAGTCATCAGACTCAGTTTCTGAAAAGAAGTATAAGGAGCACATAAACAAATAAACAGTCCTGATTTCAGTAAGAGCCTTCTATCTGAGCCCTACAAGCCTGCTTTTCTTTCCTGGTAATCTAAACAGAATATGACCTCTTTATAATTCTATCTCAAGTTATCTTCCTGGTTCTTCATCTTTGGTGTTCACCTGTGCACTCAAGGATTTTCTACATGCTTCTACCTAATATAGAAAGAGAGCAAGGAAGTGAAAGAATCCTGTCAGGGTTGATAACTTTTACATTTTGTCTGTAACTATAATCTCTATAACTGTTTAGTCTTAGTACTAGAGTTAAAGGGAATTAACATTCATCACTAGTTGTTATTTTGTGTGTGTGTGGTGTTTTTGTTTTGTTTTGTTTTATTTTTCTTTTTTCCACTTTGTCTCCATTTATTTCTTGGGTAGCTAAAATTTACTCTTGAATGGTTTCTTTGAGAAGAATTCCTAGGCACTATATACCCTGAGTTTTTGCATGTTGAAAGTCATTGTTTTTATTCTTACATGAGAATTTGGGTGGTGGTAAAATTACTGAGACACTCTCTGTCTTTGAGAACATGGTAGACATTATTCCACTGTCTTCTAGGGTTCCTGTGGAGCTTTTGGAAACTAGCCTCATTTACCATTTATAAGTATCTTAATCTTTACACTTATATATTTAAAGGATTCTTTCATTACCTTTAAAGTCCAGTGATTTTGTAATAAAATTGGTCATTCTATATCCATTTTTTCCTGAGACAAGCTGTGCTCTGTCTCTGGGTTTACCATTATTCCTTTTATTTTCTAGGAAGTTTGCTTATGTTTTGTTGGTAATTGTTATATTTCATTATTTTGATTCTCACCTTTAGGGAAACCATCTATGTATATGTTTGATTCTGTAGCAATCTTTTTTTTTTTTTCCTGTAGTCCTCTTTGACTCTTTGTTTTTTTGTTTTGTTTTTGTTTTAACTCTTTATTTCCATTCCATTTTGCTTTCTGTCCTTAATATTATGCTCCATGTTCCTTGCCATATTTTTGGGATAATATCTTTAAGATTATGTAATTCTGTAATGTCCTATGTAATTATGCCAGAGTAGCCTCCATTTCTGTAATGGTTTTACTTTTTAGTGGGCTCCTTTCCTAAGCTCTTCTGGTTTGTGTTTCACTCCTTTGTTACATAGTCTCATGTTGTGTAATCTTTTGCATTTTTTATTTGAGTAGTTGCTTAATGTAACCAACCCATTCATTTAAATTTTAATTTAAGACAATATTTTTTGTCATCTGCTCTGTGGCAGTATTATTTTGCTGAGGGTCCATTGCCATTTGCTCTTCCTGTTTCTTTTCTCCTTCATCTGATACTATATTTGATGAGAGCCAATTCTGATTAGTTTTTGACCCTGTGTTATCTTCGAGTGAGGTTCTCATCCTGAACCAGTTATTTATAGGAGGTTCGTTTATAGGACTGGACAGTTTCTAGTGTGGTTGGGTTGTTCTTTACACTACCCAACATAAATGAACAGCTGTGGGTCTGCCTACATTTATATCACTATCTTTTGCTCTGCTTCACTGACTAAATGCTTCCTAAAAATGTGGCATGTCAGTGGAATTCTCTTCTCAGCCTTACCCTGATATTTTGTTGCCATATTAGTTCATGGAAGTTCCCCCCAGTTAGCCCACACATTCTGATGTTTCAGTGGAGATCAAGATACTGATTTATGATCCCCAACCTTGGGAATTCTGCCAGGTTGGTCTGTGCTCTGCAGCCAGAGGTATCCATCCTTCCCTGTTGTTTACTTTCCACCATTTTGCCTTCTCTGAATTTGGAAGTCCTTATGCGTATTATTATTATTCTGATTCACAGATGCATCTCCTATATTTATAAAAAGTAAATTTTTAAAATATTTCTTACTCTATTTTCTAAGATAGTACTGCCTTTTATATTTGGGCACAAAAGGTGATTTTTTTAAGGCAATTTTAAAGTTATTATCCAAAAGCATTGGGAAACCCTTACAAATTTGAATTAGTTTTTCAGTGTAAATAATACTTCCATTCTTGAAAACATAACACTTTTGTGATAGGAAATGTCACAAGGAATCCTTATAAAATATAAGATCCCACATGATAACCCGGATCAATTCGTTCATTTAATAAAGAAGAATTATATCTAGAAAACTTTTTTTTAAAGATTTTATTTATTTATTTGACAGAGATCACAAATAGACAGAGAGGCAGGCAGAGAGAGAAGGGGAAGCAGGACACCTGCTGAGCAGAGAGCCTGATGCGGGGGCTCCATCCCAGGACCCTGAGATCATGACCTGAGCCAAAGGCAGAGGCTTTAATCCACTGAGCCACCCAGGCACCCCACATCATTATCTAGAAAACTTAACAGATTATGAAATTGAAACAAGTTAAGAATCTAATGATATCTTGACTAAAATAGTTGACAGTGGGAGAAACTTCTCAGTAATTGACTATGCTGGACTTAGACTTCTGCAGTGCTTTTAAAGATTCTTAGTTAAAAAGGGCTTTAGATCTTTTATGATGGTATCATGATAAATACTCAATTTTTGCAGTGAGAGAAACAATTGATTTTTCCTCAACATTGTCAGGGATGTATCCATGACTAAAATCGTATTAAAAGAGTATTTGAAGCAGAAGTATGTAAGAGAAAAATGGCTAAGTTTTTAGAGATGAATGTATATTTTCAGAGGAAGGATTTGTCTGTATCACAAGTAAATGGGGTACATGTGAGGGTGAGCCTATATGAGGGCTAGAGACTCTGCCTTCCAGGTTCCTGTGGTTCAGAGTTCTCGTTTGGCTCAGATTTCTGCCCTCCTAGTAAGAAGTATGGATCCATCTACCTAAATACTTATTGTACATTCAAAGGGGGTTGTGCATCTGAAATATATTGTGTACTGTAACATTGAAAGATACCATAATTACACTTGAAATGTTTGTTTAGTTTCATCATCCTATAATCAGAAACAACAATTTTACCATACCAGTCTGGCGGTGACCAATCTAGTCACCAATCTGGTGGTAACCAATCTAAAGGGACCACAAAATATATTTGCTGAAGTTAAAAATAAATGATTAAGTTTAAAAAAAAAAAAATCGAAGACATGTTTATAGAAGATTCACAGACTGATAGGATTTTCAAAATAAATCTTTGTTAGTTTTTACCCAGTATTCTGTCCTCTTCATGGGTATTAACAAATTTTTTGTGATTTCTTTTTTGGTTGTTCTTCATAACGTTTATGGCATATGAAATGTTGCTGGTCTAATTTTTTTCAGATTTAATATGTTACTTTTGTTTTAGAAAGTTTATAAATTTTCTCCAATTGCCTGAAATCTCTTCAATCTTATATATATATATATATATATATATATATATATATATATATATATATATATGCTATACAGTGGCTCCATAATGCTTTTGATCAGAGAGGGATTAAAAGGGACTAAAAGAATGTTTATATTTAATAACAATAAGAAAGGTCCCAACTATTTATACATAAGGTCTGTATATTTCCAGAACACTTTATCTTTCCTATCTTTTGAAGTTCATGTTTCCTGACCTTACTGTGATAAGATTTTATTTTCTATTTTTACTCCTTCTTTGTAATCTGCCCTACTTTGCCATGTGTTCTTGTCTGTATGCTCCTCGGGGCCCTATAGCCAGCTTCTGTTATCATCTGCAAGACTAGAGGTGAGAGTACCTATGATTTATTTGTACCCTGTAGTGCTTGGTATGGTGCTAATTCAAAAAAGTGCTTTATAGACATATGCGTGCTTTTGATCACTGTATCTTAGCTTTTCTAGTGATGGAAGACCCTTAATGGGTTCATGCTTTTGGTATGTTTTCTTCTCTACTACTCCCTTCCCAGTTTTACTACACATAGGACTGCCTCTTCTTTATATCCCTTTCTACTGATAATTATTTTTCTACCCAACTCCTTTAGACAACATATCTCATCACACCCTCATATGATCTTATTCTGTAAAATCCTAGGCTACCCAAATCTTATTTTGTTTAACCATTATTTTTGGATGTGCTGTTACTTCTTTTTCTAGTATTATTCACTTTCTTTTTTTCGGCACTGTAGTGGTCTTAGAGTAAAAATAAATTTATAAATCCATATTCTTCTGAGAACTCTAGCCCCCTTTAGGTTCCTTACATGTACTCTTGGATTGGCTTGAATGGTCCATGCGTCTTTTTTCTACTTTTCTCCTTAATTTGTCTACTAACGGTTGTAATAGCTCCTCTTTTTGCTAACTCCAAAGGAGCAGCTTTGCTTACCATGCCCCCTAAAGATTCTGCTGCTATTCCAGGTCTATATAATTGATTTCTGAAGTTCCACATCAAGGATACTGCTGTGTGTATCACGTGCATACTACCGCATCCCTGATGAGGCATTCATGAAGTTTCCTATTGTTGCTACAATGATTGGTCTCATCTTCCATTGCTGGAGAAACTAGAACCATTATAGGGAATGACTTGTACTTGCAGTTTGGTTTTTACCCTTTTAGATTTTACATTATCTTTTATTGCAGTCTGGCCTGGCTTAAAAAAAAAAAAAAAAAGTGGATAAGAAACATCATGCTATGCTCAGCCCTACCCTGATAATTACCCTATGTCCAGTCTAGTCCCACGTCAGAATGTAAATGTACTCAAAGACCGATGGCTTAAATGTAATTTTCTCTTTTAAAAAATTACTAATGAAGCAACGTGGTGTTATAAAAAACTAGAAATGTACCATTTAGTTCTGAACACAGAGGATAAAACACCATTCTCCCCAATTATTTTTCTCTGAGTGCTTCCTCTTTGTTTAGAATATGGGATGAGAGGCAAAACATTTACCTCCTTTGAGGGTCATCTGTGCTTAAAATAGAGCTCTGAAAATAGGGAATATGTTATGTATCGCAATGATAAAATTAATTCTTATATGCAGAAACTTATTTGAAAAAACATTAGTATGGACAAAGCATTTTCACAAATTCAGTACCTTTGTCTATTAGTTTGACACAATCATGGCTAATGGATTGACATAAATGCCTTTATATGTATGCAAGAAAGTTTAGTTTCTCTCCATTGATTGCAACATAGAAGAAAAAGAAAGGAAACCCAAAGAAAGGAAACTGTGAGAGATTGCTGATCAAGCGCTCATAATACTAGAAGCTGGGGACATACATCTAAATCCAAAGAAAGGTTATGTAAGCTTCTCTTGCCTGCCTTTCTTTAGGAATTAGATAGATCATTTTCTGCCTTAAATTTCAACAGTCAGCCCTGGACAAATCAGAGTAAAAAAAATGACAATTTTCAGACCTCCTAAAGGTCATGGGCACACCCAATATCTATGGAGACTGAGGATTTTTTTTTTTAAGGGTTTTTATTTATTTGAGAGAGAGAGGGAGAGACAGAGAGAGTATGAGCAGCAGGGGTGGGGGAGGGTGGGGGAACAGGCAGAGGGAGAAGCACACTCCCCACTGAGTGGGGTTCCATCCCAGAACCCAGAGATATTGACCCAAGCCAAAGGCAGAAGCTTAACCAACTGTGCCACCCAGGTGCCCCAAATATACAATTTTGAACCGAAATTTTATATTATATAATATAAATATATAAATATAGAATATATAATACATATAATTATATATAAATATAAATATATAATATATAAGTATATTATATATAAATATAAATATATATAAATATATAAAAATATATATAAATATATATAATTATAATATATATAAATACATATATATTCACATGTTTCATGCTTCCATTAGTTTCATATTAAATAAAATTATGGAGAATTTAAAGTAAAAGTCCAAGAAAATAGCCAGTAGGTTAAAAATATTTATTTGCAAATCAATCAGAGAAAGACAATTATCATATGATCTCTGTGATATGAAGAATTTAAGAGGCAGGGCGGGGGTCGTGGGGGGTGGGGGAGAGAAATGAAACAAGATGGGATCAGGAAGGAGACAAACTGTAAGAGACTCCTAAACTCATGAAACAAACTGAGGGTGGCTGGGGGATAGGGGTTAGGGATAGGGTGGCTGGGTTATGGACATTGGGGAGGGTATGTGCTATGGTAAGTGCTGTGAAATATATAAGCCTGATGATTCACAGACATGTACCCTGGGGCAAATAATACATTATGTGTTAATTAAAAAAAAAATATTTATTTGCCTTGAGAAGTTTGGAAGCATTTTTTTCAGCTGCTACACTGTTAGTCACTTTAGGCCTCTCTTTATTCTGTTTTACAATTCAGGGTTTAAAAAATTATCTTAGAATTTATCTTCATTTGCAAATTGGGAGGTTTAGTTATTGAAAAATCATCATAAAAGGAGCAATTTCAGAACTTCAAGCAGACATTTTTAATGTGGACCATTTGTCTCTGATATCAATTTTATCTGATTACTTTATTACATATGCATGCTACAAGTGACAGATAGTTTTAATATCTCCATGATTAATAGAATATTCTTCTTAGATTCTCCTGCAGAGAAGAAGATCATAATGAAATATTGATAAAGTTCTAAGAACAGCAAAATTGTCATGATACTTAGGGAAGTCTTTAAAACTGAGATTGTATTTTCTCTGACTAAGCTGGTTGGGTATTTTACAGCTAAAGAATCAAATACTCTGTTGATTTTGTTATGGAAAAATCATCTCATGAGATTTCTGTGTCAAAAAAAAAAGGTCTTTCCAAACCATAAGAGACTCCTAAACTCATGAAACAAACCGAGGGTGGCTGGGGGGTAGGGGCGGGTAGGGATAGGGTGGCTGGGTTATGGACATTGAGGAGGGTATGTGCTATGGTAAGTGCTGTGAAATGTGTAAGCCTGAGGATCCACAGTCATGTACCCTGGGGCAATAACACATAATACATTATGTGTTAATTAAAAAATAAAAAAATAATAAAAATTTAAAAAAAAAGGTCTTTCTAATGATCTTGGTTTTCATGAACTTTGTTCATATTTGACTGAATAAGATTAAATTTGTCGATGAGACCAAATTTGAGAGTTAGTAACTTAGAAATTCATATTAAGAGTCACAGTTTGAACAGAATTGGGAAAAAAAGAATAAAATCTGGAGAACATTAGTAGAAACAAGTGATGTGTACTTGGGGAAGAAAAAACTTGATAAAACGTATAAGATGGGTCGTTTATAAACTTGTGTGATTGGTAAAGGAAAGCATCTTGGGTATAGTGATCTAGAAATAAAATACCTGTGTAATGTGTTGCATTACTCATTTCTCCCTGATCTTGCCCTAAATTCTCATATGCATTGTTTTTTCCCGTTGACATTGGCTTGATCATGTCAGCAGCTTTGGCTAATGGAATATGAATAGACATAATATCGAATGTGCTTCTGTGGATTGCTCATGTCCCTCTTTGAGCATCTGCTTTCTGTTATAAGAACAGCACGGCCCAGATGGTGGCTATCCTTTAGCTTGGGACCAAGAATGTGAAGGTACATAGAGCTCAGTCAAGCCCAGCAGAGCTGCAGCCAACCTACAGCCTTCATGTAGTGAGCAGGAAATAAATGCTTTCTATTGTGAGCCATGGAGAATTTGGGGAATGTTTGTTGTAGCATCTCAAGCTGATTAGGAGATCAGTCAGTAATATGAGGCTGGAATACTCCAACACGTAAATGTATGGATAATGTCAAAAACATTAGTTAATCCTCCCACTGTTTGCTTCTGCCATCTTTTCTTAATTCTTCTATATATAATTTCATACTCATTCTCACAGGGAAAATATCAAGGGACTTGTACTTAGGAACTGAAACAGCGTTCTAGAATTAGTGTTCTAGAATTATACATTCATGTATTTTAAAAAAAATATTGATTGAAATACAACTATTGCCAGACTCTGCTTTACACACTGGAGAAGGCAGCTACAAAAATGGCAAGCACCTGCTCTCTGGGAGCTTACATTCTAGTCATGGAGACAAATGATAAATCAACTCATCAGTGGTCAGTGGTACGAAAAAAAACAAGGCAGGGTAAAAGAACAAGGAGTGACTGGGGGCAGGTGTTGTTCTAGATTTGACTGTCAAGAAGGACTTACCAGATACCTACCTGATGCTCTAGAAGAACCTGGGCTCTGCCATCGGTTAGACCTCAAGTTGACATGCATGCAGCTCCTGGGCTAAATAACTGAGTCACTGACCTTAGCTAAGTCATCCTATTTTTCTGCTCTTAGTTCCTTTGACAGTACAATAATAATTATAATATAAATGCCATAGGCATATTGGAGGATCAATAGTTAAACACTTAAAGAGGTCAGCACTCTATTTAGCATATAGGAAGTTCTTAATAATTGGCAGTTAGTATTACAAGCATTAAAACCAAGGCATGGCCTAGGGGACCTGGGATCAGATATTATTGTTACTCTGAAGTGCGATTGGGAGTGGCTGTAGTTATGCCAGGTCCACAAGAGAGGTTTATACAGGTCTTTCAAAGAATTTTTATGGGGTGGGGGGGCAGGCGATCAGTAAAATAATAGGCTTACTGCTTGGAGTGGAGAGCAGAACAGGGCATCTGAGTCATATGGCCGCTGGTCACGTAGCCCCTGAGGCAGCTCAGGAACCACCAATAGGAGGAAGGGGGCACAAGTGGAGTCTAGATGAATGAGCAGCTGCTTCCACCTTTTGCTGCCTTTATTTGCTCACTCTACCTGGCTTCTTTAAGAAACATCCTCCTTCTCTAGGGGTGAACATCATTATTCAAATTTCTCTTATTCTTCTAGAGACACAGAGTAATAAAGTGAAAATGGCAACTAGTTGGAGTCAGAGACCTGGAATCCTGTCTTGACTTTACAAATATCTTAGTTTGTTTTGTTTTGTTTTGTTTTGTTTTATGTCTGAAATCACTGTGCTGTCTGGGTGGCTCAGTCACTTGGGTGTCTGCATTCAGCTGGGGTTGTGGTCCTGGGGTTTGGGAATCGAGCCCAACGTTGAGCCCTGCATCAGGCTCCCTGCTCAGTTGGGAGCCTGCTTCTTTTTCCCTCTCCCTCTTCTGCTCCTCCTGCTTGTGATCTTTCTCTCTCTCTCTGTGAAATAAATAAGTAAAATCTTTAAAAAAATAATAAAATTACTTTATGCAATAATTAAGTGACAAAATGTACATTGAAAAACTTGTAAACTGAAAAAGCCCTGTTCAAACATCTTTAGCCCCCATGCCCACCCCTAAGAATAAAAGTTCGTTCATGAATCATTCATTCACTTACATACTCACTCACTAAACACTAATTGGCTTGGGTAAGACATTTTTTAAATGTCCTACTTTTAAAGATCTTATAAGCAGGGAGAGAAAAGCCCCATTTAGCATCTTTTATTGTAAGAGAAAAAGAAAACCTGCTACGGTGTGGCCTGACAGGGGTATGAATATTCCCTCCTCGTTTTCTCCATCATTGGTGCACAAACACTATGCCTCTCCCTCAGGATTCCCCCAGTCCTAAGCAAGAACCAAGTCTTAAAAAGGAGAAGACACTTGTCTGCAAACTTGCGGAAACAGTTTTTCTTCTTTCAGAGACTAGGTAGGAATTCTGAGCCTGGAAAAGTGGAAAGAGAAGTGAGAAGAATGGAGTTGGCGGGACAGGGAGAAGTTCTGGCCCTTGGTTATCCTTGTGGAAGGCCAACATACAGCGGTTCTAGCCTCTTGTAGTGTCTTGGGCAGAGGGCAGGGACGTAGATACTGCCTGTAGGAATGGAGGCAGACAGGGAGATCAAGACTCTTGGAATAAAACTAGAAATGAACAGTCGGTAAACAAACCATCACTTTTTTACATAAAATTACCTGTGTTATCTTTTCTTTAACCTAAGAAATATTTGCAAAGGCTTTTATATTATTTCTATTATTTCTACCTGAATGTGTGTATGTGTGTATGCATACACATTATTTTAAATGTAGATACTATAAAAAATAAGTTTAAAATTTGGTTTCTTTTCAAGGGTTTTTTCGCCAACCTGTACTACCTAGCATCTAACAGGAATGATTATTTAAATGGTTTGATTTAAGTATTTACTAACATGATTACCATTTACCTAAATATTTTCTTTTTAAGATACAAACTTAGAGAATAAAGTATCAGTTAAATAATTTCAAAAACTAGAAAATACATTTTCTAGGGGCACCTGGGTGACTCAGTTGGTTGAGCATCTTGACTCTTGGTTTCAGCTCAGGTCATGATCTCATGGGTCTTGGGATCCAGCCTCAAGTTGGGCTCCAGACTTAGCAGAGAGTCTTCTTGAAGATTCTCTCCCTCTGCCCCTTCCCTCACTCAAGTTCTCTCTTTCCCAAATAGTCTTAAAAAAAATAAATAACCCGTGTAAACATCCTTGCCTCTGTGTGAATTAAACCCAAATAACTCTCCCTATGATCTGTCTTCTGGACATCTCCCATATTTCCAGCTGCTCGATGGATATTCACATTTGGGAAAAACATGCGATTTGTTTTAAACTGAATTAATTTCTCTCCCAAAAGGTGATCCCTATTCTGAGCTTTCTTAGAATATCTTAGATTTATTTTTAATCAGTCTTTCCCTTTCATCTATGACCAGTATCCTCATCTTATTCTACCCAAAGTACTCCATGTTATGCGAGTCCCTTCTGAGCCTCTGATATCATGAGGCTATGGTATTACTCATCTCTCTTGGGAAGAATATGGTTTTAATAAGTTGTGACTAATAACCAAGTTGCAAAAAGACCCCTGTGACCTTTTCCCATTCATTTCCCACAAGACAAATTATACATACTGTAACAAGGAGAGAAGACAAATTACACATATTGCAAATTCCTGTGAGAAATCCCTCTTTGTCTAGCCAATTATGTATATTTGCTACTCGAAGTTTATTTTAGAGAAGAGAGGAAAATCTTGTCTTTTGGCATCCAAGTGAGGTTAAGGATGTTGTGATTTGATGTCAGCATTGAACATGCCTCAAGTGAATAAGAATTGTAATTGGATGTCACTTGGGGTCTTGGTCTGCCCCAGGGAAGATAATAAAACAACATATTAGAACATATTACTGCATTCAAGTCATTGCTAGGTCATTGCCCACAAGCCTCCCAATGGGCTGTAAGCAAAGCAGTTTTACGTGTTTGCCCATGGACCAAGGTAAGCCAGGTGAGGTTAGGTGTCCAGGGTACTTGGACTTTGGTGAAATGTCACCTTTGCCAGAGGACTGTGAAGAGTGCATGTAATATCTGCTTATTGCTTAGGATTTTCTTGATTCAGTAATAAGGTAATTAAAAAGCAAAAAAAAAACAACAAAAAAAAACTTTTTAAATGATCTCTTGTCTTAATGTCCTAAAAGTTTTGTCCCATTATAATGGAACTAAAACAAGCAAGGCCCGGTCAGACAAATGTCAGCCTCTAATTTATGTAGGTCTGAGACATTAAAAGAATCATCACCTACCATGTAAATGGATAGGTGTCAGTGGAAGCTCTGTGTGTCGAAGAAATATCACAAAGGTGCTATTCTCAGTCCTGACCTACCTACCCGGTATCTCCATGGGGCCACCCCTGAATCTTAGCATAGATAATCTGAACATTTTTGATAGTAGTATTAATTACTAATTAGCATTCCCTTTTTTATCTTCCAGATATGCTAGATGCTGAAAGAAGTATATTAAAACCTCCCATCATGAAGGTATTTTATCATATTCTCTTGATAGGTATTGATAGTTATTTTTTATACGAGTGTAGTTGCCACGTTGTTGGTTGCATTGGCTGGCGGCTGCTGTATTTCCTTCATGATTATGCCTTGTATCGTAACATATTGTCTCTCCGTCCTAGTTTCTTATTCTTATATTTCACCTTGACTAATATTTGCCACTCCTGATTTTTTATTTGCATCTCTTAGCATCGCTTTGATCATCCCTGTATTTTCTAACTTTATTTATCACATTAAGTATGTTTGTTGTACATAAAAGATAACTGTTTTTTGTTTTTTTTTTTAAACCAAATTTGACATCTTGTCTTTCTGTAAGAGACTTGAATTAATTTGTGTTTAGGGTATAAAGTAATATACTTGATGTTACTCCTTTAGTCTTTCTTAGTAATGCTCTTTATTTTAGTTTGCTTTTTTTCCTTATACTTTTCCTTTTAAGAGTGTGAGGTTTTTTGTTGTTTTTTTTTTAATTATGTGGTACTTCACAAATGTGTGCACCCCCATGTAAGGGGTTGTGCTCATCTTTGCATTATTCCCATTTTGATATATAAGCTGCAGGAGGTTGCGTGGATCATGTGTGCTCGTTCCCTTTTGCAAAACTAAATTCTTGATCTCTCTTTCCAGACCTTCTGGAAAGATCTTTCCTTCCTGATCTTCTCCTCAAGCCAGATCAACTGTCATTCCCGTTTTTTCTTCATATTCACTTCCAGTCTTTCTGTAAATTCTGTTGTGTCTGAAATACCTCTCTGCCTCTCTGCACCATTGTGGCTACCACTCCTGTCCAAGAGCTCTCACTGTTCCCCTAGATAGCTTCAGTAATTTCACCTGATTTCCCTATTCCTGATAAAGAAGAACATGTAACATTTGCAAAGTTCTTGTGAGAAATTCCTCTTCGTATTTGTCTTGTTTCTCACCAATACATTCTCCATACAACCTTTAAAAAAATGTAAAACCTGATCATATTATCTACCTTATCCAAAGTCCTTTGAGAGCTTCCTTGTGGGAAGAAATGTCAAATCCTTAGAATGACTTGATGTGAATTTACATGATCTGACCCCCAGCCTTATTCTTTAACTTCATGTCATATATACTATACTTTTTGCTCAAAATGCTCTAGACACACTGGCCTTGCCTCTGCTTCTCCTTCTTCTTTAAGATTTATTTATTTATTTGAGAGAGATAGGGAGAAAAAGAAAGTGGGGGGAGTGAAGGGCAGAGGGAGAGGGAGAGAGAATCTTAAGCAGAGGCCACGCTAAGCATGGAACCTGATGTGGGGCTCTGTCCCACGACCCTGAGATCACTATCCTGAGATCATGACCTGAGCTGAAACCAAGAGTTGGACACTTAACCAAATGAGTCACTCAGGTATCCCTTCTCTCTGCTTCTGTAAGGTACCAACCCCATTCACATTTCTGGAACCTCTGGTCCCTTTTCCATCTGCCAGAAATAATATCCCCCCCCTAATGTTTGTACCACTTTTTACTTCTTGTTGGTCAGATCTCTTCTTAAACACACCCATCTCAAAAGGACTTTAATTTGTTATTCAGTCAATGGTAGGGTCTTGTTCTCCATCATGCTTACTGATCATAATTTACAATTAAGTGTATCTTTGTGTGCTTACTTATACATTGTCTTTTTTTTTTTTTTTTTAAGATTTTTATTTATTTATTTGACAGAGAGAGATCGCAAGTAGGCAGAGAGGCAGGCAGAGAGAGAGGGGGAAGCAGGCTCCCTGCCGAGCAGAGAGCCCAATGTGGGGCTCGATCCCAGGACCCTGAGATCATGACCTGAGCTGAAGGCAGAGGCTTTAACCCACTGAGCCACCCAGGCGCCCCTATACATTGTCTTTTGTCTGTTGTTTTTCTCATGAGTCTATACATGCCATGGTAACAGAGACCACTGTCTGATTCACTGATGTACCCAGGACCCAGGATCCCAGTACTCAGCACAGTTTCAGGCACATCAGATAGTGCCCGGTAAATATTTGTTGAATGAGTAAACACATGATTGGATATATTGACAGTCAATAAAACCCCAGTTATGCCATAAGTATATATTTAGACCCCCAAATTAACAAGAGATATGCAATACAAGAATTCTGATTAATTTATGTTTAACTCAAGCAAATGCAGTTAGGAAAGCCTCTCTTAGAGCAATAAACTTATGTTTCCTAGACATCGGTATTTATGGAACCCAAACTCTGAAAGTTTTAGTAGTTCTGAATTTGGAAGGCTCTGTTTTCTACTCCTACTTATCAATACTTATTATGTACAATAACAGTGACTTAAACTACTGAAAGTATCTTGTAACATGTTTTAATCCTACCAATAATGATAAATTTAATGAATACGTCTGGTTCTTATCTGAATATCTATATTACTATGTCAATAGGCTAAACTTTTTTTCTAGTAGAAAATGCAGTACATGTTTAAGAGTTTGTTTTGTTTTATTTTTTGCTGCTTTTTTGAAAACGTATTTATAAAACTGGTACATTCTGGAATGTATTTCTTTAGAAACAGGACTAAAAGAAAAAAAAAAAAACCCAAAACATTCAATTCTGTCAAGTGAATAATTTAATGAGGGTAAGAACCATAGTCTTGCCAGAAAAAAGGAAAAAAGAAAAAGTCTGACAAGTAAAATTTAGGATTGTGTCTGAAATCCATTCAGGAGGAAATAGTAAAATACAAAGTTTCAAAAGCAGACACCAAAGAACGAGGGCAAGGTCAAAGTAAAGCATTTTATGAGACTTGAAAAGTAGAACTTTAAAAAGTACAATAGCCTATGATGTAGTTTAATCTAAAGAAAAATGAAATGTCTCAATAAGACACCAGCTAGAACTTCTCATTTTCCCATTGTGTGCTTCTCACTAAGGGCACTTTGCAGAGAGATACCCAGCTACTTTCATTAATGCCTTTTTTTTTTTTTTTAACCATATTGGTTCCATCATTAGAGGAGAATAAAATTTTTTCCTTTAATTGAAAACACAAATTTGTGACCACAACATTTACTATTGGAAAAGAGTATTTTAAAAGAAGAATTTTGGTTCTTTATTATTATTAAGTTTTACTCTTTTAGAAGAAAAAAAGGAATATTATCTAAATCCGTTGGCCTTATTATTATTTTTATTTTTTTTTTAAGATTTTATTTATTTGACTGAGAGACAGCCAGAGAGGCAACACAAAGAGAGGGGGAGAGAGAGAAGCAGGCTAATCTGATCTGAAGGCAGACGCTTAACAACTGAGCCACGCAGGTGCCCCTAAATCCCTTGGCTTTAGAAGCAGTTGACTTCACACCTAACAGATAGAGTAGAAGAAAGAAGGTGAGAAATACATACAAGATGAGGGATGCCAGGAACTTTTGGCTAGCTAACCCATGTCCAATGCTCTTCTCTTGCCTGCCAACGGAACAGAAGATGGAAAAGTTAAATACTTACTATCCCCGTAACCCATGTAACTAGAGGGTGGCTGCATGTTAGAGCTGTCTTGAGCCAATAAAACCTAAGTGGAAATCTGTTGAGGGGATTTGGGGAAAGGATATGTTTTTTTCTGACAAAAATATGAGTCCCACCCTTGGCGGTACCCTAACGCCACCTTTTCTGCCAGGAATGTGAATGTGTAGTCTGGTGCTATGACAGCCATCTTGCAGTCCTGTGGAAAAACTGAGTGCTGCCCTCATGTTGTGGAGCCACTAACTCATGTCAGCAGCTACTGAACTCCAGACTTCTTGTTAGGTGAAAATAAAATTTATTTCTTAAACCACCTTTTTCTTTTACATGGAGCCAAAAGCATTCCTACTTTTACATGAGAAGAAAACTGAAACAAGACCTTTGATGGAAAGTGGATTTCAACATTCTGATGCAGAGTCCATTTTGTAATTATTGATCTCTTCCTGTTTTCCATACACATAAACACACATTTCAGAAAATGAAATCATATCTTTATGAAGTAGATTATAATTTATAATACATTTATAATTTATATTATACATTATACATTCACAAAATACATTTATTATTTAAAATACATAGTAGTAAAATTGATATATTTTGGTACAAAGTGTATTAAGCTCTTTTAAAAAGAAAAACTTCTAAAGCCGTATCCTTGTCAGAAGGAACAGAAATTGACCCTGTTAGACTCAAAACTGAAGATTTATTTTAAGAATTCATGTAGCAATAAGGGAACAGGAAATATTTCCAAAATATAGAACAACCAGACCTCTTAGAGATGGCACTAGTGTTTAGGAATTGGAAGATTTTTCAGGTTCCAGACTAAGTTTATTGACTAGGTAACTGTGATGCACCCTCAGCTTCAGGTTCTCTTCTTTAGGATTTCCTCCTACTCCAGCTGTGCGACTCAGCTTTATTCGCTCTGTGTCCCCGCTGCATCTCTTCTTATGTCGCTTGTCACTTTCAACTCGATGATGCTTCCACCTACACATATGCTTATTTTAACTCCACTCATGCAGCCTGACTTGCCATAAACCTACTAATATCAACCTATTCCTCAGACACTCACACAGGCGCACATGTGTGCATACATCCTGATGGAAACGTTCCAACACAAGAAGTTGATTACATGTTCATTCGAGCACATTTACATTCATGTTTCCCCACGACTTGATTGCACTCCTGTTTTCAGCCAACGGAAACTCATACTTTCTAGTTCAATTTCAGCCAATGGCAAAGTGGTCCTTTACATACTTGGCCAATGAGCTTTCTCTACCATGCTACCCTCATCATCAGGGATGAATGGATTCTGCAGTGTGTAGTTTCTAACTCTTGGTCTTTGTTTCTGTCATATATTTTGGCCTTTAATGGCTAACAAGATATATGAAAATGATAATGCTGGATCTTTTACAAAAACTAAAGCAAAAAAAAAAAAAAAAGAAGAAGAAAGTATGCTAGCTGATAAAATGAGTTTGGAGACTATTTGAGATGCCTTGGAGGAAATGGTCAAGGAATATGAAAGACCAGATAATGTGGCATGGGAGGGGCAGGGTGTGGAAGCGTTTTCATTTCAGCAACTACATCTTGTTGCTGCAGCTCAAAGAAATGACTGGAGGCAAGTCATGATGTCAGGTGACTGCCAGTGTTTGGTATAAGTGACTGTCCTCTGATTGACTGTGTCAGTAGCCTTCAGACCGCAGAATACTTCTGTCTCGAGGGCAAATGAAGACTTGCAGGAGCACAGATAGTTTTAAGGGAATTCAATTTCCACACTCTCCAGGGATGCACTTCACTGAAACAGATGTGCCTAAGTAATGTATAAGATGGTAAGTTAGTTCTTTTTCTCTCAATTGTCCTTTTTCACAAATTGTCCTTCCCCTCCTTCACTCCCACCCATACTGAAACTTTTTCTTTTTCTTTTCTTTTTTTTAAGATTTTATTTATTCATTTGTCAGAGAGAGAGAGCCCAAGCAGTGTGAGCGTCAGGAAGAGGGACGCTTGCTGAGCAAGGAGCCCAACGTGGGACTCGATATCAGGACCCTGGGATCATGACCTGAGCCGAAGGCAGATGCTTAACCAACTGAGCCACTCAGGTGTCCCTCTTTTTTCCCTTTTTTTTTTTTTTTTAAATATTTTATTTATTTACTTGAAAGAGAGAGAGAGTGTGAGCCTGAATGGGGTAAGGGGCAGAGGGAGAAGCAGACTCCCCACTGAATATGGAGCCCGACTCAGGGCTTGACCCTGAGGTCATGACCTGAACTGAAGTCAGGTGCTTAATCAACTGAGCTACTTAGGCACCCCCTGAAATTTTTTCTGGGATGTAAAAGCTTCCACATCTTAATTAATAGGAAAACTTAAAAGAACGATATCTTTCAGTCTTTTAAAATCAAGACATTGTTATATAAGGCTTAACTTTCCTCTTTTTTATTCAGTCATTTTTGTAAGCAGAATTCTAGGACAGTCCCTAAGATTCCCACCCTCTGATATACAACATTCTGTGTATACCTCCCTCCTGGAGAATGAGTAGGACCTATGAATATTATGGGATAGCCAATCCTAAGATTACATTAGAGTGTGTAAGACTATCTCAATAGACCAGAGGAAGAGAGATTCTTCTAGGAGGGCTTGTGCAAACAACATGGAACAAGGAACTGAGAGTGGCCCCTGGCTGACAGCCAGTGGGCAAGTTTTAAAGCTGCAAGGAACTGAATCCTGCCAAAAACCACCTTGAAAGAGAATCATGGAGTTCAGAGAATAATATGGCCCAGCTGACATCTAAGGAGATTATAGCAGTGTTGCGAGACCCTGAGCAGAGACCCCAGTTAAGCCAGGTTGGACTCCTGACCCAGGGAAACTGTGAGATGATAAATGCATGTGGTTTTAAGCTGCTACATTTGTGGCAATTGGTTACACAGCACAGAAAACCAATGCAATCTTTCAAAGAGCATGTACTGACCACATACTATATTCCGGACACTGAGAGGTTGTCTTTAATGATGCTTTCCAAAATCTCTGCCTGTGTAAGACTTGTCTTTTGGTAGGTAGAATAATTGTAAACAAGTTTAAATGTAAAATATCTAGCATGTAGACCATAATAGCTGTTAGAGAAAAAAATGAAGTAGGGAAATGAATTGTGGGAGGAACAGCGCTGGATAGAGGGAAGTATTGAAGGCCTAGCTCCACATAGAAGGAGTAGATTCTTTTTTTTTTTTTTTTTTTTGAAGGAGTAGATTCTTATAAGAAGGAAAGTAACTGGCAGTATTGAGGAGAGAGGTTTTCCAGGCAGAGAGAAGACCAGTGCTCTCAGAGATGGGTGGGGGACGGTGTAGGTTTGGGGGAGGGAACATGATGTAGATCCAGGGAGGAATGACAAAAGACCTAAGAGATGAGGTCAGAGAGGAAAGAGGAGACCAGATCATGCAGAACTTCAAAGGTTGTGGTAAGCTTTTTGGCTTTTATTCTGAGTGACATGGAGAGCCAGAGAGGTTTTAAGCAGGGAGTGATAATGATTTGACTTTCCTTTTAACAGACTCACTGTTGCTGTTATAATACAATGTGATATAGTGTGGTGTAGATGAGAATAATGTGGGACTGACCAACCGGGGGCAGGATGGGAAGCAGAGACAGCACCAGTTAAGATCCTGTTGTAATAATCCAGACAAGAAGGGATAGTGCCTACATCAGGGCAGTGGCAGTGGAAAGAAGTTACTCAATTAGAATCCTTTCTTTTCAACAAAATTGAGAGAGATATTATTGATAGAGAATTGAAATCTCTTTCCATTCCTTCTACTGATTTATGTAAAGAAGCTTTCTCAGAACGTATATCTAAAAAAATGAACATGTAGAATAGAATTGATGTTGAAACCCCCTTCAAGCAATCAGTAGTATGTATCCATGGATACATGAACTAATTAAAACCTCCCCAGCTATCTCATTAAGAGATACATTTGTGTATTTATTGTTTTAGCAAAACTTTAATATGTTTTCATGATTTGTATATTGATAATAATAGTAATAAAATTCAGTCCACAAAAAAGTGACTTTGACAGGTAAAACCTTATAATAATAAAAATTAATTTCAGTTTATATACCTTTATACAAAGATTATTTGTAATTCTTTTGTTTGATTCCCATCTAGTTGCCAGTGCAAAACAAAAATGGTCTAGATATCCGTATATATAAATATAAAGGTCATATAAATTGTTTATTATTGATAAATAATCCTGAGCTACTATGTGCAACTCTTGTGAATACCACCTTAATAAGATACCCAAGAGAGGCAAGAAAATGGGCATTTGACCCTATAGGAAATATCACTTTGATATTGTAAGAATATGTTGCATTCATGCCATCTGGCATAGGGATTTGATGAGTTAATTAATTTGGCCTTCTCTTACTTAAGAGAATTTTGTCTACACAAATCCACCCTGCTCTCCAAAGCAGTGTCTGACTCAGACATCAGTGACAGCACCCCCTACATAAGCCTTCATGCCATGGAGAAGCAGTCTCTGTCTGGAGTGCTAGGCCATGAGATGTGCAAAAGCAATCATTCTGTGTGCGTGTTCAGTGCCAGATCTTGAGCAACAGAGGATCCTAGGTGTTTTTTAATGAATTTATATGTTGTGCTTTCATGACATGCAGGGTCCCCCTTGCTCAGGTCTAAGAATTCTACTTCATTTAAAGGACACATCATTTTTTTTTTTTTTTAGGACACATCATTTTTATTTTAAAATCTCAATATGTACAAATGTAAAAAAATGTTTTTCACCTGTTTACATTTCTGATAAAAACTGTACATTTCAACTTAAAATGGAATGTGGAATACAAAGTTTGACAAAATTATTTTAGGGGTACTAGAATAAAAAAATAAGTTTTGAAAATATTGGCTAAGAAGCTGTATCTAGTGCTCATTCAGTAGCCTTCCCATTTTTTAAACTAAATATGCCTGTGTCTCTAATTCAGATCCATGAAATGATATGTATTTGGTCCATTTAGTTTCCTTTATACCTTTTTGGGCAGAGCTTTTTTGTCACTACGGCTCATGACTATGATTTCACCTATTATTTGAGCACCTCTGGTGTAATCTGCTGTGTCTGGGGTCTGAGTCACATGGCTGGGACCTCTGCAGCACAGCAGTAATGGTCACAGATTGAATTCTAAGAGTATATTTATTAATATAAGCTGTGAATTTCAAGTAGGTATTATACTACTGTCATCTTTAATTGGGCAGGGACAAATCCTAGGAGACACATATAAGACAAGGAACAATTGCTCTCCTAGAAAAGGCCCAGAAAAAGATTAATGCTTAACAGATACTACTATTTGATGGTGTGATAACAACTGAGAGGAATAATGTAGCTGCATGAACCCCAAATGGTCAACTTTTAAAGACTGTCTAGAGTAAGAGTATTTCAACTAATTTTTCAGCAGAACTGTTTTGGATAGGTACAAAACAATGCACAGTTAAGTGTATGGTCTCTGCAGTCAGAATGCCTGGGTCCTCAGCCTAGGTTCACTGCTAAGTACCAATGTGCCCCTGGGCAGGTTACTTAGCCCGTGTCTCACATTCCACATACCTACACCAGAAATAACAGTAGTTACTTCTTGATAGGATTGTGAGCATTAAATGAGATAATCATTGTTAGATACTTTGAATAGTGTCTGATACATATTAAAAACTTAAGAAATGCCAGCTAGTACTATGAGTAAAAAGCTAGTTGGAGCCATTACATATTTTGAATGTAACATGAGATAGTGTAATTCTCAATTGGTCTGCATTAATGGAGGGAAGGAGAGGTGTTGACAATGCACACAACAAGAATGTGAATAAAAGACCCATCAGCTCAGCTTTCTATCATTTCTGGAAATTATCATCAATTTTTAAAAAATACTTTTCTCTTTCATAGTGTTTCACTTTTTTATGAGCATCTCTTTTATGACAAACACAGAAAGCAATAAACATAAAAAAGCAATTCATTCCTAAAACTGAAACAATGCTTCTCTCATTTGCCAGTACCACCACTAACTCTTTCATACTCCCATGAATCCTCTGAAATTATATACACTTAGAAATGAATGGTGGATTCATTCCTATTCCATGATCACTTAATATGCATATGGACACCCTTTTAAAGAGGAAGAACAGTGAAAGATCTGTAAAATACAGCCAAGCAATTCTAGAATTTAAATTCAAAGTGAAAAGACGTGCGTGCTGTAGTAAAGTAATAGTAAAACCAACAAGAGTTCATTTATTAGCAATAATTTCCAAATGCGCCTCAGTAGAATTATTGCTCACTAGTTTCGTTTTATGATCTGAAGAGGGGAATTAAGGATATTTCAGTCTTGCTAAGTTGTTATTTTAATTTTAGAAAAGCAAAACTCCCTCATATTTCCAAACCACAGAAAATACCGCACGTGTGTGTGCATATACACACACTTTTAAAAGTCATGGCACAAATTACTTTCAACTGTAAAACCCAAGAAACATGGACTACACCTTTAAAAATAAATCCATATGAGTAAGAAGGAAAATTAGATTTGGAAATCCGAGTTGAAATTTTAGCTACTTTAGCGCCACTATAATCCTTGTTTGGGCACTGGGTTTATAAATATAGATACTGAATACAATCTTTCTATGGAAAGATTTTTTTCATCAAATTATTATATTTCAGATAGACATCGCATTCTGGTTTTCAGTTAGAAGTCCTTTTTAAGGTAGATGAATAATTATTCTCATTTAGTAAATACGCAGAAAAACATGAGAGAGAATTGAAATGTCCTGATGTGATATGACGCATTTTGTTAAAATGCTATGTTAGAATTGAAGATAACTAGATATGGCCCTGATCTTTGAACAAAAGGGAATTTACTTCTTATGAGTGATACTGAGTTTCTTAAAATGTACATGATGCCAAAGCTCCAAGGCTGTGGTTTCACAACAGATTGGAAACAGAGGCCCACAATATATCAGAATTCTAATATAGAGGTGGAAGGCAGGCTGCCTGGGCTCAAATCCTGACTGTACCCCATTCTAGATAAGCAAGATATTCAAACTCTCTACTCCAGTATGAATGAACACAGCTAATTGGGTGCTGTATGACCAAAGGTCCAGAGAAGGGGTTAGCAAACTATAACTGTGGGTCATATCTGGCCCATTGTCTGTTTTTGTAAGTAAAGTTTTATTGGAACACAGCCATTCCCATTCATTTGCATGTTTTTTATGGCTGATTTTGTGCTATAATGACAGAGTTGAGTAGTTATACTAGAAATTGTATGGCCTGTAAAGTCTAAAATATTTACTATCTGGCTTGTACAGAAAAAGTCTGATGACCCCTGGGGAGGTTTTACTTCTGTGGGTTAGATCAAAGTTTAGTCCGAACATAGGGCTAGATAGATGCTAGAGCAAGGAACCAAGCAAGGCAATGGTGTTCCCAGCTTCTTAATCACAATATAAATATTTCAGGAAGGGATATTGTGTTATTACTTAACATTTCACGTGGGATGAGCTTACTATTGCACTGTGTTAGTGGTTAATATAAGGCAAGGGGTAAGAGGTGAGATGACTGGTGAAGTAATAAGGACATTTGCATGTGTGTGTGTGAGTGTGTGTGTATATGTTATTTATATGCAGAGGGGAGGAGTGTGTAGGCAGGGAACTGTGTGTGGGGTTTGTTGGGAGGAATGCTTAAAAAAAGGAAGAGGTAGGGAAGATAAGGTTGCTGGAGACAGTCTTCTTCCTCTACAGTATTGCTTCAGGTTGACCCATTCTATCAAGTTTTAAGGATAGTTTGGTTTTGGAGGCAATACTCCATCCTCTTAGTATGCCAACTGAAATTTCCTATGCAGCATATGAGACAAATAAGCAAAAATTCGGAAAACGCTCCTTCTAATTAATTAGGTCAGTGGACAGTTTGTACTGATAAAATGGAAGCAGAATTTTTTTTTACCAATTTTACTTAAAAAAGAATGATAAAAATGTGCTCAGAGAAAAAAAAAACAACACATGGTTCCAAAAACAAGTGTTTTCATTAAAAATTTTAAAAACACTGTCTCCAAAATTCTGGGAACACAGATTATAAAAACCTCCTTTTAGTGTTTTCTCATTTCAAATAATCAAGAGCTTATAAAAGGATCAGGTTTTGGCATTTTCAGCATATTAAAGGTGAGCAAAAAAAGTGAATAAATAACATATATAGAAATCAACATCTACAGAGATATGAGCCTACCTCCATACTGAAAGAAGTCATTGCCAAGCATTGTTTTCTTTTGATTTGCAGAAAAATTAAGTTGAAAGTAGTTTGGGGGACTAATTTCAATCTAACAGTTTAAATTTATTTACCCTTTGTCTGCTAGCAAAACATACATGTATGCTAAATCCATAGAGTTGCTTTTGCCACCAGAATTAGCAACAGAAAGATTTGACTTTTCATCACTGTTTCTTGTTTTTGTTTTGTTTTTTTTACATTTTGTATGTTAATGTGCCCTTTAATTCTTTCCAATTTTCATTGACAGAGGAATACATTTGTTTTAGAAAGAGACTTAGCCTAACTTGAAATCTCTCTAAAATAATTTCCCCAAATTAGCTATTTAGGAAGAGATGTGAAGGGTACTATTACATCAACTTCCAAGATGATTGCTTTAGTAAAAAGCAAATTAAAGGTGATCAAGTGTAAGTTTATTGCCTTTTTTTAAACTTATGTTTGTTCCATTTTGTATATAACAAAGGATGAAAATTCTGCGTTAGGATTTAAATCATCTCTAGTTGAATGTTTTTGCTTATAAAGAGGGAAAAGAACTAATTGTAAGAACACTTACCTGGAGTAACTTTTCAGACAATCTCAACCATCGTTAATATCCCTGAAAACTAAGAATAAATAGTAATGAAAATTATGATAGCAAAGTGCATTGCCTGCAATGTCTACAATGGGGATAGTATCCAGAAATTATAAAGATATCCAAAAAACAGGCAATCAGTGGGAAAAGGTAATAAAACCAATTGAGTTTTTCATTGAGCTAAGATTTAGAGAAGCCAGGTCACTGAACAAGAACCCAAATAACCAGGGAGCATTTAGATGTTCATCCTTATCAATAATAAAAGAAATGCAAATTAAAACAGCAAGATACTATTTCATACCCCTCAAATGGTTTTTTATTGCAGTGAGAAAGTAGCTCACATTTCTGGTGGAAATATATGTAAGTAGTTACTTTGGAGATTATTTGGGCAGTTCTAATAAAGATGAATCTGTACAAAGTGGATGGCCACCCTGGGTATAAACTGGAGTCCCCTGGGCATATGCACAACAGGCAGGTCTTAGGGTGTACATGACAGCATTATATGAATATATGAGCAAAATACTGGAAACAAGCAGATGTCCAACAGCAGGGAATAGGAAATTAACTGATGAAATATTTACATATTTGTGTACTATGTAGCAGTGTGAAATGAATGAATTAGATCTATACAGATCAAATTAAGAGATTTCCAAAACAATGTTGAATTTTTTTTTTATTATTATTTTTTAAGATTTTATTTTTATTTATTTGACAGAGAGAGATCACAAGTAGGCAGAGAGAGAGGAGGAAGCAGGCTCCCCGCTGAGCAGAGAGCCCGATGCGGGGCTCGATCCCAGGACCCTGAGATCATGACCTGAGCCGAAGGCAGAGGCTTTAACCCACTGAGCCACCCAGGCGCCCCAACAATGTTGAATTTAAAAAGCAAATTGCATAGATATATACCTGTCTGAGAACTGAACAGGGAACAGAGTTTTGAAGGACTAAATCTGAGTAAATAAATAAAAATAATATTTACCAGTAGTATTTATTTTAATAGTTCTGAAGCAAATGTGACAAATTTTAACCTTTTTAAGCTGGGTGGTGGATACTCAAGTATCTATTAATATTATTTTTTGCGATTATGCATTTTAAAAATAATTTCCAAAGGAAAGTGCAATATACTCTGAAAGGATAATTTA
Source organism: Potos flavus (assembly GCA_028534135.1). NCBI lineage: Eukaryota > Metazoa > Chordata > Mammalia > Carnivora > Procyonidae > Potos > Potos flavus. The sequence goes on along the minus strand of CM052898.1, from coordinate 94,652,612 downwards.
AAAAGTTAAAATGTTTTTTCAAGGAAAAATACAAGTCTTCATTTGGGTCGTATTTATTTTTCATGTTAATAAATTTAAGGGGTGCCTGGGTGGCTCAGTGGGTTAAGTGTCTGCCTTTGGCTCAGGTCATGATTCCAGGGTCCTGGGATTGAGCCTCAGGTCTAGGCTCCCTGCTCAGCAGGAGTCTGCTTCTCCCTGTGCCCCTCACTCCACTTGTGATCTCTCTCACTCTCAGATAAATAAATAAAATCTTAAAAAAAGCTTGAAGAAAATTTGAATTAAAAAGAATAAATAAATTTAAGTTTATTTGTATGGTTAAGATTACTTGCTTATGCAGTAAGATTACCTCATTGTGCAGTATTTTTTCCATTACTTAGGCTATTTGATAAAAATACACATTACCAGGTTCCATGTCATAACCAGTGAATCACAATCATCAGGGAACAGCCTGGAAATCTGTATCCTTAACAAGGTCTTTGGCTGATATTAAAATTAAACGAAGTTCAGGAAACCCTACTTGATTAAAAAGGGTTGAGAAGGCAAAAAATAACTAGCTAAAGGACTGTAAGTATGGGAGAGGTGTCCGTCTGAACCTTGAAGGGGGAACTAAAACTTAGGAGCCTACATAGTAAACAAATATCTAGCATAGCAGTCTGGGGGCAATTAATGTAGCAAACAAATCTATGTCCCTGTATGGTACCTGAGGAAGTCCTTGAATTAGAACAGAGAACTGTAAATCATGTTCCTAATGGTGACACTGAGTCATTCAAAGAAGCTAAATTATGCCTAAGGAAATTCTCTTAAAGGAAAGGAAAAACTAATATATTTCATAAGGAGTTCCATAAAATTGTTTTAAGACATTTGTACATAAAAGTCCTATTGCCCTCACAGTTGTTGTATTCTAGAAGTCTTAGAGAATACACAAAAAGCCATAAAAGATGTGAGACAGTTTTTCTGAAAACCCAGACTGTGCTTCCATGAGGATCTGGCCCCTGAGTAATGAAAAAGAGGAGAGCATCCACTCAGGGGCAAGAAATGGACTAAAATTTAGCATAAAATAATATTAATAAAATGAGTAATGAATAACTGATATTTCAGTAATTGCGATGTGCAAAGCACTATGGTAGGTGTTCTATGTATTGTTTTTCTATTCAAAGAGCTCGTTCTTTGTTTCTGCCACCTATAGGGCTCTCTGTGATAAATATAGATGTCACACCACCCCCGTCTCACACAACCTTCTTGGTAACACACTTACACAGTTACTCTGTATAATATGAAAGATCGAAGTCATAAACAAATAAAACAAACATCCCCAAATCTAACACTCAAGCTAAATGTCTAAAATATCTCTATCATGCCATTATCACACAGCTGGGTGACAAGCATCAGCACATGATACTAATTTGTACGTCGTCACTAATTGAGCCCAGCATAATACACAGTGGAGGTAGACACATTGGGAAAAATTTATGTGCCCAGATCTCTGTTCATTCTGAGATCTTTAGATTATGAATTAGATTTCCATCACAAGGTAACAAGTTGATTTTTTCCATTGGTCTTTGTGGTTAAAATTTAGTATATAATCCATTAAGTGTGTGTATACCTTTTTTTTTTCACTACTGCTGTGAACTAAAAATAAAAAAATAATTTTGAATCACAAGCATGTGCAAGTCCTGAAGTACCCTTATTAGTTAAGGAAACACTGGCTCAGGCTGGAAGCCTGGGCTCTGAACTAATTTAAGGGAAACACTTCCTCTAAGTCTGCATTTTGTAGGTTCTTCTCTTCAGCCAGGCTTTTTTTTTTTTTTTTTTTTTTTTATTTCCCCCTGCCGCTTCCCATATGTTACTTTATTCTTCTGGGTTTCCTTAGTTTTTATCTATATCCCCAAGTTGGCACTGGTTTGATGAACATCTTGAATATTCTTCACTCAAGCCCAAACTTGCTTCAATATTGTATGATGTATAGCTCAATTTCAAGAAGCTTCTTCTTGACCATGTCGTGGAACTGATTTTCAGTCAGTCACTCATATAACTAACTCATAGTACTAAAGCCCTTTCAACTAGATAAGACACACTCATATCAACAGGGGAAGCCAAATAACAAACTTTTTATTAATCTTATTCACAGTATCTGAATTCTAAAATCAGGATTAATGTTAATTCGGTATAATGAACTAGACTAGGGAATAAAAACGTGAGGTTGATTTCTCTTTATTAGACCTACTATCCTATAGAGCTATCTGGCTTACCAGACCATTTCCAGCTGACAGAGAAAAAGCAGCCCCTGACCTTTAGGTGGCACTATTAGCTAGACCTTGCTGTTGCTATGACTTGACCTGATGCTCACAGCTAGGTCTTGGTGTTCTCTTGTTGGACATACCAATTCCAGAGAGCATCAAATCAGGCAGGCCATTCTGGGAATATGATGGGTGAAGACAAAAAACAAGACTACTCTGTGATCATGTCTAAATACAGGCAAAGTATGAATGCTGTCCTAACCATAAAAATGACCAGACATCCTCTTCTTCTGGCTAATATGAGTGATTGCTGATTTTTTTTTTTTTCTAATTACAACTTTAGCCTCATTCTAGTTTGCCTTCCTGGGAGGTAAGATTTATTAGCGATGGCATATTAGAGATATCTAATTGTAAAATTGTTTCCACTTTTTGATAAAACCCAATCAATAACAAATCCCCACTACCTTGGAATACCCCCAGGTTACCCAAACAAAGATCAAATCCTATAATAAATTCTTTCTTTAAACACTGTCTTTCTAAGGTGCCCATTGTTTTTCATGGCGTTCATTCTCCTTTGCTGCTACACTACACTCAACTTGTCTCTTCCAGTGGTCTTTGACTGGAGGACACTGATACAATTCTAGGTCTCTCTAGTTTACTGAATCAGAACATTGACTCACTATGCCCGATTTCTTTCTTACTCTCCTGATTTTATCTACACCTGATTCTAGCACTGCCTTAGCCACAGATCACCTCTTAATCTTTCATCTGCTTTGATTTCTCTCCAAGCTGACTCCACTTGTATCCAACTCCTACTGACTCTTTTACTAAGACCCTAGACTATCAGCTTGATTTCCCTGGTTTTTTTTCTATATATGTCAGATATATAGGAAAGTCCTTACTAACGTCAGTTAAATAAAGATTATTTCTATGAGTCAAGATAGGTTAGGCAGCTTCTAACCTCTTTTTCTACTCTCAGCCTTCATATGTCTCTGAGCCTCATTTAACTGTACCCACAAATATACTTAATCTTATGGCCAAACTAATCAAAATAAATGAGGCCAAATTGCATTTACTTTTTTAAATAGTGAAGAGGGAGAAACCTCTACTAATTTCATTTGGAGCTATGTGGAAAGAGCATGATTTTAGGTAAGTATAAACTCCACTCACCATGATTGAGATTTAATCCATTTGCTTGACTGGCTCATATTCATTTACAAATTTTCATTAATTTGCTGCTCTTACCTTAAATTTCGGTGTTCCAGTAAATATTACTGCAAAAGAAAGGGAAGATATGCATGCACGTATGATAAAATTTTTGCTCTGAGTAATACATAAGCTGTCATTTGCAGATTGCTCCATTAAGGAAAAATGGTGGCAAAGTAGAAAGAGGACTGGAAAAAGTATAAGACATGTCTTTTTATCCCAACTCTATCACTGAGTTGATTAAATGGCTCCAATTTTTAGTTTTATCATCTCTCAGATTAGATAATCTGGCAAGATTTCTAAACTGCTATGATTTTATTTAACTAACATTCTATAAACAAATTTGCACAACTACTAGGAAGATCAGAGTTAATTAATGGCATATATAACTTGCAATTACTTATATATGACTCAATATTTGGTAAGTGTTCTTTTGGTAATTCCTCTCCCCAAGGTTGAGGGCTGTAAATAAATGTATGTATCCAGCAAACAGGAGACTGGGACATTTTAAGGAATTGCTTAAAGTCCAAATGATAGAATAGTGTTTATAATTAGGAATATTTATTTCCCAATCTATTTATTTTTTCCTATCCATATTTAGATACTTTACCATCCCTTAAAATTTGCATTATAAATGTGTGTGTGTGTGTGTGTGTGTGTGTGTGGTGGGGGTTCCTTCCCACTATGAATTTCTGTGGAAAAATAGTACTATGCGCCTGGGAAATCAACTATAGTTAAAATACAAAATCAGATCCTGGGAAACAATCTAGTCTGCCAATTTCAGTTTATAGGAAGGAGAGTGAAGGAATTGCTCAGAGGGCTGGGATAACTTGGTTGCCTTGCAAAGCTCTTAAGAAAGGTCAGATAGGCCTCTCCAATGATTTAGGATTAAGTGGAGACACAGAGTATCCCCACAGAATTTTTCTCACTTCAATTAGGATGTAAATTACAGAAGTTAAGTCACAGCAAAAATCTCGTCATGTGTTTCATGCCCTTTTCTCTAGGATCCCCTGAAGGTCTGACTGAGACTGCAGAAAATTAAATTAGGTAGTGAAAATTTAAAAAATAACTTAGGACATCTTGATAAGTTTATCCTTGTTTTCAATGAGAACAACTGCCCAGTTCCTATTGTTAAATATTTTAAAAGTGAGAATATTAAACTAGACTCCTGGGAAATTAAGCTGATCAGCTAAATGAGATACTGTATATTCTGTAGTTCTCCTTCTTTCCTCTAAAACTAATTGTTAAATTTTCTATAACAGCATCTGTTTAGTGATGTGTGCAGGAAGTAGAAACACTAAGAGAGGTGAAGGTAAGGGAGCAGAAAAAGAGAAGATACAACTTACCAATTTAGGAATGAAATATGGACTATCAAGATAATAAGAGAATTCTACAACTGTATATCAGTTTGACAACTTAAATGAAAATGGATCAAGTCATGGGGTGCCTGGGTGGTGTAGTCGGTTTAGCATCCTACTCTTGGTTTTGGCTCAGGTTGTGATCTCAGGGTCATGACATCCAGCCCCATGTCATGCTCCACACTGGGTGTAGAGTCTGCTTAAGATTCTCTCTCTCTCTCTCTCTCTCCCCTTCTTCCTCTGCCCCTCCCATTCATGCTCTCTCTCTCTTTCTTTCTCCAAAATAAATAAATCTTAAAAAAAAAAGGAAATGGATTAAGTCCTCAAAAACACAAACTACCACAACTTAATGTAAAATAGATAATTTGGATAATTCTATAACTTAGGGAAATTGAGTTCATAATTTTAAAACTTCTTGTAACAAAATATCTACGCCCAAATGGTTTCTGGAGAGAATTGTACCAAATGTCTCATGAGTAATTAACATCAATTCTACAAAATGTCTTCCACAAAACAGAATAAGATGGAGCACTTTTCAAATCATTTTATGAAGCTAGTATTATCCTGATACCAAAACCAGATGAAGACAGCACAAGAAAGAAAACTATAAAGTGAATATTTTCGTGAACATAAATGCAAAAATCCTTTACAAAATATTAGCAAATAAGATACAGCAATATACAAAAGAGAATTATACACCCTGACCAGGTGGAGGTAATTCTAGAGATGCAAGGTCGCTTCAATATTTGAAAATCAGTTAATATAATCTATCATATAACCATGCTAAAGAAGAAAAAAAAGACCCCACATGATTATATCAATTAATGCAGAAAACGCCTATGACAAAATTCAACATTCATTCAGGTTAAAAACTCAGATAGGAATAGATAGGAAAAATATGCTCAACTTGATAAAGAGCATTTATTAAAAAAACTACAGTCAACTTTATACTTATAATGATAAAAGACTCAATGCTTTCTCCTTAAGATCAGGAACAAAATAATAATGTCCATTCTCACCACTCTTATTCAAAAGTACTGGAAGTTCTATCAAGAGTAATGCAGCAATAAAATAAAAAAAAAGGCAAGTAGATGAGAAATGAAGAAATAAAAATTATTCGTATTTGCAGATGACATAATTTTGTCTATATAGAAAATTCTAAGAAATTTACAAGTCTTAAAACTAATAAGTTAGTTCAATAATGGCATAGGCTACATATACATGATAAAAATCAGTTGCATTTGTATATACTAGCAATGATCACATGAACACCGAAATTGAAAATACAATATCATTTACAAAAAATGGTAATATTTAGAGATAAATCTAACAAAACATGTACAAGACTTACATAATGGAAATACACAATGCTGGTAAAAGAAACCAAAGAAGATTAAAAAAATTGAAAGGATACCATGTTCACAGATTAGAAGACTCAGTGTAGTAAAATGTCAATTTTTACTTGATACACAGTATCAAATTGATACAGGTTTAACACAATTTCTGTCAAAGTTCAGAAATGTTTTTTGTATATGTAAACAAGGTTATTATAAAACATGAGAAGGTGAAGTAACTATAATGGCTAAAATGATTTTGAAAAAGATGAGTAAAGTAAAAAAAATCAGTCTAATTAATTTTGAGGCTTACTATACAGCTACAATAATCAAACCTGTGTGATGGTAGTAGAAGTATAGATACATAGGGGTTTCTGGGTGGTTCAGTCGTTAAGTGTCTGCCTTAGGCTCAGGTCATGATCCCAGGGTCCTGGGATCAAGCCCCGCATAGGGCTCCCTGCTCTGCAGGAAGCCTGCTTCTCCCTCTCCCACTCCCCCTGCTTGTCTTTTCCTCTCTTGCTGTCTCCCGTTAAATAAATAAATAAAATTAAAAAAAAAAAAGAAGAAGAGCCCAGTGAGAGAGGGAAGGAATTGCCATCTTTCCTATTGCCCTGGGAAGGAATTGGGCATGATTATGGAGAGTAATATGAGGGATCCTTATGATGGAAACAGAAGACGAAGGAACAGTGTTTTTCTTAACTGCAAAAATGTCAGCATATTATTTATGATCTTTAATGATAATTTAGTAAGATGTTATCTTTGAAAGAAAATTGGATACAGAGTATATGGGACATCTCTGTATTACTTTTTACCCTGCTTGTAAACCTACAATTTCTCAAAATAAAATGTTTAATTAAAAACAAACAAAACAAAGCAAATTTAGGTAATTTTGGTAAGTTTCTCCTTGTTTTCAATAAGAACAACTAGATAGTTTCTATTTTTTACATATTTCAAAAGTAAGAATGTTAAAGAAGACTCCTAGAAAATCAAGCAAAGCATCAGCTGAATCAGATATTGTAACATTCTGTAGTTTTCCTGCTTTCCTCTGAAATTGTTTGTTAAATTGTCTATTACAACATCTTTTTAGAAGTATGCATAGGGAATAGAAACAAGTCTCAGTTCTTCCCAACAACCTTTAATTCACATAATTACAACAATTCAAAAAAATCATCTTTCCTCCAAACATCAGAGTCTCATATTAAAAAGAATAAAATTCCTTTTATTTTATTTTAGTTACAGAATAAACATGCTTTTTGTAGTAAGTTTAGGAAGTAGTAAAAGTATAAAGAAGCAGAAGAATTTTTTTAAACTACCCATAATCTATTGTTTAGTATTTTGGTTTATTTCCTTCTTAGCTCTGTTCCATGAATTTTTTATATAGTTAAAATCATGCTGTGCATAAAATTTTCTTGCTTTGTTTTTTATTCAGAATTATATAATAAATATTTTAATATTTGTGTAATACTATCATATGCTTTTCTTACAATTTTCTTAGCCATTTTCCTAATTTAAGACAATTGATGTTTAGAGTTTTTTTCACTAGTAATAAATAATTCAGTTGAAACACTTTTCTACATAAATAACTCTTTAAGGTTATTTCTTTATTTTCTTTCCATACTTTAGCATGAAATTAATGGAACAAAGTATGTGACTGTTTTTGGGTTCTTGATCTACATTACTGTTTGCTTTAGTCAAATTCCTCTTATGATACTAAAAAACTTATTGATGGCATTTATGGAAAGATTGTTTAAAATATTTTCTCAGGAAGCGGAGGAAAATTAACAGACATGATTACTTCTTCTATTCTTAGATTACCTCAGGATCTATTACCCGTTTTTTTCAGAATAAGATTTTTTTTTCACTAATAAGAGAAAAAAACACCTTTGGAGATTGTACTGGGTGGAGACCATGTGAACTGATAGACACCATCCACTTAAACCTTTTTGTAGTGTGCTTTTCTGCACTACAGAAACTAGTAAGCTAAAAAGCTTATTTTATTTCCAAGTTCCTCTTGCATCGATGGTTGTGGATGCAAAGTATATTTCATTAATTAAATGCTTTTGAGCTGAATTTGGAAGGTGGGAAATGAGATGGATGCCATCTTTCCTATTGCCCTGGCTGTTGGTGCTGGCCTGCATGGTCTTGGAGATGTTGCGTATTTCTTCAGCAACATTCCAGTGCTGTGTCCCTCACTTCCTGTTTGCTGAAAGGACTTTGTGGCAGCAGTATCTTCTTGATGACTATCATGCAGCTACACAGTATGTTTTGAAGCCTCTAGTTTTAGCTGTAGCCTCCTGATTACCAAAGTTGAACATATGTTAGACTGTAAAGAAAGCCACAAAATTACAGAGGACTGCAATCATTCAGTTTGTTCTCAGAGTAAAGCAGAATTAAGTTACAAATCAATATCAGAGAGACAACTCGAAATCTTTAATTGCATTTAAATTGAGCAACATACGACTACATATTCCATGGCTCAATGGAATATATAATGGGGGCACCTGGGTGGCTCAGTCGGTTGGGCGGCTTCCTTCGGCTCAAGTCATGATCTCAGGGTCCTGGGATCGATCCCACATCAGACTCCTTGCTTAGCAGGGAGCCTGCTTCTCCCTTGCCTGCCTTTCCCCCTGCTTGTGCTTGCTCTCTCCCTCTCTCTCTAGCTTTCTGCCAAATAGATTAAAAAAAAGCAATTATAATGAATGTTAGTTATTTTATTTATTTCTTTTTTTTTAAAGATTTTATTTAATTTGACAGAGAGCAAGAGAGGGAACACAAGCAGGCACCCCAGTTATTTTATTTCTTAAAAACTCATCAAAAGCCAAAAAGATGTAGAAACAAGGGCTTAATAATATTGGGAGATAATTCTCTGTGGCTCTCATGCATTTCTGCACGTCTCATGCCTGAAGCACCAGCTCACCAACTGCTTTTTTTGGTTTGTTTGACTCTGTTATAGGCTGGATTGTATCCTCCGAAATTCATGGGTTGAAGCCTTGACTCCCCATATGACTGTATTTGGAGATGAGGCCTTTAAGGAGACAGTAAAGATTAAATGAGGTCGGAAGAGTGGGACTCTAATCTGACATAACTGGTGTCCTTACAAGAAGAGGAAGAGATGCCAGAGATTTCTCTCTTTTCCTGCATACACAAAGTAAAGGTCATGTGAGGGCATAGCCATCTCTAAATCCAAAAAAGGAATCTCACCAGACACAAATCCTGCTGGCACCTTGCTCTTAGATTTCTGGCCTCCAGAACTAGGAGAACATAAATTTCTGTGGTTAAGCCACTCAGACTGTGGTGTTTTGTTATGGTAGCCCTAGAAGACTAATACAGACTGTATTTTCCAGAAGACAGCAAACAGGCCATACAACAAACAGCCTTTGAAATCAGAGATAATATTTCTTTTCAGAGCAAAGGGCAACCCACTTACTTCCCGTTATGAAAGATTTGGGTTCTCTAAATTCAGAGCTCCTCTTTGGTAATGAAACCCACTACATGTGTACACTTCTCTCATCTCTGCTCCCAACTGTAGTCTGTAGAGAATCACTACCTGGTTTCAGGCACTAGGATGTCTGGTTTCTTTCTTGTATTTACTCCCCAACTTGCCAGTAATTCTTAAGGGACATTTGGGTTGGTACACAGAAAGAATGGAAACAGAAAGTTCTGGTTTGTTATTATTGGAATATGTTTTTTTTGGCTTTATGGATGTGTCAGAAAAACTGATCTTTCTATCATATGTGCCTCTCATATGGTTTTCAAAACTTTCCTGCTAAGATTCTCCAACTACAACTCAATCGATCTTGATATATTCTCTTTCTTTGACAGATACTTCGCCTTCAATCTTTGATTCTTCCATTGTCTATTCCATGTAGACCTTCTCAGTTGGAGCACTACAGCTCATCTAGTCTTCTTGGGCAGAAGTCTAAATAGCTCCAGTCTGGCTCTCTCCCTGGGTTGGCCTATGTATGGTCCACAGTCAACACTGGTGCATACTTTGTTCAAATCCATCCTGGAAGCATGCAAACCTGAAATAGAACCTACTTTTCATTCTGCACTCTGCTTGGCAGTCCATCTGCTCACTCTCTTGCTTGGCAAAAATCAGATGCCGGTCCACTTGTCCTTCCCAAATTCTAAAAGAATTGTCGGGGCGCCTGGGTGGCTCAGTGGGTTAAAGCCTCTGCCTTCGGCTCAGGTCATGATCTCAGGGTCCTGGGATCGAGCCCCGCATTGGGCTCTCTGCTCAGCGGGGAGCCTGCTTCCCCCTCTCTCTCTCTGCCTGCCTCTCTGCCCGCTTGTGATCTCTCTCTCTCTCTCTGTCAAATAAATAAATAAAATCTTTAAAAGAATTGTCAAACTCATGTAGGGTCCTGTTACCACCCCAATCTCCAGACTTGAGGAAAGGAGAGCTCTACCCATCCCTAACCAGTGTGTATGTGACTGTGTGTGGGGGAATCAGTGAAGAACTTATACATGGTATCAGTTCTCTCCAAAAAATCTCTTTACAGATCCTCACAACTAACCAATTCTCGAACCTGTTTATATCTTCTTGACAGCTCGAAGAAGTTTTAGAGTGATGCAACAAGTTCCTAGATATTTCCTTTGAAAAATCTACATTTTGGGTTTTCTCAGAACCCATTGGGTACCACATTTGAAACTAATAATTTAACTTACAATTACATTAAACTTTATGTTATAAAAGTAAAGCAGAGCCCAGAGGAAATCATTCTTATTTTTAGAAAGATCTTGAGATAATTCAGTTCTCAAATTGATTTCCAGAAATACTATACCAAATTAAATTTCCAAGAATATTTGAGAATTCCTGATTTACGTCAAGAAAACTATTATTTTTAACTTCCTACTCCGTGCATAAAAATTGCATTTATTTTTTGCTAGCAAGGTTGAACAGTTTTCATGTATCTAAGACCTCTTGGTTGAAAACAAAATAGCTGGACCCTTCTGGTTCTGATGATTTGGTTATCTAGATAGTCACAGGCCTTCACAGTGAAGTCAATTAAAAACACTGAGTAAAAGATTTTTTTTTAAACCCCCATTTTTAGATTTTTAAATTTTAAGAACATAACTGAAATTCTCCTAGTAAGTCCATCCAAATGCATAGTGGGACTTTATTAACTATCTCAGGCTCCTAAAATTCTACTTAGAAAAGCAGACTTTGGATCTTGCATTCTGAGTTAATTCTTATCCACAAATGAATTCAGAAAGTGAATAAATTACTGAAATGGAGTGTTTTAGCCTCTCATAAAGATATTTCCTTATCCCAGAGGCTAAGCCTCACAGGGGCTAAGCAAGTAACCAAAAGACTAAGGCCCGGTCATGTGAGGCCTGGGGTACCAGATTCCCTAAGGTGTCACATGTTTTCTTTTTTCTTTTTTTGTCATCTGTTTGCCATACTTGGAACCCAACAATATATTGGGTAACTTTTCCTTCCCCTCAGAACTCTGTAGGTATTATTCTACTGTCTCCTGGCTTGAGTGTTGCTGTGAATAAATCTGCCAGATGGATTCCCTTTTGGACTGCCTCCTCTCCAAAACCTTTGTTGATACTGTGATATTTCTGTCTATACATCTGAATAATTATTTATCCTTGAAGTGCACTAGCTTCACCAAGATATGCTCCAGTGTTGATGATTTTATATCAGCATTTTCTAGAGATGCTCTTTTAAGCTCCAAATTTAGCCCTTCTTTTATTTTTGGAAAACATATTCTATTACATCACTGTGTACATTTCCTATACTGCTATTATTTGACCTTCTTAACTTCATATTCATTAATACTCTTAAGTTCTATTGTTTTCCATTACATCATGTCAGTTATCTTTCTTAAATGGAACTGTATTACTGTTATTTTCTTCTACCAATGGTGACTATCTTGAACCTTCCATCCATGCTTCTAGTTAGGTTTTAGCCCTTCCTATGTCATTTCTTGCTTCTAGTTTATATATTAGTTTTATAGTAGAATAGTGTTTTGTCCTTACTTGACTGACTTAGCTCTGCATTATTCATCACATTCTGTTGGTGCAACGTCTCATTTTATTTCATTGATTTAATTTTCTTTTTAAATTTTTCTATATAAAAAAAAACATGTTGTGGAATATTTTCTTCTTTTCTCCATATTGGATTGTTTATCTGTCTTATGTAATTGACTTTCTTTCCTCTATTTTTCTTCACCTGAATTTTTACATAGTTATCACACTCTTTCTCTTCATCTTATCATATTTAACAGGGTCGACTCTATCCAAACCTTCTGTTTGCCCAAGTATAGAATGGATAACTAGTTCTAGACTCCCTTTACCTCACCTAGAATCTATTGGTATTCCGCCTCAGAGCACCTGGTGTTGTATGTTTTTTTCAGCTTGTCTGTTACATGAGAGATGAGGGAGTAGCATTCAACTAGGGATATGGGCAACTGTTGTTGGTAGACCATGCCTCTGGTGTTTTTGACAATTATGTTAAGAATCTTGTATTGGAATTTATTCTACCATTTAAGTGCCTCTCTATTTCTGAAGGAGGACCGTATCATTCAGGGCTCAACCAGAGAAGCATAAACACTAGGATATATATTTAGGATTTGGCCTTATGTAGCTAGTTAAGCAGTATCTGCAAGACTATTTTCTTCACATCTGGTGCTGCAGTTTAGTGTCTTCAGAGTAAACAGTGAGGAAGAGAAGTTAAATGTAAAGGGGGTGAGACCAACAGCAAAGGAGAGCTCAAAAGCATGAGTTAAGACTCTTCAAGAAAGGACTGAAATCCATGTCAATTCTTGTTGCCTCTAGTGTTGGTGGTGATGTGGGTATTTTGCAGAAGTCAGCCCATTCCTTACAGGACTAAACATATACACATATGGCTCTGGAGTCAGAGAAACAGAAGGAGAATGGAGGGGCAAAAAGAACAATTATAGGCTCAGCTGTACCTCACACCAGTGAGATGAGTCGCCAAATCAGCAACGTGTTTGAACTACAAGATGGCTGCTGCTTCTCTTCTTCTCAGTCTCCCAAGAATCTGTCTCATGGACTATCCTTACTGGAAACCTAAGGAAGGGAGTTCTGGGAAATGTAGCTCAACCTAGCCAAGTGGGCAAAAGTGCAATAGTCCCCTTGGATTTTTTATTGTTATCCTCAAAGTTAAGTCTTACCTTGAGGCCTTTGTTTTTGATAGACACAATCAGATCCAAGTTTTATTTCCTATTTCATTCACTTCTTCCCCAAAGTCAATCAAGAAAGTGACAAAATCTAAGCAATCATGACGTAAAGTCAGATTTGCATTTTCATGAGAAAATAAAGAGAATAGTTCTTATGATTTATTTTATTCTTATTTTGATTTGATGTTCAAATTCATACAAATTCACTGCAATGACAATTATTTTATTCAGGGCTATATATGAAGTTGGCATTATTGTAACTGTCTTTTCCATGTGCAAAGAGAAACAAAAAAAGAGGGTTTTAGCCAAACTTACCTTCACTGACTTTTTTTTTTCAAAAGCTTTGTATAATCCTAAACTGCAAAGTCCTCATCAAAGAGCTTCCCTGAAATTACCTTAGATACCAAAAGCATTTTTACTCAGTGAAAGCCTTGAAATGACTCAGCTCCAGTTATTTAAAAAGCCACAATTAACATCCAACTGTGAAAAACACAATAGTGACTTAAAACAAAATTTAACTAGTGATGTAAAAACAAGAACAAAACCTCATAATGGGGAAAAAAAAAAGAATTGCTGCCAAATAGCCAAACTATAAAGAAATCCATGCACCTAATTTAGTCTGTGGCTGAAGAACATTGCTACTTCTGTCAAGAACCAAGAACTTGCCTGATGCAAAATCTGCAAGTTAAAAATCCAAACACACGACCTTAAGCATTTTGAATCACCCAGTGTTTTCTCTGCTTGCCAAATTTGGCCAGTATGGGTTGTTAGCTGAATATGCATGGAAAATACAGCAATATAAGGACCTAACTCTAGCTTCACTCTTGGTCCTTTGATTATGATGTTTGTGTGTATACTGTTTGCGTACTTTTTAACTTTGTGCTATAAAACTCTTTTCTATTAATTTGAAGTGGTCTCTAATCTATTTCCTACACTTTGTGGAGAATGCCACAGCCAATTCACTTTGGGATTGCCCAGTAGAGTGCGTAAAGTTTTCCAAGAGGTGGCCTGGACCTGTGTGTGTGTGTGCATGTGCGTGCACATGTGTGTGTTGTGTTTTATCTGTAAAATGAGGATAATAATGCCTATATCTGATTATCCCACACAATTTTTTTTTGTTCTTCAAAGTGATATTTTTTAAACTGTTCTGTAAAAATGAAAAGTGAATCATTATGGCTAAGCCTGTACTGACAGTGTTTTTGAACTTTTGTTTAAGAGACCAACATAGCTCTTTAAAATTTAAGTAGTTATCTCTTCTCTGAGAAGTGAAGATTTGAATTTACGTCTTCAGAGTCTCAATTGAACTAGTAAGTAGAATCCTCAGAAATATCTGAAACACACTGAAATTGGTAATTTCCTACCAATCAACCCATACATTAAAAGGAAATGAGACTTCCTTTGTAGTCAAGTTGGTGAATTTAAGACATTCAAGTACTTCTCAAGTATGAGAATTGTATAGTTTTTTGCCTGTCCTTTCCCTTTGCTTGAGATGAATTTTTGCAGTTGTTGCCTTTTAGATTGTCATCTTAAAACAGGCCACATTGAGCTATCTCTGTGGATTTGTTCCAGTGACTGTGAAAATCAAGTTCTCCATTTACATAATGGAATGATGGCTAAATAATTCCTGAGAAAGGCAATGACACCAAATCTTAAAACATACTTTTCAAAGGCTAGAAACCATGGCTGTTATAAAGGCATAAAATCAATCAACATATGTCAAACATTTTATTTAAATCATTAATTTTATTTGACTCATCAACTAATGAGGAAACCAATAACACATTAAAACTAGTTCAGCTGGTTTTCTAGGAAGCAAACAAGCAAAAGTCCTGATCTGTAGTGTCTTCCAGTTTTTGTAGTACAAGTGCTCTCACCATGACTGATTTTAAATTACCAATGTGCAATCAATGAGCTTTCAAAATTCCTATAAACTTAACAATTGGGGCGCCTGGGTGGCTCAGTGGGTTGAGGCCTCTGCCTTCGGCTCGGGTCATGATCTTAGGGTCCTGGGATCGGGCCCCACATCGGGCTCTCTGCTCGGCGGGGAGCCTGCTTCCCCCTCTCTCTCTGCCTGCCTCTCTGCCTGCTTGTGATCTCTCTCTCTCTGTCAAATAAATAAATAAAATCTTAAAAAAAAAAACAAAACTTAACAATTGGTTCTTATGAGCCAGTCTAAACTGGCTCCAGCTTACCACTGCTGTAGATATATGTGTGATTTAATAAAGGAATGTTAAGATTAGGTATGTAGATTATGCAACTAGTCAATGTCTCAAGGAGAAATAAACTTGTAGAGTTATTTTCCACCGGATAGAAGTTATTTGCATCTCTGCTGACCAAAATCTATAACTTAACCTCTGCCCTTATAGAGTCATAAAATAGCCCATTCAGTAAAGTCAGCTTAGTGCTTCACTGGAAGAACACCTAACAATGTCTTTTGTCTTTTCCAGGTTATGAATAATATTTTCTGATAGAACAGATTGTTAAATCTATAATGAGTTAATGTACCTCTGACTCATTTTAGAAGTGTAAGTTCCTTTACCATGCTGTGAGGTACTTGAACAGAGGAAATCTCTTTTAGGCCTTGTTTCTGTAACCCTCAGCAAGTATCTGGGGCCCTGGAAGTTCTCAATAAATGTTTGGTAAATTAATGGGTATAATTTTGTATGGGAAAAGTAGATGCTAATTTCTCAAAATGAACAATCTCTTCCTCATTCTTCTCCCTCCTTTTTGGATCCCTGCCAAGAAATAGGACTGAACCCAGTTATGGGTAGTGATTGTTCTCTGGTGTGGAGCGAAATTTTAAAGGCAATGAAAACAAACATGTAAAGGCAGTGGAAAACATGGGCTAATTGGTGAAAATGGGAGGTCATAAAATGATGTAACAATGTAAACTTATTATTGAAGCAGTTCTTTGATTTTGGACTTTGGTTCATCATGTGAGTATAATGTATAGTGAGATTAAAAAAGAAATTATAATTCTTAATGGGACAAGGCAGTTGAGGATTAAATTAACAAAAGAGGACAATTTCTTGGCCCAGAGTTGAAACACAATGGATACCAAGCTTATTATAAGTAAAACTAAATAATCAAAACACAAAGCATTAGTTGGTTGGTCATAACCTGTTACAGTAAATGATCACTGATAAATCTAATCTAAAGACATGATAAGAGAATGAAGACATTAGCACAATAGTTGTACTGTGGCCCACCCATTCATTTACCAAAAATTTATTTAATGCATACTATATGCCAGGTATCATTTTAGTTTTAGAGATATAGTAATGAATAAAAAAGATAAGGTTTCCCTTTTTGTAGAATTTCCTTTCTAGTGTGAGCATATACAAAGTTTCAGAAGATGAGGACAATCCAGAAGACTCTGAGAAGGGTGCGAATGAGTCCTGTTAAGTAGGAGAATCAAGAGGGTGGTTTCTGAGAGGCCAAGTGAATAAGTATTTCAAGGAAGAAGGTGTGATCAACCAGCTACATCTAATTCAGTCACTAAGTTGAACAAGAAATGACTGAAAAATGAGAAACCATATTTAACAATATGGAGGTCTTTGTTGAATTGACAAGATGACTTTTGGTGGAGTAGTGATTAAAGACTTATTGGAATGTTCAGGAGAGAATGGGAGAAGTGGAGACAGTAAGTTTGGACAACTCTTTTCGGAATTTTGCTTTGAAGTGAAACAGAAAACAAAAGGTTATCAGAGTGTGACGTAAGGACGAGGGACTTTCTTTGTATTTTTTTAATTAAATAAAACAGGGATATTACATGTTTAGATTTTGAGGGGAATGGCCCTTGGAGAAGGAAAGACGATGATGCAGGAAAGAAAGAAACAAAGCCCTTGAAAAAGGAGGGAGGGGATGGAATGTAGTGCGACACTGGTTATGAATCTATTTGCTCGTCTACAGTTTTCAGGGATTAAAAATTATTATAGCTATAGGGTTATTAGTATATATAATATAATACAATGCAATACATTTATATTTTTTGACAACAGTAATTATCCACGTATTATTGTGAACCCTAAAGTTTGAGCTATTTTGATATTTTTATTGCCAAATAAAATAGAGAAAAGTACACAAGATCAAAATGTAAAGCCAAATGATTTATTACCATGTAGGTCAAGAAATAAAACACTGACAGCAACCAGAAGTAACCACTGTGCCCTTTCCCACTCATATGCCCTCTTCTCCCCAAAAGTCACCACTTTCCTGACTTTAATGGTAATCATTTCCTTGCATTTCTTTAAAGTTAAATCATACAGTATGAATCACTAAAAACATGATAATTTAGTTTTCACTTTCTTTAAAGATTTTAAGTCAATGGAATCATACGTATGTACTCTTTTATATATGGTTTCTCTCACTTTATGTTTTGGGGATTCATCCATGCCGTTTCTGTAGATCGTTCATCACCATTGCTTTTTAGTACTTCATTGGATATCATAAGTATTATCTCCTTTCTGTTGCTTAAGGATATTTAATTTTTTTTATTTTTATGAATAGTACTGCTATGAACAGTCTTGCCCTTGTGTCCCAAAATGTGTTTGCTTTTGAACTGGGCATGTTCTTAGGTATAAAATTGCTGAGTTATAGGGTGTATGTATCTTCAGTTTGGGTAAACAGTGCCTGAGCTTTGTCTAAAATGGTTGTACCAAGTTACATGCTCATCAGTATCTGTGTGAGGGTTCCCATTGTGCCATATTCTCTGTATTGCCAGTCCTTTTATTTTTATCTTTTCTGGTGGATGAAAACTAGTATCTCGTTGTGATTTTAAATTGCATTTTTCTGATAATTAATAAAGTTGTTCTTCTTTTCATATGTTTATTTTCCCACTTGATGAAAAGCATGTTCTCTTGACACTGTTTTATATGAAAAGAACTTTGTAATTTTAATGTGTCATATTTATCAGTCTTTTTTCTTTATAAGTAATTACTTTTATGTCCTAAAAAGTCTTTTCCAACCCAGATACCATCAAAGATATTCTTTTATGTTTTCCTTTGAAGTTTTATTGTTTCATCTGTCACACTTCAATCTTTAATGCCTTTGGATTTATAAATAGTATCAATATCGTGTGTATACGGTGTAAGGTACTAATCAAATTTCTTTTTTTCTATGTGGATATTCAATAAACTAAGTATCGTCTATTGGCTACAATACATGTATCTTTTACTTCTACTCTGCAGTGACATCTTTGTTATACACCAGTATTCTTTACAGGTGTACATGTATTTCTGGATTCCATATTGGATTCTGATTACCTGTTTTTTGATTCTTTCACAAATACCATGATTTGGGGGTACCTGGGTGGTTCAGTCGGTTAAGCCTCCAAGTCTTGATTTCAGCTCAGGTCATGATCTCAGGGTCGTGGATCAAGCCCTGAGTTGGGCTCTGCTCCGAGCATGGAGCCTGCTTAAAATTCTCTCTCTCTCTCCACCCCTTCTCTAGCTTGTGTGTGCATGCTCCCCGCCCCTGCAAAACCAAAAACAAAAGCAAAAAAACCATGATTTCTTGTTACTGTAGCTTTATAACAAATTTTGACATTCAGTATAGGAATACTTTTCACCAATACTTTTCACCATATTTTCTATTTTAGAATGCCTCAATTATTATTTTTTTTTTAATATTTTATTTATTTGAGAGAGAGAGAGAGAGAGCACAAGTAGGCAGAGAGGCAGGCAGAGAGAGAGGGGGAAGCAGGCTCCCTGCTGAGCAGAGGGCCCGATGTGGGGCTCGATCCCAGGACCCTGAGATCATGACCGGAGCCGAAGGCAGAGGCTTTAACCCTCTGAGCCACCCAGGCGCCCCCTCAATTATTCTTTACTAAATATTTATGTATTTAAATATCTTGACTATTTTTTACTAAAGACTATCTTTAATTCTTTGTTATCATACATGCTCACTAATTCCAAACATCTAAGCATGTATATCCATGCCAGCTTTTCTAGGTTATCAACAGAAGGATTGATTCCATTCCACCAATACAAAAAGTTCAGAAATATATGTATATATGTGGGTTTTTATATATGTATGTGTATTTATATGTATATATATGCATATAGATGCCGGATTTATATCATATAAGTACATATTATGTGTATGACATATTTTTTAATGCTCAGAATACTTCAGACATCATTAGTAAAAGCTATAGTTTTTTAATACCAAATAATTGTTTTTGACTTAAAAAGAAACCTAAAGTCTCATATTTTCTTTTTTCTTGTGTCAGCTTCTAATATTTCCCTATCCACAAAAAAGCTTTTTTTTTTTTTTTTTTGTGAAGAGAAAAAGGCAAAGTCTGATTACTGGCTTATCTTAAGGGACAGGACCTTGTGTTGATAGTATTTGTGTAGAAATGAAGAAAGGGAAAGATAAGTACAATGTCTGCATGCCCTTCTTTCAATTTAAGGTCAGGATGTTGGGTACTTTGGCTTTGACTTAGAAAATCATGATGAGGGCATAAAAGTCTCTTTTGTGAACTTAGCTATGAATTGTGGAACTCTAGTAGGTTTTGTTCGCTGTCACACAGACACATGTACACACATGCATCCTAAGGAAAAAGAAAATTGTGAATTTGGTGCGTTGACTTCAGTTGTTTACTCTGTGCTCTCTATTTCAGCCCTCTCATGCCTACTTCCCTTCTTTAGCCCAAAGCATCCTGTAAGCCCCAGTGCCCACCTGAGTGCCCAGTCCATGTTATTCACCTCTACCCCCTTCCCTGTCACCACACTAGTACCAAGGCCGCCTGCCATGATAGCAACATCTGGCAACAACTGCACTTTATGACTTGGACTCTGACTACAATTACATGAGTAGCAATAACAGAGATAAAAAAAAAGTAGCACCTCCCTGCGTCTATAAGCTCCTTCTTTCCTTTTTTTTTTTTTTAGGATTTTATTTATTTAATTAATTTATTTGACAGAGAGAGAGAGAGAGAGCAGGCAGAGGGAGAGGGAGAAGTACGCTTCCTTTTAAATGAAGAGCCTGATGTGGGGCTCAATCCCAGGACCTGGGATCATGACCTGAGCTGAAGGCAGATGCTTAACCAACTGAGCCACCCAGGTGCCCTTCCTTCTTTCTTTTTAAAATTACTTGCCTCCATCTCATTGAGTTGGTAAATCAATTATTGAGTACAGTAAAATTATATCTAAAATATGAACAAGGGGCACTGAGTGTGTTCCAGATGAGATCCTCCTTAAGTAAATGAGTATGTTTTGTGTTTTATAGTTTAGCTGGCCTGGGATCTTTCTGCTTCTGGGTTTTGGATGTTTGAGGTTACTAGGTAGTTGGTCTCTAGATAAGTAGAATATTAACATGTTAGACTTTGAATATCTATCTTGTAGGGTTTTGGAAACAATCTGATTTGTGAACCAAGTAAACAAAACAGGGATTAACCGACATTTCTGCTTATGAGAAACTGACATTTCTAATCATGTTTCAAGGAGAAATAACTTAAACTCAAAATATATTTAAAATATTGATTTCTTGGCAGTTCTTTGTGTGTTTTGAAGTGATTTACATGTCATTACAAAGACCTGCCCCTAATAATCATTTTATTTTATTTCATTTTATTTTATTTTACTTTTTTAATTTTTAAAATTTTTAAAAATATTTTGAGAGAGAGAGAGCATGTGTGTGTGCAAGAATGAACGGGAGTGGGGAGGGGCAGAGAGAGAGAGAGAGAGAGAGAATCCCAAGCAGTTTCCATGCTTAGCTCAGAGCCCCGTGTGAGCCCTGAACTTACCATCCTGAGATCATGACCAGAGCTGAAATCACGAGTCGGATGCTTAGCCAACTGAGCCACCAAAGTGCCCCCTAACAATCATTTTAAAACACAATTTAGTCTTTAAAAAATTACTAGAAGTAAATAGAATATAATCGTTTGGGGAATAAGCCCGTCAAAATTAAAATGATAAATATTTTCTTTTATTAGAATAAAAGCTCTGAGTTTGTCTGCATTTAACACATCTCAAACATGGCATATGGCTGCATTTTCATTTCCCAAATTTTAGCTAGAGTATCCTGTGGATTCTCAAGGATGAGTTTGAAGCAAAATACCATCTCCTTGGTATTTCTATGTGAGGGACTTTGAAAATGATTAGACATCATCAGAGTTTTCAGATACAGGTTTTGGGAAAGTAAAAATACTATACACCAAAGGAAACACTGGCTTATATAAAAGAAGTCTTTGTAATTTCTTTTTTTTTTTTTTTAAGATTTTATTTATTTATTTATTTAACAGAGAGGAGAGAGATCACAAGTAGGCAGAGAGGCAGGCAGAGAGAGAGATGGGGAAGCAGGCTCCCCACCAAGCAGAGAGTCCAATATGGGGCTCGATCCCAGGACCCTGAGATCATGACCTGAGCTCAAGGCAGAGGCTTTAACCCACTGAGCCACCCCGGAGCCCCGAAGTCTTTGTAATTTCTAATGACCTAGTTTGATGTAAGGACCATTTACTTGACATCATCTTCTGACTAAAACTCATCTTCTTGTATGTGATGTTATATGTTTCTAGAATCATGATAGTTGGATATTCTCCTTTCAGAGTTCGAGAAAGAAGCAGTTATTATACTGTTATGGCTGAGCTCCAGTAGTTATTTTAATTTGGGAAGGAACTGGTGCTTGGAAAGGAAAATATCTATGCTGACTTTCTTCAAACCTGCACAGATCTAAGTATGTTGTGATATGAAGGAAGCCCATTTTAGTTGAAATAAAGTATCTCATATTCAGAAAAGCCCATTTAAAAAATCATGATTTCATCACTTACTAGCTTGATTGCATTAGGAGTTTTAGCTGCTCTCTGAAAGTCTTGATTTTTCACGTTGTAATGTGAATTATTACAACCTGTGTCGTAGGAAAACCAGATTATGGTGTTGAAGAGTGTCTTAAATAACATGCCATTCACAAGTGAATTTACTAAATGTGTGTAAGAATGACCTGTGCTGCTAGCAGTGACTCTAAGAATAAATGTTTTATTGGGTTCTTAAAAAGTAACTAGTTGCACACAATTGAGGCTTAAATTATTCCTGTTTGTGGTAACAGCAATAAACTTCACCAAGCATTCCACTTACTTCCCTATATTTCCTGGTGTCCTTGCAGTTAGGCAGAGCCTTGTGATTAGTTCTGGCCAAGGAAATGTTAGTTGGGTGAACTGTGTGGCTTCCAGGGATGAAGCAGTGAAAAAACAGAGATTCAAGACTTTCCAGCTCCTCTTGGTCTTGCCATAGTACCTAAGATTACTCGGGTTTAGATGGTGAGCTCCAGGATTGTGGAGTTCCTGAGTGCCTGCCTGACAATGGGAAATCCAGTCCCCCACCAAACTGCAATGAATGTGTAGTGTGAGCAGGAAATCAACCTTTGTTTTGTTAATCCATTAGGATTTAGGGCTTAGTTTATAACGATGGCATAAAATAGCCCATTGTGAGCAATGTCCTGGTTTAGAGGGGCCACATTTTCAAATATATTTTCCCTTATGAGTTGTTAAATTTGATTAATGGATTTTTGTTAAGAATTAGATTACATGCACTGAGATTTCCAGATTAACAAAATTATGGAATAGTTATTAAGTATTACTCTGTAAGCTTTCATGTAACATTAACATGCTCAAAGGCCAGTGAAAATAAGGGTTAAAATCAGGAAAACCTGTAAGCACATCCTTAAGCGCATTAATGAGCATCTGTGACCACACTAACACTGACAAAATAGGTTGAAATTGCTAAAATTTATGGTTATATTTGAGTTTCATAGCATTTTGTGAAGTACCCAGTTCACTACTTATCTTCAGATAAAATTCTGGATCCAAGTGATGCTGAACTCCATGTTCAAGAATAGCATATTGAATTGTAAGTGGACGTGAACTTCAATTTTAAATAGTTAAAATCCTCTTCCTGAAAGCAAAAAGGACCCTCAAAATATCTATTGTATTTATAAAAAGATATAATTTCCATTGATACTTAAAGAAGGCTTCAAAGCAACTCAGAAACATTAATTAACTGAGCGTCGGAGCATACCCATGAAGGAGGAAGAAACTATTTGTACCCTTTTTAGGCCAAGAAAAGGTAGAGGGTAGTAACTAGTTCACTTGAAGATAATTAATTTAGTAGTAAGATGAATAAGCTTTTATTTCTAGAAATTAGACCCTATAAGGTCTTCCAGCAAAAGCTAAGAGTGTTGACTGCACCAGAGAAACCTGATCTCATGTCTCAACCCTGCTCCACTTATTTCCAATGTGATTTTGGGCAAATTTACTTCCATGTAAAAGAATAATTATATCTTAAAAGGTAACATAAGACTTAAATGGCAATGTAGACAAAGCATTTCACATAGAGACTGACCCATGGCAGGCATATTATAAATGGAGTATCTCATCTTTTATTTATTTACCATTTAATCCATCAAGAGAGCTAATGAGTTCACTTTTGAGGGTGCAGAGCAATCAAAACAGATGTCATCCTTTTAGCCATCAGGTAACTCTCGGTTGATATTGTTCTGAATGTACATGTGAACAATTTATTTCACAAACCACACTATCTCAGGGTCCACCAGGTTTTATAATTCTTCTCATATCTGATCCAGAGGCTCTGAACCAAAAGGAATCACTTTCAATTTACTGAGGATTAAGACAGACTCCCAGTTTTTTTTCCCCCAAATACTTATATTTTACTTTTTCAGTGTTACAAGATTCATTGCTCATGTACCACACCCAGTGCTCCATGCAATATGTGCCCTCCTCAATACCCACCACCAGGCTCGCCCAACCACCCCCCCCCCGCCAAAACCCTCAGTCTGTTGCTCAGAGTTCACAGTCTCCCAATTTGAAAGCAACAGTGAATCTGCAAAGATGCTTTAGGATTGTCACCACAAATTGTTTATTTTATGATTCTATCTTTGATTTAAAACTTACATTGTGGACTCAGGATCCCCATATGAAGAATCCTCAAAAGTCTAATTCCTTATTTGCTACATTGTTATTCTAGAGATACAAACTAAATATCTCCCACTCGTGAAGTTGCATTTTCAGGACTGATGAGTTTAGGCACAATGCTGGGATATGGAAGGAACAAACACTGTTTTTGTGACAGAAGTCATCTACTTTAATTAACAATAGATTAGGAAAAAGAATTTAGTGGCATTTTGTTTCAAGCTTTAGGAAACCTTTCAGGCTATACATACTGTAATTGTATTGTAATTTTTATTTGAAGGGAAATTAAAAATTAAAAAAATAATTTGCATTAAAAAAGTTTTAATTGAAATATATGTGATATATTTCAAATATATATATAAGACAAAGCAAGAGGGAGAGAGATCACAGAGGGGGAGGGAGAATATCTCCCGCATTTAGCAGGGAGCCTGACGTGGGGCTCGATCCCAGGACCTTGGGATCATGACCTGAGCCAAAAGCAGACACTTAACTTACTGAGCCATCCAGGTGCCCTCAGTTGAAGGATAATTGACACACAATCGTACATTAAGTTCAGGTGTACAACATAGTCATTTGACAAAAGAATTTTTTTATTTTTTGTTTGCTTGGGCTTTGCCTCTTTGTCTATTGCTCCTTTGCCTATTCTTACAAAAATTTATTTTAGCTTTGTTTCCTCTAGTCTCCATGACATAAGTCAGATTTAAAAGCTCTTTAACATAAAATCCCACATTACAGAGAAAGATCACAAGGTTATGTTAATCTATAAAGAAAAGTTGTAATTTATGTCTCTTATCTCCTCTGTGGCCTCCAGTCTAAATCACACACCCTCTTTGGTTGGCCTCAAACTCTTCCTTCCAGTCTACACTGTAATTCTCTAATATAGCTCTTTACTTTCTCTATAAATAGAAAGCAAAGCTCGTGCCAAATAATACAGACTATGCTATGGTTGTGAGATCTGTGGAGATCGGGGAACCCAAGGTCATCTATTCAGACACTTATTTTGCACATAATGAAATTGAGACACAGACCATGCTGGTATCCAAAGACCAGCAGCCAGTATGAGGCAAAGCTGACATTTGAACTATCTTTACTTTTGGGGAAAGAAACAAAAAAGCACCTACTCTACAGCTTTGTTTTTATTAGTAGGACTGTATATTGTTGGAAAGATTTAGTTGGTTGGAGTGACATCAGCAAAATGGTGGCATAGGAATTTCTACCCCTCAGTCTCCCCCATCCTCCAACAGAAACATCAATTTGAACAAGTATCTGTGCATAAAAATATCTTCCCAAGAGCCAAGGATTCCAAGGGAAGGATTATAGCACCTGGGTGAAGCACAGAAATAGGAAGGGACAGGTTAAGGAAGGTAGAAAAAAGATTCACACTACCCCCATTACCCCAGCCTGGGCAGAGAGAAAGAGAGACACCTTTCCCGTAGAGAACGGTAAAATGTGCCAGGTTTCCCGACGGACTCCAAATCCAGCCAGCCCTAGCAGCAGGCCAATTCCTACAGCCCTAGATGACTCCCTGTGGGTTCTCATGAACCCAGGCTCCTGCTCATCCTGGTGCTTGCTACCTCCAGGTACACCACTGGTGTCCACTAGCTCTTTTGGCCCCAGGCAGCTCCAGTGGCCCCAGATGGCATCCTTGGCACCAGTCCTTTGTCTCACCCGAACCTGTCAACTCCAGCAGCCTCAGGTAGCTCCTGTAGCCCTAGCAGGTCCCACGAACCCAAGCCCCTGGCTCATCCTGCGCCTGTCAGCTCCAGCAGTACCAGGCAGTGTTTATGGCACCAGGCTTCTGGCAGGCCCCTAGGAATCTGGGCCGTAGAGTCATTCTGTTACCTCTGGCTCCTGTGGCAGCTCCTGTGGCAACAGGCTACCAGTAGGCTCCTGCAAACTCAGACCCACATCTTAATCCTGCACCTGCCAGCTCCAGCAAACCCAGGTGTTTCCCGTGGCCCCAGGCCCCATTGTTAGTACCAGATTCCTGGAGAGGGAGGCCCACGAATGTAGGAACTTGGCTTACCCCCAGAAGTTCTGGCTCCAGCAACCCCAGGCACCTGCCATGGCATCCAGTGGCTTCTTTGGTTCTGGGCTCTCAGAGGGCCCCTGTGAATCCAGGTTCCTGGACTGCATGGGCACTGGCCAGTGCCAATAACCTGGATAGTGTAGTATCCACAGGTGGCTTCCACAGCTCCAGGCAGCTTCCTTGGCTCTAGGCTCCTGGAGGACTCCTATGAACACTGCCTCCCAATCCCCTCCAGTATCTTCCAGCTCCTACAGACCCAGGCAGATCCAGTGACCCCCAGTTCCCAGCCTACCTCATTACAGCTGATTCCCATGGTACCAGGTACCTGCAAGACCCTGTAAGCCCACATTCCTAGTTCACCCTAGCACTGGGCCTCTCTTCTGATTCTGGGTGGTTCCTGTGGCCTCAGGATCCCAATCAGTGCCCATGAATGCAGGCTCCAGTGGGGCACTTGTGAATCCAGGATTCTGGTGGAGTCCAACATCAGGATGACTACCGCTATCCCAGGCTTTTGACCCACCCCAGCAGAAGGCTGCCTAAGAACTCCACCGTAAGCATGCCTGTGGACACCATCAGACTGCCCTCCCAGAATCTCTGGATAAGCTGACTGGTGAAGAGCTTAGTTTGTGAAGGCAGCTCATAAGGACTGGAAGAGGAACTTACATCCACAAATGTGTACATACAAATGTAAGGCCACAAAGATCACGAATAATCCAGGAAACATGACACCACAAAAGAAAACTAAGAAAATTCCAATGACTGACCCCAAAGAAATGAAGGTCTCTAAACTGTATAACAAAGAATTTAGAATAATCCTCTCAAAGAAACTCAATGAACTACAAGAAAACACAGAACTAAATGAAATTAAGATAATGCCTAAAAAAAAAGTTCAACAAAAAAGAAACCATTAAAAAAATCAAGCAGAAATCCTAGACTTGAAGACTACAAGGACTGAACTGAAGAATTTAGTAGAACTCTTCAACAATAGACTTGACCAAGCAGAAGAAAAAAATAGAGAACTGAAAGAGACCATTTGAAATCATACAGAGAAGCAAAGAGAAAGAGAATGAAAAAGCCTATGTGAATTAATGCAATACAATTAAAATTAAAATAAACAATTTATATATTATTGAAGTCCTAGAAGGAGAGGAGACAGAGAGAAGAGCAGAAAGCTTAAAGACATAATGGCTGAAAATTTCCCAAATCTGGGGAGAGATTTTAGATACTTCTAGAAATGTTCAAGAAACTAATATGTCATCCTCAAATTTTAATCCCCAAAGATCTTCTTCAAGATACATTATAATAAAACTGTCTAAAATCAGAGACAAAAAGAAAATTTAAAAAGCAGCACGTGAAATAAAATTTCTCATATGTAAGGGAAACCATGTAAAACTATCAGCAGACAGCTCAGCAGAAATTTACAGGCCAGGAGAGAATAGGATCATATACTGAAAGTGCTGAAAGAAAAAACACTGCCAATCAAAAAACTTCACTCAGAAGTTGTCATTCAGGAGTGGAGAGATAAGGACTTTGACAAATAAGTAAAAGCTGAAGGAATTCATCACAAGATGTGCTTTATTAGAAATGCTGAAACTTCATCAAATAGAATATTAAAAAGCTAATGAGAAAACATGAAAATATAAAACATGCTGGTAAGACAAGTATGTTATCAGATTAAAAATATTCCAATACTGGGGGCAGTGCCCTTCTTTCACTCCAGGCGTAGGGGACTCTCCTTTAATAAAAAATGTAAATAAAATCCAGGGCATGATAACAATAACCAAAATGTCCAAGATAAGATTTTTTTTAAATCACTTATACCAATAACAAGGTAAATGTCTATTTGAATGAGAAAAGATAATCAACAAATGTTAAGACTAAGATGATACAGATGTTGGAATTATTCAACTAGGATTTTAAAGCAGTCATTATAAAAATACTTCAATGAGCAATTATGGACACACTTGAAACAAAAGAATGACTAAGAAAGCTAAGCAAAGAAATAAAAGGTGTAAAGAAGGACCAGATTCCTGTTTTAGAACTGAAAAATATAATGACTGAAATAAAAAGCTCAATGGATGGGTTCAAAAAAGTTATAATACTGTAATGTTGTTGTATGTTAATCATTGAACTCTAGTATAAAAGTTTAAAGGAGAAAAGTATTAAATAAGTATAGCTACAATAATTTCTTAATGGACACAAAATATAAAGAGAGGGAAGTTATGACATAAAACACATAAGTTATGGGGGAAAGATAAAAGGGTTAAGTTTTTGTATGTAAAGGTAAGTTGTTATCAGTGTAAAATAGACATTCTATAATGTCTATTGTTTTATGTAACAATATGTCTAATGTTTTATTTAAGCCTCCTGGTAATCACAAAGCAAAAATCTACAGTAGATATATGAAAGATAAAGAGAAAGGAATCTAAGCATAGAGAGTTATCAAATCATAAAGGAAGAGAGCAAGAGAATAAACGAACAGAGGAATTACAACACAGTCAGAAAACAATAAACAAAATGGCAATAGTAAGTCCATAACTGTCAATAATTATGTCACATGTAAATGGACTAAATTCTCCAATCAAAAGGCATAGAGTGGCTAAATGGATTAAGAACAAATCCCAATTTTATGCTGCCTATAAGAGACTCACTTTAGCTTTAAGGACACACATAGACTCAAAGCGAAAGTATGGAAAAAAAATATTCTTTTTTTTTTTTTTTTTTGGAAAAAGATATTCTGTGCAAATGGAAAAGAAACGAGAGCAGGGGCAGCTACATTTATATCAGATAAAATAATCTTAAAGTCAAAATATTAACAAGATAGGTGCCTGGGTGGCTCAGTTGGTTAAGCATCTGCCTTCGGCTCAGGTCATGATCTCAGGGTCTTGGAACTGAGCCCAACATCAGGCTCCCTTTTCAGCTGGGAGCCTCCTTCTTCCTCTCCCTCTGCTGTTTCCCCTGCTTGTTCTCTTTTTCTCTCAACCTGACAAGAAGAAAGAAGAAAGATCACAAATAAACAATCAAACTTCACACCTCAAGGAGATAGAGAAGAAACTAAACAAACTAAATCCAGAGTTAGCAGAAGGAAAGAAATAACAGAGATCAGAGCAGAAGTAATTGAAATAGAGATCAGAAAACAACAGAAAGATCAATAAAGATAAGAGCTGATTTCTAGAAAAGATAAAATTGATAAATTCTTAGACTAACAACAAAAAAAGAAGATGTAAATAAATAAAATGAGAAATGAAGAGGAAACTTTACAACTGAGAGCACAGAAACGTAAAGGATCATAAGAGACCACTGTGGACAATTATACACAAATTCAATAACCTAGAAGAAATGGATAATTCCTAGAAACATTCAACCTACCAAGATGGAATCATAAAGAAATAGAAAATGTGAACAGATTAATAGCAAGTGAAGAGATTGAATCAGTAATCAAAAACCTTCCAACCAAGAAAAGCCCAGGACCAAAGGGTTTCGAGGTGAATTCTACTAAATATTTAAAGAACGATTAATGCCAATTCTTCTGAATTCTTCCAAAACAAACAAACAAACAAACAAAAAAACAGAGGAAGGAACACTCCCAAACTCATATTTTGAGGCCAGCATTAACTTGATACCAAAGACAGATAAGAACACTACAAGAAAAAAAATTACAGGCCAGTATCCATGGTAAATGTAAATGCAACAGTTCTCCACAAAACACTAATAAGCAAAATTCAGCAGTATATTAAAAGGATAACACACACTCTATGATCAAGGAGGATTTATCCCTGAGATGCAAGAATGAGTCAACTTATGCAAATTAGTAAATGTGATATACCACACTAATAGAATGAAAGATAAAAATCCTATGATCACCTCAATAGATGTAGTAAATGCAGTTGACGAAATTCAACATCCATTCAAGATAAAAACTCCTAACATATTGTATATAAAAGAAATGTACATCAACATAATAAAAGCCATATATAAGAAAGCTCTAACAAACATCCTACTCAACAGTGAAAGTTTGAAAGCTTTCTCACTAAGATCAGGAACATGACAAGGGTGCCTACTCTCAGCACTCCTATTTAATACTACTGGAAGTCCTAGGCAGAGCAGTCAAGCAAGAAAAAGAAAAAAAAGTCATCCAAATCAGAAAGGAAGAACTAAAACTGTCTGTATTTGCAAATGATATAATCTTATATAGAAAGAACCTAAAGACTGCACCAAAATCTATTAGAACTAATCAATAAATTCAGTGAAGTTGTAGGGTACAAAATTAACATCCCCAAATCAGTTGCATTTTTGTACACTAACAAGGAACTATCTGAAAAAAGAAATAAAGAAAACATTCTCATGTACAATAGCATTAAAAAAATAACACACTTAGGCATAAATTTAACCCAGGAGGTAAAAGATCTGTACCCTGAAAGTTACAAGATATGGAGGAAAGAAATTGAAGCAGATACAAATAAATGAAAAGACATTCCATTTTCATGAATCAGAACTTAATATTGTTAAAATGTCTACTACTACTCCAAAGCCATCTACAGATTTAATATAATCCCTATCAAAATTCCAATGACATTTTTATGGAAATAGAAAAAAAATCCTAAGCATGGCATAAACATAGACACATAGACCAATAGAACTGAAAGGAGAGCCGAGAAATAAACTCTTGCATGTACAAATACTAATATTTAACAAGGGAGCCAAGAAGACTCAATGAGGGAAGGATAGTCTCTTCAATAACTGGTGTTGGGAAAACTAGATAACCACATGCTGAAGAATTAAGTTGACCCCTCCCATCTTATACCATTCACAAAAATTAACTTGAAATAGATTAAAGACTTAAATGTGAAAAATCCTAGAAGAAAACCAGGGAATAAGCCACTTGACGTTGATCTTGGCAAGGACTTTTTGGATTTGACATCAGCAGTGCAAGCAAGGAAGTAAAAATAAATAAGTGAGACTATATCAAATTAAAATGCTTCTGCTTTTATTAAAAGAAACAATCTGTGAAATAAGGCAACCTACAGAATGTGAGAAAATCTTTGCAAACCATCTATCTGATAAGTTAATATCCAAAATACATAAGGAATTCATAAAACTCAATAGCAAAAAAACAAGCCAAAAAACCCAAAGCAAAAACAAAAACCCAAATAACCCAATCTGATTAAAAAAATGGGCAAAGGATCTGAATAGACATTTTTCCAAAGAAGACATAATTCGTGGCCAACTGATACATGAAAAGATATTCAACATCAC
This sequence comes from Potos flavus, assembly GCA_028534135.1. NCBI lineage: Eukaryota > Metazoa > Chordata > Mammalia > Carnivora > Procyonidae > Potos > Potos flavus. The sequence continues at coordinate 94,621,117 of CM052898.1, read as the reverse complement.
TAATCATCAGAGATTGGAAATTGAAATCACAATGACCTATCATCTCACAACTGTTAGAATAGCTATTATCAAAAAGTCAAGTAACAACAAGTCTTCACAAGGCTGTGGAGAAAAGAGAACTCTTGTGCACTGTTGGTGGAAATGTAAATTTGTGCTGACATTATGGAAAACAGTATGGAATTTCCTCAAAAAGTTAAAAATAGAACTATCATATGATCTAGCAATTCCAGTTATTGGTATATATTTGAAGGAAATCAAAACACTATCTTGAAGAGATAGATAACTGCACCCGCCTGTGGCATTGCGGTATTATTCACAATAGCCAAGACATGGAAACAACCTAAGTGTCCATCAACAGATGAATAGATAAGAAAATGTGGTACATATAGGTAATGGAATATTATTCAGCCATAAATAGGAGATCCTGTCTTTTGAGACAGCATGGGTGGACCTTGAGGGCATAATGCTAAGTGAAATAAATTAGATAGAGAAAGACAAATACTTATGTTTTCACTTATATGTGGAATCTGAAAAAGCTGAAGTCCTAGAAATAGAGAATGGAATGGTGATTGCCAGGGACTGGGGGTGAGGGAAACAGAGAAATGTTGGTCAAAGGGTACAAACTCCCAGATATAAGATGAATAAGTTTTGAGAATCTAATATACAATATGGGGAGTATTAAGAAACAATATTGTATTATATACTTGAAACTTGTTGGGAGAGTAGATTTTAAAAGTTGACACCACAAAAAAAATGTGATAAGGATGTGATCACGTGATAGGATGGAAGTGTTAAATAACCTTATTGTGGTACATATTTTGTAATATATATGTGTATCAAATGATCACATTGTTACCTAAATTTAATATGTTCTGTGTCAATAATAATATTTCAATAAAGCAGGGGTGTAAAAGAGAAAGATTTAGTTGGTTGGGACTGATCATATGACTGATCATCACTCAGATGCGCTGCATAGGCAGTGAATGTAATACCGTGGGTCTCTTTCACATTTAGTGCGCTCTGCCTTACAGGCAGATCTTGGTTAGAAATACAGAAGAATCTAGATAGTAAATATTGCAGACTCTTACATAATCTCATGGAACAGGAAGATCCTTGATCTTATATACTTTCATTTGAACTTGGCAAGAAATTTAGCATTGGGCAAACTCATCAACAGCGGTTCATATAATGTAGTAGGAGTCAAACTGATAACAGAAGATTCCTAATTTGTTTCATGTAAAATTTTGTGTGCAATTAGCTGAATAGAGAAAAAACTGTCTTCTTCAACCAACTAATCCCATATCTTTCTTATTTCCCAAGAAAAACTACTTGAATATTCAGAAGTTTCTCAAGACTGAATGCATCTTGCAGACAGTTTGTGTCTAACATTTGGCAAATTTTATGAGACACTAATTTGGAGAAAAGTCCCTAATTTTAGTCCTCAGATCTCAATGCTGCTTGCAGTTCTATTCTTCTGATATGCAAAGCCAAACTGTCAAAGCAGATTCTGAACATTTGGGAAATGTTCCTGATAGGAGACAATCTTTTCACTTGAAAGTGGAACTGAATCTATATTTATAACATGAGATGTTATTTCTATAATAAGTTGTAAAAAATAAATAACTTTTCCATGGTATTTAAAAATATTTGAGAAGCCCCCTTCTCTCAAATAAAATATTTCTCAATATTAAAGAAAATCAGATATTCATTAGTGATAAAGCAAGCTACACAATTGATTTCAATGTTGGCAGTGGATGCCTTTATTTAAATGTGATAATGTACTATGGCTATGAAACAGCAATAGTACATATAGCAAAATAAAATATTATTTTTCCGTCCTGAGAATCTTTTTGTAATAAAATATTTTACTTCTTCATTGTATTTTCACTTCCGTTTACCACTCTACCTAACAGAATCTGGAAAAAAGAAATTATGTAACTTAAAACGTCAGGCAAAGATATAAATGTAAAGTCAATTATATCTATTAGATTATCCACGTTATTTTATCAATTGCAAATCACGCTTTTGAGTTCTGGTAGACATTATCATTTCTCTGCCTTGTTTGCTCTGGTTCTATCATGCAGCTAGGAATCTGATGTATTTATTGTAGTTAAGTCCTTACTTTAGACTCGGCTCCAGGAAATTTGACTTTTGTTGTTTTCTCTGTGCTCCAAAATCCTTATTTTGGTCCTTAGGGAGTAAAGTCTTAACTATTTCCAGTAGTAACATGTTTGTGCTTTGAGCCTCAGTTGCAAAAACTGGGTCCCCTACTAGCTTTCAAGGCTGTCAAGCTGCATCCCTGCATTTAAATACTCTTTTAATACCTAATTCCAGCTTCCCCTCACAGGAAGGGTCTGCGCATGCGTCATTTTGCCTGCGTTTCCCACAGGCTCCCGGTGTTTCCCACAGTTCAACCCTTCCATGTCACGCTGTGGTAAACTGCACGAGGATTTTGGCAGGGGCGGATTTCAGATGCTGATTTTCTTTCTTTCTTTCTTTTTTTTTTGAACTGCTGATTTTCGACAATGAAATCTGTCGTGGGAAGCTGCTGATATATTATTCTCTTTTTATTATTTCCAAGGTAGGACTTTCAGGCTTCTTCGAAACTGCACTTCCTCCACTTCCAGGTACCTGGATGTAGCGAGGAGGTTAAACTGGAAAAAGAGGTGCCCTTGCCATTTTAGAAGTGTGCTTTTGTTCCTAATCCATCAGGACATTTTGTTCCTAGTCTCACATGTGTATCTGAGGACTCACTCACTTACCTCCCTCGCCCTCCGCCCTCAGTTTGCTGACTATACCCCAGCGTCAGCACATATCTACTTATTACTCACAGTGCTCCTGCGCTATTCGAAGATGAGGGTTATTTTCTCATTATGAAATATTTCGTGCAGATACGATGACATATATGAGAGGTATAATAAATCATAGTGAAATGGCCATCTGTCTACCCACCACATAGGTTTTAATAATAAATATTTCATTATCTGGCAATAAAATTCATAAGAAACACACACATTTTTTAAAAACCAACATAATGAAGTACTTAATATGAAAGAGAAAGCAAAATAAAATGTGCTTCAATCTGTAAATGTTTGAGCACATGTATATTACGACTACTGGGAAGCAGTTACATTCTTGCATGCTTAAAATAAATTTGTTTTGATATAGGATACATAAGATCAAAAGTCATTTCATATAGGAACAGAATTAAGGGTGGACATGCTAAATAAATAAATAAAGTTCTGTAAGTAATTATAGACCAAGGGAAAGAGGTGGAAAACAAGTAGAGAAAACCGGCCAAGGCAAAATACTGACTGCCAAAGTGGAGAAAATAAGAACCATAGTCTCTCAAGTGATATTCTGAGCTGAATTTGAAGCTGTAGTGTGAAAATTACTCCATTTGTTACAGTCAAGGATACTGCCATAAGCACACTATATGCTGAAACTCTTTTCAATTACATATGTAGCTGGAAATGCTAGAATATACTGAGTGGGAGGAATGTGCAAGTAAAACATTAGTTTTTAAAATGTCTTTGTTCCATTTAGACTTCCCTCTCTGTAAGATCTGTTACATTACTGAACTTCTAGAGTGATTTCTTATAAAATTGTTTTAGAATTATTACATATTAAAATACCACCAATTTATATTTGTAAGGATTTAGTTCAGCAAGACAGTTGGAAGTCCAGTAAGGCCAATAGTGCATACCTCATCATGAATTTCTGAAATGCCCCAGAAGAGGGTGTACTACCCATGTTAAGAACTCTGAAGTCCCCGTGTTTCTTTTGCCATCATTCTTGCCATCCTGCATTCTTACCAAATGCTACCCTGGACTTCGTGTTTGCAATTCTTTTGGTTTTTGTGTAGCTTTAATATGCATGTGTGCATTCCTAAAAATATTACTGGTTTTGGATATTTATGAAATTCAGATATATGTAATATACTACATATTATTTTCTGGCATCTTGGTTTATGTCATAGATGTTGTGTTTATGGAAATCATCTATGGTGATGCTTGTAGCTCTAGTTAATACATTTTGAGTGACGGTGACTATGGAATGAATATAGCATCTATATCCTCTGATCTGTGAGTGTTTGGGTTGTTTTCAGGGTTTCAATTTTTATATTATAAAAGTATCCTTACAAACATTCTTTTACATGTCTCCTTATGCCCATACATGAGAGCTTCTCTAGGGTGTATATTTAGGAATAAAAGGCACAGGTAATGGAGTGGGCTTATATCTAACTATAGTAGCTAATGCCAAGTATTGTTTGTTTTTTTTCAAAGTGATCATACTAATTTTCAGTCTTACCAGTATTTATGTATGTTCCTATTGCTATACATCTTAACCAACACTTGGTATTATAAGACTTTCTAAAATTTTTATTGAAGAATAATTGACCTACATTGTTGTATTAGTTTCAGATGTGCAAAATAGTGATTAAATGTTTATATACATGACAAAATGATCACCAGGACAGGTCTGAGTACCATTTCTAAGGCTTGTATTTTTGGTAATATATGATATGAAATGGTATTTTGTAACTTAAGTATTCATTCCCTCAAGTACTAATGGTAATGTCTTTTAAAATGAGTATGAGCACTTTGAGTTTTGTACTTTTGTGAAATTCCTGTTTGTATCTTTTGCTTACTTTTCTTTCTTCTTTTTTTTTTTTTTTACTGCTCTTCAATTCCTTACGTGTTCTTGATATGCATCCTTTGTTGTCTATGTGGGTTGCATATCTTCTCGCAGTTTCGGCTTGTCTTTTTATTTACATTACGATGTCTTTGAAGGACAAAATTCCAATTTTATTTAGTAGAATTGATCAAACTTTTAAAAAATGATTTCAGTGTTGGTGTTTGTTTAAGCAACCATACCCTTCTGCAAGGTGATAAATTCTTTCTCCAATTTTTATTAAAGTTTAAAAACTTTGAACCATGAATCCACCAAGAATTGATTTTTGTGCAAAGTATAAAGTAATCAATTGTCTCCTCACCATTCACTGAGTATCATTCTTTCCCCTCTGATGTGCCATTCAGCACTGTCATATTAGGATATTACACAGAAATGGATATGCGTTTCTGCTTTCTATTTAACTGCATTCGTCTGTTTAGCTCTGTAACAATGACACATATTTTGAATACTAGAGATTTTTAATATGTCTTGATATTTTCTAACCCCCTCAAATATTCTACTTGTGGAGTATCTTAGTGAATTTTGGAACCTGGCTCTTCTGAATGCATTTTATAATCCACTGATCAAGTTTAATCTTAATACGTTTTTATTTATAAAAGTCCTATTTGGCCTTTTTCCAGATCTGTCTCATCATATTTGATGGTCTCTTGTTCCTAATTCATGCTTAGAATTATTTCTCTTATCTCTTTAAATATATTAAACTTATTTTTTTTTGGTTGATTCCAATATCTGACTTCTCTGTAGATCTGATTCTTTGTTTCTACAGACTCATGTTCATTTTTTTCCTAACCATGCTTTGCATAGATCTAAGATGGGCCACAGCCTCATCCCAGCACAAAGTTGGGAAGGCAAGATAATGCACTGATTCTTTGCAACTTCTCAGCTACTAGGTTAGGATTTCTTGATGTGTTTTCTAGGTTTTATTTTGT
>CM052898.1:94495901-94614993 GCA_028534135.1 Potos flavus | reverse complement strand
AAAACAAAAAGGATTTTGCAGCTTCTACTTTCTTTCAGCACTAGCTCAACTGGTAATTTTCTTGGGGATTATCATATACTACTACTGTTAAAATATTCATTACACATTGAATCAGACCTCTCAGTATAAAATTATTCTGAATCTACTAATTAGTCAAGGTGAGACATTTAGCACATTACATTACTTTTACTTAGTTTTATTACTATTAATGACTTAGCTTATTATACCTTGAAGAATTTTTAGATCCTTTAAAACAAAAATCTCTGCTTTTTATTCCTTAAGAATCTACTTACATTTCCTAACTTTGTGCTTCATTTGTTCTTCTTTCTCTATTTTCTTGAGGTGTAAAGTTAGGTTGTTTATTTGAGATTTTTCTTGTTTCTTGAGGTTTAAATTTATAATGTTTAAGCTTACTGCTGCGGTTTATACTTCATTCACACATGTTGCACACATTGCAAAAAGAGTTGCAAAACAAGAATTTTCTAAAGATGTTTTGTTTGTGAAAAGAGCTTTGGAGAAGACTAATTTTGTGGTAAAGAACCAAATAGGTGTTTGCCAGGGTCAATGCCTCACTTTCTCCCTCATTAATTTGCTGATTTATCCTTATCCCCCTAGTTATATGGAAAGATCTGTTTAGTTTTCTCTTAGGACAAAGCCTTGAGGTTTGTGCCTGAATCTGGGCTTTTATTTGAAGGAGTCTGGAACTTAACAATGAAGAGATGATTTCTTGGAATTCACTTCTCTTTTAAAAACTATTAGATTTGAAGAAAGACAGAAATTGCTTTTAAATAAGTAAATACCTTTTAACTGAATTCTTTTTTTTTTTTTTAAGATTTTATTTATTTGTCAGGGAGAGAGAGAGAGAGCGTGCACGAGCGCACAAGCAGGCAGAGGCAGAGAGGGAGAGGCAGGCTCCCTGCTGAGCAAGAAGCAAGATGTGGGACTTGATCCCAGGACCCTGGGATCATGACCTGAACCGAAGGCAGCTGCTTAACCAACTGAGCCACCCAGGCGTCCCTTAACTGAATTCTTAAAACTACATTTACTAGCTAGCAATCGCAGGAGAACTTACCATTTATTGAAGTATATCATTTTTGTTAAATGATGACTAAATGCAGTGTTCTTTTTTTCTTTTTTAAGATTGATTTATTTATGAGAGAGAGAGAGCACAAACAGAGGGAGCAGCGCAGAAGAAGAAGCAGGCTCCCTGCTGAGCAAGGAGCCCAATGTGGGACTCGATCCCAGGACCCTGGGATCCTGACCTGAGCCGAAGGCAGATGCTTAACCCACTGAGCCACCCAGGTGTCCCTGCAGTGTTCTTTAATAAGGTAAATGTTTGCATCATGGGTTAATCTTGAGATCGAGAAAACACTGACAAGAGAAAATAGGAATTTCTTAGGGGGCTTTCCTGTTTTTTGATTACAGTATCTTCCACTCACCTCTCTGAGGTGTTGCCTGCAGTTTTCATTCCACTACGTAGGTAGGAATTTTACCAAGATTGATCCTGTTTATCCAGTGTCAGTCACTTCAGAAGCCTCACTGATCTCCCCACCGTCTACCTCAGGGCTTCTGTATACAAAGATGCCTTTGAAATTATCATCCCCATGTACCCCAGTGTGGTGAAGTTGTGTATTCAAACACTGACTGCAATCTATTCTAAGAAATACCTTATGGGTGTAATAGTGTACACACATATATGTGCATTCGCTGCAACTGAAACAAAATGTCAAGAAACAGGCATAATTTTGCTATTTAAAAATTTCTAGATGTTTCTATTTTATTTCACTAAAAAATACTAGCTGGGATGCACTAAATTATTTTTTATAACAATTTTTTAAGGTTTTATTTATTTATTTGACAGAGAGACAGTGAGAGAGGGAACACAAGCAGGGAGAGTGGAAAAGGGAGAAGCAGGCTTCCCCTTGAGCAGAGATCCTGATGTGGGGCTCAATCCCAGGACTCTGGGGTCATGACTTGAACCGAAGGCAGACCCCCTAACCATTTGAGCCACCCAGGCGCCCCACACACTGAATTAATTTAATGACCCATAGTTGGAAAGATGCTATTCTAAGAAATGTCTACATAAGAAAAATATACATTAATGTGCTGATTTGTTTCCTCTTTATTAATTAAAATTTATATTGCTGCCAATCAGAACATAAGATAACCAGTGTTTCTATGATAAGGCAGTAAAACTCATTCCAAAACAAAGAAAGCTCTCATTTTCATTTCTTTTATTCTCTGTGCAGTAATAAAATCACCTATTGACCCAATACTTTCTCTCTAGATCCCAGGTTTGAATCATCATCTTACAGGTTGTGGGTGAAGTACCTCATGGATCTTCCTATAGTTGGAAAAAAAATATATTTATCCAAAATTTATAGTTTACTTAGTGCTTTGTAAGCTTTGTGTGAAAAGTTTCTAACACTCAGCTATAGGGCACACAAGGAGAAAAAGAAGTCTGCAGAGGAAAACTCATAAGGAAAAAGATAAAATCCTTACATTTATATTGTGTGTATCAGTTTTCTTAGGTTGTAATGAGGGAAAAAATACAAATCTATCTCCTCTATGTTTTTGAGAAAGGAATTGCTGATGATTTGGCAATGCTGCAGTTGCTATTACCTGTCAGTCAGACTCAGTTATTGGCTGCTTCATTCGCGTTTTGCTATTAGATGAGTTGAAATTGACCCTGGGGATGGAAAATGCTTCTCACAGTTAGGTCATGGGGTTGTAGTAAAGAGCAAGAAGCTATCATATAACTCCCCATCTCGTGGCTCATCCAGGTACTCTTAGAACTTAAGGCAGGGGGTTCTCTTTCATTTTTCTCCTTTTTGCTTGAACTTTTTCAGCAGAAAAGAAAAAGTAGATTTAAATGCCTAGGAGATGAAAAGCTTAAAACCAAAGTTATATTAAGAAGGCTCACATAGCATCATGGCCCCATACCATTTTAGATGAAAATCAAAGAAATGATTGAAAAACTTACCCTTGACAAAAAATGATACCACGTGGAGTCTTTATTCAAGTCTCCAGTCATAACCATTATCAGCCCTCAGTAGTTATATCTCGGGTCAATTTGTCTGAAGAAATTCTATTTTGAGAGTGTGGAAATAAAAATAATAAGAATTTTTAAACTTTATTCAAATAGCTTGCAAATTATGGATGGTATTTGGTTTGACACCAGAATACCAAGGGTTTTTCTAGGTCACTTATACCAAGGGGTTTTCTTTTTTTGGCATTTCTTGCAAACGTACAATTTAAGGTTGACATAATTGGTATTGACTTTCTCATTCTATTCAGGTTGGGCCTAGGAATAACTATATCATGCAATCTATAAAATATGGACAATTTCTCCTTCTATTATAATGGAAATTTTCAGAGTTCCAGAATTGACTCTAAAGTTAGACATTTTCAAGAAAATAGGAGCTTCCAATGTTTCAATTTTGTAAAGCTTTATAAAATGGAATGTCCTTGCTTATAAATGAGAAAGCAATGCAAAGATGAAAGAAAAAGCACACTAATCCCTTCCAAAGCATTGCAGATTATTTTTCTGATTTAAAAAAAAATAGTATAAAGCCCAGTCACTTTCCCTGGGAGCTTCTATGACAGACTCTGCCTGCTGCATCACTTGGCACTCTCTCTACTGTGATGGGGCTTACCTTTGACACCAGAGGTCTGTTTCAGCCTTAAGCCTACACAATTCCACATTACTGCCACTCATGATCACCATTTAATTAGTACCCTTCTCTTGTCTTTTGTTCTCTCACATATTCTCAATCCTGTGATACTCTTGCTTAATCCACCTTCTCACCACTCTCCTCTCTACCAATCCTTTCAGCTTTAGTTTCTAGAACCTCTATTCCACACTAAACAAAGTAATCTAATTACTAAATCTTTTTCACTCAATGTAAGTTTTATTTTTGTTTCCCTAGCTAAACTCTGTCCTTCCTTGTGAATACAAACACCCCTGGAGGACTCTAGGTAGAAGTGTTCATTCTCTCAACACACCCTTTGGGGTAGGTTGAATGATGTTCTCCCCCTCCATGCTATGCTTCTGGCCTTGAAGATGGAAGAAAGGGACATGAGTCAAGAATTGCAGGTGATCTCTATTAACTAAAAAAACAAGGGGACAGATTCTTCCCTAGATTTTGGACAGGATTACCAGCCTGCCAACATCTTGATTTTAGCCTGGTGAAACTGATTTCAAACTTCTGACTTCAACAACTATAACATAGTATGTTGATATTGGGTTAAATAATTTAATTTCTATGGTTTTTATTATAGCATTAATAGGAAACTAAGGAATTGTATTCATCAACTTTTGTGGCAAAACAGCTCCCCCTCCCCTTGAGGTTTATGACATCTGTTTATAAATCCTTAAATTCCCAATTTCTTGTCACAGTCATGGGAGATGTTGATACCTGGCTCTTATCCATATCTTGCTCTCCATCATCCCAGAAGTCCACCAGCTTTGTTCTGCTCTGGATTTTTGTCTCCAAGAACTACAATTTCACTTCTCTCTTACCTTACTTCATGATTTATCCTGGAACCCATGATTGATCACTTGAACCTCTCTTAATTCCCTTGAATCCTCATCTTTCTGTACCTCTGTAAGTCCTCAGCCTAGAATTAATTTCACTGTCTGCCTCTTATATCTGAACTGTTGAGATTTGCTAGAATAAAATTCTTCAAATACATAGATTACTTAATACATATTTGTGGTCTCCATTGTTAACCAAGTCTCTGAAACTCGTCGTGACTTATTGTATATGGCCCCAAGCAGCTCTGTCTTTCATCACCATAAGAATTACGCTAAGTTTTCACAAGTCATCTGAAATCTCTACAAAAATGTTACCCTTCTCATCTGTGCAGATAACCTTAACATATCTTATGGAATTATCTCCTCTCAGGGATACCTGAGTATGTAGGGCCCAGGGAAAGTCAGTTTTTGCAGGATCTGTATTGATAGAAACAATTTGATTTTTTTAAAAAGGTATCTTAAACAATTAATGGAGGCATGTGAGATTTGGCAATTATTGATGAAGATTTAGAATACTGGTTAGAGGGGAGGCATCTGTGTATTTGCTTAGTGACCAGTCAGTGCATGAGAAGATTCTTCATAGTATCTGGTACCATCTCTTCTTGTTTAGGTCTAGGAACTATGGCTTCATATTCTTTATCATCAGATGAGCCATTTCTGATTAATTTCATGTCTCCCTTATTAGTAAAAGATAGCAGTACTGTTATTACTCACAAAATTATATTAAAACAATAGATATCTCATTGCCCCTTCAGTTTCCAGATATCATTTATTTAATTCTGGTTATTAATAACTCATGATGCTAAATCATCGTGGAGTTACCCATGAATACCAGCTTCCTATGACTCTATCTTGAAGGTTGTTACTATGCTTTGTTGATGATGACTGGAAATCCAAATCTTACTGTAGTTATCTGATTATGTTAAGTTTACTGTTCAGAATCTTATAAATATAGAATAAGACATGTTCCAAGCATGCCTTTTTTTGAACTTTTCAGGTTATATTTATGGCATTCCAAAGATGTGATTCCTTTTCATGTGCCCCTTCTATTGCAAGCTGGCAACAAAGAACTTCCTTTCTATTGAATCTCTCTCAAACTTTATAAATATCTTTCACCAAGAAGAGCCAACATGATTTTAAGGTTATGCTCTGCTAGGATAGATCTACCTTTTTTGGAGTCAACTGACTTGGAATCTTAATTACATCTATAAAATACCTTGCCACATAACAATCACTAGAGTGGTATCTCATCATGTGCATAGGCCTGGATGAACTCAATAGCAGAGGATTATATGAGGGAGTGAATCATTAGAGATCTTAGAATTCTGCCTATCTCACTGCTCTTTTACATCTCTCTGTTCCCTTGAGATGGTTTCAGTATATAAGCTGGTGAATCTCAAATCTGTATCTTCAGCCCCAATCTCCCATGGTTTTAGACTTTGACATACCAGCAGACCTTCAAATGTCAACTGTTTTTATATGCAGATCTCATAACCATTTTACATTTAACATGTTTTAGAATGAATGCATTCTTTTATGTTTCTCCTTTATCATCCACTCCTCCTGCTGTATTCCCTGTCTCATTTAAGTTATCAAATCACTGACGCCAGAAATCTTAGTATTATGCTTATTCTTTGCTTCCATTTATCACACATATTTATACATTTACATTATGTGTACATTAAGGTATATATGACTAATTTAACTTTCACAGCATTTCGTCAATATTTATAAGCCTCTTTTTTCCATATTTACAACCATTGCTCTAGTTCAGGCTCTCATGTATCTTGATTATTATAATATCTTTTCATTGAAGTGTAACGTATGTCCAGAAAAGTACACATATCATAAGTATATGGCACAATTAATTTTACAGTCAGTGTACTCATGTGCACTTGTGGGTAGGCATCTATGCAACGGACACAGGAGAGACTGGATCTCAAAGGATTCTCTCGGATGCCGCCTAGTATTTCCACCTCCATCAGAAAATTTAAAGGACAATTACAACAACCAAAGAAATGCAAGATCATAGAGGATTTAGATACTTTAGATCCTTCAGGAATGAAGATTTAGGTCAACCACAAAGGTGTAGACATTTGCCACTTAAACATTGGTTCTGAATGTGTGTGTGCGATAGCTATTTTCTGTTTTTTCTTCTCTCTCTTTCTTACCTCTTGCTATTTTATATAAGATTGTTACTGGTGACTAACTTTAAAATTTAGTTGTTTGGTAACAGAACATTCAGAGAGAACACTCACTAAATTTGAGGAGCAATTAATACTCAGAGATAGATACTGTGACTATCTCAGGGCAGTGGGTACAATGACTATTGGAACCTGTTGTGTCTTCTCTTTTGGGAGAGAGTAGGAGGTCTTTGTATGTGGGATAGTTGTATCTTGTTAGGTGAAATGAAGTTGTTCTGTTGGTGAATAGATGTTTTAAAAAATGTAAAAAGGTGTGTACAGGGATACTGAGTAGTCAAAGGGGTAGAACATGCTAGTCATTATGCTATTGTATCTCACTGACTCATCTTTCTATACTTAGTCTTGTGGTGCTGGGGATGGGACCCTGCAAACCACATTTCCTATGCTCAGTGGCTCCTCATTAGACTCTGTGAGTAGGGAACGTGAGAGGGAGATTGAAAGGTTGGAGGAGGGAGAAGGGGACCTCCTTCCTCTGTTTGCTTCTTGTTCCTGTCAGTATCAGTTCAACAGTGGCCCCTTAGTCTGGCTGTAACAGTTCCATTTTGTAGTTTTGCCCATACTTTCTAAAAAGAGACCCATACTCTCCTCTCATTCATCACATGTGTATTCCCTTAGCCAGCTGGCACTCTTTCCTCTATGTGAGCTCTGTAAGTTCTCTTATCTCAAACCTGTAAGCTTTAAGTTGTAAGAATTTTAACCTCTTTCCTTTCCCCTCTCAGATTTTTGGATGAAAATTTTCAGAAGTTACTGCATCTGTAATGTCTCCTTCCTGTTTTCTTATTTCTTTCTTTCCTTCCTTCCTTCTTTCCTTCCTTCCTTCCTTCCTTCCTTCCTTCCTTCCTTCCTTCCTTTCTTCCTTCCTTCCCCTTTTACTGTTTTTCAAATTCTTTTTTTCCATTTTCAAATCAATTGTATGTAAGTATAATTTGCATGCAATGAAATTCATACATTTTTACTGTGCAGGTGAGCTTTAGTTCAATAGTTAATTGGTGCACTAGTGCAATCAAGTTATAAAATACTTCTAACACCCAAAAAGTTCTCTTTTGCCCTGGCAGTGAATTGCCACTCACTCCAAGCCCTAGGCAACCTTTGATTTTTTTCACCACTGTATACTCATTCCGACTCTTCTAGAACTTCATATAATTAGAATCATATAGTGTATACTTTTTGTGTCTGGATTCTTTTACTCATAGTAATGTTTTGGGAATTTATCCATGTTTTGCACTGATTAATAATTGATTCCATTTTATGGTTGAGTAGTATTCTATTGAATGAATATGCCAAAATGTGTTTATTCATTCACCTGTTGATAGTTTGGTGCTTTTATGAATAAAATTGCTATAAGTATTCATATTCAAATATTTTTTGAATGTATGTATTTTTGTTTCTCTTGGGTAATACTTAGGACTGGGATTGCTTTATTGTATGGTAAATATATGTTTAATTTCATAAGAAACTGCTAAACTGTTTTCCCAAGTGTAAAACAGAATGGTTTTACACTCTCATCAAAAATGTGTGAAAATTCTGGTTGTTACACATCTTCACCAACATTTGATACTGTCAATTAGAAAAATTTTAGTCATTGTAGTTAGCATTTAGTGGTTGATCATTGTGGCTTTACTTTTTTCATTCTTCTAATGACCAGTGATGCTTAATGTTTTTGGTCATTATTAGTCTTTTATGCATTTTATTTTGTGACATCTTTCTCAAAATCATTTGTCCATTTGTCAAAAATTGAGTTGTTTGTCTTCTTATGAAAATTCCTCTAGATATCAACCCTTCATCAAATATATGCATTATGAATATTTTTATTCCAGCCTGTGGCTTGGCTTCTAATATTTGAAATTGTATCTTTCCAGGAGCAGATGTTTTTAATTTGGATGAGATCCAGTTTATCAGATTTTCTTTTTTTTTTCCTTTTATGGTTAGTGCTTTGTATATGCTAAGAACTGTTTGTCTAATTAAAGTAGCAAAGACTTTTTTCTATGTTTTCTTCAGAAGCTTTTAGCTTTAGATATACAATCCATTTTGAGATTTTTTTTTTCCTGTGTGGTACAAGTGAAGGGTTGAGTTTATTTTTCTAATGAATATTCAGTTTTCCCAGTACCATTTGTTAAGGAAGCTGTTCTTTCCCATTAATTTACCTTGGTACCTTTGTTAAAAATTAATTGATTATATATGTGTGAGTCTATTTCTGGACTGTGTATTACTTTTAATTGATCTATATGTCTATTTTAATACCAACACCATACTGTCTTAGTTACTATAACTTTATAGTAAACCTTTAAATTATGTAGTGTCAGTCCTTCAAAAATTTTTTTTCAAAATTGTTTTGACTGTTCTAGATTTTTGCACTATCACATAAACTTTAGATATAGTATGTACATTTTTACAAGAAAAAACATTCAGGGGGTTTGTTTGAGGTACATCAAATCTATAAACCAACTGGGGGGAAAACTGACATCTTAACAATAGTGAGTCTTCCAATTCATGGAGGCGATATATTTATTTAGGTCTGCTTGAATTTTTCTCAGCCTTATTTAGTAGCTTGCAAAGTGTACAGATTTTGCACATATTTTGTTAAATATTGCTAACTATTTGATGCTTTTGATCCTGTATTATGCAAATTATCAAACCTACTTATTAATTCTAGTAGCTCTTTGTCCCCCAGATTCCTTGGCATTTTCTACATATAAGATCGAGTTGGCTACAGTTACAAATTGTTTTACTTTATATGTTCCAATGTTCCAATCTGTATGTCTTCATTGCTTTTTCTTGCCTTATTACACTGGATAGGACCTCAAGTGTAGTGTTAATTAGAAGTGATTATAGCAGACATCCTTGCCTATTTCCCAATATTAGAGGAAAGGTTTTCATATTTTAGTCTTTAAACATGATGTTAGCCATAGGTTTTTTTTTTTTTTTAATAGGTGCTATATTAGTCTCCCCCCAAAATACCACAAATTGGTTACTTAAAACAACAGAAATTTGTTCTCTCAAAATCTGGAGGCTAAAATTCAGAAATCTAGATGTCAACAGGGTCACACTCCTCTTAAAAGCTTTAGAAGAAGAGTCTTCCTTGCCTCTTTCTGGTTTTTAGAAGAGAAAATGGCCATGTGAAGGCAGAGGGAAAAATTGGAGTGACGCAGCTGTAACCAAGAAATTCCAAGGACTGGTCATTTTCTCTTCACATTGACTTCTCTGTGTCTTGACATGGTCGTCTTTTATGGACATCAGTCATTAGATTTAGGGTCCACGCTAATTCAGTACGACCTTATTTTAACTTAATTACACTCTATTTCCAAATAAGGTCACATTCACAGGTAGCAGGGATAAGGACTTCAGCATATCTTTTTGAAGTCATAATCCAACCCATAACAAGTGTCTTTTATTGGGTTGAACATTCTCTTGTATTCCAAGTTTGTATTATAAATGGGTATTGAGTTTTGTCAAATGCTTTATCTGAATTTATTAAAATGATCATATCAATTTTCTCTTATTTTTAAAACATTAAAATGAATTGATTAATATTTTACAATGTATTATGAAAATTTTTAAACATTCAGCAAAGTTGAAATAATTTTACAGTAAATACTGGTATACCCACAATTTGTATTCTACCATTAGTGTTTTACTAAATGTGTTTTATCACATATCACATATACATTTCATTACCTATACTTCTACCTTTCATTAATCCATCTTTTGTTGATGCATTTTAAAATAAAGTACAGATACCAGCACACTTTTTACTAAATACTCCACCATGCATGCAATTACTAAAGTTCAATCTTTATGTAATCTTTTTACGTTTGAGAGAGAGTTTACATATAACAAAATCAGTTTCAAGCAGATTGTAGATGCATAGGTGAAAGCTTAATATAGTGTTTCTATAAGTAATATAAGATAATATCTTCATGATATTGCAGTAAAGAATTATTTCTTTAACAGGATACAAAATGTCCTAGTTATAATTGAAAAGCATTATAGTTAATTAGTAGAGATTCTTTCTATTCATTAAAAGATTCTATTTAAGGAATAAAGGCATAAGCAACGGAGGAGAAGGTAGTATTTGCAATGTACTCCATAAAGAACATGTCATGTGATAATATAAGAATTCTTGACAATCCAGTATAAAACAACAACAATAACAACAGAAGTCTGAAATAGGCCCTCCACAAAATATCATACCCAATGACAAATGAAAATATTAAAACATGTCCAATGTCATTAATAATTGAAAGTATAAAGGGAAACTCCTAAAATCCACCAGAATAATGAAATAAAAAATAATAACTACATTAAATGTTGGTAAAGACGGAGAACAATGAGAATTCTAATATACTGCTCACC
Source organism: Potos flavus (assembly GCA_028534135.1). Taxonomy (NCBI): domain Eukaryota; kingdom Metazoa; phylum Chordata; class Mammalia; order Carnivora; family Procyonidae; genus Potos; species Potos flavus. The sequence continues at coordinate 94,603,899 of CM052898.1, read as the reverse complement.
GGAGTATACATTTTTATTACCATTTTGAAAAACTGTCGTTATCCAATAGCATTGAACATAAGCATACCTAATGACACAGAAGTTTTACAAGTAGGTACATATCCAATAAAAATATGTGCAAATATTCACCAAAAGTTATATAAAAAAATTCGTATCAGCATTATTTGTAATAGCCCCAAATTTGAAAAACCCAAATGTTCATCAATAATGGATTAAATAAATTACATATTTTCATACAATAGGATACTAAACATCAGTGGAAGTGGAGTAATAATAGCTACAGAAAACAGCACAGATGAGTATCACAAACACAATGTTTAGTGAAAGGAGACTTATACAAAAGAATAGATACTATATGCTTTCATAGAATGTTCAAAAACAGGCAGAGGTAATCAATGGTCTTTGAGATATAGGAGAGAGAGGAATTGGGAGAGGACACAAGAGAGGGTCCTGGGGCAGGGAATCTGTTAATGTTATATTCTTTAATCTGGTGGTGGTTACATTATTCACAATGCAATAATCCATATAGTTTATGCAGTTTTCTGGAGCCATTTCATTCTTCAAAGAGAATTAAAAATTAATAACTGTTTATATCATGCCTGCCCTTATTCCTCCTCTTTACTAGCATTGGTCATCAAGACTTCTCACAATGTAGCCCGTATTTTTCAACACTTTTCTCTTTGCCTTTTATGCCCTCGCTACACTGGGTATCCTGTCATCCTTGAACTCACACAGAATATTTCCACTTCTCTGCTTTTGCTCATCTGGCCCCTCTTCCTTCAGTCTCCAAACTGCCTCTGATCATTTTTCAAGTCTCATGACAAATACTGCTTCTCGTTCAAAATTTTCCTGATCCTTGCATTTCAGCATCATCTTTGTTTGTCTGATATCCCATGCTATTTTCTACTTCTCTTTTGATCATTCTATTCCAATTTTAATGATAGTACTTTTAGCATTTGCCCCATCCTATCTCCCATCCAAATCCTAGTTAAGGGAGAAAGTATGCAAAACTAGTGTATGAAATTAAAAAAAAAATGTATGGACCTGGGATTTAGACTAATTTTTAATGGAAATTTATTATGGAAAGTTTCAAATATGTAATAAAATAAAAAGAATAGTATTGTAAATTCCCATGTACCCATCACCTAGCCTTAGCAATAATCATAATTCTGGTTCAATTCAGTTTTGAATCCCTTATTAACTGACTCACCATGGGCAATTGAGATGGAAATTAAAGTATTGCCTGTAGGGTGGTTATAAAATGCATAGAAACAAGGGTAAATTTGGACCTGGGCATAGTTATATGTTCAATAACTTTTTTTTTTATTTGCACACAAGAATTTGCATTTGACTTATTTTAACTTTAATATTGTTGTGCTAACAGCTTGGTTTTAAAGTTTTCTTTCCTTCCTTATAGATGAGAGTCCAAATGCTTTAACTAAGTTTCATAACTGGATGAAAAAATGACTTTATTCTCTACTTAATAATAGTGTGATTTTCATCTTCCTTTTCCTTACCTCTTCCTCCTTTGAGCCTTCACTTCTTCCTTTCCTCTGACATGTTCTCTGGGGCTACATTTTCAGGGCATTCGACTCTGAAAAACAAAACACCCAGGGGATTTCTGGAATGTTAAAAATAATGGGACTTCAACATAATAAAACTCTCATCCCTTCAAATTGCGTGTGTTTATATAGTGAATCACAAGTGCAAAATGTATTATAAAAGTGGAAGAGAGCCCTGGGTTATTATGTGCTAAGAAACTAATTTTTAAATGCTGATAAAGAGGTGATTCTTCTTCATTATCATATTGAAGATTACTTTTGGTGAAGAAAGACAAATTGAAATTCATGTTATTTTAGAACTAGGGATTTCAGAACTTTACAGAATGGATGGAGAATACCATCTTTCTGAGATCTTTTAAACAAGTTTTTCACACAGTTTTAAACATATATATTTAGGAAGTAAGAATATACTATGGGAAGAATAAGTAAGACTTTTGATCATTTAACAATGTAGGATCTTAGTTTTTCTATCTAGGAAATAAAAGGAATAATTTTCTTCTACAAATTAAAAAAAATGAAAAATAAATACAAATCTAATAGGTAATCATCCTTTGTTATATCTATTACTGAATACATACACAAAGAAACTTTGTGTACTCTCACTTCTCTTACTGTAAGAGCTTATTTATTACATAATTGCAGCCACACCTGCAACAAACTTTGTGAACAATGTATGTCCGCAGCCAGTTATATAATAAACTCTGTGTGGTAATAAATAGGTTTAATTTTAAGTGATTAATTAGTTCCTTTTAGAATACTTGAATATTAGAGTGAATCTCTTGGTGTTTTGTGAGTTGAGGGTGAGGGAACAGAGTGATGAATAAGTAATTGATAATGTATTTTCCATGGATCTGTACAAAGCCCCCAAAGCATGGGGGTCATCAAAAGTGTTAAACTACAGTCCATGGTAGTTGGTTTGGATGGTGTGTGAGCACAGTATACATAGGTAACTATGTTTCTTTTCAGCGTTCCTGAGATGTTTCATTTGTTAATATTCACTTCACATAGAGAAGCCTATCTTTTCAAAGGTTTTTCAGCACTATGTACATTTTTTTCCCTTAAAATTATTTTCATTTTCTGCTGAACCTTGCTGAGCAAGTTGACATTTTGTGCTTCCCAGCCAGCGTGACTCACTCACACATTTTGTTTTGTCCACACTGGTTCAGTGACTCTTGCCATCCCCAGTAACACAGTCATTATTCTGGCTTGCACTTAAATTGAATGGTTGATTAATGCCTGCTCCTTCTCATCTGCAGTAAAGCAAAAGCATTTGTACAATCATTTTAACAACCACATTACAGATCAGAAAGATAGACTACAAATATTAAGGCAATATTTGTTCCAGAGCAGCAAAGGATTTTAATGTTAGTGTTGCTAGGCAAAGGAAAGATAGGGAGATAACTGGAGGTGAGAACAGGATGATTTAGTAAAGCCTTTTTAAAGAGCATTTCGGAAAACATTAGATAAAATCATTTTGCATTTAGCTTGTTTTAGTTTCAGCATATAGTTTTAAATGTCTTATTCCCATGTTTATTTACTGAAATAAGGTTAATTAAATGAAAATGTATTTCTTTGTAGTTTTTAGTAAAAAAACAAAACAAATCAGTTGTTTTAAATGACATGAAAACAAGAAAAAACATATATGGTTGATCCTTAAACAATATGGGTTTGAACTTCATGGATCCAATTACATGTGGATTTTTTCAATAAATACCACACAGTACTGTAAACATATTTTCTCTTCCTTATGATTTTTTAAAAGATTTTACTTATTTATTTGACAGAGAGAGCATGAGTAGGGGGAGCAGCAGACAGAGGGAGAGGGAGAAGCAGGCTCCCCGCCGAGCAGGGAGCCTGATGCAGGGCTTGATCCCAGGACCCTGGGATCACAACCTGAATCATAGACAGCTGCCTAACTGACTGACCCACCCAGGCGCCCCTCTTCCTTATGATTTTCTTAAGAACTTTTTTCTCTAGCATACTTTATTGTAAGAATACAATATATAACACGTATACAAAATATGTGTCAGTTGACTTTATTATTAAGGCGTCTGGTCAACAGTAGGCTATTAGTAATTAAATTTGGGGGCAGTCAAGATTTATAAGTGGGGTTCAAGATGGTGACATAGGAGACTCTGAGCTCACCTTCACAGAACACACCAGTTACACTTAGTAATAGAAGAGTTCCTCCTGAAGAAAACTGAGGGCTGACTGAATAGATACTGAACAACCAAAGACAGAAAGAATGGCAAGGGAACAGCAGGAGAGACAGAGATATGGTAATAAAGGGAACACCCATCCCTGATGCTGTGGATGGCAGTGAGGAAGGATAGTACTGAGGGATTGGGAAGTGATCCCTCTGTTCTTAGGCATAGGAAAAAACCCCACAGATTAAAAGAGCAACTAGTGTATAACAGAGATAACATGAGAACTTGGTCAAGTGGTGGAGGACCTACAGGAAACCTCCCCAGGTCAGAGGGACTGGAGAACAGCATGGTTTACATTCCTACCCCACCTTAAAAGCCTAGACCTGTGTACGGTCTGAACATGATAACAGGCAGGTCTGGTCATCTCAGTGAGCTTGAGACTTCAGTGAGCCCAGGGTCCACAAACCCACACCAGCCCTAGCCACACGGGGTCACAGAAGAAAAGCTATGGTTTAAAAGGGCCAAGAAACTGCAGGAATGCTTTCTTCTCCCCTCCACCTAAAAACCCAGACCAGAGCAGAGGCCAGCATAAGAGACAGGTTCCAAGGCCTTAACAGGCATGTCTGGATGCCATAACTGGTAGGTCCAGTCATCACAGAAAGCTTGCAGCCTCAGCAAGCCCAGGACCCCAAGCCTACACCAGCACTCGTTTCCAGGACACAGGAAAAAAACACCACAGTTTAAAAGGGCCAAGGAACTGCAGAAACATTCTCTTCCCCTCCACTTTAAAGGTCCATACTGGAGCAGGGTCTGTCTCATGGTGAGCTTGAGACTTCAGCAAGCCCAGAGTCCACAAGCCCACATTAGCCACCATGTGGTGCTGGGGCACAGAAAAGAAGCCATGGTTTTGTGTATTGTTTGCTTGTTTGTTTAATTTTTATTTTTAAATTGAATTTATTATTCTAATTTGTCTTCTCTTGTTTTTTTCTTTGTGGTTTTGTTCTTCTTTTCTTTCTTTTTCCTCCTCTTTCCTTTTTTTTTTAATTTCTTTTTTCTTTCGTTACTATTATTTTTTCTTTATTCTTTCTCTAAAAAGCCATAGTTTGAAAGAGTAACTAGCATTCACAGCCACAGCTTCAGCCAGCCAGCAAAAGTCACCAAACACACACAGTCTGCATAGGGGGCACTATACACAAAACCACTCCTTCAGCTTCAGGAGAAGTAGACATTTTGCTCATTCCATAGAAACAAACATGAAAGTTAAGCAAAATGGGAAGCTCCAAAAGCTCCAAAGAATGAGAAAAAAAACTCAAAAAAAGAATTAAATGAACAGAGATAAGCAATATGCCTAATAAAGAATTTAAAGTTATGATTGTAAAGATAATCACTGGGCTGCAGAAAAGAATAAAAGAACTCAATGAAACCTTCAATAAAGAGTTATAGAATATTAAAAAGAACCAATAATATTTGAAGAATACAATAACTGAGGTAGAAAACACACTAGAGGGAATCAGCAGTAGATTAGAGGATGCAGAAGAACATATCACAAATCTGGAAGACAGGGTAATAGAAAGCAAACAAGCTGAACAGTAAAAAGAGAAAATAATTAAAAAAAAAATGAGGATGGGGGCGCCTGGGTGGCTCAGTTGGTTAAATGTCTGCCTTTCAGCTCAGGTCATGATCCCAGGATCCTGGGATTGAGCCCTGCACCAGGCTCCCTGCTCAGCAGGGAGTCTGCTTCTCCCTCTGCCCCTCCTCCTGCTCATACACTCTCTCTCTCTCTCTTTCTCTCTCTCTGGCACGTGAGCAAAAATTAATAAAATCTTTTAAAAAAATGAAGATAGATTAAGAGATCTTTGGACAACATTAAGTGAACAAACATTTGTATTCTAGGGTCTCAGAAGAAAAAGGAGAAAGGTGTAGAAAATTTATTTGAAGGAATAACTGAAAATTTCCCTACCCTAGGGAAGGAAATAGACATCCAAGTTCAAGAAGTATGGAAGATTCCAAACAAGACGAACGCAAGGGGGTCCACCCCATGCCCCATAATAGTTAAAATTTCTAATGTTAAAGAGAGAATTTAAAAAGCAACAAGAGAAAACCCAAAAGTTACCTACAAAGGAAAACCTGTAAGGCTGTCAGCTGATTTTTCAGCAGAAACATCAGAGGGAGGGGCATGATCTATTCAAAGTGCAGAAAGGAAAAAACCTACAACCAAGAATACTCTACCTGGCAAGGTTATCATTCACATTTGAAAAAGAGAAAAAGAGTTTTCCAGACAAACAAAAGATAAAGGAGTTTATCACCAGTCAGCCAGCCTTAAAAGAAATGTTAAAGGGATTTCATTAAGTGGAAAAGAAATGGCCATAATTAGACGTAAGAAAAATATGAATAAAAAGATGTAAAATATGACAAAATATACATAAAATGTAGAAAAGGGAGTAAAAAGGGAACAAAAAGGGAAAAACAAAAAGAAAGCTTTTTTCCTGTTTTTGTTTTGGATTTTTTTGTTTTGTTTTGTTTCATTTGGTTTTTTTTAGAATGTGTTTGGACTTGAATGGCCATCAAATTAGTATGGACTGTTATTTACTTAAGGTGTTATATAAAAATCTCATGTTAACCACAAGCCCCAAATCTATGATAGATATACAAAAAGTGGAGAGAAAGAAAGCCAAACAAAACACTATAGTCATGGATCACAAGAAAGCGAGCAAGAGAAGAAGAAAGGAACAAAGAAGAACTACAAAAACAACCAGAAAACAACTTTGAAAAATGGCAGCATGTACATACCTATCAATAATTACTTTAAATGTAAATGGCCTAAATGCTCCTGTCAAAAGACTTAGACTGGCAGAATGGATTAAAAAAAAAAACAAACAAACCCACAAGATCCATCTATATGCTGTCTAAAAGAAACTCACTTCAGACATAAAGACACATTCAGACTGCAAGTAAAGGGATAGAAAAACATTCACCATGTGAATGGAAATGAAAAAAAAAATAATAATAATAAGCCAGGGTAACAATACTTACATCAGACAAAATGGACTTTAAAACTAAGACTGTAACAAGCGATAAAGAAGAGCATTACATAATAAATAATAAAAAGGGATCAATCCAACAAGAGGATATAACAATTGTAAATATCTATACACCTAACACTGGAGGACCTAAATACATAAAGCAAATATTGCTGGATAAAGAGAGAAATCGATGGTAGTATAATAATAGTAGGGGACTTTAACACTCTACTGCATCAGTGAATAGATCATCCAGACAGAAAATTAATAAGGAAACAATGTCTTTGAATGATACATTAGACTAGATGGACATAACAGATATATATAGAACATTCCATCTAAAAACAACAGAATACACATTCTTCTCAAGCACACATAGAACATTCTCCAGAATAGAGCACATATTAGGCCATAAAACAAGCCTCAATAAATTTAAGAAGATTGAAATCGTACCTTGCATCTTTTTTGACCCCAGCAGTATGAAAATAGAAATAAAGCACAAGAAAAAATGGAAAAAACACAAACATGTGAAGACTAAACAACATGATATTGAAAAACCAACATGTTAATGAAGAATCAAAGAAGAAATAAAAACATGGAGACAAATGAAAATGAAAACACCATGGTTCAAAATCTCTGGGACATGGTAAAGTCAGTTCTAAGAGAGAGGTATAGAGCAATAAGGGCCTACCTCAAGAAACAAGAAAAACTCAAATAATATAACCTCATGCCTAAAAGAAATAGAAAAAGAAGGACAAACAACACCCAAGGTGGATAGTAGAAAGGAAATAATAAAGATCAGAGCAGATATAAATGACATAGAGACTAAGAAAATAGAAAATAATCAATGAAACCAAGAGCTTGTTCTTTAAAAAGTAAACAAATTGACAAACCCTTAACCCAACTCCTCAAGAAAAAAAGAGAAAGGGCCAAATAAAATCAGAAACAAGAGAGGATAAACAACTGACAGTACAGAAATACAAAAAGTTATAAGAGAATACAATGGAAAAGTATATGCCAACAAACTGGACAACTGAGAAGAAGGAATAAATTCCTAGAAACATACAATCTTCTAAAACTGAACCAGGAAGAATTAAAAAATGTGAACAGACCAATTACAAGTAACAAAATTGAATGTGTAATCAAAAAATAAAAACCTAGGACCAGACTACAAGTGAATTCTACCAGAATTTAAAGAAGAGTTAATACCTTTTCAAACTATTTCAAAAAATAGAAGAGGAAGGAAAGCTTCCAAAGTATTCTATGAGGTCAGTAGTAGCCTGATACCCAAACCAGACAAAGACACCACAAAAACAAAAAGCAAAAAGCAAAAAAACAAACAAAACTACAGGCCAGTATCCCTGATAAACATAGATGCAGAAGTTCTCAACAAACTGCATACAACAATACATTACCATGATCAGGTAGGATCTATTCCTGGGATGCAAGGATAGCTCAACATTCACAAATTAATGTCATATACCATATCAGTAAAAAAATAAAAATCATGATCATATCAATAGATGTAGAAAAAGCATTTGACAAGATTCAACATCCATTCACCAAAAAACAAAAAAACAAAAAACCTCCCAACAAAATGGGGTTAGAGGAAACATACCTCAACATAGTAATGGCCTTAGAGGGAACATACCTTGACATAATAAAGGCTGTATATTAAAAAACCCACAGCTAGCATCATCCTCAATGGTGAAAAACAGAATTTCCCTCTAGGGTCAGGAATAAGAAAAGTATGTCTACTCTAGTCACCTTTATTCAACATCGTACTGGAAATCCTAGCTTCAGCAATCAGACCAGAAAAAGGAATAAGAGGAATCTATAATGGTAATAAAGAAGTTTAACTGTCACTGTCTGCAGACAACATAATACTATACATAGAAAATCCTAAAGATTCCACCGAAAAATTACTAGAAGTAACACACAAATTCAATAAAGTGGTAGGATACCAAATTTATACCCAGAATTCAGTAGCATATCTATACATCAACAATGTAGTCACAGAAAGAGAAATTAAAAAAAAAAAAAAGTACCATTTATAATTGCACCAAAAAGAAGGAAATACCTAGGAATAAACTTAACCAAAGAGACCTGTATTCTGAAAACTATAAAACCCTCATGAAAGAAATTGAAGATAACACAAACAAATGGAAAGATATGCCATGCTCATGGATTGGGAGAACAAATATTGTCAAAATGTCCCTATAACCCAAAGCAGTCTACAGATTCAATTCAATCCCTGTCAAAATACTAACAGCATCTTTTGCAAAAAATAGCCAAAATAATCCTGGTAAAGAAAAACAAAGCTGGAAGTATTACAATTCCAGATTTTAAGATGTACTACAAAGTTGTAATAATAAAAAAAGGATGGTGCTGGTACAAAAATAGACAGACACATAGAACATTGGAATAGAATAAAGATCCCAGAAATAAACCCATATTTATGTGGTCAACTAACCTATGATAAAAGAAGCAAGAATATACAATGGGGAAAAGATAGTTTCTTCAATAAATGGTGCTGGGGAAAATGGACAACAACATGCAAAATAATGAAACTAGACTGCTTTCTAACAGCACACACAAAAATAAACTCAAAATAGATTAAAGACCTAAATGTGAAATGCGAAACCTGAAAAATCCTACTAGAGAACATAGGCAATGATTTCTCTGACAGCAGCCATAGCAATATTTTTCTAGATATGTCTCCTAAGGCAAGGACAATAAAATAAAAAAACTATTGGGACTTCATCAAAATAAAAAGCTTTTGCACAGCAAAGGAAACCATCAGGAAAACAAAAAAGACAACCCAATGAATGGGAGAAGATAATTGCAAATGATATATCTGATAAGGGGCTGATATGCAAAATATATCAAGTACTTACACAGCTTAACATCAAACAAACCCCCCAAAGAGTACAATTAAAAATGGGTAGTGGATATAAATAGACATTTTTCAAAGGAGACATAAGAGATGGCCAACAGACACATGAAAAGATGCTCAACATCACTAATCATCAAGGAAATGCAAATCAAAACCATAATAAGATATCACCTAACACCTGTTGTCAAAATGGCTAAAGGCAAGAAGACAAGAAACAACAGTGTTGATGAAGGTGTGGAGAAAAAGGAACCTGTGTGCACAGTTGGTGGGAATGTAAATTGATACAATCACTGTGGAAAACAGTATGGGGGTTCCTCAAAAAATTAAAAATAGAAATACCATATGATCCAATAATTCCACTATTGGGTATTTACTCAGGGAAAACCAAAACACTAACTCAAAAAGGTATATGCACCCTTATGTTTATTGGAGCATTACTTATAATAGCCAAAACACGGAAGCAACCTAAGTGTAGACAAATGGACAAGAAAAACGTGATATATACATGTGTGTTATGTGAGATATATATATATGTATATCCAGTACACATTGGAATATTACCATAAAGAGGATGAGATCGTGCCATTTGAGACAACATGGATGGACCTTGAAGGTTTTATGTTAAGTGAAATAAGTCAGACTTGGAAAGACAAATACTGTATGATTCCACTCATAAATGGAATCTAAAAAATGAATAAACAAACAGAAAGCAGAATCCGATCTATAAATACAGAGAACAAACTGGTGGTTGCCAGAGGGGAGGTGGGGAGATTAGGCAAAATGGGTGAAGGGGAGAGGAAGGTACAGGTTTCTACTTATAGAATGAATGAATCACGGGAATGAAAAGCAGAGCATAAGGTAGACAGTCAGTGATATTGTAATAGTAATGAAATGGGACAGAAGATAGTGAGCACAGCATAATGTACAAACTTGTCAAGTCACTGAGTTATACACTTGAAACTAATGTACCACTGTGTGTCAACTATACTTAAATTTTTGAAAAGTTAAAAAATTCAATAAGGATTGTTCTGTAGTTCAAATTTAAGTGTTTACTACTAAATTGTTAGTTTTTTACATTTATAAATTTTTTAGATTTATCTAAATTAAAAGAGTAATTGTAAAAAGTTAGAATAGAGAAATTTCTGCATAAAATGAGACAGTAGTTCAAGGATCCATTTTTTGATAGAAGTGGATCCATTTTTTGACAGCTCTCTAGAATTACCCATAGTTTATATTTCCAACAACAGTTATCTCTATAGGTGCTGCTAGATATAGACCCCCTCATCCCTTAACCACAGTGCCAATTGTTAAATTTAACCAAAACACTAAATTCATACTCTGTATATATTCATATGACCATCACTTTACAACCAAACAGAAACATGTATGTTCTTACAAATATAAAGATTATTTTTTGATAAGTAAAAGTGTATTTAATATTATCTTTGAATAGCCAAAAGCTAGAGGATTTGAATATCCTAGTGAATGCAGATTAGGATCCAGAGTACTACCTAGGTAATGTTTAGTTCCCGAATGTAGAATTACAAATTCAATTCTAAAAAAGGTCTTTCATTATATCATTACATCACTTAGACTCAAAGTGAATTATGTGAAAGGCTTTCTACAGTGGAACTCGAGGTCATTATGCTAAGTGAAATAAGAGAAAGATAGGTCCCATGTGATCTTACATACATGTGGAATTTAAACAAACAAAAAAACAAGCTCATAAATACAAGGAACAGATTGGTGGTTGCCAAAGGCAGAAAGTAGGGGATGGGCAAAACGGGCAAAGGGGGTCAAACGGTGCAAACTTTCAGGTATAAAATAAATAAGTCATGGGGATGTCATTTACAGCATGGTAACTATAGTTAATAATACTGTGCTCCATGTTTAAAAGTTCCTAAGAAAGTAAATCTTAAAAGTTCTCATCATAAGAAAAAAAATTGGTAACTCTTTGTGAAGGATATTAACTAAACCTTGATCTAGTGTTGATCATTTTGCAATATATACACATATTGTATTTAATTAATATCATTAAGTTGTACACCTGAAATAATATAATGTTGTATGTCAGTTATACCTCAATAAAAAATAATAAAAGAGTTTCTGTATGATAGCTTTTAAACTTAAAAGAAAGTTACAGGTAGATTTTCAATAGTTTAGAGGGTCAGCCCCACTAATCCCCACATTTGCAAGGGCCAACTCTTTCTTAATATCACATTAAGAGGCATACATGTGCTTTATCTATAGATTTATATTCAGTGTATAGTTTCTCCTCACTCTTCTTTATGAAGATAGGTTCAGTCCATTGTTTTCCCCAGATTCTTTAACAGTATAGTTGTTACTTAGGTTAATTTTGAACTTTTCGAATCAAGAATCTATGATTTCTTTTCATTGCTAGCCTCCCTTGCCAATAAAGCAAGGATGCTGTCTTTGCCTTCATTCTCAATCTTACCTTTACTTCTCTTCCCCATCATCAGCAAGCTCTTTAACATACTGTCTTAGTAGCAGCTTACTATGTAAACTATCTATTATAACCACTTTACTTTCTATCTTCTTTATATAATGGATTTATGGAATGCAGCCAGCAGAGTCAGTCTATAGCATGTTTCAGTTTTCATAATAATAATTATTATTTGGAATGCATGAGCTACATTCCCTCTCAGGTATTCATAGCACTTTAACCAGCCATTACCTTTAGCAGGTCCTTAAATAAGTAATGATGGCAGTAATTTGTCTAAGATTATAGAAAACATTTTTTCCCCAGGGCTTATCTATTTCCAAAGAAAAACAGGATGCTGACACTTCCAAAATGAGAAAATTTAACCACCCTCCACATGTTTCCTGAAATATTTGGTATTTTTAGCAAATTAATTTCTCCCTAAGTAAGTTAGCATAATATTATACTTAACTAGCATTGTTATTCATCAGAGCAGTTAAGTAAGATATTATTTGAGAGGACAGATTCACTTAGTATTTTTTTCTTTTTTTTTCCCCAAATACTTTTATTTTATTTTTTCAGTGTTACAAGATTCATTGTTTATGTACCACACCCAGTGCTCCATGCAATACGTGCCCTCCTCAATACCCACCACCAGGCTCGCCCATCCCCCACCCCCTCCCCTCCAAAACTCTCAGTCCCTTGTTCTAAGTTCACAGTCTTTCATGGTTCTTCACCCGTCCGATTTCCTCCAATTCACTTAGTATTTTCATCACTACCTTGCCTTTTCTAAACAGAGGGAAAGCAAACCGACAGCTGAAAGAAGTTGCAATAGTCTCTCAATTGAAGGTCAAAAAGATTCACCTTTCACTCAAATTAAGCAGGAACGACCCTTGGTGCAAAGGTGAGATGAGAAGGCTCAACAGCATATGAAACAGCCCCAGATTATCCATAATGGAGTGATAGAAGGATAAAAATGAAGCCGTTTAAAATGTAATAAAATTAACCTGGAAGTATTCCAGCCTGTCTGCAGAAAGCAAATGACGATAAGAGAGAGGGAAAAAAAATGGATGGAAAAGTGCCCCATGAAAAAAGAATATGCATTTGGGACTCAAATTGTGTTTTCCGGCAGATTACTGTTAACCTAGGTCAGCATTCTCCAGTTAGCCTTTATCACATGGTATCAATTCTTTATTCTGCATAATCAGTTTCTATCGTTTTCAATATATTGGTTTATGCTCTAATACAAATAAAGGTGCTCTTCATTATTGCAAGAAGCCTGAGTTTATTATCCAATTAACCGACTATCCACATATTTCAGATATGCTTGGAGAATTCTGCTTCTTGCTTCCTAAGAGTTTTCTTTTGTAGTGAAAAGTGAAACAAATTCAGCCCCAGATAGGAACCTGTTCTAAAGGTTTTGTACCATATTCTTGCAGTTGTATTTCATAATTTTCTGGGCAAGAACTATTAATAGAATTAATGGAATATTTTTGGAATATCAGTAGAATATTTTGCTAGTATATCTGCTTTGCAGGACCAGCAAGTGAGGAGAAGGACGAGTGAGTAGAAACTACCACTTTCAGAAAACAATCAATATAATGTGGATGAGCAAGGGGCATTCCATGTTTCTAAAATTCTATTTGCAATGTTGCATATTACATTTCTCTCTTGAAGATACCTAATATGCATTGCAATATTAAAGGCTGTGGTATTAAACTTGGTGTAGCCTAGAACTTCCCAAATTTATTTGGGCACATAATATTTTCTTTTTACCATGCACTTATTAATGTATCCAGGACCTTTTGTTTGTTCCACGCACACTTTGGGCAAGAGTCTAAATTATCACAGAGAGAAAGATGGCCAGAATGGAAGTAGAGGAAAGTAGCTGGCTGGCTGATAGACTGCACCCACATGGGGTGGCATAGAGCACAGCTCCTGAGGGTGTGAATAAGAGTGTTGGAACAGAGCTCTCATCTAGGCAGAATAAGAAATAGCTAGCTGTTCAAGCTCCATTATTTGACTTTTGCTTATGCCCTGAGTGGAAAAATGCAATGCCTATAGAGGAGAGGTGTGGGAGCAGAGAAATGAGAGCCTGCTGCAGAAATCTGTCTCTAATCAGATTTGGAGGGGTATTCTGTTGCTTATATAATTGTCCCAACTTTGACCCTTTATAAAACAAGAACTTCACCCTTAGACATCCCTCATCCAAATCACCTCCCAGATGAGTGAGCATCTTAAAGAATCCATTAGCATTATTATGGCCTCTCCCTTCAGGAGAAGGAACTTGTATGGGAAAAATAGTTGCTTCAGGATCAGGCCCACTCTGGTTTGTATTCTGTATCACAGCTTACTAAATGCATGATCTTGGGCAAGATACTTCATTTCTTGAACACATTTTTTCAAGTGTGGCTAATACTATATACCCCACTACATTATCTTTTGCCCGTGTTTTCTTGATGCCCCAAAAAGCGATAGAATGTTTCATGGAGACCTTATGCTGAATGTTTTGCATGTATTATTTCATATAATTCTTATAATGACCCTATGATAAGTAGGTACTAATCTCCATTTTAAAGAGGCAATAACTGATGCTCAGAGAAATGTCACAGGGTTACCTAGATATTAAGTGGTGATGTTGGGGTTTTAGTCCGATTCTGAGTTTACTCTTAAGGCTATGCTACTCTGTCTAGATATGCAGTTGCAGGAGGGAGGTGGTGAAACGTAAAGAGCCTGTGTGTTCCCAGGTGTCTAATGTTAACATATGAACAGTTAAACCAGGATCCGGGTAGCTCTAAATCTCCAACTACTTGGAGAACTCCAGTCTACAGAGACTTCTTTAAGTAAGCTTAGCCGATCCCAGGTGATCAGTCTGGTAATCAGCTCTTTTCAAAGTACCTCTCTCAAAAGCAGGGAGAATGAATTCTCCCCTGACCTACGTTGTTAGTGGAGCCTGCAGCATATTGAATCTTGAGTGATGCAAGCCATTTAGCTTACTGATATTTTCCTTCACCCTTCACAAATTAGCTAGATCTAAAGAACTTTATACCTCTGTTGTCATTCTGAACTTAACTGACAATATCAACTCCTCTCTGACTCTTAGGATTTATTGCTGAGTCTAGCTCATGGAAATCTTTCTTTTTGGTGGTTTGTCTTAAAGTCACTAAAGTCTTCTTTCTTTTATCCTTCTTACTTTGAGTTCCACAGATAGATCTATATATTTCTGAACCCAATTGTGGCTAAAATATAGTTCAAGAATGTCCCTATCTCCGGGTACTTCCTAAAGTCCACTGTAAGTCATCATTTTCAAATTGATACTTGTAGGGAGATATGCCAAGTAACAGGTCAGATGTAACTAAATCTCAGTTCTTACCAATGCTGGCCTCTGATACACAAACATGTTAATTTCACTGTGGAGTTCTGCAACTGGGTCATACCGGCTCAGAAAATTGTTAAACAAAGTCTTAAAAAAAATTTATCAGAGAGAGAGAGAGAGAACGTGAGTGCATGAGCAGGGGGCAGGGGCAGAAGGAGAGGGAGAAGCAGACTCTCTGCTGAGCAAGCAGCCCAATGCTGGATTCTGATCCCAGGACCCTGGGATCATGACCAGAGCTGAGGCAACCGCTTAACCATCTGAGCCGCCCAGGTGTCCCTGAAGATATTTAAATTTTCTAAAACTTTGCAAGCCAATCGTAGGCTATGGAGAGGGTATATAGGACATGGAAATCAGTCAATGCTACAGAGAAGTTCTTCCTCCATCCTCCTTTATCGCAATCCCAGAGGCTACTTGTTAAAGCTCTCCCAGTGCACCAGTCCTTTTCTATCTTCTTTTTTGAGTGCTAGGGGAAGTTGGGAGGCAGGCTTTTTAGTAAAGAGGAGTGTTGAAAGTAGGAAAAATAGAATCACCCATTTGTAAATCCCGCTGAGGAATTTTAGAGGAGCTGAAATTCCCTTCCAGCAAATGTGGTCCTTTGATGCTGGTTATTATAGGATAAGAACTTCGGTATTTTTTGATTCATTTAATAGGGCATTTGGCAAAAAAGCCTGAAATTAAGGATATTATTTTATTTTTGTTGCCGAGGTTTCAGTGTGATTAACTATAAAAGCTTGTTTCCTAAGTAAAAATTAGCATGCAATAGAGAAATGAGAACCCATTTTACAGTAGCTTGAATCAGTTCTAGGTTTAGAGCAGCGGTTTTCAACTGTGTGCATAGCAGAAGTATCTGGATGCTTCTTAAGCATGCCAATGCTAGGACTTCCCCAGGTCACCTAACTCAGATTCTGGAGGCCAGTAACTGGCTATGTTGTTTTTCAAAGTTTCCAGGTGATTCCAGTGTATACCAAGGATTGAAAGCAGCTGTGCGGAGCTCTGGAATCTTCTCTCCTGACAAATTTAAGTATGTAGTTAAGGCAGGATGCCAGCCGTTTTTCTGAGGTGTCGGCGTTTCCTCAGAGACTGGAGGTGAACACAAAACTGTAAGTGGTTTTGAATTTAATTTTTGGTGTTCTTGCATGTTTTTAATAATGCAGTGTACATTGCCAGCACACCTTGAAGTTGTAGTAAAGTAAAATTTGCGTAAAAACAGTGGGAAACAAATAGAAACTTTGGAAAGTCAGTGGTGAACCAAATTTACCTTTCTTATTGACTGTAGAAATAAATCCCAAGTGAGGAAGGGGCAGAATTTCTTTGAAAGCATGTTCTCGATATTTCTCCCTATCTCTATGATATTCTTTCACTTAAAGAGATTGTTGTGTAGAGACTAAAGTAGTTTTATCCAGATTTGCACCTTCCTTGTTGCAAGGTCCTTATTTGTAACTTTTCTTCTGTAGTTGCGCTGCAAAAACACACAGCCTTTATCTAGAAGTGTGTTGTGGGGTGGGAGGAGAATCCCTCTTGTGGCCCTATGTAGTAGAAAAAGTGGTGTTCCCACCTCAAATATATTAACACTCAATGAAACAAAAATTAAGCTTTAAAGTAAGTATGAGAAAATCTGAAGAAGTTCCGACTTTCTCCCAAAATACGTTGACTTTTTTTTTTTTTTTAAAGGTTCTCTCTCTCTCTCAAATAAATAGAGAACACAAGCAGAAGGAGCTTCAGGCTCCCCGATAAGCAAGGAGCCGGATTGGGGCTCAATCCCAGGTCCCTGGGATCATGACCTGAGCCGAAGGCAGTTGCTTAACTGACTGAACCACCCAGGTGTCCCTGTTGACTACCTTTTAAAAACAAATATAAAACTCTTACTAATGTTTTGGTGCCCCTACCTTTTTTCACAGGCAGCCCTACTGGGCTGAGTAATCCAGCACTAGAGTCAAAACAATTTCTCTGTTTTTGCGGACTTCTTTCCCAGGGATTTATTAACCATGAATTTCCAATTCTTGATATGACACAGTGACTGAGATTACAGTGTGAAGATGATAAATTATCACATAAAAAATGATAGATTTTGAAGGGAAAAGCATGAAAAGTCAGAATAATATTAGAAATCTGGTCTCGGTGACAAATGCTGAAATAAGAGGCAGCTTTGCCAGTTAATCATAGTTGTGTGAAAAGCCTTGGGGACGTTTAAAGTCCTTTCTTTCTAGAATTCATTCTGCTTCTTTAAAAACCCTAAAGCAACTACATGAATTTAACTTACATAAAATCCTAACTCACGTTTCAAGAGTGGGTTGGACTTTTGTTTGATAGTCTTTCTCTATAACTGACCTTTGTTTTCATTTTATACCTGTATGTGAGAGAATACCACTTAGTTGGCAAAACAACAACAAAAACATCACTATAATACTTAATCATAAAAGCATATATATCATGTTAATTTCATATTAAAGAGGTTAAAGTCAATATCGCTTTTTAGTTTCTCACATTAAGTAGATTTCTATGAAATTGGAAAGTCTCATTGAAATTCAGTTATACTGAAAAAGGGAGTCAGGAGAGTAGTTTCTAGACCAAAGGTCCTAAGAATATTTCTATTTCTTATAGAACATGGCTTTTAAACTTCTTCATGAAGAATATGAAAAATCTAAGTGTTATGTGTTAAACTATATGGCTGATAGCTTTAATAGGCAGATTTCTTTTGGTCTCTATTTTTAAGTTCATCTTGAACAATGAATAGTTATGACTTTACATAGTTATTTAGTGAAGCTGACAATCATGTGACCGTTAGGTGTCTAAGGATTCATTCTAAAAGGACAAATACCACATGGTCTGATTAATAATAAGTGTTAGAAACTTATGGTTCAGTTGCTTACAAGAAGAGAACATGGGAATACATTTGAATGTTTGAACTATCTAAGAATGTGTCCTGGAAATGTGTTTTAATTAAAATACAACACCGACATAAAGGATGAACAAACCGTACGTATATATAGTTTGATAATTTGTGAAGTGGACACAGCTGTGCAACCACCACCCAGATGAAGATACGAAGCACTGCAGATACCCCAGAAATACTACTAAAGGTAAGAGTTATTCTGACTTCTGTTATCAGAGATTTGATTTCTGTTTAGGGCCTTTTTGTAAATGAAATCCTACTGAGTGTCGTTGTGTTTACTTTTGCTCAGCATTTTATCTGTGAGATGTAACCATGTTTTTCAATATCACATAATATTTATTCCACTGGAGGAGTATACCACAAACTTACGTATCCCATCTATTGATAGACATTGGGATGGTTTCCAGTTTGTAGATCTAATGCTAATGTTGCTATGAATACTCCTGTATGTGTCTTTAGATGCATATGTATACTCACTTCTACTGGGTCTATGCCCAGAAGTGGAATCCTGAGCCATACGATAGGAATATTTTCAGGTTATTTTAGATACTAACAAATACTTTACAGAGGGGTTATACTAATTTACACTCACATCACCAGTGTGTTTGTATTTCAGTAATGAAGTCAGGAGAAAATTTGTGTATGGACAACCAGTCAACCCTATGTTTTATCAGAGTAAATATGATGTAGGGGAGCTCTGTGTTGGGGCTGGAAATGTGGATGTGGGGCATGGGTGCTCCTATGGACGGCAACTAGGAATGAGAACTTTAGGAAGTGCCTAAATCTAGCTGAAAGTGGAAAAAGGGCCATGAAAGAAATGTCGGATTTTGAGCAAAGAAACTTCAGTGTTAGACTGGCAGCTAAGTTATGCCGGTAAACGGAGGAGCCTGCTTTATTGTGTACAGCAAAGTGTTTGAGGTGGTAAGCTGCTATGGGATTTGGAAATCTGGGTTGACCTCAAGGGAACCTTTGAAAAAAAAAGGAAAGGGGATAGACAGGTATTTGCAGTGGAATAAAGAGGACGAGGAGGAAAAGAATTGGTGAAATGTAGGTAACTTTTCCAAGCTGTCAGTGCTAGAAAGATTGTGAGTGTAAGGGGATGGGGAGAGGGCACTGGATAATGTAAAATGATGAAATGGAAGGTGCATTAAGGAGAGTTCTAGGAGACTGGCTTGAAAAGTTACAGCAAGTTGGTTTTGGAGAGACTTGCTTGGCTGATCAGTGTGTTTATTTCTTTTCCTTTGGGCTATAGGGATCTTGATGGGGTTGGATAAAAGAAAAAATAATGCCTGTTTGGGAGAGTATGATGTCCTGTTTTTTTTTTGTTGTTGGTTTTTTTTTCTGTTGGAGCACTTGGAAATATTTTGGGGAAGAACTAACATTTGAAATTCAACAAAAATGCAGATTGGTTAGTAAGGAAGCAAAACAAGTGATTCAGATCTTCCCAGGTCCTCCCTTTTTCAGAAGCTTCATTTTCTAGTATTTTTCACATTTTATTATTTTAAGCCAGAGTTTCTTAGCAGTAGTGGTGTTGACATTTTGAGCCAGAGCCTTCATTGTAGAGAGGCTGTCCTTTGCAACGTCCCTGGCCTCTGCCTACAAGATATCAGTATCTCCCCTCTCCCCTGTCATGACAACCAAAAGCCTCTCCAGACTGTCGAATGTACCCTGGAGCAGAATTGTCCGCCTCCCCACTCATAGAGAACCACTGGCCTAAATCCTACTGACCTGTGAGATAATTATACATTCTTCAAGTAAGTGTTGGGAAGAATAAATAATCAGCCTCAGAGAATTGATAATCCTTACTGCACAGTACCAGAGGAAGTATTTGAAATGAAAAGCTGAATGTTTTGCCCATTAAACCGAATTTATTGTTTACTACAGTAGAGCGGAAGTTGTTAGTTTCTGAGCAAAGCGGAGAGATGAACTTACATAGGGTTTGTGAAACCATGGAGTTTCAGAATTGGCAGATTTTGGAAGTAGAAGATATTTAAGGGTAAGTTGCCCCCAGCAGAGAAAGTTGATTGACTTTTTCCAGCGGTGTGGTTGCTGAAGTGTATCACACTGATAGATTGGCACTGGTTTATAACTGGCTCTGGTGGTTACTTATTACTATAAAGAATGAGTCATTTCCGAGTAGGGTAGGAATTTATTGTTTTAAGCAGTCAATTGTGTTACTAAAGTTTATGAAGAAACTTCAAAGTATGAAACAAATATTTCATTTTGCAGTCTCCAGGCTTTCGAAGACTGTATTTAGGCAGCCTGATTAAATAGTGCTTTCCAAAGTTGTGGGTTTTTTTGTTTTATTTTTTTTTAATGAATGTAACAGCTTTATATTAGTGGCATTACTAAACTATTTATTGAGTTACCCAATATATAAAAATACTGTAGAATTACTATTCATAAAATAAACATCTGACCACTTTAAGGATTTGTATGCAAAACCTATTTTTAATCCTAACTCAGGTCAGGGTTATATGAGGCAAGGCATTTGAATTAAAAGAATTTTTTTTTCCACTTTTCTTTTTGATGTTGACTGTTTTATCTTATGACCTTCCTAGTGTATTAGAATAATCAAATGGAAAGAATGTTTCCTGTTTCTCACTCCTTGACTTTGTTGGGCAATATCACATTTTAACCATAAGGAATTTCGGGAGAGGGCTGCTAGTGGTACAGAGGGCAGTGGTCTGTCAAACTCTTGAGTAATAGGCCAATTAGATATAATTCTTAACAGAATTTTTCTCAAGCAAAAATGATCAGGCTTTTTTTTTCTTTTCCGTTAGACTTGCATTTCTCAAAATGTGATCTTTGGAGCAGCTGTGTTAGCACCTACGTTTGTTAGAAATGTAAATTCTTGGTCTGCCCACCCCACACACCCCCCCCCTTCCCCAAATGAGTCAGATATTTCACATTCATATTCTGATGCATGCTGAAGTTTGAGGACTACTGCCTAAAAGTATGGAGAAGCCAATGACATCTGTCAGTTCTTTCACCTCTTCATTTCTGACTTGCTCATTAATTATTCAAACACTGTAAAATAAAATGAAATACTTAGAAATCCCTCCTCTCGTTCCTGCAAACTTATCCAGTCTGTGCTGTGATGCGCTGTGGCACACACATCACTTTTAGTTATTAGAAGGGTAATTTATTTGGCTAATGCATTTCTCCCTTGTTTGTGGTTTCCAATATGGCAGTAGCCAGCTCTTGCGAGCAGTTATGCTGGTGAACTATTGGTAGGAGAAAAATAAGACCTGTTTCTTTGCTATTCTTACCTTTGCTGCTGTAAACTTGAGACACATTCTGTGTTAGAGTTACAGAGAAACAGAACCAATAGGATATGTAAGAGGAGACTTATTATGGAATTGGCTCCCATGATTAAGAAGGCCAAGAAGGCCTACGATCTGCCCTCTGCAGGCTGGATAACCAGAAAAGCTGTGGTGTCATTCAGTCTAGGTCCAGATGCCTGAGGATGGAGGGGCTGATGGTGTAACTCCTGGTTGAGTCTGAACCTCCTGAGAACACCAGGAACTCCAGTGGTTGAGGGAATATGGATGGGTCTGCTCAAGTAGAGCATTTGCCTTCCTCAGCTTTTTTGTTCTGTTCAGGCCCTGAACAAATGGAATGAGGCCCACCCTCGTTGGTGACGGTGGTTGGTTTTATTCAGTGTACTGACTCAACTGCTAATCTCTTCCCAAGACACGCTCACAGATCCACTCAGATACGTTTATCAGTTTGGGCATTCCTTAGTACAGTCAAGTTAACAAATAAAATTAACTGTCACACAGTCCGACTCAAGTTTTAGATAACTTTACTCCCTTGGTTTCATTTTCTGTTATTCCCTAGCCTAGCTTATGTGATCTCACCTGTCTGGGAGGCAGGGTTATGGGGAGCGGCAAAGGTTAACATTATTTTATAACCATATCCCGCTTCTTTCCAACTGCATGTCTTTGTTCCTGTCCTTCTATATTTATATATTTGTATTCTTCTATATTAATTTCCATCCCCTACCACTCATCTAATTGCGCCCCATTTTTGGTGGAAGCTCAGCATATGGGTTCCCATTTCAATGAAGAAACCAAGTCTAACAAGTGTTAGTATTAATCCTAAGTATTGGCCCACTGGGCAAGGGAAAATGGTTAGCAATCCAGTGGACATCAAGGACTAGAGCCCCTCTGGCAGATACAAGCTGTAAAAGCAGCAAATCTCTTGTCACTCCTGCTGACTACTGAGGCCTAGGCATGGTTAGGATGGTATTGGGACCGGCAGAGACCACACCTATAGGTTAAAGACATCTGTGAGTCCAGTTGATAGACTGGAAAGGCCTACAAGGATCAGCTCCACTCCCAAATACTCCAAAATCCATTCCTTAGTCACTCTTATTTTCATCGTTTTTGATCAAAG
Organism: Potos flavus; assembly: GCA_028534135.1. Taxonomy (NCBI): domain Eukaryota; kingdom Metazoa; phylum Chordata; class Mammalia; order Carnivora; family Procyonidae; genus Potos; species Potos flavus. Next base: position 94,581,164 of record CM052898.1, on the reverse strand, counting down.
CCTATTATACTTCACGATTTAGTACTTACTATCCTGTTCCGTTTTCTTAGATTATCATCGTATTAGCTCAACCTGTTATAACAAAATGCTACAGACTTCATAATTTATTTCTTGCTGTTCTGGAGACTGTGAAGTCCAAGATGAAAGTACTGTGTGATTTGATCCCCAGTGAGGGCTCTCTTCCTAGCTTGTGGATGGCTGCCTTCTATGTCCTCCTATGCCAGGAATGAGAGGGGGAGAAAGCAAGCAAGCTCTTTGGCGTCTCTTCTGTTAAGGGTACTAATCCCATCGTGAGGGCCCCACCTTCATGAGCTCCTCTAAACCTCATTCCCTCCCAAAGGTCTCCTCTTCAAAGACTATCATGTTGAAGCTTAGGGCTTCAACATATGCATTTTGGGGGGTGTAATTCATTCGATAGCAGGCATTTTAAGAGACTTTTTTTTTTTTTTTTTAAGATTTTCTTTCTTTATTAGAGAGAGAGAGTGAGAGAGAGCATGAGAGGGAAGAAGGTCAGAGGGAGAAGCAGACTCCCCATGGAGCTGGGAGCCCGATGCGGGACTCAATCCCAGGACTCCAGGATCATGACCTGAGCTGAAGGCAGTCCCTTAACCAACTGAGCCACCCAGGTGCCCTTAAGAGACTTTTTAATATCCCCACTGGACACTATGCAATGGTAAGCATGGAATAGGCAGTTAAATTTTGCTGGTTAATTGATATCTACATCCTAGGTCTATTAGATAGGCATTTATTCAAGATTTTAAAAGTATGCTTTTCTATAAGTTTGTATACACTGCCTCTGAAGTGTCTGCTGTAGCAAGCATTTACTTGTCATGTAATTCCTGGTGTTGAGGTCATCCTTGAGAGGGGTGAGGGGAAGGCTAGAAGAGGTAGCACCCCTGAAAGCAGCCTTGTTCAAAAGACCAGGGATGTAGCATAGTTACCTTTAAGATTCCCTTGCAAATTCTGAAACTAAAAGCAGATTGATGGTTGCTGATTTTATTATTTATTTTTTATCTAAAAGAATTCCTCCTCCTGTGCCTCATTCACTCAGCATTTAGCCCTCTTCCTGGTAAAGCATTCAACAACTAAACTAAAGAAAAACACAGCAAACACTGTGCCAGATTCATCCTGCTACATGGGTAACCAGTGGTGGAATTACTTCTTTCAGAAAACCCAGTTAAAATTTCCATTGTGGGCGGGCGCCTTGGCTGCTCGGTCAGTTAAGCATCTGCCTTCAGCTCAGATCCTGTGGTCCTGGGATCGAGTCCCGTATCGGGCTCCCTGCTTAGCGGGGAGTCTGCTTCTCACTTTCCCTCTGCCTGCTGCTCCCCCTGCTCGTGCTCTCTCTCTCTCTTAAATGAATAAATAAAATCTTTAAAAAAGAAAAATAATTTTTTTTCCATTGGATTAGGAGGCAGGTAAGTAGGGGAGTTATTTTTGGACAAAATATACCATAAGGAAAGAAAAAAACAAAGCTCTGTAAAGAAACTTTTCTCCATATTCAAAACAATGTAAACTTCTCTTTCTACCTGTTTCTGTGTTTCCAGAGAACAAAAGGAACTCTTTGGTTTTACACTGTGCACGCTTAGTTCCTCATGTAATAGGGCTCTGCTTTCCCTTTAAATGTGAACTATGGATTCTTGAACAAAAATCATAAAAATTCCATCAGATTAATACACAATTTCAGATTTTTCCCAAGGGCCTTTGCCTAACTTATTTTTATCAGCATGAAAACCTCTTGAGAATATGGCGAGCTCTGTTTCTTTACTGAGCTACCCCAGCCGGGAGTCTGGCAGCATTTCCATTATCTACCACCCACAGAGCTGGATTTTTTTTTTTTTTTTTTAAGTTGTTTTCCTCAGTATAACGAGACCAATGATTTCTAACCATAGTCACATCCAAGTTTCTTCTGGAATTGTCAGCTATGTATCTAAATGTTCCGTTCCTGATGTTTCTTCAAAGAAAACATTTTGAAATGTAGATTTACTGAAGAGTTGTGGAAAAAAAGAGCTTTTTCTATATATACTTCACTCTGCTTTTTGTAATGTTAACCATGATACATCTATTAAAGCTGAGAAATTAACCCTGGTACAGTACTACTAACTAAGCCTCATGTTTTGTTGGGCTTTCCCAATTTTTTCCACTGATGTCTTTTTGTCTGTTCTGGGATCAAATCTGGGATGCTATCTTGCATTTAATCATCCCATCTCCTTAGTCTCTTTCAGTCTATAATAACTTCAGTCTCTCTTTGACCTTGACACCTTTATTTACTTTTATTTATTTAAAGTCAGTCAGCCAACATATAGTACATCATTAGTTTTGGTATAATGTTCAATGATTCATTAGTTGTGTATAATACCCAGTACCCATCATATCACGTGACTCTGTTTTTAAAGCTCTTTCCAAATGTACGTTTTTATACATGCAAGATATTTTATAACCATAGACTATAATACCTTATTACATATATTTAAAAATAATTTCTACATATTTTTTAATTTTCAAAAGAACCTTGAAAGGTAGGAGCAAAATATTTGAATGAAAAAATGAATTACTAAGGAAGATGTCATCTGTTGGTATATAAGCCTTTTTACTGGCTTTCCTGCTTATCACAGTACCCCAATCCAATGAGTGTATCTCAAACATAATTAAACATTCTGAGTAATCTTAATGTGTGAACTTCTCATGTGGTAATTAATATGAATGTTCTGTGATTGCATAAATTCCAGATTCTTTAGCATGGCCTATAATGTCTTTCATGATCTGACTCCCATAGGTCCCTCAAGAAGCACCTTTAGCTTTCCTGTCTAGTTCTCCATTGTAGGGCTCCTAATAATCCCATCTCTTTTTATATATGTCTCCATATAATCCCTTCTCCTTGAGTATAGGCTGAATTTATCGACTAGTTTCTAAGGAATAGAATAGAATAGAAATAAAGGTTGTAAAGACTGTTATAAAAAGGACTGTGGCTTCTGTCTTGGGAGCCTTCTCTCATTCGAGTGAAGCCAGTCACCATTTGTGAGCATCCCTAATGAAAGGCCTGCTGGAGGAGTTGATGTCTCTGGCCAGTAGCCAGTGAGGGGCTAAGCCATGCTAATAGCCACGCGAGTAGGGTTGGAAACAGATCCTTCTCCAGCAAAGCCTGGAGGTGACCGCAGCACTGGCCCATTGATCGCAGATTTGTAAGAGATTCTGAGCTTAAGGACCCCAGTTGAGCCATGCCTGAATTCCTAATGCACAGAAATGGTGAGTTAATAAGTTATTATTTAAGCCTCTGAGTTTGGGGATAATTTTTTTTAAAGATTTTATTTGACAGAGACACAGTGTGAGAGAGAGAACACAAGCAGGGGGAGTGGGAGGGGGAGAAGCAGGCTTCCCGCCGAGCAGGGAGTCCAATGTGGGGGCTCGATCCCAGGACCCTGGGATCATGACCCGAGCTGAAGGCAGATGTTTAACGACTGCTGGGGGTAATTTTTAATGTTTAACATGTTCTATCCAGTTGGACTACCTGGAACATCCCATATTAGCCATATTTTTCTCATACCTTGGTGCCTGGATGTTTAGTCAGTTATTTGGGGATTTAATCAATATTTACTAAGCTCCTATTGAATACCAGCCAGACTGATGCTAGGTGCCCAGATCAAAGACCCCAAAATACAGTTTAAGAGATCCACAATTAAGTGACAAAAATGTTGGCTCCTAATAACATGGTAAGTGCTATAGCTGAGGAATGAATTTCTGTGAACTTAGAAGAGTAGTTCTATTCAATTTAAGAAGCAAAGGAGTACCAAGAAATTTTTGAGCTAGATTTTGAAGGTTAGTGGGGTTTCATTTCCAAGGAAAGGTGGCAGAGGGAAGCATGAAGAGAGTGTAGGTGTACATAGTGTTTTGGGGGATGGCAAAGATGACCGTGTACTGGAGATGGAGGCCTGGAGGATGAGCCCGGCCATGAGAGAAGACTGTTTCCCATTCTCCTCCCTGCCTGTTGTGGTACTCTTGTCCATCCCTGGAGACCAAGTTCAAATTTCATTGTTTTCTTGAAACCATCCTTGACTATCCCTGCCCTTTGTGGTTTTTGCCCATTCAATTACTGTTTCTCTCATAGTGTTTTTGTTGTTGTTTTTATTTTTATGTTTATTTTTTTCCTCATAGTGTTTTTAAAGTACTATTCTAGCAAACTCTTGGGAATAATAAACAGTAGCTTTTCTTTGTGTATCCAGAACATTGCTGAGCACATAAAAGTTAGATGAATTCTTATCGATTAATTAAGATGGCATTTATTATTTTTTTTTTTTAAATTTATTTATTGAAGAGAGAGAGATCACAAGGAGGCAGAGAGGCAGGCAGAGAGAGGGGGAAGCAGGCTCCCTGATGAGCAGAGATCCCCACGTGGGGCTTGATCCCAGGACCCTGAGATCATGACCTGAGCTGAAGGCAGAGGTTTTAATCCACTGAGCCACCCAGGCGCCCCTTAAGATGGCATTTAACTTCTGTGTTCTTAGTCTTTTTAATTTAAATTCAATTAGCCAACATATAGTGTATCATTAGTTTCAGATGTAGAGTTCAGTCATTCATCCATTGCCTAAACATCCAGTGCTCATCACATCATGTGCCCTCCTTAATGCCCATCACCCTTTTATCCCATCCCCCTACTCACCTCCCCTCCAGCAACCCTGTTTGTTCCCTATAGTTGAGTGTCTCATAGGTTGTCTCCCTCTCTGATTTCCTCCCATTCCATTTTCCCTCCCTTCCCCTATGATCTTCTGTGCTGTTTCTTTTTTCCGCATGAGTGAACTTCTGTGTTCTTAAAGTCTTAAGTTAAAATGCTTAAGCTGAATATACACACACAACCAACCACTCTAAAGCAACATTGAAATACCTGCCTGAGAAGATGCTGAGAATGCAAATATAGGGAAGCAACTAGTGAAATTTATACTGATATGTAGAAGCACAGACTTGATGTCAGTAGGCACATGAAGATTTGGGGTGGGAAGAGCACATGAAAATGCACAGATGGGACCAAGTGCTGCGTAGATGGGAAGCTGCAGCCTAACTGAAATAGTTTTGTTCAAGGGAGCAGCGTGAGAGGTGACTGGTTGGCATAGGTGAGCCCAACTGAGATGCACGCTTTGATCCACGAAGGAGAAACCAGTTTGATACTGGCCTACATGGTCTGCCCCATGGATCTCCGAGAAAGGATTTATAGAATTGTGGCACCAACAGTCCTTTATCCCTAGCCAAAGTGCATATTCTGCAGGATATATCACTGCCTGTGAACTCTCCTATTAATACTGGGTCATAAACTCCTGAATGTGCCACAGAGTATTTCAAGAAATCATAAGAGGTATTCTACCTGAACTCACAAATGAATCTAATCAGTTACCTTGTGGCATCCATGTTTGGGTTGCTTTCATTATGCCATTCACCTCCTCCCTGGAACGGAACCACCACACCTTTGGCCCCTGCCTAACTTGCTGTTATACCCCACCCCCCACCCCCAACAGAGCTTTAAGACTTGTGCTGGATAGGCTCTTCCTGCTGTCTCTGATGTATGGAGCTCAAGGCATGCAAGCTTCTGGCCATCTTTGTTATTATAATCTTTAGTTGTGTTCCCTCTGTCACAGATATGTGCTACCCTGTGTCAGACTGAAAGAAAAAAAGTTGTTTCAATTTGTACTTATAATTTTACATTCCACTCATACCTCCTGCACCCCAGGATTTGACCATGAGTCCAGCCGGCAGTAAGTAGAACAGGGAAGGGTGCTGGACCTGAAGAAAAATCTTAATGATAAACATAGTGTTCTTTTCATGTTTTTTTCCTTTTCACTACTAAGGATGCACTACTCTATCAAGTGTGTTGTGTATGATCCTTTCCTTATTTAGGTACTCCATAGTACCTCATATGTAGACTACTGGTGAGTTGACAAGATATTCTCAGGCATCTCTAAACTCCTAGTGGGCATCACAGCTGGAGCTTAAGTCAGGACCTATGTTATGCTTGTGTCTGAACAAGGATGCCAGACTGGGAGGGAGTTGTGTAATCCAGAAAGGAACAGGACCAGAGAATATAGGAGGGAGACTTGTGTGTTTGGATGTGCAAGGGGAGAGACGATCTGGATGCATTTTTGCAGACCTAGGTCTATTGCCTTTGTTGGATGTCATTTTATTCACTCTTGGCATTTACCTGTATAGATAGAATCATTTAGAAGTGGGAGTTAAGGGACTAAAATTATCAAAATAGTGTGTCTGTGTAGGTGTGTGTGTGTATTTTTTTTCCACAGTATGCAGTAGGACTTAGACTAGAGAAGGCAGGAAGGACAAAATAATCCAGGCATGGAGTGATGAGCATGCTTCCTACTTTTCTTGTCTGCCAGGAAATGGAATAAATTTTGTGCTGACTTGTAGGAGCTGTCATTTATCCAGATTCAGAATGATTCCCTTTCATCTTTATCTTTCAAATCCTATATGTGCCTCTTTTTGTCTTATTGGTCTTTAGGTTTTATTTTTCTTTTTTGTTACTATATATCTAGAAGTAGACTATAAATGATAAAAATAAATGAACAAAAAAAAATGTGTTGGCAGTGGTGGCAAGAATGGAGGTGAATGATACTTGATGTGAAGCTTTTTTAAAGAACTGGGGATTTTGCAAGTACCAGGTTAAGAGATGGCACTGGTAGCTTAATGCTGCTGCTGATGGTGGTGTGACTGGAAGTTAGAGAACAAGGTGAAGACGATACAGTAACTCTTAAGCTTCAAATGGTAAGAAGCTGGGGCTAAGGTTCAGAAATTGCTATTGAACTCCAAGGATGTGCTGTGTCTCCACACCTACTTTAAAGATCAATGATCAAAACTAGATCATGGCCTGAATAATAAAGGCTTTTGTAAGTCTCTGCTTTTTTATAAGGTTGGGTACAGGAAGAAGTAGAAAATGTAGTGTGATCAGAGTTCCCATGCAGTCCACACTGAGTGGATATCTTCATCATTAGCCTAGAGTAGTGACTACACGTGCTAGGTATTAGAACTTACTAATTAGTGAGGACTCTTGATGTTCAAGCTTAGGGGCACCTGCGTGGGGCACAGTCGGTTAAGCGTCTGACTTTTGGTTTCAGCTCAGGTTGTGATCTAGTGTCCTGAGATTGGCTCTTGCTCAACATGGAGTCTGCTTGAGATTCTCCCTCCCTGTCCCTCCTGCTTATACATTCTCTCTCTCTCTCTCTTTTTCAAAATGTTTAAAAGCTTAAGACCCAATATAATGAATAACAAAGAGAAAGGCATAATTAGCAAATCCTGGGGTTTGTAGCATAAGAGTTTGCAGACCCAAATGCCTATAGGGTCCAGGAAGTTCATCTAAATGAGTGAAGCGGGCAAGATGTAATACAAAAGGGTGGGGGCATAACTGTGTTGAGAGCCCCGGATCCACCAAAGAGAGCAGCTTCTATCAGCCCCAACTGACCATCGTCTCAAATACTGATTATTCAAGGGAAGCCAGAATATTGGATTTGTAGTAAAATAGGATTAACAAAATGTTGGCTAACTGTTGCAATACAACACATAGACCAAACAAAACACTTCTGTGACTGCATTAAGCCTGTAGGCATTGCTTTATGGTCTCTGGAAGAGGATGGAGTCCTGTCTCCAGAGATATGGAACACATACTATTACTTAGAAGAGTCTGGCTGAGAGAATTGAAGAGGAAGGCTAGCACTTGGTCAGGGATAAGGGCTAGCCAATATGGGAATAAAATCCCATCTCTTGTAGGTTTAGAAGAGTGGTGTAGAGTCCTCCTGTGAAGCAGACCTGTTCACCCTGGGTGAAGACAGCACCTCTAATAAAAAGATTTTAGCAGAGGCCACTCCTCAGTCAGTGTGGAACTGAGGCAATGGTTGGTGAGGAGGGCGAGGAGGCTGGGTTGACTGTAGGATATGAGTTAAGCCTTTTAACAAAAGGCTAAAAAATGTGGCTGCTACAGCTTTATTATGTGGCAACTAATCCCAGAGCAGAAGAAATGGTCAGTAAAATGCTCATGGTTTAATATTCACTGTGTATGAGAAAGACAACTTACAAACCTTCCAAGCTTCCAAATATTTGGATACGAAATATGAAGTTGAGTTTGGGGTTTCAATCCTAGTTTTATTTTATGGCTATAATAATATTTATGTGGTTACTATGTGCTTTTTAGTATAGAGAATTTTCTGCATGCGTTTTCTCAATTCTTTAAAATCCTGAAGATGGGTATTCCTTTTCTTTTTTTTTGAAATGGGTATTATTCCATGTTTGATACTTCTGAATAGTAGGGCTTTGACATTGACAGGTGAAGTAACTTGCTGAAGGTCACACAGCTAAGTAAGTGGTAGTGTCTGGTCCTGAAGCCAGACTGATCTAATTCTAAAGTGTGTGCTCTACTAGGGAAACTTTCTCCATTGATTTGACTCTAGCAGTTTTCCAATGTTCTCTGAGTTGTGAAAACCAAATGCAAGGATACTAAGTTACATGTTTTTTTGTAAACTGTAAGACAGTGCTGGTTTAATTGGCAATTACCCAGCACCTACTAGGTTCCACGGAAGTTGCTAGGTGATCCTTACTTTTGATGGCTGTATTTTTCTATGCATTTTTCTTAATTATTCCTTCTATGAAATCCTACCTGTTAATTTGTTCCCACTGCCTCCATTTAAAAGGGAAGACCCCTTGCCCTATCTCTTTTGTTCTAGTACAGTTTACATCTTTATGTGCCCACTTTAAGCTAATTATATGGTTTCCCTCTGGGACCAGCTAGGGATGGAGATGAAAAGAAACCCAGCTCACCTGAGGCTCCTGTTCACTGAAGGATTATATTATCCCTGTGCCATGAGCCCAATGCTGGAGAACTTTCATTCTAAACAGTGAACACTTTTTTCCTTTTAAAATAAAAAGTCCTGGCCCACTGCTGAGCATCTATCCAGAGACACTTAGTTAGTGAAAACCACAGGAAGAACTATTGCAGAATGTGGAAACTTTGTCCTAACACAATTTCATCGGAAATTTTATATTCTTTGACTCTCTAGGGGAGAGAAAGAAAGGAAATAGAAACAAATGAGAGAACAGGAATGGGTATGAGGAGGAATCCAGCCAAGCAGTAGGTTGCCATACAGAAACACAGAATGGTTTCTACAAGTCAAACAAAAGCCTGTCATAGGACCAGGAATCAGAGGAGCTGGACCTGAAGACAAGTACTACACATCATAAAAAAATGGATCAATGTGAGAGGGAGAAAAGTAGGACAGGTGTTATTTTCCTTTCCTAAATGGCTTGATAACTACATTGGTCTGGCAAAGAAGATTGCTTCTTAGTACTGGTCAGTAGAGTGATAGCAGGTCACCAGAAAAATAGCTCCCTTTCCTTCACCTTCTTCTATTTTGAGGAAGGAAAATAGATACATGAGGAAGGGGTAGGGGATGGCAGAGAACAGCTGTAGCAGCAAAGAGCTATTTATTTTGAGCCTGATCTTATGCTAGACCATTAAGTAGCCTAAAATTACCTTGGAAGATTTATACCTGACTGATGAAAATAGTTCAGTACATCAGACCCAGGTCCATAGGTAACCTCATAATTAATAAAAATAATAAAAATCACTCGGCAAAATTTTAAGTTAAACGTGGTGGGCATTTCTCTATTGCTACATCTTTAAGATGAAGGGCATCTTGAATGTGAAATATCCAGAAGTCCAGTAGATACTCCTCTCTTCAGAGCCTATTTAGAAATAAGGCATGATGCTGGTGCTGTAACTTGGATCATGTCTGTTCTTTAAAGTCTTTCAGAGTCTTCCCATTGAACTTGGAATTAAATCCAGACTCTTGGGCTGATGCCCGGGGCCTTGTGAGATCTGGCCTTTACATCTCCAATTTGATCTATATGGCTTTCCCTCCTACTTGCTGCTTTCCAGCTGTCTTGGCTACCTTCAACTGTCACAAACACTCCAAGCCCTTTGCCACTTGAAGTTCTTTCTACTTGTTTGCTCTGCCTGAAATATTGGTGTGTGGGGGTGGGGGCAGAAAGAGGGGGCAAATGGCTCCCTTATACCCTTGAAATCTCAGCTTACTATCATATTTTCTCAAAGACCTTCCTTGATTCTCCTTAAAATAGGCTTCACATCCACCCCTCAAACCTTGCCCTCCATTGATTCTACAACAATCTCCTTAAATTGCCTCACAGAACTTGTCCGTCTTTTGTTTTGCTTCCTTAGCTATATTATAGACTTCATGAGGGCAGAGACCCCATCATTCTTAATTTCTATTCTATCAAATCCTCAAATGATTTCTGGACACTAGACATATACTAATTTGCTAAATGAATGAAATGTGAATGGAACCCCATATTATGTCAAACATTGTGCTAAGTATTATTATCTATGTTTATTTAAAGATTTTATTGATTTTGGAGAGAAAGAGAAAGAGCCAGAGAAGGGGGAGGAGAAAAAGGGCAGAGAGAAGGAGGGGGAAAGAATCTGAATTAAATTTGTGCTCAGCAGAGCTCTACACAGGGCTCGATTCCCATGACCTGAGATCATGACCTGAGTTGAAACCGAGTCTGACACTTAACCAACTGAGCCACCCAGGCACCCCCTCCCCCTTTTTCTTTTTTTACCTTAAAAATTTTTTAACCTGTGTTTATGTAGTTATGTAAGATAAGAATTTTCTCCATCTCCCTAATGGAAAAAAGTGGGAACTTAAGTCTTTAAGGAAGTCCTAATCATTGCACAGTGAGCCCATTATATAATGGATCCATATTTTGTGTTCTTCCACTATGATATGTTGAAATTTCATAGAGCAGGCTGAAATTAAGCAGTTGGATTTAGCCCCATTCTTCATGCCTCTAGAGAGTTATACATATGTTTGTGGATATGAATATATCTTCATAAAACATCTGTAGGAGCACAGACATTAGTCTCTGGTCTCCATATGAGTGAAAAACGCCCATCCTATCCACATTTGTAATCATATAATTACAGTTCCTTATATTAATATAGTGATCTCTGACTTTTCAGACATAGCAGCCCCTTACATTGCTTTTGTGTCTCCAGTAGGCAAGCAAGGCAGGGGTTGTCATTATCTTCCTGCCACAGATGCTACGGCTCAGATTATGTGATATTAGGTGGCTTGTCCAAGGTCACCCAGCTGTAGGTGGTGAGAGTCCTCTTGGCCTCCATACTCTTTCCCCAGAGCATAATTCTGTTGTCCAGGAGCTCTGAAATCCCTTTCTTGGTTCTCCTTCTCTTCCCTCCCAACGGAACCATCTTTTTCTCCTCTTTGAACATTTCCTGAAAGTCAGCATTGTGACCTACTGAGAGTTTAAACAGAGGTGATAATGAAGAGGTTCTTGATTGGGAAAACAAATGAGCAAACAGATTTATCTGCCTGCTTTCCATTTCTCTCCAATGCCCTCTACCCTTAATCCTCCCAAAGAGGGATATTGTCTCCATGGTGCCTTTACTTCAGAGTACTCCATAATAATTGTGACCGTGAGGAAGTATTTTTTGATCGTGTGACCAGATAAACTAATGAAGCACATCTCCAGTAGTCTTTCAAATAATTCCTTCCTCTCTATCCCCACCAGCCCTATTTTCAGTTATAATCTTCTATTATGCTTCTGACCTGTCTCCTTCAACTGAGCCACTGTCCATTCCGTTCTACACTGCAAATAGAGCTTCCATTGTAGAGCACAGATCTAATTAGCGTTTTTACTTGTGACTCCCCATATGATTATATACTAAATCCACACACTTCAGTGTCATCTAAAGCCCTTGACAGTTGAGTTCCTTGGTCCCAACCTCCCCTCCTGCTATGTATTATACTTTCATTTTAGAAGACTCTGGTTGTTGTCTGTGCATGCCATGCAGTCTTCTATCCTTGTGCCTTTTTGTGTTATTCCTTCCTCCTGAAATGCTCGCTTTCTACTTCTCTATAAAGTTCAGATCAAAAAAACTTCCCATTTGATGGTTTCCTGGACACTGCTTTTTATTCCACCTTCCAAAGAAATTTTTCTTCCAGCCTTGCTCCCATGGTAGTTTGCTTAGATCTCTATTAAAGCTACACTTACGATACTTTCTATTTTTAATATTGTAGCATCATTTGTCAACAGAATAGAAAGTTTGATGATAGCTAGTTCTCACTGTATTCCATTCAGTGTCTTTGCTTTACAGATGTGATTTCGTGGAAAATAAGGACACTACTACTTTATTCCTCTTTGTGGCATTAGAACCTAGTACAGCACCTGGTATGTAGTATTATATTATCAGTGTTGGGATGCAGGCATTCTTCTAGACATGTGAAATATGTGCTTTCTCACTGCAGTTCTCAGAGGTGGCTGTGATGCTGCCATTTTGCAGATAAGAAAACTGGGGTTATACGGAATATTTTCACAGGGGTGGCTTTTGAATGGATGTATGTGCCTGACTCCTGAGTCCTAAACTGTACCTTCCATTATAGGAGCTTTCCTTATATAAACTGATCAAATATGAAATATCCTCTCCCCTTTATTATGTAGAAAATGCTCCCATCTTGTTCTAGGAAAGCCATGAAAGGTGGATGGGAATTAATTTAGTAATTACAGTGATTGAGCATCAAAGCCAGGAAAAGGAGATAGGAAAGAGTTTTTTTTGGGTTATGGAATTAGGTGACCGATTCCATGGGACGAAACAGCAGAACTCCATGTAAGGGAAGTAAACAAAGTTCATGATTTACTGGAATTGCTTCCTGCCACCCAAGTGAAAACTTACCCTGAGTGAGACCTACTGGTTGGAAATGAAAAAAATCATAGTCGATAGAGCATTTTTAAAAACATTTTACATCTTTAACATGTAACCCGTCAGAGTTCTAATCTCGTTACAAGACTGGCAGAGAAGGCTGATTTCCCAGGTCTGACCTAGTATCTGTGGTTTTCATTCTTTATTCTCTGCAACCTTCAAACCATGCAGTATTTGGCAAATTCAACAGACAAGTCGCGTAATTATAGCACTTTCGACTGAACATCTGCAGCACTCTTATTTATTTGGCAATAGGAAGTGCCCGAAAAACCTGGTGGGGCCTTGGACGAGAGGTCATAAAAACCCCTAATAAATTATCTTACACAGTGACATTGTTAGAAGTTACTGCAATACTTCCAGGTTGGTTTAGAGATTTTCAGAATTTTCAATATTTTAAAAGGAACAATACATTTCCTTTTTGCAAGAAGAATATTTCTGACCAAGGAAACTGCAGTGACACACTTTTCCGGAGATGAGAGAATAGCGGGCACACACACATGTTCACCAATAATTTTAGAAAAGTGAATGAGATGATGGGGCAAATGCTGTGTTCTCTGCTTGAGAATGGTCCTAAAGGAAACGGAAAGGACCGTGTCTTTAAAGGAAGCGAATTAGTTAAAGGCAGCTTCAGACAAGTTGAAGAAACATCTGGAAAAGCTGATAATAGACTGACTTCCTGAAATGTGGGTTTGACTATGATGACTTCAGACAGGAAGCTTAAGTTTCTTATCGTAACATTGGAAAAAGACCTAAAATTATAAACTGCTTAACTGCATACAGAATTGTGTTTCTCTGAAACAGTGACTTATAAAGTTATGGAGGTTTAAAATTTTTTCAGTAAGCTCTAATAGCTATCAAATATTTGCATATTCTCTCCTTCATAGGGAATATTTAAAGAAAAATATATGTACTTATGTCTATTAAGTTCTAATATGATTTCTTCAAGTTACTTATCTTAGAGTGAGCTTTAGTAGAAATGGCATGTCCTTCCTCCAGACCTGAATTTTGGTATGGAAAATTTTGACTGTGATAAAGTTGAAAGCACTACCAAGGAGAAATCAAGAACTAGGAAAGAAATGAACCGTGTTCTCCCAGGGCTATTGGCCTTTCTAGGGCCTTAAGGTGGGGCTATAAGAAGAATTGTAAGAGCTTTGTGCAATATTTTTTTAGACCTTACACGTGACAGTACTACACACACATAAATTATTCAGGGCATTCTCTCAGGAGATAAGGAAAATCCTTTGGCACCATATTCTACCATATTCTTTCTTGTTTCTCTTGTTGCCAATGAATTGCAGGGCTGTATTAATGTAAATGACACCTCACATAGTTAGAAGGAAGTATGTTCCTTCTGTGTGTTTCAAGGAATGTATTTGTAAGTGTCTAAACGTGAATATTCTTTGGGGCTTCATGTTGGCCATCTCCACACATGAAAGTTAAGCCGCTTTATGATTTCATGTTGAAAGAGTGAGAGTTACCCGTTATCTTCTCTTGTTGCCAAGAGAGACCACAAGTTGCATATAATTAGAAAAAAAACCACCTTCCTTCACAGTTGAATAACGAGGAAGGATGTTTTTCCATGAATGTAGAGAGTGCAATGTCCTTTTAAATATGGTCATAAATACATGCTTTTGAATCTCATACAAAGTTTACACCTAATTTCTTATCAGCTACATTTTTACATAAAAAATTAAACCTTTAGTTGTTTATTCCATGCAGAGTTCTTCTACATTTGCTAGACACCTATTGTTCCATTTGTATGATGTCCAGCCAAGCAAGCTTGCCAGTCTTTGCCTGACAGCTTCTACTTCCCCATGTGTCTTTGCTCCCACTGCTTCCTCTCCCTGCCACGTGCTTTTTCCTTCTCAGTCTTCCTCATCTTTCTAAAATCAACCAGCTCAAACACAGCCTCCTGCTTAAAGATCTATTTACCACCACTGGAATAGTTTTTCGTTCCTTCAGTTGAGCTCTATTAAGTACACTTAATTCAGAAAATACTTAAGAGGCTACCCTTTCCAGGGCATTGTCTGATGTCTTACGTGTGGTTGGGGAAGTAAAAAAAACACCTATTCTCTAAAATTAGAGGAAGTAAAGTGACAATACAGTGCAGATTCATATTCATGGTTTTCTACTTGATTGGAACTGAAGGATTTGAAATTGCTGACAAATACATACATGCATGCATGCACCTAGAATGTCCACCTAAGAGTGGATTTTAAGTAGGAATTTTATGGCATTGTGTGGGAGATTTCAAGGCACTCATGCTTTTGCCCAGTAGCAGATTTATTTATCTGTTTAGATATCAATGTATTTATGACATGTCCTTTATTACTATAAAACAAAAGAGTTCATTGTAAAATGATTTAAATAATGCAAAAGCTTATAATCGAAAAAGTGAAAGTTATTTTATTCCCACTCTTATTCTTCATGGGTTACCATGTAAACTGTTTTTTTCACATGCTAGAGGGATAACAAAGTATTGGTTTATGCATTTGGATATTTCAAAGTAGAAGAAATTTGAACCTAAGTGGTCTGGCTCGAAAGTCTACACTCTTAGCAGCTAACATATGCTGCCTCCTTACATAGTTGTTTTTAAATTCACTCAATGTTTAGGTAGCTTTCATTCACAAATTTTAGTTCCATCATTCCAGAAACCCTCTGGTCCTCTCAATAAAATCCTGAAATGCTATATCCAAATTTTAGAGAATTTTACCTTGTGTTTTCCCTCATTATATTCTACATCAAAAAAATGTGTCCTTCAGGACAAAGAAATCTATGTACAACCTGGGCCTTTCCATGATCCCTCTATACCCCCCCCCCCCCGCCAACACACACACCCATATACACCCTGCTGCCACCTGAATCTCAGTCTTAATGCTGGAATTGGATGTTTGATATACTCTCCACCTTTTTGAGTCTCTTTTCCCTCTAACTCCAGAGATGGAGTCAGAGAGGTGGGCTTGGTTTCCCTCTGAATCTTCAGATGCACAAACACACCATGTGTACCTTCCTTCCCCTTCAGAGGGTGAAGGAGGCAGAACCCAGCAGAGGGGGCTTGTGTTGGCATTCAGGATCTCCCCAAAGGCAAACCTCTCTCTACAGGGTGCACAATATCCTAAAATTGGAATGCATCTACAACCTTGTGGTTGCAAACAGGGAGAGGAGCAGAGGGAGGGGGACAAGCAGACTCCCCACTGAGCATGGAGCCCAATGCGGGAGCTCAGTCTCAGGACCCTGAGATCATGACCTGAGCTGAAATGAAGAGTCAGACGCTTGACTGACTGAGCCATTCAGGCACCCCAGACCTTTTTTTAAGGGAAGAAAGAAAAGTGCCAAGAGTCTGCCATTCTTGACTGCTACTGAGCATGAGGTTTCTTTCTGAGGGTGAAAAAAAAAATGTTCAACAACTAGATTGCAGGGATGGTTGTATTGGCAATATACTAAAACCGTTGAAATGACACTTTAAGTGGGTGAGTTATATGGCATATGAACTATATCTCAAACTCTTAAAGTCTGACACTTAAATTCCAATGTCTACAATTTTCTCTGTTTAAAAAGGCAAATCAGGATAACACTGCCAGAGGCTTTTCAAAGAAAATTTTCATTACATGTAAAAACATACATGCAAACTATACATAAGATCTAGGCTTAAGATCTGGTACCAGTTTTCTGAATCAATTAAACAATTTATATCCAAGTAATTTTATTATTAGAATTTTCAGATTTCACTAAGAAGCTCTCACCTTTGTGTTTCTAGTGTGAACAATGTTAGGTTTTTTTTTTTTTTTTTTTTTACCTGAACACCAAGTTACATAGAAATTCTTATCAGTCACATCACTCCTATTCTGAAGGAATAAAACAGTAAAATTCTGGTCAATATGACCTTCTTTACCAAGAAATTTTGCCACGTGTTTTTAAAATAGGGCATTTGTGCTACATGTTGTAAAAACTACATGTTGTAAAAAATACATTTGTGCTACATGAGTAAAAACTCACCAAGAGTGTCTCTTCAACACAGTCCTGGAGCTGAAACAATGGAGAAGAGCTATTTCCCATCTATTGTTAGCCCCTGTGTGAAGATCCAGTCCCTCCATAGTGGCTGTGGTGGAAGTCCAACTTTATTATCTACATATTTAGCTGGGAACTTTTGGGGTTGACATTAGCCCAACTGAAAAGCGTGGGATGTATGACCTTCTTTTCGCACTCACTTGTCAGCAACTGTGATCTCCATGAAGGCTGTATCTACCCTGTAAGGAGAGATGCGGGCTCTGTTTTCCATGTTGTGAGCTGGAGCACCAGAAGTGCCACTCATGGTCTTCTGATAATAAAACCTGTGGAAAAGCATACTACAAACTATTTGACTATTTCCTGTTTTTAATCTTACATTTTTAGTGATTCTTCAGTTTCTAAGTATTATAGAAACACATCATTTCCTATTTAAAAAAATAATCTGTTTGGACAGTAAAGTCAAGGACAATGGGGCCTAACAAAATAGTAAGAGAGTCCAGTAGTGGCCCATTAAATTCAGTAAACAATTTCAGGATATCTCAAGTTATATAGGTAACTAGAAATAAGTTCAGTATTTGGCTATAAATGAAAATAACTGGATATATAAATAACACTAGCCACCCTTTCTAAATCAACATAATTGTCTGATTTCCTGCCCCCCCAACATATACAGAACACACCCCCAAATGAATTGAATCAAACAGTTTTGGGTTTGAACTTGACCAACTTTTTTGCTCAGATCCTACTCTTGATTTCTCATCCATAAAAGATGGGAGGCCAGTGCTCATTGAAGAACGTCTTTCTAGGAATAGAAACTGATCCTGCTCACCTGGGGATTTTGGATTGCTCATTTGGTTATTCCTGCCCTTTATTCAGCTATGGCTGCCAGGACTAGGACTTATGTTACTGTTTCTAAACAGGGCTGCTTACAACTGTAATATAGCCACTGTGGTGGAGGAAAAAAGAAATTTGGCTTTCCAGGTTCATTCCACTGAAAACAACTTTTAATCTATTTTTTAAACCAATTCTCCACATTATTATGGCTTTATAAATATTATTCACAGCTGACACATGTGTCTGTGATTGCCAAGGTAATACTTTTCTTTTGTGTCCAGTCTCTCCCTGCCCAAGTTAATAATTGCTGCTGATTTTGGTTGGTTGGTTGGTTAGCTTTCTACTTGCCTGACACTCAAATCTCAATTTTCTGTTAGTCTTGAAAATCTAATTCTAGAAGACTCAGACTCCAAGTACTCTTTTGTTTTCTCATCGTAAAGCTGTCTGTGTCTCTCTTCCAGTATGGATTGATTGATTGGTAGACCTGCTGTCACTAGAAAGCTCTCTATACCATCATCCTGGGAACTCCCTCATCTGTCAGATCTCTGGCTTCCTGAATCTCATGTCTTTTAATTTACTCCTTCATTTTGATATGCTTTATCCTTTAGCTGCTTCCTAAAAAGGAAGATAAGTTTTGAGATATCTGGAGTGCCTTAATTCCACTCTTAATTGATCTTTTGCCTAGATATAGAATTCTATATTAGAAATGTTTCCTTCAGAGTTTTGGAAGCATTGCTCCATTTTTTTCTAACTTCCGTATTTGTTAAGAAATCTGATATTCTTAAGCTTACTATATTACATGTAACCTTATTTTTTAAAAACCCTTCTATAAGAGCTCCTAAGATCTTTCCATTATCCCTAATACTTAAAGATTTTTTAAGGTCATGTTAGTAAAAATTTGTCCTTTTTTAAGCTGGAAATTCGCATCCTTCAGGTAGGGGGATGAAGGTTTGTGATATGAATTAACCTCTTACTGGTTTCATTTTCTGTTCACATCTACACTTAGGTGCTGCTCCTGCTTCCAAAACTTTGTTGCCATTTCTCACCTGTTGTGATCTTGTCTCCCATTCTGTTTGACCTTGCAGATTTGTATATTCTTAAAATTCCTTAACTGTCATTATAGTGGAGTTTTGGAAGAATGTGGAAATAAATGCATAGGTTTAAACTACCATGTTTATCTGGAAGCTCAGAATTTATATTTAGTTCTATTGAGTGTAATCTTGATGGTTTCAGCCTTAATCTAGGTTGTCAAGATCTTCCAGATATTGTCATTTATCACCCTGTCTATATCACCAAGCTTTGTGATTATCTGCAAATACATCCTCTTGGGGAGTCCAGTATGACTGTACGCGTTTTCTGTGGTTTTTAGCACAGCAGATAGTCCGTTCTGCTCCCCTCATAAAGTTTGGCTGCCCTTTGTGAAAACTCTACTTAGTCAGTTATATACCACCTTTTATTTGTGAGCTGTGACCAAAATTTTTGAGAAGTTTATCAGGATATTTAAAAAAGATGTGCCACCTTCACCCCAGTGTGTGCGTGCATGTGTGTGTGTGTGTGTGTGTGTGTGTGTGTGTGTGTGTGTGTGTTTATAACACAGAGTAGTTAATCCTCTATAACCAAAAGCATGTAGCTTCCGGACTTTGAATAGCACAGTTTTGAGGCTATGACCTTAACTGGTGTGGCTAATCACAGTGCAAGTAGCTGATAACTTTTTATAGTATATCATAGCCCCACACTTTTTAGAACCTTCTATTATGCCTGCTGATAGCATCTACTTACTAGGGATTGGAGGTGACCCATAAGGTGCACACAAGGTTTTGCAACCTTATGTTTTACTGGGAAAGAGGCTTAAATCAATTGGATGGAAAAGGCCAATATCCTAGAAAGAATCAAGGCTTCCTCAAAAATTCAAGAAAGGCCAAATTGGAGCAGAATAATGCTCTGAATGTGATCAGGTTCCATTTCATTCAAATATTGAAAATATATAAAATCTAAGAGCTGTAACCTCTAGAATTCTTGTGTTTACAACTTTCAAGGTCAAATATTTGAGTTTATTTACTGAAACTAGTTTCTTTACCATAGTTTGTGACTTATCCCAACTCTCACCTATTATTAAGTTGATATTTGTAAGTTCTTTTGTTGAAATCCTCACTATATAACATTTCTCTTTCTACCCTCTTAGGTGAAACTAATGGTTTGTTCACAGGAAGGCACAACACCTAAAAATGGAATATCCTAAATGGTAACACTTCTTGTCTTTAACTTTCAAGTTAAAAAAGGCATATGCCCAAATTATACACTAAAAAGACTTAACAACTATCCTTTTTGAATCATCTACCCCAGTGTGTGTGTGTGTGTGTGCGTGTGCGCGTGCGTGTGCGTGTGCGTATGTGCATGTGCGCGCGCACGCGCGTGGGGGGAACCTTGAACTCCCATCCACGCTAGTTTTATTTTTAAATAGCCATTTTGCATTTTTGCCTACATTTAAGAATTCATGTTTTTAAAAATCATAAATAGGTTGATCTGGATAAAGTGAATGTTGGAACAATATTCAGAAAGGTGGACAATAGTCTTGCAGTGGTCATACTGGTGTTTGGAGGCTAAATGAAATGTTTTACATCAACTCAAGCCCTAAAGCAGTGAATTCAATTACAACAATGCACAGTGCTTCTTTAGACTTTCTTAGTTCTGATAAATCTTTCCTAAAATAGCGTCCCAAGAGATGGGCATGCCCACCAGCCAACTGCTATGCTATCATTCCCCAGGACAGCAACTTACCCTGCTGATAATTAGTAGTTTCTCTGAGCAGTCACTCTGCCTTATAACATTAGCTCATTATTTCTCTCGCGATGAAACAGAGAGGACCTGACTCTCAGAAGCAAATGTTGGTGTGTCGGAAGTCCAGTGCAGGGAAAATAAGAGACACATCACTGTCCTTGATGATGCACTAAAGATCATGATCTAGCCATCACCGGTTTTATTGTCAGGGTTTTTCCCATTTCTTAATAGTAGTAGTTTATGAAAGAATAAATACTTTTATCTAACCTCATGAGAAGCATTAGCTACTTGGGTGCATGGAAGCATTATTAAGACAAAATGGTTCTAGTTTATAGCAACCTGTAATTATATGTTACAATTAGGCCAGGGCAGTTCTGGTGTGATTCATTATTTCCCTAATGCCGCTGCTTTTCTTTCTTTCTTTTCTTTTTTTCTTTTTTTTTTTTATTATTATTATTATTGGCTGGGGAGATGGGGGGGTGGGAACCAGCCAATTTTTCTTTGAAAGAATTTAAATACACAAAAGACTGTTAAGCAAAAGCTTAAAGTGAGTTCTATTAATACTAGATTAGGCTAATCTGAGCAGAAGTATTTGTGCAGCATATATAATTATCGTTACTGGCACTATAACTAATAACAGCAAACATTATTCCCATTAGCAATCAGAATGCGATAAATACATGCTTAAGGTTGAAAGATAATGTGAATATAGATGTATTAAATGATCCGTCCCTCCAGAATTGTGTACTATAATAACTAGGTTATGTTGGAAGGGCACAAATGTTACATTTCCGGAAATAGCCCCCCAAAGTTGGCTTTCTACTTTTAAATGCCCAGCGACAGAGAATATAGGGGTTTGGTTGATAAGGATTTGAGATATAATTCTGTCTTGGAGACTGAGAGCGGGTAGAAGGGGATCAAGATTGTTGCCAGAGGGAGAAAACATAAACTGTTCTCAATTTCATAAAACTGAAGTAGGTATCTGACAGAGCTTAGCCTTGGAAAGCAGTGTGATGGAAGGCAGGGAACCAATGGATACTAAAAACTGTTGAATGCCTTCTGCCTATTCTCCCTTTGGGTGAAATGTGTTCAGTAGTGCATTTGAGTCACATCTGCACTGACTGGGGGAAATCTTACTGTGGTGTCATCAGACTGCTGTTGTTGGAATCTCCTATACAAAAATTTGCCTGCAGGAATAGAGAAACTTATGCAGAGGTTGCAACGGCAGTTCATAGAGGTGGAAAACCATTCTTGAAACATTCTTATTTTTTTCCTTTTACGTCCTGTAATTATTGCCTATGTTTCTCAAAAGAAGTTCTTAGCTTAAAAGTAGTAGATAAAGGAGAATTTCTATTCAATGAAACTCTAATTTGGGTAATTTTTAAAAGAACCCATAGTCCTTCTATAGTAAGACTTTTTCTTTCTTTAACTTTTCCAAGCAAATATGAAAACTGCAATACGAAGGGGTGTAAATACAGGGACAATTAGTTTAACTTTTTTTTAGCATCTGCTATAAAATTACCACCCAAGTCACTGAATTATGCATTCCTTTTGGGATACTTAATCATTTGAATGGCTGTATTTAATCAGAAAACTATGAGCTCTGGTGTTGGGGCATAAGGTGAAAGGTAAAAAGTGATTCCTGTAAAATAAAGCATGTAGGGTGTGGGTTTGTGTTGTGGGTAGGAAAGATTCCTCCCTATCAGTAATGGTGCTAGAAAAGCTGGGTTATTTGAAGGGAGGAGATTAGCAAGGTGTAGACAGCTTGGGTGGAATACCAAAACCAGAGAAGTCAGTCACCCTTATGTGGCCATGTGGTAGGGATTTGGGTTGAACCTTTAGGGTGCTGCCTCCTATCTTACTAGGTGTTTCCAGCTGACTCTCAAAGCACTTGCCTGTATTCAGTCACTGATGCTTTTTCTATATAGTTAAAAAAAACTTCAATAAAAGAATGATCATCAAAGCACTTTTAATTTAGATCTTCATGTCATTGGTTACCAAATCTTTTTTTTTTTTTTAAAGATTTTATTTATTTGACAGAGAGAGAGATCACAAGTAGGCAGAGAGGCGGGGGTGGGGGTGGGAGGAAGCAGGGGCCCCGCTGAGGAGAGAGCCCAATGCGGGGCTCGATCCCAGGACCCTGAGATCATGACCTGAGCCAAAGGCAGAGGTTTAGCCCACTGAGCCACCCAGGTGCCCCTGGTTACCAAATTCTTGTCAAGCTATAATAAAAAAATCTTCACGGAAATAGGAACATCTGTGAATACCTTATCAAAAGTCAATTAACATTTGCTTATGTGATCCTTGTTTTGTGAAATCTAATTTATGTAGCTATTTATATTAGGAAAGAAGAACTGGAAAGGAAGGGGGGAAGGAGGCAGGAAAATATGAAAGCAGAGTAGAATTGAAAGGATGGGATATAAAATGTTTAAAACCTTAATTTAATAAAAGCTCAGCTTTCCTTTCTTATGGGAAATCCTACATGGACCTTTCCACTCCTTAGTTCCAGAGTCCCCTTCTCTGACCAGAGCTGCTTTTCTTGTGTCCTCCTTTGTCACAAAAAACACCTCATATTTTGGAGACCTTCAAACCTGGGGGACACCCAGTGTGTTTTCTCTATCTGCATCAGGCGTGACTTTAGATGTTTCCTCCCAGGGTCATTAGTGTTCTAGATTGTACTTGCAGCTTCAGTGGTTTGGGTTTCTGAGGACACAGCATGGCCTGACACACCTTTGGCTTGTCACCTCAGATTGCAACAGCCTTTAATTGGCTTCCTGTCCTTATCCGTTCACAGGTTGGTCTATGAAAACCCGTAACCTGAAATCTCTATGCTCCCACCAACCCAGAAATAGTAGATTCAACTTTTTTCTTTAATAGTCCTGACAAATTTTCAAGAAAAAAATGTGGCACTATTAAAAATCTGTAAGATACATATATAACCTCTGCTTTCCTGCAATATTTACTGCTCTATGACTAAGTCTTTCTCCTGTTACTTTTTTCAAGTTTTTAATTCATACTAACCAGGTTTATAGACTTCCATGTGATTTGACCAAGAGGGCAAGACTCTTCTTTTTGGTTTTGCTAGGTGACAAGACGTTTCATAGAGGCAGGGCCCTGTCCTGTTCCTCTTTGTCATCTTTGGGCCCTAACATGGAGCCTCACATCCACGAGGTGTTCTACTGGTGTGCTTGAAATTAAAGTGTGAATGCATTTAAGTAAACTTTGTACATAAACAGCATAGATGATTTCCCATTTGTACCCTTTAAAGCAGTTTCATACCAATTTCTTCACTGTCTCAGGGCAGGATTAGTCTCTCCATCTTTTTTTTTTTTAATTGTTGTCTCATTGCAATATTAATGAATTTGCTAGTATTTGACTTGAATTATGGTCACTATTCAAGTACCCCATGTCTCCACTACAAAGTAGTTTTTTCAGTTCTCCAACCTGGAGAAACATCACCTAGAGTCTAGTTGGCCTACCTATTAGGAAGTCTCACTCTTGAGCTAGTTAATCCGGATATTTTTGCACTGGTTTTACTTTAGAGGAGGAAGCACAATTTGTGTAAGACTTAAGGTAATTTAACAATAAACTATTGGAACAGATGGTACTCGACCAGTCATCTTACACTAGTGAACACTTCAATGAAACTTGGGGATTGAGGATAAGCTTCCCTGCATGTAAAACCAATAAGGTATAATTTTTATCACCTTACATGCTTCAGTTAGTATTGCCCAGTTCAAATTTATCAAACAACATTGACATCAAGGAAAAATGACATCATGGAAAAATGAGTATTGCCCTTGCGTACTTCCTTTGGCCTCTCAACACGTTGAGAACTGTCCACATTGAGATATTACCGAGAGCGGACAAGGAAGGACTTTATAGTTAGATCTAGATTTGCGACTCAACCCCATAACTTTCTACCCATGGGGACTTGGGAATTTGATTCACTTTTCTCAGACAATTCTCTGTAAAATAGAGAAAATACATAATTCTACAGGGCTAGGAATAAATAAAACTTGAAGTTTCTAGCATAGTGACTGACTGACAAGGTAAGCTCATTGAAAATTGTAGATTCCCCCTCCTCATATATATGGTAGTGATCTTAATATTTACAGTTGAGAATTAAAGCATGGGGGAGAAAATGTAAAATAATTTCTAATGATTAGCATTTTGATTGGCTCAAAAAGACAAGCATGTAGAGTAAGTTGTCTTCTAGAAGTATAAAGTAAAATGAAAGTGAAAATTTTTTCATGGAAGATGATAGACCAATAGGGAAAATTCTTTGGGAATCAGAAGACCTACTCTCTAGTTCTATTTCTGCCCCAAACACAATATATCAAACATGAAATCTATCTTCTTTAACTCTGTTCATCCTAGCTCTTCCTGTGAGGCATTCTCAAAGTCATCTGTATTAGACACTATCAGATTGCTTTCCTCTTCCTCCCTGCATCTGAGTCATTGATTTTGCTGCTGCTTGCTTCATAATGGCTTTGTCATCTACTTCTTCCTTTTTATTCCCACTGCTAGACCCTAACCTGACCTTTATCTTTGCAAACAATTGTGATAGTAGCCTAATTCAACTTCCTGCTCCATACCAAAAAAAAAACCTCCAAATTTTTGCCTAGATTATTGAAATTAAATATCTTTATAACTAGCTGGAACATTTTATCCTACCTGATTAGAGTGGCCACGTTATACAGCCCAAGCACATACCATGGGCTGCAATATAACTGGCAACCCATCGAGCTATGCAGTGTACAGCCTATGTGACCTTGAGCTGAGGTCCTTTCTATAAAATGTGCAAATCAATCATTCAAACAACTCTTGGGCCTTATATCCCTTCCTGATTCTCACTGTCCATACCATAAAGTACAGAGAATAAGAAAAGTCTAGGATTCAACATCCTTCGTAATCTAGGCCTAACCTGTATTCCCATCCCTATCTCCCATATGTCCCACGATTTTCTGGTAAGAATCTTCTGTGTCATCCAGACTGATTTTGCATGACTGTCATTCAGAACAGACTAGTCTGGAGGGTACCTATGGAGTACTGCTTGCAGAAGCACTAGTATTTCTTTCTAGATATTCTTTCTGACACATTGTCAGGTTGGGGGTTTTCCATAATGGTGAATTCTTAAATATTTGAGAAGTCTGAGAGAAATAATTACATGAATATCTAACTCTTGTCTATAAAGAAGTTGAGTCATAAATAAACATATCCAGGTATATAAATTACAGGTATAAAATACATGCATTCACTAACTTTTTTGCACTAGATTAACAAAATACTCCTACATAGTGTCTTCAGGATGTCTTTTATGTTTCAAAATCTTTGAGTAGGGTATATTGTCTTTCATATGTTCTATGTCTGCAAGAGTCAAACATGGCAAATATATCATCTGAGGGTATAAAATCTCACTGGAATTCATTACAGGAAAAGTTAAAAAGCAAAAGTGAAAAAGCAAAGCATGATTAAAGGCAAATTGATATGGATATCAAGTATTCATGGCATTCATTCAACAAATACTAAGTGTCTGCTACCTTTCAGGCACTCTTTTAGGCACTAGACATTAGGGGAGAGACCATTACTTTTATTGTCCAAGTAATTATTAATTGGAAACAATTTGGGTGGAGAAGGGGGAAGGAAACAGTAAGTACTTGCCATTTTAGGGAGGAGTGAGAGAGACTTCTTCAATAAAGTCTGTGGATACGAGGGTCTGATCCTGGGAAGTAGAGCATTCCAGACAGAACAAACAGCATTTACAAAGGCCTTGGGGCAGGTGACACTCCAGGAACAAGGAAGGAAGCACAAGTTATGTATTGGCCTTGGAGAGTACTCAGAGCCCTTGAGCTTTTTCTGACAAAGAAGGAACAAACAGGAATTTTGAAGAGAATAATGACACTAATTTGACTAGGATCCCATGACGGTTCCAAGGAGAGGATGGTGGTGGTAACAAATATGGTAGCAATTAAGGTGCTGAGAAGTGGTCAGTTTCTAAATACACAGTGGGCATAGAGTTTTTTGCTGGATGTGGGAGGAGGAAGAGAATTCAAGAAGCCAAGAAATCATCCAGGCTTTTTGGTATGAGGAGCTGGGAGAATGAAGTTGCCATCTATTGAGATGAGAAGAGTTGCAGAAATTGCATCTTGATGTGGAAGCAGAAAATCTTAAGTTCATCTGGGTGCATGACCTAGACATCTAAGTGGAAATGTAGGACAGGCTGCGGGATATATGGGTCTGAAAATCAATGGAGAGATTCAGGCAAGGGATATGAACTTGGCAGTTGTCATCGTGGCACCTTAATGTTTAGAGATCAGGAAGATATCAAGGAAGTAACAAAAGAAACTGAGGAATCATTAGTGATAAAGCCAACTATTTAATTATTATTTAGTTTTTATGTATGCCTTAGGAAAATGATTCCTATTAGACATTGTATGTCTAACTTACAAATGTATATTAGATATAAAATATGATGTATGCACAAGTAGTCTCAATATTTTATAGTTTAAATATAAGGAGATATTGACAAATCCCCCATTATAGTGGGATCTTTCAATATATCACTCTCAATTGACATGTTAAGTAGACAAAATTAGTGGCGTGTTAACAAGTTTGATTTCATGACTACATGTAGACCTCTACAGAAAAAAAAAAAAAAAAAAAACCACTTTGCAAACACACCTAACATACTAAAATAGACTTTTCTGTCCAACAAATTTTTAATGACTTTTTAACCTTATGGAACATATTTTCTAATCATAATTAAGTTAGAAATTCATGCCAAAATAAAGATACCCCACTGTAAGTTTTACCCCACAATGTATTCAAAGATACATTGAAAACAGTTCTAAATAGCTAATGAATCAATGAATCATAATGGAAATAAGGCATACATAAAACTAAATAATAATTAAAATTATACACAAAGGTTTTCAAGTATACAACATAGTGTTTCAACACTTCTATACAGCACCTAATGCTCATCACAAGTTCACTCCTTAATCCCCATCACCTATTAAATCCGTCTCCTACTCTACTCCGCCCTCTGGTAACTATCAGTCTGTTCTCTATAGTTAAGAGTCTGTCTTCTTGGTATAGAAGATACTATAAAAGATGGTGATTTTCTTAAATTTTCACAATTTAAGAAAAACAAAAAATTGCATTCAATGCAATCTCAATCAAAATCTCGGCTGTAATTTTCATGAACCTTGATAGGTTCATTCCAAAATTCATTGAGGATACACAAGGCCCCAAATAGCAAAGACTATCTTGACACAAAACAAGGAGGAGAGTTGACTTGCAACACCACAATTAACTATTAGTTCAAGATTAGACAAGGGGGCCAATGGAATTGAACAGAGTCCCCAAAGGCTCATAGTAATAAAGAATTTGCTATATGAGAGAGTTGACATTATAAATGAGTGAGTGAAGAGTAGAATACTCTACAATGCTGAAACGACATATATAAATGATACAGTGTAGAGATTTACTATACTTAAAATCAAAATTGAGATTAAAGGCATAAAATTTTTAAAGTGTTCTTCCACGTGTGTACATAAATATAGAATATTTTTATGGCCTCTCAGTAATGAAGATTTAACAACAAAAAGCACAAAAAGGGTAAAAATATAAAAATAGTGTAATATTTTAAAAATCTAATTTGAAATCCCCAAAGTTAAAAAAAAAACACTAAAAAACAAATCCCCCCCAAAAAAAACCAAAACAAAAACAAAAACAAAAAAAACAAGCCATAGATTGGGAAAAGATATCAGCAATGCATAGAATACACACATAAAAATAAGAATATTGATATCAAGAACATAAATATAAGTACTATAGAAAAATAGAAAAAATAACCCAATTATAAAAAGAGATTGATAGGCAATTCATTGACAAGGAAATCCAAGTTACTAAAACATAAAAGATCTAGACACAGAACAGATTGGTGGTTGCCAGAAACGTGGTGGAGGGATGAAGGAAGTGGATGAAGGTATTCAAAAGGTATAAACTTCTAGTTATAATATTAAGTTTTGGGATATAATTTGCAACATGGTGACTACCATTAACAATACTGTTTTGTGCATTTGAAAGCTGTGAATAAGTAGATCTTAAAAATTCTCATCACACATAGAACTATAAGAGGTAACTGGATATTAACCAAACTTATTGCAGTAATCATTTTGCAATACATACATACATTGAATTATGTTACACACCTTAAATACAATGTTATATGCCAATTAAATCTCAATAAAACTGGGGAAAATGCAAAACAAAATGTACAACAACATTCTGCCTCCAAGACCATCGGTCACCAGTCTGCGAACAGCAGTGTTTTGCATTAAACTCCTCATAGCAGTGGAGATATCAGAGAGGTTTCCCAGAACAATACTAGCATTATAGTTGCTTAATATTTGCCACTAAAATATTTTTAAATTTTGATTTAAAATTATGAAATTTCATACCACAAAATTGCTAAATGGACTATAGAAAGATTCAGAATATTGACAAAGCATGATCTAGAGAAGCAAATGCCACTGGTTAATTCCTGACTTCATTTAATTATCATTTGATACAGTGATCACTCCCTTCTTGCAGTCTTTAATCATTGGAGTCTTAGAAGCCCACTTCCGTGGTTCCTGTCCCCCACCCCTCAACAACCAATTTTGTCTGATGTAATTTTGCCAAGAACTATCTTCCTTGTTGCTGTTAATATTTGCTTGATGTATCATTTCCTATCCTTTTTTTGTTTTCTCTTAAACATCTTTCCAGAAGTATTACTGACATTCTATAAACCACACATATTTAAAGTGTGCAATTTGGTTGATTTGACATCCGTATCTACTGTGAAGCCATCCCCACAATCATGATAATAGCATATTCATTAACCCCAGAGCTTCCTAATGCCCTTTCCCATTTGATTTTATTTTCCTCCATTGAATCTTATATTTTACTGGGGTCTCTTGTAAATGGTACAGAGCCACTTTTGTATGTCTTGCTATCCAATCTAATGTATTTCTCTTTAAATGGGCTGGGGTTATTTCTTCTAAGCTACTCACTTCCCAAAGTACAGTTCGTATATAATAGTATGTTGGCATAAATCCCTTTAAGTTTTTGTGTATATGAAATTAGAGTTATTTTGTTCTCATTCTTGAGAGACAGGTTTGTAGGATACACAATTCTAAGTTGACCATTCTTTTGACTGTTTTAAAAATAACTATTCTTCCAATGTTGCAGGTGAAATAGTTTTTCAGTTGTCCTTCTTTTGTTCTTGTCTTTGTTCTCTTTACAAATCCTGTTTGACATGTTAGGGCTTTGTCACTTGATTGTCTCTTACCCACTCACAAAGCACTAGATCTGTCTTACAGTTCAACCATTCTCTCTTCAACTATGTTTAATCAGATATTTGCCCCCACGTGATTTTTTTTTTCTTTTGAAAGTTAAACTTATAATTTCTAAAATCTTATTTTCCAAATCTGCTTAGACATTTTTAATGTCTGCTTAGTTTTTTTTCATTCTATCCTTTTTAAAAATATAAAATTATTTTCTATTCAGTATCTCAATAACTTCCATTTCCAATAACTGATGTTCACATATAGCAGTTCTTGTTTTGCTGACTTTACTCATGGTGGCTTATTTTTCTGGAAGTTGGCTGAACTTGGAATTTTTAGACTCAATTAAAGATGCTTTCCTCCAGTGAGGGTTTGTTTGTCTTTGCAATATTATTTAGAGCTAAAAACATATGAAGGAGTCCTAAATGCATATTAATAAGTGAAAGAATGAGTCTGAAAAGGTTACATACTATGATTTCAGCTCCAGGATGTTCTGGAAAAGGAAAAAATATGGAGACCACAAAAAGATCAGTGATTACCAGGGGTCGGATGGGGATGAATAGGCAAAGCAGAGGTTTTCTAGGGCAGTGAAAATCGTCTATGATAGTATAATGGATACATGTTATACATTTGTCCAAAACCCATGGAATGTATAACATAGTGAATCCTGAGGTAAACTATGAACTTTAGGGGGTAACATATATCATTGTAGGTTCATCCTTGGTTTAAAAAAAACAGTACCAGTCTGGTGAGTGATGTTAATAATGAGGGAGACCATGCATGTATGCTGGGGAATTTCTGTAACTTACTCTCAGTTTTTCTGTGAACCTTTAAAACTGCTCTAAAAAGTCTTAAAAATTGATGACATTTGTTTCCCTAAGCATTTGAAAGATGTTATTCTCTTGTATTCTAACATTTACTTTTGCTAATAAGTAGTCTGCTGTCAGGTTCATTCGTGGAAGTAATCTTTTATCT
The DNA here is from genome assembly GCA_028534135.1 of Potos flavus. Taxonomy (NCBI): domain Eukaryota; kingdom Metazoa; phylum Chordata; class Mammalia; order Carnivora; family Procyonidae; genus Potos; species Potos flavus. The sequence continues at coordinate 94,550,456 of CM052898.1, read as the reverse complement.
TTGGCTACCTTTATTATTTTTGTATTAGATTGTCTTAAATTTCCTACAATGTATCTAGACATGATTTTTTTTTGCTCTGAATTTATTGGGCTTCCATAACATGAAGCCTCACTTTTTTCATAGTATTGGTAGCTTCTCCATTAGTCAAAGTTTTCATTTCTTCCTTTTCTTATTCCTATTGGATGCATGTTGGACCTTCTCATTCGATCTTCTACATCTCTTAGCAACTTTCATTTTTCAACTTTATAGGACCTTCTGAATTGTTTCATCATATTGCTCCTCCAGTTTAGGTCTTTTCAACAATATAATTATTCAGTGCATTTACTTTTTCAAAGAATAGAAAATAACAATTTTCCTAAAGGAGTGCAGAGATTTACAGACTTAGAAATTTATAAGACTTGCAAATCTATAGAAATGTATCTTAGTATGTAAAATAGAATTCTTAGTAAATATTATGACATTAAAAATTCTTCATGTCATCAACTATTCTTGCTCACTGCTTATATTTTTCAAATTTATAATTTTTTTTTAGTTTTTATTTTTTGAGTTAGGATAAGAATAAGCTCCATAAATGCAATTGATTGATATGTCATAAGTCTCAATTTATACGTTTCTCTCTCTTGCTCTCCCATTTGATGAACTTCGGTCATTCTTTGTTCCTGTAGAGTTTCTTAAATACACTTTGATTTTTGCCTTCATAGTGTCATTTAACATGTTCCCTGTATGTCCTGTATATTGCAGTTAGATTTTTACATACTGTTAAATGAAAATCCCATTGAGAGGCAAGTCTACTTCACAGATGGTGATATATAATTTCATCAGACATATGCCCATTCTAATTTTCATGATTTTTAGCAGCCATTTAAAACTGTTTCTTGATCCATTAATTCACCAGAAGTTGCAAAACATTCTAGTTCTATTATTTTTTATGAGACAGAATATTTCTATAAGGTGAAACTTTGCTTCAGCAACTGTTGGGTTGCCTTGAGGTGTAGTTGGCATAGGAAAGGCAATTTAAATGCTTGATTCTTTTATTTACCATTTCTCTAAATGATTAGTTTATTTCTTATCCTCCATACTTGACAAGTGAGATCTCTTTTTCTCTTTAGTGTTCTGTTTTGGGGGAGAATTCTTATTAATGCCCAAATTTTTCAATCTCTGGCCGGTAAGAGGCTTGTCAGATCAGTCTGAGATCTTTCTCATTCCCTTTTTGCCCCCACTTTGCCCTGTAACTCTAGTAGTTCACAACCTTTCATAATCTCCTCACTTTTATGGTATGACCAGAAGTTTCAGGTTCATCTTTTTAATTTCTCTTCTCAGTTCTAGAATCAGTTAATTCTCCAAAAGACTGTTTCCTTTATTTAGAGATCCTGATCTGGGTGCTAAGTATATTCCTTGTTATTGTTTTGTTTTTTTCCATGATCAGAGCTAGGAAATACATATTCTCAACATGAAATGCATTAAATATTTATAGTAGTAATTTAAATTCAAATTCAGGATCATTCATGACTTTTACATAAACTCATTGATCTTACATATGTACTTCCCTTTTCTTATACTGAAAATCCTGATTTTCAGGACTCCTTTATTTTTTAACTCACAACAAATATTCTTAGAATTACAACAACAACACTATCCCCCAATAAAATGAGTTTTGAAAACAGTATAACTTTTTTCTTTTTCTTCTTAGATTCTATTCCTCTAGAGATACAGGCAAAAATTGTGATTTAAAAATCACTTAAGTTATTTTATGTATAGTTATGCTACCGGTAGGATACAAATTTATGGTAAGTTATTTCATTTTACTTCTAGGAATCCTTTTGCTACATATTTAAACTGTTTTCTGGTTCTCCAAATTTTCTCCTGACTACCTATTAGTAATCTTGTATAGCTCCTGTTTTAAGGCTACCATGTGTCCTGGTATGGTCCCTTCTCAATTTCTGCCCAGGTGTTTATTCCATATGGATCTTAAAGCTATTAGTGGTTTACTCCTATCTTTTAGAATTTTTGTTTTTGTTTGGGTTTTTTTTTGCTTTTTTTTTTTTTTAAGGGGTTATGTTGTTACTTAATTTTGTTGTATTTATTATCAATGGATTTTAGGTTTCACTCTCTTAGTTCCTGGTAATTTTTTTTTCTTCTTTTTTTATCATGGCATGGGCAGAAAGAGAGATTAAACAAAAATGCCATGGGTTAGTATACATACACAATTTCCTTAGCTCTATTGGGGCAGAGAGGTCATGACACCCAGTAGTTAGCAGGATATTGAGATCCAGATCTTGGCTTCTGAATGGCATTCTCTGTGTATTAGTTTATTATGATTTCAAATCACTTGTATATGAATTAAGTGAAGTTTGTTTTGATTTTGTTTTTGTTTTTGGAGAGAGAGTTTGTGGTGGGGAGGGATAGAGGGAGAGAGAGAATCTTAAGCAGTCTTCATGCCCAGCATGGAGCCTGATGCAGGGCTTGATGTCACCACCCTGAGATCATGACCTGAGCCAAAATCAAGAGTTGGGTGCTTAACTGACTGAGCCACCCAGGTGCCCCAAATTAAGTGAAGTTTTAAGGGTGAACTTATTTACATTAAGAAGCTGTGTTGGGGTGTTGTCATTGACATCTGTTATTGATAAGCACTCAATAGCTCAACTGTTAGGGGTGCCACGGGGGACTTAACGAGAACATATGGAGAAGTGACTATGACATAATGACTTTTAAACTTTAAATACCAACTGTTTGTGAGGACTTTCCAGGAGTGTTCAGTCTGGGCACAGTTACTCCTTACTGATCTAAATAGCTTTCCGAAGATTTTGAGACACTTGCTTCTGGTGCTGTCAGGCTACTCTTGGATGGCAGTGGTGTTTAAACCATGCAGCAATTTCGGGAAGAGAAGCAACATTTATTCCTGCTTTGGCGAAGATACTTCTCATGAGCAATGGTGCAAACCATGTTAGGATCCCTGGAGTAATAACCTTCAGTTCAGCACACCTGGCCTGCCAACACTGATGTCATTGCCTGCTAGCTATATATATGCCCTAGCAGTGAGAGACCTAAGCCAGCAGCCGATACCCAGTTTTTAGTTGGAAGGGCTAACATTACTGAGAACCAGCTTGAACAAAAGTACACTGAAACTATATTTGGACTTTTCTTCTTCCCTTTGCCTGGAACAATAGTATAATTCATCATTGGTTTGGGGTATGTTATTTCTTTAATGGCTTATTAAGAGACATTATCCTGTATGCTATTGGCTTGTGAAATACAATTATAAATGATAATTTCCACAGTGAGCCTGCATTAAATTGGCAAAGATATTCTCTGAGTAAAACATTATCCAGTAAAAGCAACCAGGGGTTCTTGAAGTGGTACATTACAAGCCTGGCTCATATTATGGAAGTACTTACTCAAAGAAAGATGGGGGAGGGTTGAAAAAACACAGGAGCCAATCTGCACGAGTGACCAATAATGTAAGAAATAATCCATATCATATCATAATCCACAGAATGAGTCTATACTGATAAATAACTGAATAAATAAATGGGAGAGGGGAATGGACAAATCTTCCTTACAGAAGAATTCTAACTAATCTAGGAGGAATGAGAAGAATATAAAGTCACCATTAGAACAACAAAGTAATAATCATGGCAAGAAACATACATAATTCATGCTAAAAATTAATGGGTAAGAAAGAGTTTGAGGAAAAGCAGGATAATGACCTAGTCCCAAAGGATCTCCCCCAAGATACATGCTAATTATCAAGGGAAATATAGTGATTTTGTAATGCATAAATGGATAAGCAGCAACTTGACCAATCAAAGTTAATATTGCCAATAATAAGATATACTGACATGTACCTTTTCATATGAGAAAATATTCATTCTGTGGTATTAACAGAAATGATAAAACTCAATCTAATTATGAGACAAAATCCACACAAATAAAAATTAAAGGACATTCTTTAAAATGACCAATATTCAAGACTGTTAAGGTTATGGAAAGGAAGGATTGCAGAACAGATTGGGGAAGACTATAAAGAGATGTGAAAACTAAGCGTGAAGTGGTGTCATAGATTAGCTTCTGAAACAGAAGGGAATTAGTGGAAAAGCTGCAAAGCATTGAGTAAAATCTATATTTTAGTTAAGTATTCTAATGTTAACTTTATAGATTTGTGATTATACTATGACTATGCAACATGTTCACTTTTGAGAAAGCTAGGTGAGGGTATATGGAATTCTGTGCACTATTTTTACAACTTTTGTGAGTTCAAAATAATTTTAAAAAACCAAAACAAAGCAATTTGATGCCACTACCACAACTATAGTCAGCCTCTCAGAATTCTCATTTGGTATTTGGGTAAACACCATTTGGTTCTTAATAAGTAATTTTTCATTTTCCTGATTGTATTTGGTTACTTTTTAAAAGCTACCTATTGAGTTCTTAAATTGACTTCACCTGTTTGTTTTTTATATAAATTTTAGTCCTTTCTCATCATTTATTTGCAGTAATTGATTGTGCTAATATCTTGTTTGTTATATCTACTGATTCTCTTTCATGGTGTTTGGTCTATCATTCGTAATCCAGGGTATTTTAAGCTCAGACCCCCTTCCAAATTCAGGAACCAATTTTTTCCCAAACAGTGGTGAATAGAGGGATTTTTATTTTTTGTCCTGAGCCCTGGAGGGTCTAGTGGTCCCAGTTTTTCCAGCCTCATGTTCCAGGCTCCTACTTTGACGTCTTGTGCCCTTACTCCTCTCCCAGGACCCTTCTCTGGTGGGTGGGAGAAGTTTCCTAATTCTCTCTTACAGGACTTGAGGGCTTTCTGGTCTAGCTCCTCCACCTTCCGTGGCCTGAAACAAAGTTTGAGGTGTCTGGGCACTGGGAAGCCCAGCCCCTAACCCCTCGAGCTAAAATCAAGAACTAAAATCCCTGTGGCCACTGTGGTTTTAGCTACAGATTGAAGTTCCGGCTTTAATTTCTTTCTTCATTTATGGTACTTGAGGGTTTTCCTTTATTTTGAGCTTGGTACCTGCTTGCTCTTAAATATGGCTTTTTTTTTTTTTTTTTTTGTCCAGCATTTTTGTGTTTAGGATGGGAAGATAAGCTTGTCCCACCATCGTTCACTGTCATTTCCAGAAGTCTTTCAGTTTATTTCTCAAAGCAGTTCACCTGTATTTTCTGAAAAAATGTAAACAAATTTTGACATATTAGTGCACTTTAAGAAAAAATTGTTTTCCTCAATCATAAAATGATTCTTCCTTTACTGCTGCATAGGTAATTTATGTGAACATGTATATGATTCTGTAATCAAATATAACTCTTTGGGAATTGTTCCCAATAACATTTAAGATGATTTTAGCAGAGAATGTTTTTAGTTGGAAGTGATATGAATTCAAAGGTTCTGTGGTCCCCTTAGCTGGGATGCTCCTTTCTCTAACTTGGAGGCAGGAGAGAACACTGGATTCTTATGTTTGAAGAATATAATTTTTGCTCTAATAGCACATCTTGACTTTTTTTTAACATAATGGAATAGAAACATGCTATTTTTTTCTCTATTGCCATACAAGTCAGGAAACAGATAACTTTATTCCCTAGCAAACTATAATAATAGATTACATTTATGTTCATAAATAGATTTTTGCAGGGCTTTCTTCCAGTAAAATGATGTGTGTATGTTGGTTTTCAATGCTTCAGATACTTAATGCACATGCTAATACCTCTGGCTGGTCACAATTTTGTTCACATTATTGAGAGGAAAAGTTCATAGTTTCTAATAAGTGCTGGTGAGGCACTGTCAGATGCATTGATAAAGCTGAAAATTATTTTACTATCAAATTCCTGCATCACCAGCTCACCATGTAAGCTGGTGCCTTGGTGGCACCAGGTAGAGATTTAGTTGCACATAATTGCTTAGGGACTAATGATACCAGCTTGCTTGGGGCCTAGACCAACACACGTGCTGGGCATAAAGGAGATGTGCAATGCATTTTCTAAACTTCACTATGAATGTTGAACATAATTATCTTGAGGAAACTTTTTTTTTTTTTTAAGCTTTCATTTATTTATTTGACAGAGAGAGAGAGATCACAAGTAGGCAGAGAGGCAGGCAGAGAGAGGGGGAAGCAGGCTCCCTGCTGAGCAGAGAGCCTGATGTCGGACTCTATCCCAGGACCCCGAGATCATGACCTGAGCCTAAGGCAGAGGCTTTAACCCACTGAGCCACACAGGCATCCCGAAACTTTTCTTTCTTAATGGAAAAACACATGTCTGTCAGATACTTGTAACTGTGCCTGCCAAACCCAGCTTAAGAACAATGGTAGCCAGTAGAAAAAGATGTGACTGTCACAGAGAATTCCAGTAATAGGGGCTGAAGTTATATCCTCGGTCCCATGAGATCCTGGAATAACTGCCACAGAGGGACTCAGATCTGGGAACTAAGCAGGTACTTTCAGAGTTAAAAGAATACTCTAACACTTCAAAATAATTCGTTTAAATCTATTTAAGAAGGCATCACCTTAAAAGATATCCAAATTAATAGGCTCTTTCTACATTTGAAGAAAACTTTAAATACAAATGCTAGGAGAAATTCAAGTTCTTAACTATCGAGGCACAATTTTGTAAAGTACCTTTAATCACTGTTAATTGGAAAAAAACTTGACTGTAATCCAGCTTCTCCTTTCTTATCCCAAGTAGTAATTAAAAGGGATGTAGATAATGTGGTAAGTTGCAGGGAGGGATGGGCTCAAGGGAAGTATGCCTATAGGTTGGAGAAAAAGGGAGAAATAATGTTGAGTGTTTTATGTATAGGAAACTTCAGTTCTTAAAATTATGCAATGAAGAAGCTACCACTATTATGTCCATTTTACAGATGAGGAAACTGAGGCACAGAGAGATCTAAGTAAGTCTTACAGAAGGTAACAGGATCAGGATGTAGCTCCCTGGAATGAGTGTCACATTGTCAGCATTAAGGAAAAGTATGCAGGGTTGACAGGAGTGACATGGGTTCCTAAGTGGTTGAGGTAGGTTTTAGCCAGGGATTTCCATAGCTAATTATGAAAATGCCAACACACAGAGTACATTTCCATTGCCCTGTTTTCAGGCTCCCCTTTTTCTATTCAAATTTCTAGGAATTATTTGGATAGAATGTAAATAATGCTCACTGTTTCATTTCCAGTGCATAGAGTCAGCTTTTACAGAAAACAGATGTTTTGGCTTCAGAACTAGGGTCATTTAAAATTGTGAATGTTCCTTGGTACCTTGTGGACCTTGCTGCAAAATAGAACATAATTCTCTAATCACCTGATTCTCTTGACCTCTCTGTATCGCTAAATTTTCTCTACAAAGCTCTGATTGCTTTTGGGGGTGGGGGGCAGGAGGGCGCAGGAGGGGAACAAAAACAACTTCTTTATCTTATGTGTAAATTTTATCTTACCCTAATGAGAACTAACATTGATTCCCTGAATTCACTACTAAATATTTTTCAACCCCAGAAACTCTGGCTGTGTATTACCTCTGGGACAAAAGCTATAACAGATTTGACTCTTTCATTTTTTTCTTCTGTTGCCACACAACATAATAGCTGCAGTCTAGTCTTTGATTTTAGTTGAGAGGCATAGCATGGATCACAGAAAGTCACATTTCTGGGCTCAGTTGGTTAAGCGTCTGCCTTCAGCTCAGGTCATGATCTCAGGGTGCTGGGATTGAGCCCCATGTCGGGCTCCCTGCTCAGCAGGGAGTCTGCCTCTCCCTCTCCTCCCTGCTTGTGCTTTGTCTTGCTAGCTTTCTCTCTCTCTCTTTCAAATAAGTAAAATCTTAAAAAAAAAAAAGTCTCATTTCCTTCTTAATAGCTTTATTTGTATAATTGTTAATCTTTTCCTTTTATTGGGTTGAAATCTGTCTTTCAATCACTTTCCTCCCATGGGGTTTTTGCTTCTACTATCATCAGATCCGGTCTGGCCTTTTTTAACCTGATGGCCCATGCAGATATTCTCAATCTGCTGTCAGGTCGCCTCCACTAATTATTTTTGTTTGTTTTCAAGTGAAATGTCCCTAGTTTCTTCAATCATTTTTCAAAATGTGGTTTTCTTTTCAACTCCTTACTTGCCAATCTAGCTGACTTTGCCAATTGCCCACTGAAGGTACTTGTTAGGTGCAAAAGGATTCTGCAGATTGGGTCTGACCATCCAGAGTGCAGAGACAGAACTTGTTCTCGATGTTTTCTTCTATCAACGCGTTTAAATTAACTAAGCCAGGGGATCCCTCAACAGACCATCTCTGAAAGAACAGATTAAGCCAGGAGACCCCTGAACAGACCATCCCAGAAAGAACATACCTAAGAGGGGACTACATAGACAGGATGTGGATCGGACTTGTATAAAAACACTATTTTTGCTACCAGGGGAAGCCAATATGAGGAAATTTGTCTTCTAAGCATTAGACCATGAGTACTCACATAGCTTTGCTTTTCTTTGCATGGAATGTTCTCCATCTCCTGCAACTACTTGGCAAATGTCTGATCATCTTTCCAGCTCTTCCTTTGTGAAAAATACTTGCCTGCCACACCCTATCATCAGTGAGGGCCTTAAACCCTGCTGCTGATGAGGGGGATAGTTGTGTTCAGTTTGGAGGCACAGATGGTTGGGAAAGGGATGGGACCCCTAACTTAATGGTATACATTAAGTGTATAAGAGCTGGTGTGATCCAGCTCAAAAAACTGAGTGGGGCCTCACAGGCATTCTCTTTGCAGAATGTGGAAAGCAGACTGGGCCTGTAGCTGCAGGAACAAACAGGTCATGGTTACTTGGGGCTATGCTGGTCCTCTTGTTCCATACGAGCTGAAATCCTGGGAGGGACCAATCCTTAGAAGAAAATAGAGCAGATATATGGGCGTAAACGAAGACTCCACGAGTGAGAGACCATGTCTCTGGAGCTTCTGCTCAACGTTCTTGTGGCTTTCTGGTTGTTTCCACTTCTAATCCATGACCGCATTTCAAGAAGTCCTACTTGGCTTGAGGTAGAATAAGGGCCTCCTCATTGTTTAAAATAAGAGCCCTTGCCAAAGCACTTTCTACATGGAATTCCCACCTTCAGTCTGTGCTTTCCCACTATGCATAGTTTTATAATAATATATAATAATAACTTGCTACCCTTCTGCTCCCTACTAGACTGTAAACGTCTTGAGAACTAATATAATCTTGGTACCTATCTCTTGGTGTAGTAAGTCTTTACTGTGTGAATTTATTACATGAAATGCTATGTGTCCGGTTTAGATTCTAGGTTATGATTTTCTGCTTAAAGTATAGGATAATTTTTTTTTAGTGTTTTATATTCTTATAAAGGTTATTGAGCATTCTGGAATGCAGTTAAGGTATTTGGAAAGAGTTTGGTCTTCTTGGGATTTACATGTAAGAGTCATTAGGTGGGACCAGAGCAGTGCTTAAGTGAGGGCTTATTATTTCTGGTTATTGAAACAAAACAATTCTGAGTCCTATTGCCTGTAAACCTATGAGGTTTTTCCAGCATGACTGTGGTCACAGGCACTATTCTGGCCCTTGTTTCCTCTAATCCTCTTGGAGGGTTCTTTTTCTGGTTTCAGTAGTTCCTTATATGCGTGTGCTGACAGTTCTATATGGAATACTAGAGAGGGACCCTCTGCACAACTCGAGTTCTCAGTCTGTGATGCTCTCTCTTCTTAGGTGCCCCCTCCTGCAAACTCGAGCTGCCTTGGTCTCTGACCTTAGTACCAGGCTCTGCTTGGGTTCCCCTTTCCTGCTCAGTGGCCTGGAAACTGCCTCAAGACCATTCTGCAACAATCTTTACCTCCTATTGCTTCTTGTCTCTCAGAGCTTACTGTCCTTCCTTTCTCGGTTGAGTGTCTTAAACATTTTTTAAGATGTATTTTGTCTCGTTGTTTGAGGTGAGAGGGTAAACCAGTTTCCTGTTATTTTATCTTGGCCAGAAATGGAAGTTCCATAACTTGTTGACTTATTTAGGGAAGTTTGATAAATACTGCAGTCAGTATACTTCCTTACATTTTGTCCAGTTGGAAGATTTTTCTTCATTAGTACCTCAAGGAAATTTGTCATTCTCCTATTTTAAAGAAGATCATTTGCGCTGTGTCTCTGACACAAGCATAACCTGTTAAATCTTTGGTTTCATTGCTCCTCACATCAAGGCTGAAGTTAAAAGCAATGAGTTAATAATGGATTAAGATGTTATCACATTTTCTGTAGAGGAAATCATTCCAATGAACCATTTGAGTAAAAATAGTTTCCCAAGAGGAACTTAACTCTGGAAAGATAATGATCTGTTTTAGATGTCTATAATTTACAATTATGTTTGGTTAGCTTCTGAATTGTGAATATGGGAAGTGTTGCAAGACTTAGAAAGTTGGTTGATATGTAATTCATGTAATTCATTTCTAAAGCTCAGGGGAGCCAAACATATTTAGGGAGGGAGCGTGGGCCTGCATTTAAGAAACCCATTCAAAGATAAGCATGCATGGCTCTGTGAGCATGAAGCTACATGAGATATATTACTAATATTGTCATCAGAAATAGTAACATTTTCCTTAAAAATAAGGGAAATGGCAAAATAATTTTACCTTTTTCTAGAAGAGCCTCTTCTTATCTCCTGAAGTCCTGAAGGAACGAAATCCTTCTTCTTGCCAGGTGCTTTTGCCTAGAAAATAGACCCCAGAGGCTCATAGTTCCTAAAATAACAATCCCTCTGTAACTAAGTAGAGCAGACAGAGGCAAATCACAGTAAGTCTGTGCACCTAGGAGCAGCTCCTAGGGTCTCTGCTATGGAAAAAGTACCCACTACTTAGCTTCCTTTTTTTTTTACATTCTGGACTAAAGGGATGCTGGTTGCTGATACTACAGGTAGTTTATGCATAAAGCCTGTGGTTTCTCCAAGCTGCCTTGCAGAGGACTGATCTTAGGCCATTCAGTGAGAGAAAAGCCCAATGATTGGCAAATGATACATAAAAAGTATTTCTGGAGGGGGGAAGCAGAGCTTTTCATCACAAATAACCAAATGACTCCCAAGGACAAGCATGCAGGGTGGTTCTTTTGAGTTGTCTATCTCTGCCCAATCTTCCTCTCCTACATCCTATCCCAGATCTTTGCTCTGGGATTGCAGATACTACAGCTTTCCCTCTAGGAATCAATTAAAAATACTGGGTAAGATTTCTCTCATTAGCTCTAAAGCTAAAAACCAACTATTGCTTTTAAAATGCTACTGAGTTAAATGTCCTTGATTCCTGGGTCTCAGAAATGAAAATCCAGGCCATTTTTAATATAAAACATTATAGTAGAAGGGTAGATTAAAGGCCTCAGCATAGCCTATAGGCACTAATGTGTGTATTTATGTTCTGGGAGCCAGGCCAGTCACACTTGGATCCGAGGAAGCTGCCTTCTCCCTGGACTCAGGAGGCCTGAGGAGTGGCAGGAGCTAAGTGATGAACTCGTAGGGCGTGTAAGCCACAGGGATGGCCAAGGGATTTTGCTGACCAGTTTATATATTAGGCCCAGAGAAATCTGACCCTGAGCAGTGAAGCTAGGTATAAGAATTACAAATTGAGGATTACATAGTGCGCAGACTGTTGCCTCCATCAGATTAGTGACCTTACAAGACTGGCAATATCTTTTGTGAACCTTATTTGTTTTCCTGAATGTAGTGCTGGCCATCCCAATCTGCCTAGGATCTCTGTGTGGTCAAAGCCTTGTGTCCAGGGGCACCTGAGTAGCTCAGTTTGGTAAGCATCCAACTCGGTTTCAGCTCCGGTCCTGATCTCATAGGTCCTGAGATCAAGCCCTGTGTCAGGTTCCACGTTCAGCGGGAGTCTGCTTTGGATATGCTTTCCCTCTGCTCTTTCCCCTGCTTGCATATTCTCTTTCTCATAAATAAATCTTAAAAAAAAAAAAAAAAAAAAAAAAGACTCGTGTCCACAGTGGACCAATTGTCCATATCTTTTGTCTTTCTCCTGAAGTGCTGGGCATGGGTTTTGAATACAGTAGGCTCCGTGTTGTCGATGGTGATGTTCATCATTTAATAGACTGGCAAATCTGGTCAACACCATGCTACTGAGGCCCTAGTTCTCACTGCTCAGTCTCCAGGCCTGGGTTCCTAAATTTGTCTGTCTAAATTACCTTTCTGAATATGAATACTATTATCTATAAACACCTGTGAAATCCGCTTTATCTTGTCAATGTTTCTCTAATGGGGCCCTACTGTTATCTTGGGTCTTACAATTCTTCAATGGGTAGGACTCTCACTCATTGCTCAACTTGTTCCATCTCTGCTCTCCATGCTGAATGCCAGCAGTGCACTCTTATACTGTTAAATGTTTTACCTTCATCAAGTGTAGCACCCTGTTGTATTTAAATCTGAACTGCATTCCTTGCCTGGTCAGACTTCCAACCTTTGGGGTACCCATTCCAGCTCGCTCACTTTATTTCTAAGACTCCAAGACTCTCCTTTGGATGGCACAGTTCTCTTAACCTAAACTTGCTGTCCTGCCACAGCTATCCTTCTTTGTAAATCCACTGTCAACTGTCATCTACAAATTCAGAATGTCTTACTTACACAAAAATTTAGGAGGAACTACTGCTTACTTCAGAATGGGGTTGGTTTTGCTTATTTGAAGGGAGAGCCAATAATCCTAATGGGCTCGAAGGGCTGTGAATGCTCCTCTGAACTTGGTCAGGTCTGTTAAATTGAAAATGCTTATCGGTGAAGAAAACTTATTTTACATGGGTGTGTGTGTGTATAGAGAGACTTAGAGATGTATAGATACATAGATTCAAATACAATAAAAACTAAAAAGTAATAAAATACTCAGAAAATTTCACAATGAATAGAAAAATAGAGCACCAAATATAGTGGGCTTATTTCTGAAGAAGAAGCTGGAACTATAATTTCATAAAGCATAATATCTGAAGTCGGAGAGAATCTTTTCCTTGGCCTAATCAAGAAGAACACATGAAGGAGCAGCCTAAACGAGAGCAATTGTAAAGTAACCTATGAGACCTTTTCCTTATCAGTGATGATGGCATTTGAAATGTATTACGATGGAATTAGGTCTTTATCTCTTGACATGCATAGTGTATTCTGTTTGTCCTGGTCTATGTTTAGTATAAGCAAATTTTTGGTAGGAGCACAAAGATTCTATCAGTGGGAGGCAGAAGGAGGAGAGGGGTGATTGCTGGTTCCAAAATTTATTTAAATAGTGCATGGACGTTCTCTTTAAGTTCACTAACTTGGATCCACCAGCATTGCTGAGAGCGTGCCATGTGCTGGGCACTATGCAGCAACATTCTCAACTCACTTTCTCGCAAAACCAGACTTCTTAACTTCTGGCCTTTCATGTAGCTCATTGAAAAGAAAACTGTATTTGAAAGTCTTGGTAGTGAGTAACCGGTAAAGCTGGGGCCCGAATTCAGGCTCTAGGGTGGGGTCCAGTAATCTACCTAATTCCCCAAATTATATCTGAAATTGAAGACCCAGAGAAACCTCATGGTCTACTTGCTGTCACACAGCGATGGAATCATTTGTGTCCACAAAAGGGGAAATTTTATAGTATCAAATGAAGGCAGAAGAGACCAGCACTGTGAGCCTACCAGAGCATTTGGAACCACCATTCTAAGTAACAGGTGTAGGGTATCTTCAATCATGAGGACTGTGCTGTGCCAAGATACAAGCCATAGTACTGTAAGTTCTCCAAGCCAGGGTGCCAGTACACTGCTATTCGATGAAGTTTAATGGTGAATTTAAGTGTATTTTTAATATATTAGATTTCAAGGAGATGGCAGGCATGGAATAGCTGAACCAGGATTAACATCTATATTCCTATGAGGTATGCTTATATCGTCTCTATTCACTGTGCTACTTCAGTGGCAAAGCTAGCAAAGCACTGCAAAGTGGTTTTTGTTTTGTTTTCCTGCTAAACAATAAATGTATCTACATAGATCCAGCTTGGTAAGATGAAAACCCTTATTTCATGTAATCAAATCAATTTCCTCTTGCAAAGAGAAAAGGGAACAGGAAAATCAAAATCAATAAAAATCCTGCCATTTTATCTGTAAACAAGTGTGTTCAAATAGAAATTCTTTCAGTTATAACTGTTTTTAAATCTGATCATTTCACTGTGATGGAATTCTTCTGTATATAAGTCTTATTATCTTAGCTCTTTTCTAGTCCTACCACTGGGTAACTTTGAACAAATGAATGTTCTGATTCCAATTCTTCATCTGTAACAGAAGACAGGTAGATAAAAGTCATTTTTTTAAAATCAAGATAAAATGAAACATAAACTTATCCCATGTTGGGCTTTGACCCATAACAGCAGAATTATTTGCTTAGGGTATTAATAATATGGCTTCAGTTGTGAAGTGTGAGCATTATATTTACTCTTTTACCTATAGTCTTCCATAGGGAATAGAAGCTGTTGATTTATGTGGGCTAGTAAATTTTCCATTGTTATTAATAAGGGTTTAAAAAATTAATTTTGATTTGAGAATATATAACTGAAATTAAATGAATGCTCAAGTATAATGTATTTTAGAAAATGCCAGTAGAAACTTTAATTTCTGTGTGACCAATTTTCAGAGATTTCCTCAGATGTTTTTGCATAAGTGTTGAAGATGCTTTGGTTCTGTATATATCTAGGTGCTACTGCTGTCCTACCAACAGGAAGGGATTTCATCTCCTTATTTCTTCTCATTTTAATTGCTACTGATAGATATCTGAAGTTGGTCGTTTGAAAGCAAACCAAATCTCTATTGTGAAATCAGAAGATGAAATGTGGTATATTTGAAATTTTGTTCTCTGTATTATCTCAAAAACTTACTTTTTATATTGAGTTCATATGTACACTTAGGCTTAGATTTTTAAATTACACAATTAAGTTTACATGGTGGTTTTGGCTGTGCAAATTGTGCTGCCTATTCCTTCAGCATTCAGAATTTGGCATAGGATTCTTTTGGCAGAGCAATAATTTTTCATCTTGTAATGACTAAATAAGTCATAAAATTATGAGATTGTTTTTAACAATACCAAGATGTCTACAAGAAGCTTAATTCTTGCTGTGGATTTCCTTGAACCCTATGTCTGTGAAACTAAACAGCAGATTTTATTTTAATAACTGTGCTGCTTGATTTTCGTTTCAATATAGCCACATTTCTGAACTTGACTGTCAAAAAATTGCTCAGCAAATTCTGTCTCAAAGAAACCTTTCCATTGACTAATTTGTAGAAGAGTATTCCCCCCTTTGACTTTAGATGCAGTGAAAGATCACAACTGGTGGAGTATTTGATTTAGCTTTGAAGGCCTAGTTCAAGGTCACAGATGCAGCATACCTGTATAAGTCATATGGGCAATGGCCCAGTTGAAACTAGCCCCTTTAAATCATAAATCATATAGCTACTCAATACCAAAGACCTTGAAAGCTCACACAAAAGCTGCCAATTTCAGCTAGATCATTAATATATTAGGTAATAGTTACTAAACGACAAAAGAAGATTGAAATGATTAAAAATCTTTTGTAGGTAACTAATATATGAATATGTGGATAATTGTAATCCAAGAGGGACTGTGCTTAGTTGTCTATGACCTAACGTGTGCAACATTTCTACTATTTCTGCCTAATTGTTTTTGTTAATCCTATCTACAACTAAGTTTATTCCAACTAACTAACATCTGAACCCTAAGGGATATTCTATAGGCAGGACTTTTCAACCTCAGTATTACTGGCATTTTGGGCCAGAGGATTCTTTGTTGCTGGGGATTTTCTGGTACATAGTAGAATGCTTGGCAGCCTCCTTGGTCTCTACTGACCAGATGCCAATAGCACCTTCCCCCTTGCCATACTACCCAAAGTTATAATAATAAAAATTGTCTTCTGACATTGCCCAATGTCTCCTGAAAAGTAAAATTGTCCTGGTTGAAATCTCTGCTATAGAGCCAAGAAGGGAAGAAGTCCTTTATCCTAATTCCTTCTCTTTCGGCCTTCTTGGAAGACCCTCTCTCATGATTACTTGGCATCCTACACAGTTACTAAAATACTTCTATTAAAAAAGTACATCTATGTTTTAATGAGGGTTCAGGAACCAAAATTTCCATCCCACGACAATGTCTTTTTATTTTAATTGAAAACTTGTCCCAGCTGATTTTATGCAAGAACTAAATTTTCCAATGGAGTCTATTACCCCAATAGTGTTCTATACAATAATAGTAATAATAACTTTACAGAAGGAAAGTGGATTACTGCTCAAATTTAGCTGCTTGAATTCAAAAGAAGGACTTGAGAAATGGGATGCATGAGTGTAGCAGGGATATATGGAAGTAAAAATCCTTTAACATCTTTTGGAATATGATGTGAAGAACTATTCATGACTTGCTTCTTGAGCTTTTGAGGTGTGTATAAGATAGGAATGTGTTTGTTAGAGGTGGCTGAGCACAACCTATTGTCTAAATTCAAAGGCAGCACCAGGTTTGGGCCAATTCTGTGTGGGGGTAGTATGGAGAACATCTGTCCAATAGCTTACCTCTGTTTTCTTTCATATACGGTGTTGGCATCTTTTGTAGATAGGCTTTCCCATCATACTTGTGAGATAATTATAATTTGGACGTCAAAAGTTTTTTCAACTTTTGATCTAGGATGGAAGAGAAGACCTTGGCATTTGAGGGGGAGGGGGTTTGTCTTACCCAGAGTGCTTGAACCATAATGGAGGGGAAGGAATTAATAGTATTTAGTTGGCTAGAAGAAAGTTCAGTGGTTTTTGAGCACCAAAAATAACATTTTTTTAGGTGTTTCCTGTCTCACTAAAAAAATAAGGCCATTGACAGCAGGGATCATTTTTTAGACTTCATCTTACTCCCCTTGAACTTTCATAATGCTTTCCGCTCAACCAACCTACAATGCAGGATTTGTAGGTTGAAAAGGACTTGGAAAGCCTGTACTCACAAGGAGATCAAAGCACGTTTTATGTTTAAAACAAGGTACAACTCTTACAGAATTTCCAGGGAATAAGAGTATAAGGGAAGAAAGAAAATTACTGTTTTAAAGTAGTAATCATTCAAATGACTTACCTGAGGTCATAGACCGTAGGATGATAAAATTTCCAATTATTCAGTGTCTTTGAGAAAGTCAGATAAAATGTAGTTTGTATGTAGGGGAAGAGAACACATGTTTAAGTTATTACTAAGGATTTCTTTCAGTAACAGTACTTCCCTATATAATATAAAAACCACAAAGAGAGGCTTAATGAATCTCTAGATTCTAAGATACAGAAGAAAATTATCTAGGTATCTATAATCAGACTGAATAAAAATAAGCTTATTTATATCCTATGCTTTGAAATTTATTTGGATAAGAAAATTAAGCTTAGGAAATACACAGTCTAATTTCATATCTAATTAGATATATTTAGATGCTACGTTGTTTTGATACCACCTTAGGGGGGATTAAAAAAAGAAAAGGGCTCTTCATCATCAACAGAAGTCATGGTTTCGATCAATACCGTGCTTCATTCACCTCAAAGAATGATAGCATGGTGCCCCCATTGTGCTTCCTAATGACACATCTCTGTATGTGAGAAATGTAATTGTCATTTCACAAAACACAGAGCACATTATGTTAGATGAGGGCTTACAGTTCTACATTTTGGCAAAAGCAAGAGCATTCTCATTTGTACAACAAATGTGTTTAGTTTGAAAAACAATTTTTTTCTAGTGCAATGAAGACGAAATTTAAAGTAATTAATACTGAAAGCTCTAAGTTTATTTATGGAAAAACAACATAATTCTAAATTATGTAAATATGTTCAGATGCACTCTATACACATATCCAAATGTGATTCATTGAAAACAATACACTTAATTTTTTGCCAACTCACGTGATAGATCTAATCTTGTAATATTTCAAAAAGATTCCTTTTTCAAGTTGATTACATGTTTATAACTTAAAGCAGCAGATACTGATTTACATAAACAATTTAAAGAATAAAAATCCTATCGGAAATGCTAGTAGAAAGAATTATAGAAGCACCTTTGGTGTATTTTAAATAGGTTTGATGTTTTTTGTTGAATAAAGGCTATTCAAATATGCCATTTTGTAGCAGGCATGGTTAATTATCTGGGAAACCTTTCTTAGGAGATAATTACTGTGCTGAGTTTGAGTTGATATAGTTCGGTGACACTGGTAACCAAAGAAAGTCACCAATTCATTGAGCATTTACCTTCTGGACAGAGTGGTTGAGCCTGGGATGTTCAGCGTTTGGGGAAATGTTCTGACAGTTAGCCAGGCATTTGTAAATCTTTTAGTGATATTTTCCTGTGTACTTTTTTTTATTCAAACAAGCCTGGATAAAGGGAGAGGTTGGTTGAGATTTCCGATACTTATGAACAGTTACGAGGTGTTTGGTTTCTCTGATTTTTGATTTTTTTTTTTAATCTATAAAATGAAAATAGTGATAGCATTTATAGAATTGTTTGGAGGATTTTGTGAGAGAAAAGATATGAAAGAGTTTAGAACAGAGCCTGGGACCCTGGAGGCTCAGTGCATGCTTGTTCTTTTTCTTCCTCAATGCCCTCATCCTCTTAGGTGACTTCCAGCTTCTGATTACCTCTTGCTCCTCCCAGCCTAAATCTGCAACCATGCAAAATGACCTCTTTCTGGAGGTATCTGTGGTTCTGCCTTAGACTAAAGATTTCAGTCAGTGGTGTTACATTTTCTGAGTAGAATCATAGGCATCATTATATTCCCAAACCACCTGGGGTGGGGGATAGGGAAAGATGCTGTCATTGTATTGTAATATACGTAGAGCAGGAGAACAAACATCTTCCGGTGTAACTCTCCAGAAACTTTAACTTTCCTCATATTCCTCTTATCTAGTGCCTTAGTGGGAATGAATATCTTTAATTTTGGTAGACAATGTAAAGATGAGTTTTTACAGGGCACAGTAAACTGTGTTAATTTGGGCTATTTCCTGAAAGAAAGTAACTCTTATTGAATCAGTTTCCCATAGAAGGACGATGCGGATAAAGATCCAAAAGTATAACTACATTACTTTGGCAATGATAGTTGAATTTCTATAAATCCTAATGTTCTATAGATACTTTATTACTAGTAGTATTTTTAGCCTTTTCTGATGGAATTACAACAATGACCAGAACATTGGCTAATTAAGTTGTTTAATGGTAGACAAGGAAGAGAACCTACTATTTATGTTTGAAAATAATCCTAGCTTTGAAAGTACAAATGGGATAGTTATAGCTACTTGCCATAGTTTAGTTTTAGTTAAGTAATTAATCATGGACTTTAGCAAGAAATAGTAAAAAAAAAAAATTAGTGGCATATTGAATTTTCAGTTGTCACAGAAATTTGGAACAAAGTAGCATTGATGACAAATTATTTAATATAATAAAACAGTATACTCTTAAGGGTTTCTAAGTGTAAAATAAGTGGGAATATGTGAAAGTGAACTAAAAGTATTTCTTGGATACAAAAGGCTATGATTTTCAAAGTTAGCAACAAATTTGATCTAATTACCAAAAGTAATTTTTTTTTCCCATGCTGTTAACAATTCTGTGTATGTTTTATGGATAAACTCCATAAAAGCAAAATCAGAAATCTTAAATACAACTTGACAGAAGAAAACTCTATACATAGTGCTTCCATAAAAGGCAGAGCTAAAGAGAATCTTAAAAAAAAAAAAAATCTTCCTCCTCACTTATGTTTGGGGACCCTGGAGGCATCAACAGAAAGAAATTAATATTTTCCCAATGCAGTGTGAGCCCAGAGGCCCAAGAAGAGTTTGTGGATATTTTTGTATTTCTACCCTTACATGAAGAGAAAACTGGACGTCTAATAACTGAAAAGCAAACATAGAGAAACCTGAAAATCTGAGACTGTTACACATAACTCTTTGACAGAATGGACTACCCACTTACACACACACACACACACACACACACACACACACACCAAAGGGAACAAGATATAAAGATATGAAGCAGAACACTGGAAAACCCTCATAACAAGAAGAAACAGGCCATCAAAGAGCCTAATATTGAAACACTGTATTTTCAAATAATAAAAAGGCAGCAATGTCTCCTGGGACTCCATAAAATGGGATTCAGACCCACTGTTTGTTGACAGTGAAAGTAAAACAGAAGAGAAGGTACAAAAAAATGTTCCAAGGATTTTCTGATAGGAAGTATTCTCTCAAAAGGATAAAAAGTGACAGAAGAAAAGCTACAAGAAAAGTTCACTGCAGATCCTCTAAGAGATTATTTCTAGCATCCCAAGAAAATAGGTGAGCATGGTGGATGTAAAGTTGAACATCTTGAGATGCTAAAAAGAAGAATACTAGGAAGAATAGATAAATGCTTTCCTCCCTAGTCTCTTCATCTGCCGACAGAAAGCTGGCAGCTGTGAATGGACGGGAGGTGGGACAAGGCTTAAGCCAAGGATATCAGGAAAGAAGCTGTTATGACAGTCCAGACAAGAGCTAATGAGCACGTTGCTATAGTTGTGTGGATAAACTGAAGGAAGGTGAGAGGATGGATTACATGGCTATTTAGTAAGTGAAAGCCTCCAGATTTGGACTTGCTGAGTAAACGGAGAGGGAAACAAAAACAAACAAATAAGCGAACCAAAAAAAAAAAAAAAGGGATAAGAAAAAAAAAAAATACCTGAAGGAATCTAGCATGACACCCACATCTCTGGTTTGAAGAGGAATGGAATCAAACTTCTGCAAAGTGACTTGCAAATACCCAGCAATGTGCAGTGGGCAATTTGTGTGCAATGAGCACCAAGGAGTCAGGTGATATTTTCTCAATTTCTTTGTCATGTGTGATGCATCTTCAGTGGTTAGGACCTTTCCTAGGATTCACTGATTGGAATGACTAGTGACTAGGAATCACTGATTCACTGATGTCCAAATTGATTCAATCAAGAGACAGGGACATCCAGGGGATAAGTAGAGATGACTAGGTAGGATGCAGAATTTTTAGAGCAGTGTAACTACTCTGTAAGGTATTATAATGGTGGATATATGATACATATTTGTCCAAACACATATAATGTACAACAGCAAAAGTGAACCCTAATGTAAATTATGGATTTTGGGTAATAATGATGTGTTCATCAGTTGTCACAAATGTACCACTCTGGGGGGGAGCTGTTGATAATGGGAGAGGCAGTGCATGTGTATAATGGAAATCTCTAGATCTTCTCAATTCTTCTATGAACCTGAAGCTACACTAAAAATAATCTAACTTTTTAAAAGGCACCAACTGGAGCTGATACAAAGGGAGTATCCACAAATCTAATGTCTTAAACCCAAGTAAAGGGGTGAGATGGTAGGGGAATGGTGTGAAACAGGAAGTAAATTGTGACCTGTGTTGACATACTATAACGATTGAGGTAGCACACAACTTTGGGGATCAGAAAAAAAAAAAATAGACACATTTTAGGAAAAGAATCCCAGAGAGAAATTGAATGGCATTAGGTTTTTTGTTTGTTTGTTTGTTTTTTATCTCTGTATAAATACAAGATCTGCAATTGCTCCATGGAGGGAACTATAATTCCTATGTTATAGAAAAACTCAAGAGCATATATATACTACTATTTTCCAGGATTTTATGTTTTCTTCTTCTTTAAGGTTCTTCCTTAGTCCCTATAACTTATCACATATAGGCTGACACATAAACATGAGCAGGTTTTCTATTTTGAATCCCTATGGAATAATCTCTAGGAATTGAACAGTAATTCATTCCAACACATTTTTAATTGAACACCTGTTATAGTCCAGACACTGTTCTAGGTGGTGAGGATATTTCCAGCTTCATGAAGTTTTCATTCTTCCTTGACTTGAATGTAAATAAACATATTGCCAGCTAAGATCATAGTACAAAGAGCTAAGAAGAATAATGAAGTTGAAGGGGCTAAAGAGCGATCAGAGAAGAAGGTGGTTGCTCTTTTTCCACAGACTGAAAGAGACTCCAGTGAGTGAGGTAGTCATGTGCAGATTGGGAGGAAAATGGCTTCAGGCAAAGAGTGGGGTATGCTTGTATGGATGAGGAGTAGTAAGAAATCAGAATGGTTGAAGTAGATGGGAGGTAAGACAGGGTGGTACCCAGTGGTCAGATCATTCAGTACCTTGTAGGCTATATTATATATATATATATATATATAATATATATATTAGTTATCTGCTGCTTCATAGAAAATCACACCAAAACCTAGTGTCTTAAAGCAGTACTATTGCTCACAATTCTGTGGGTTCACTGGGTAACTCTATTGATCTTGCCTGATCTTGCCTCATAAGCCGAAGTCAGTTGGTAGCTTAGTTAGAGCTTAGGATTTTGGATGTCTGGGACCTCAATTGACCTGGCTTTCCATCTTCCCTTTCTTCACTTGGTGACAGAGGTATTCTAGGAGGACGAGAGTTGGGAACTTTAGGCCTCTTGAGATCTAGGTTTAGAACTTGCTCAAGATCTCCTCTGACACATTTGAATAATTAAAGGAAGTCCTAAACCCACCCCAGATTCAGAGGGTGGGAAGAGATTCAACCTTTTGCTAGGATTAGCAATAAATCACCTGTGGCCATTTAAAAACCACTTCACAAGCTATAGTGAAGGCTTAGATTTGCATCATATGAGTCATAAGAAGTGATGGGAAGATTTTGAGTGGAGAAGTCCTGAGCACACCAATTTATTTATCAAAGATCACATTGGCTTCTGTATGAAGAATAAACAAGAGACAAGTTAGGAGGCTAACACCGAATGGCATTTTCTTTAGCACCTGTTAAAGCTGTAGAAAGACGTGGACCACTTTTAATAGTAGGTATGGTTCTAATCCATGAGTTCCCTCATGGTTCAACTTGCTGCAGAGTAGTGTTAAATCAGGACATAAAATTAAAGTTTTCTTTCCCAGAAAAAGACCATGAACTTCACGTGCTAGATTTTCACTTCCATTTATTTTTGGTTAAATTTAGTTTTCAACATTCAACAATCAGGAGCTTTCACATAAATCTAAATTCCCATCTTCCCTTGAAAACTCAAGTTATCTTAGATTACTGGATTTTTCACTGCTTTCCCCACCAAGACTACTTCAGTCGTTCCAGTCCTGCTTGAAGTGTCACCTTTTATTTCAACCTCCGGGTCACATAGACTTAAGGGCAAAGATGAGGCCAGAAACTCTAATCTCCATGTTCTTTCTGGTGGTTCTTTGCCTTTCTTTGTGATTCTAGTTTTACTAGACAAAAAATATCCACTAAAATTCTCCTCCAATTGAAGAAGTTCGCGGGTAATGCACCTTAAAGAGGTGGGGAGTGGCTTTATTAAAAAAAAAAATACATGTATATCTCATTGAAAAGGCAGATCGGCCATTTCAGAATTAGGACCTTGGGGGATCATCAGCTAACAATGAAGGGACAGAGTGATTTCCCCCAAACACACACCAAAGAACATGGTGAGAGTGATTTCAACTGAAGAGCAGTCATGAAGAAACTTTGAGTAATCCTATCTCGTGCTTTCTGCCTTCAGATTCTACTCCTTAGAAAACATCACATTTTCTAGACTCTTATGAATGTACTATTAAAAAAAAATGCCTTATGTGTGCAGAGATGACTTGGGCATACAGTAGAGTAAGATTCCCACTGCAAAGCAACAAATTAAAACAAAATCTGCCCATGTAGAGCCTCACCCAGCTTCAGTGCTAACTTTAAAATGTATTTTTTGAAAAAGCAGACAAAACTCCAAAATATGGTTTCACATGTTATCCTTAGATATATTTACATGGCATGCTTGCCACCTTTTTGAAACTTTATTTTAAATTAAATATCTACTTCACCATGACCACTCTGCATGTCACAGGATGGCTTGTGATTAGCAGTTTTGTTTGAGGCTTGAGTTAAAGAATTCAGAGAGCTATTTCACGCATCATGGAGAGAGAATGTGCAAAATAGCACATCTCATGTACTGTAACTGAGGTAATTAATTGCCTATTTCTGTACACTAGCGCATATGGGTGACATGATCAGCACACCTACACACACTCAACAGAATATCTCTAGATTTCTCCAGAAAATCACTAACTAGCACTTAAACTATTAAAGCCATATTATGGACTAAAAAGAATAGTAAGTTTTATAAGAGGTAGTCAATACGGATTCTGACAAAAATGTTTTGGTTCATATCGTTGTAAATGTTAGAATTAAAACATTGTCTGTTTTTGATTCTTTCTGTAATTAAAAGGATTAGAAGTTTGCAAACCTCTGGATCAGGATGTCTCTGATGACTTTGGATAATTTTTTTTTTTTTTTTTTTTTTTTTTGCCTATTACTTGGCATGTAATCAAACCATGTTGTCGTAGAGACCTTACCCAGAGATTTTCTTGTCTCTCCTCCTTGCCTGGCTAAATATGAAGTTTATAGGATTTTTCTGTACCGTTACCTGGTTCTTCCTCTAAGATACTCGTTATTGAATCAGTCTATGTGTGATTAGCAGAATATGTCTTTACGTCCTCCAGTAATTCCTAGACTATCTCTGGGTGCATAGGAAGTGCCAAGGTGAGGCGCCTGGGTGGCTCAGTGGGTTAAAGCCTCTGCCTTCGGCTCAGGTCATGATCTCAGGGCCTGGGATCAAGCCCCACATTGGGCTCTCTGCTCAGTAGGGAGCCTGCTTCCACCTCTCTCTCTGCCTGCCTCTCTGCCTACTTGTGATCTCTCTCTCTAAATAAAATCTTAAAAAAAAAAAAAATTTAAAAAAAAGTGCCAAGGTGTATAAAAAGCTGAATGAGCTCAAATTTCTTCAAAGGAGGATGCCAGTATCCCTCTAGGTTATTAAACTAGGCTCCTCCTAACCCAGGTTTTAAAGCTGGCCTCTATTTAAATCTCTCTGCTCTAGCCAAACCAGTCCTCTACCTGAGTATGCCTTCAGCTTTCCTGCTTTTTTAGAGTTGGGAATTCAGGTAGGCTACATCTTCTCTACTCAGATTTTACTTCTAAGACTTGGCTTATATCTCTCATACCTTATTTATAAGACATGCCTCTGGACGGTGGGGCTAATATCTGAAGTTCCATGCCTTGAGCAAAGCACTGGGACTCCAGATATGGCGACACGAGACTCCCGTTCTCAGGGAGCTTGCTGTCCAGTAAGAGAAACTATGGTCATACTGTGTTTCCAGATCTCTGACAGACCCCAGAGGGTGGTGTGTTCTCACTGACCACAAAGATGAGGTGAATTGAGGTGATGATCAGAGATTGCCAGAAGAAGGGGGAAGATAGGGGTGATATGGTCAATATGCAGGGTGGGGCAGAGGCTTAGAGTAAAATGAGAATGAGATGCCCCTGGACAAATACAGATCCTAAAGTGGGAGGGGGAAACTGGTAAAGAGAGGCAGTCACATTGGTGAAGAGGAAGAAAACCATAAGGATCCCAGTGTGCTATATAAAGGAGTTCGAAAGTTTGTTTTGTTTTTGTGGTCGGTGGGTTTTTTTTGTGTGTTTTTTTCTTTTTGTTTTTTCTTTAGTTGGTTAGAAGCAGAGGGAGAAGGAGAGAGAATCTTAAGCTCCATTCCCAATGCAGAGCTGGACACAGGACTCAATCTCATGACCCTGAGATCATGACCTGAGCTAAAAGAGTCGGACACTTAACCAACTGAGCCACCCAGGCGCCCCAAGAATTTGAGTTTGATCCTGAATTGACAGGGAACACAGATGTGACAGCTTAATCTCTAAGGTATCTTCCTGCTCTCAAATTCTGTGGGGTTTTTTTTTGGCCCCAATCCTCTTATATTTAAAACCCATGTGTTTAGCATGTAGTATTCTTCTATATCTAGATTGTATCCTATATAATCTACTTTGTATGTAGCAGATGATTACAAATTGCTTATCAGTATTCTTTTTTTTCTTTTAAATGTTTATTCTGGGAGGCAGAAAGTGTATCTTACCTATTTCATTCCTGCAGTGCCCAGTACCGTAAATTCTTACTGAATGAGTGAATCAAAGCCATGGGGTGAGGCCCCAGCCTGAATCTATGGCATCTTCCTCTCAACACCGAGGTTTAAGAATCTGCATGAAAACACATTTTCCAGGGGCACCTGGGTGGCTTAGTGGGTTAAAGCCTCTGCCTTCGGCTCAGGTCATGATCTCAGGGTCCTGGGATCGAGCCCCCCGCATCGGGCTCTCTACTCAGTGGGGAGCCTGCTTCCCCCTCTCTCTCTGCCTGCCTCTCTGCCTACTTGTGATCTCTCTCTCTCTGTCAAATAAATAAATAAAATCTTTAAAAAAAAATAAAACACACAATTTTCCTTCATTTTTTGCCACACAATTAGTGACTGAGAGCCTATGGTGCCACTACTGAGTCATACGATACTGAACATGACAGTTACAGTCTCTGCCCTCTTAGATTTTATATTCTACCTTTTTTCTTGCCTTTCTTACCTTTCTTGCCTTTTTTCTTTCCCTTAGCTCTGTAATTAAAAAGGTTCAGGAAAATTAGAGGATATTCCTCCCACGTAAATCTTCAGAAATAATTTGAAAGGATGTGGAACCATACTTGGAATTTAATTGTGCTTTATATTACTTGTTTTTATTGTTTTTTGTTTTTATTGTTGCTACAAAGATTTTTGATATAGTGGAAGGAGCACAGAATCTCATGGCAGACTGAGTGTTCATTCTGTGCTTATTAGGTATGTGATCTTACACAGTCTGCCTTCTCTAAATCTGTTTATCCATCAGAAAAACTGAGCTCCCTAGGATAGCACATGGCATTTATTAGATGTGTGGTAGATGTTAGTTACTCTATTTTCTATGATGACCTTGATTTCTCCCTGAAAGCAGAATGATGAGAAGAATTTCCAGTAAGGCCTTTTGAGGCCCTCATGGTTTCAGATGTCAAGGCAGCATAGAATTTCAGCCCTTACCCCCCACTGCACAACAATGAGAAAATGCCAGCAGATCTGTCAAAGCAACTGGGTGGTAAAAATAGAAGTTTATGTACTGTGAGTTTTAAGTATTTTACAGTAACCCTGAGAGGAAGGTATTAGTCATCTCCATTTCACAGATAAGAAAACTGAGGCTCAGAAGCTAATTTGCCAAAAGTCCTACAGAAGTGGAGATCTGACTGAAAGTATATTTAACATCAAAGGTCCAAGTCTTCTCCAAGAACCATGACATACTGATACTGTGAATTATAAAAAAAAGTAAAGTGCTATTGTCTATGTTCAAGTCTACTACTTGATTTTAAGAGCTAAAAGGCAGAGACCTGTTTTTAAGTGTCTAAGGGTATCAGAAATCGTGCCACACTAGTCATGCTCAGAAGCACAAGTCATCACGTTGTTTGAGTAGGTTAAATTCTGACCAAGAAAACTTTTTGCACATTTGAGCTGAAGGATATTGAGCAGGACAGTAAAATGTTAGCTTGGACATCTGACACACTGCTCTAGAAACAAAAATTTTAATTGACTTACCTTGTGATACTGTATGTTACAAATATTTTCCATTCTCATGTTTTTAAAAATATAACCTATAAGGAATTAATATGTGTAGGTTCATACCACTGGCTTTCATGGTCGTCTCTCCCCATCTTAACAGCTGATGATAAAAACTGAGTTTCCTACTCTGCCAAAGGTATAAAGTAAATGAAACTGGAACTTTGGGTGCCATTAGGTCTTTTCTAAGAATCTTGCTCATTTCTTAGTGATGCCTCCACTTTCCTTATCCAGACCTTTACCTATGCCTTAGATTTCCAGTTCTACCATGTTTATGTAAATTCATGACCTCAAATCCCACTCAGTGTCCCCTCTGCCCACTGTGCCACCTTCTGCTAGTCTGGTGTGGAATTGACCTGACTGCTCTATAAGAAGAAAGTAATTTATCTTAAATGACTTCACTCTATGAACAACAGACTGTTATAATCAAAGGAGAAAAAAATCATTGGGGAGTGAGAACTGGTGCCTGGGTCATACTATGAGACTCTAGTGTGATTAAAAGGAAAAGGCATGTTTTGAGCAAGTAATGAGATATTCCAATGGGGAAATTCTGTAGTAAAAAAAAAAGAGATGAGGTAGGAACTACTGAGTTTTACTAACTTTGTGTGTGAGGGAGGAGAAGTGAGGAAAGTAGATTTGTAAGGATCCATGAGGTGTGGATCAGTGATCTTGTTCTCAATTCTGAAAAATACACTTTTAATAGCTATTCAAATAAACCTATATTTTATAATAGCAATATTTGTTTCACTACAAAATGTGAAACTGCTCATGTGTTCCAGGTGACTTCTGTCTCCTAGGTGACACAGAGAAGTAAGAAAATCCCACAGCAGATCGACTTCTGCACCCCCGCCTGCTGCTCCGTTTCTCCTTATCCCAATACCTGTGACAGGTAGCATTTCGTGTGTTATGAACTTTGGTTATATCCAGATACCTGTGTTAGCTTGTCTGAATTGCTGCCTACATCACCTGGTTAGTTGGGGCCCAGTCACTCCCAAGTGTTTCGTAGGTTCTAGAGCCCAAGAGGCCTTATCTTGAAGTCCTCACCAGAACTCCCGGGCAATTTTCTAGAGGTGGCTGTGGCTTTAGATGACACTGGAAAATGCTTCCTCATAGCTGTACCAGAAGCCAGAAAAATAACTGAGCCATCTCTCTGTTACATAGGAAAGGCATCAATTTTCATTGATGCATTGAGGCATTGATTTTCATTTCATTGATGGCTCACCCAACTCTGCCTCTCATTTGGAAGCTCCCTGTGGGTTCAAATACTGAAAAATGGGGGGAAAAATGAAAACCAAACCCCAGAACATGAAATGCATTGCTAGTCTCTAGAGTCTTCTAAACTGCATAGCATACAAGGCACACTGTCTCTGGTGCGCTCTCTGTTCATCGCTGCCTCCACTTCTGCTCAGTGTCACATCAGCTATGTGGGGGACCCCTGGCTCTCTGCAAGTCTGCCAGGAAGCCATTCACAGGGCCTCCCGGGATGACTCTGGCTTCTGGACGCAGAAATGAGTTTGCTGTCAGCAGGGTTCATTTACATTCTAACTGACAAGGTTTTGGTCTCAGTGTCTTTGTTTTATGCCACCATGTCTGTTCAAATTAACAGTAAGCTCAGTTGTGCTCTTTTGACCAAGGGTCACATTCTCATCTGGTGACTTATTCTGGATGCATTACAACAAAGGCTGTGGCTGTTAATGTGCTGTCGTTTACAAGAGAATATCAGCATCTCCTTGGGTATAAAAATTATTCCATTGATTTGTGTTTGTGAGTATTAACTTTACTCCATTTACTGCCCTATCTACTGTCCTCTTTTTTTTTTTTTTTTTATTAGATTGAAAATTCTCTACAAGAGCATGGGGCTATTAGGAACTGAATGAATAACTGATTTCTCTAAAAGACAATTCTTTGCCAGTTGTATGGTGATCTATTTCACACTACCCGACATGACTTGGGAATTACAGTGGCTTCAATTCAGAAGGTTTTGATTCTGCCTTGTGAACTAACGGCTCTATATGATTCTCTACTTGTATTGTAATTTGTGCCAACATATTAGGGGTGAGTCTGGGCGTATGAGGCCAGGTATGTGTCTAGGAAATTCCTGGGGCCAGTATAGTGAGGAATGGGGTGGATAGCCATAGGAGTAAACCAATAGTCTGTGTATAACTTGATCGACTTGAAAAAGGCCAAATCATTTGCAAACTAACAGAAGAAGATTCTGTTAAAAATCTTTTATTCAGGGACACCTGGATGGCTCAGTTGTTAAGCATCTGTCTTCAGCTCAGGTTATGATCCCAGTGTCCTGGGATCATGCCCTGCATCAGGCTTCCTACTCAGTGGGAGGCCTGCTTCTCCCTCTCCCACTCCCCCTGCTTGTGTTCCTTCTCTCACTGTCTCTCTCTGTCAAATAAATAAATAAAATATTTTTAAAAATCTTTTATTTGTAATTAAAATCTTAAGCCTTGAAACCTTTTTAGAATTTTTGGACTTAAAAAAAAATTTTCATTTGTTAAATGTTGTATTAAAATCCTATATCCTGGGATGCCTGGGTGGCTCAGTCATTTAAGTGGCTGCCTTCGGCTCGAGTCATGATCCCAGAGTCCTGGGATCGAGTCCCACATCGGGCTCCTTGCTCGGCAGGGAGCCTGCTTCTCTCTCTGCCTCTGCCTGCTTGTGCTCTCTCTCTCTGACAGATAAATAAATAAAATCTTAAAAAAAAAATCCTATATCTGTTAATTTGTTTTTGAGAGCTTTGTTTTTTAATTTAATAATACCCCACACTGGAACATGTCATATTGGCCAAATTCGTAAATGTGATGTTTCCTTTTAAAGTGGCCAATTTCTTTCTACATATGGGTTGATCTCTTTGTCAATTAGGATGGATTAGGATATAACTCTCTCTATATATATCATGTCTAGAGCAAACCTTATGGTTGAGAAAGAGCTTCTGTTTTGCTCATGGCCATTATAGTAAATGAGTCCTTCAGCCAAAATTTGATAAATATTTTAGCTTGCATCAAGAGACCAATTTAATTACTACACTTGCGTGATTACTGTGGTTCAAGAAAAAGAACTTTTTCCCCCTACTTGGAAAAACTAGGTAACATACCTCAACATTGCTTGAGTTCGGTGTAGCCATGACCCTCAATAAATGATGACCAGAAGTGACATGTTCCATTTGTGCACTCTGAAGAAGCCATGAAACTTTTCCTTTCTTTCCTCTTCTTGCAGATGGTTGCACATGATAAAGCCCAAGAATTTGTAGAGCCACAAAGTGGAAAGAATTTGGTTGCCTGTGAGTGGGGGAGAGCCATCTTTGCCAACCAGCTACACCATCTTGGACTGTTAGATGGATGAGAAATAATTTTCTCTTCTGTTTTAACTATTATGTATTTGAGTGTGTCCCATATGCCTGGCATTTATATGTTTACTTATTTAATCTTCAGGTAGAGTTGTGATGACATAAGTATCATTATTCCTGGATGACTGGATGATTCCTAGTGGTTATAGGACAACTAAGCATGTGCACTGGAATCTTACTATGGCTCATAACAACTCTAGGACACCTCAAACCTTTGGGAACTTTGAATTTTTCTGTACTTAGAATCCTTATGAATCTTTGTTTAAAATTTTCATAAACTGACTGGATTTTGCTTGACCAAGTGACTTCCTTTAGCAGAAATGAATAAATAATAAGGTTATATCAACATTATTAGAAAGTTCTTATTTTATGTAGTTTTCAAACATGCTCATTCGTATTCCATAGAATCTTCAATGTTTGAGAGGGTCCATCAAAGGGCATATGTTAGGGGCATCTGGGTATTTCAGTTGGTTAAGTATCTGACTCTTGATTTTGGCTCAGGACATGATCTCTGGGCTCTGCGACGTGGGCTCCGTGAGGAGGAGTCTGCTTGTTCTTCTTCTTTGCCCTCCCCCCCCACCGACCCCCACCATGGACATGCTCTCTTTCTCAAATAACATATGCTCCACCCCAACCCACGCCCCCGCTTTTTTTTTTCAACGATTTTAACTAGATTTCCTTTGTTCTGGTCATATCCAAACTATAACTGTGAAGCTACTAGGTTTAGACAAGTTTGGTGAGTGAGGAGAATTTTTTTTCTATGAATCATTAGGGAGGTCATTTTAAGTCTACTTATAACATTTAGGGAGGCCTGTTTTTAAAGAGTTTGTTTAATGTGCATGCTAAATTACCTTATAGTACGTGTTGTGTGGACCTCTGCAGTATTTGTCTACCTAATGACCATTTTATTTTCTTTTGGTAACAACATACTTTTGCTGTGGGGAAAATCTCTTTCCTCATCTCTCAGTTCATGTGTTTGTGTGAACTGCTCTTCCCTGGTCCCCTAACCTCTACAGGCCTCATGAGCTGGTGGTTAAGGGCTCATATTTTAAGTCTGGCTGGTCAGTGTTTTCCATCTCACTGATTCTGATGGTGACTGGTACAGAAAGCCAGGGATCTTGATTGATCCAACAGTACACCATCCGGGACTTCTGTTGACACCAGTGGGCAGAAGAGGATCTCTTTATGCCAGGTTATAAGCCTATAGCTTCTGGGGGGCTGCCATGTAAAGAGTGTTGGCCTGCAAGTGGCCTGTGAGTGGTTGGTATGGAGGAGATGGGAGAGAAGTTGACCAGAGAGAGAATGAACCCTGATGACAACATCTGTACCCTTGCCTGAAACTAAGGGTCCTGTTTCTGGATCAGTCAGTGTGCCTTACCATTGTGAATTGGATTCTTGTTACTTATGAACAAGCTCTTGTTAGTTGTTTCATAAACCTATATAAAGAGTGAAAGGAAGGTAAGCAAATGCTGTATAAATCATCCTGTTTCATATGCCATAATCCTATTTCTAAGTGCTTATCATAAATATTTTAATTTCTGCCAAGTAACTTCCCCAAAGAAGATGGAAGGATTTATGAAAGCTAGAAATAGTCCAACAGGATTTTAGAGAGATTTTTTTTAATAGCAGTTCTTGACTTTGTTCATGTCTAATTATCAGGGAGTTTTTCTATAGAACATTTTTTTATCTCTGATTTTATCTGCACTTTAAAAATCTATATAATACATTACATGTGCATAACTCATAATTCTACAACCATTGATTTAGGTAGCGAAATACTTAAATCTTTCTGTAAAAATTCAGAGATTATAAAAGATTTTTGCCAGAATAAGTTGATAATCAGTTCACAGAGAAGTATCTACTCAAAAACTGTATTTTTTAATATCCCCAGATAGAGTCCAACATCCAACACATCACTGAAGAAATAAAAAGAAAACCAATCCCTTCTGGGTGTTTGAAAATGCTTAATAGTTTTAAGCCAACTTCATTTTATTCAAGCAAAAATGTTGACTGCAGGCATGAATTTGATAATTTTTTAACCATTCTAGAGACTTAGAAGAAAACCATATAGAAATCAGTATTACCAAAAAAAAAAAAAAAGAAAAAAGAAATCAGTATTGCCATTTCATATTTTCATTCTAAGTGAAAAGTATATAAAACAATATTTTCATAAGTTGCTGTAAGCTTGTAATACTTGGGAAAATGGCATTAAATATAACACTTAAAATCTAGTTTAGGGTATTCCTAATTAAATTAGGATTAAATTAAATTAAATATTAGAAAAAAATAAATTAAATATTAGGAACTTTTGTAGGACTTAGAAAGATTAAGGTTGAAAGATAGGAAGTGAGGTTTACATTTAAAAATATAGAATATATGGGTGGCTCAGCCAGTTAAGTGTCTAACTCTTGATTTTTGGCTCAGGTCATGGTTTCAGGGTCATGGGATTGAGCCTTGCATCAGGCTCTGTGCTCAGTGGGGAGTCAGGTTCTCCCTCTCCCCCTCCCCCTGCTTCTGCCCCTCCCCCTGCTCATTCTCTTTCTCTAAGATATATATATATATATATAGAATAAGATTTTATTTGGGAAAAAATCCCAACTATGGGTTGGGATTTTTAGTCAGTTATTAAAAAATCCCAACTATGATTCTGTATCTTGGATAGTCAACATCTGACTAATATCTTTAAGTTAAAGTGGCCATAACTTTATTTTCTGTATATATGATCTCCCAAGTTAAATATCAATATATAATGCATAGATTTCTACAGCAGAAGATTTTAGAATTACACAAACACATATTTTAGGTCAATCCATAAAAAGTCAATTATACACGTGATTTAAACAAACTTTAATGAATAGCAAGGAGTCAAAATTCACTCAAAATAAGCTTCAGTGGAAGAGTTTAATAGCATATTCAGACCCAGCTGAAGATAGAATTCTTGAACTGGAAAATAGATCAGAATAAAGTATCCTGAATGCAACACAGAAGAGATAGCAACGATATCACAAAACATGAAGGATAGAGTAAGAAGATCTAATATACATTTAAATAGAACTTAAGAAGAAAAAGTGAGGCAAAGGAGATAACTTGAAAATGGAATGCCTGAGGGTATTCCAAAACTGATGAAAAATACTAACGAAAAGATTAAAAAAGACCAGTAAGTCTTTAGCAATAGTTTTTTTTAAAAAATCTATACCATCTATAGTAAAAATGCAAAACAAAGAAAAGAACTTCAAGGCGGCCTGAGGAAAGGGTATTCTGTATCAAGTTACCCCTAAGACATCCATGTCCTATGATCTTCTAGCTAGTGCGCTGACACTTTCTAATTTCAGGTAATTCTAATAATACTCTGTAATGACATAGACCAAGTCTAGGCTTCCTTCATGGGATAATCTGTCAGATATTTAAAGACAATAATTGCTTACCCACCATATTTTTTAAACCTTCAGATTCTATAACTATCTTACAAATGGCACAGATTTAAGGGTTTGCGTCAATCTGTCACTGTCTTTAAGCTGAATATTCTGTCTCTATAACCCCCAGCACAAAACACCAGCTTCTTGGCAAAGTCTGATTAGGGCAGAGTATAGAGAGGAGACCATTTTCTTTGCTCTTACCACTCCATTTCTGTAAAGTCACCTTGAAAGTTTGGCTGTTTTGTGGTAACAACATCATACTTGTCATACTTCTCCAACTTGGGTCATAGACATTTAAGGATTATAAGTAGTTTCCAGATAGGCTACTAAGTCTTACCATCTGGCCTTTAGTTATCTTTGGGGACACAAATGAAACTTCTGATTTTTTCAGTTTCCTGAAACAAATGAAATAATTATTTTCACAGCTCAGTGTCTGGGTTATAGAAAGTATTTTGTATATAGGCATTATTATTACTGATTAAATTTCTCTTCCTATCATTCTTCGGAGTGACTTTCATAATGCATTTCACTACCATTTGATAGATAATATCATCTTAACATATGGGGGAAGTAGAGCTCATAATTGCTAAAGGAATATACCCAGTAAAACATCTGAATTGACAGTCCCCAACACACCCCTTTTAAGATCTTTTCTGATACAACCTACTAGCTATTCCTTTCAATGTTGTAGTGAATTTATTTGATAAAAAAGATTTAAAAATTCTTGTCCAAGTTAGCAGATAAAATTACCTTTTCAGGGGCACTTGGGTGGCTCAGTGGGTTAAGCCTCTGCCTTCAGCTCAGGTCATGATCTCAGAGTCCTGGGATCAAGCCCCGCATTGGGTTCTCTGCTCAGCAGGAAGCCTGCTTTCCCCTCTTTCTCTGCCTGCCTCTCTGCCTACTTGTGATCTCTCTCTCTCTCTCTTTCTGTCAAAATAAATAAATAAAATCTTTAAAAAAAAAAAAAATTACCTTTACAGTCCCCCAAATCACTAGTAAAACCCATATTATTTAGACATTCTCCCAAGATCTTCCATTGTGCTACTACACAAGGCAGTGAATTCTTTGGGTTTAAGCGTGTCATACTGCTGTATGAGGAGATGTCAACACAAAGCACAGCTGAACCTGAGCAAGGTATCTGCCAGAAGTATGTCACAATGTTCTTGTTGATAACCTATAATATTTTAACATCTCTAAGATCAAGCTTACTAATTGATAGTTTAAAAAGTTTACTATTTTCCAAGAGGAATTATAGCAATTTTTAATGATCAGCATTTTCAAATGAATGCCAAATTTGACACAATATCATGGCCAAAGATGGGTCCTTTAAGTTGGTGGGTCACCATCACTCAAAATGCACTAGCCTTTCTTAAAACAACTAGCTAAAACTGTATACATATATCAAACTAAGAGAAGATAGAATTTTCAAAGGTAGTGTTTTTAGTATGTCTCAAAACTTATGGAAAGAGATCAATTGAATTTTTACTTGGTTTTAATATTAAGATGGTTTGATAGTTATCAAGCCAAAGGTCACACCTATTAAAAAAGAGATTCTATAATTAATACTTATTCCTCAGTATCACTCAAAGTTTTGAGTAGATTGTCACTGTGGTAAGACGTGCCCTTTTTTAATGTTCATTTTTGAAATGTAACTGGCACCCAAAACGGGCATGCTCGACCTCGGCTTAAATTTCTAATCTCTACCGCTAATTGGACTAAAAGAAAATTGTATATCAAGGATTCTAATTTGTGTAGTAACTTCCTGGAATAGATATAAGTGTCACTCAGGCAACTGTTTTGTAGAGAATTCACGAAAGAGGGGGAAGAGCTTGGTACTAACAAGAGGGGCTTATTTTACAATCAGAGAAAGGCAATGCTTCCTGAAGTGACTTAGTGTTAAATATTTCTAGGTGAAGAACAGTGAGGGAAGGAGCAAAGGAGTGCGAGGAAGGAAGAGGTGTTTCTGAGTTAGGGTATCTATATCTGTAACAAAGAAATAAAAACAAGAATGATCATTATTACTATCCCTTTAGTTTCTGCTGGGACCGAATACATGTGAGGCATTCAGAATAGAATAGAAAAACTACAGGAACATTTGTCCTTGGAAGAGCAGCAAGGGGACACTGCATCAGAAATCCTTTTTACATTAGAGTGATTGGTCATCCTCATTCCCTTTATTTCACCTCAGGAAGAATCTGTAAATAGAGACTATATTCTATAAAAGGTTTAGTTTTATGAAATTTGTTGCCTTTTATAATGAGTCATTTATGAAATAGGTTTCAGTAGGATTTATTTCTACTGTAATAAATGATATCCATGAATGTAACCTTTAGTTTGGACCTAGACAATACTGATGTTTTTTCTGAGGACCCAAAGTCTTCATTTGTCCTTTAAGTTATGACATAATGCCAAGCTTCCATTATCATTTAGAGTTGCTGAATGCCTCAAGGTTTCCCTTACTTGCCTCTGTTTGATATCAGTCTCCTAATACACACTTGCAAAACCCCAGTTCAACTCTGACACTTTCACATACATCCAGTCTTGAAAGTCATTTCCCCCTCAACTTGGCAGCAAGAAAGTCTGGGGTGAGAAATGGATGAAAAGGGCACAGAAAAATACTACCTAGATCATTGCCAGTTCACGATGATTACCCATAAATCAGCCTTCGAAATGTCATATATTCCTTCCTCTATTTTCTGGGAGCTTCCCTTAAAACTAGAGAATATGATATGACACACTTTCCTGCCAGATTTAGAAAACACTGCTAAAAATTCACAAAAATTACTTTTTCTACAAGCAGATACTCTACAAAGATTTTTAATGGAAAATGTAATTTTTATTATTCTTCATTAAACTACAGTTAGGAACTATGTGACTATTTGCCAAAGGAAAGGAATAGAGAAGCTGTCATCTGGAAAAAGCAGTTTTTCTTGTCTAAATATTAAACATTATTGATGCAAATAATAACCATCTTATACATCATGCCAAGAAACAAAATCAAAATTGGCATATATATATTCCTTCGCATCCTGAGGAGAGTGGACTTGAAATATGCAGCTCTATTATACTTTACAACACTTGTTCAATAAAGTTACTTCAAATTAAGAATGTATTCTGTTTTGTAATACATGAAGAATTACCTCTGTTACCAAGAATAAACTTCAAAATTCTTAAGCAAAACATTCTGGAAAGATGCACAGTTCTTCAACGGACTGAGGGTTTTGGAGGGGTGGGGGTGGGGGGATGGGCAAGCCTGGTGGTGGGTATTGAGGAGGGCACCTATTGCTTGGAGCACTCGGTGTGGTACATAAACAATGAATCTTGTAACACGGAAAAAATAAAAGTATTTGGAAAAAAATTTTTAAAAAAAGATGCACAGTTCTTTGCTTTTCTGAGCAGACTATACACATTCATCTTGAGTTCCCTGTACTCTATGGAATTATTTTAAAAAATGAAGTTCCTAAAGCCCATAACCATCATCTCTGCTTTTTCAGTAGACAAGAATGTGTATTACTGTTTGGCCTGGCATTCCTATAGGCATATCTGCAATGTTGTTACAGAAAGGGGAAAAAAAATTATCAAACTGCACCAAAGTCTTGTTCGAAATCGTCTGCAATTAGCAACTATGAGATATTATGAAAATGCTCTCCAATAACAGTTGAGGCATGTATTACTGG
The DNA here is from genome assembly GCA_028534135.1 of Potos flavus. NCBI lineage: Eukaryota > Metazoa > Chordata > Mammalia > Carnivora > Procyonidae > Potos > Potos flavus. The sequence goes on along the minus strand of CM052898.1, from coordinate 94,512,515 downwards.
GGGAAATAAGGCTTAAATATTACACTAGTAATAAGATTTATAAATCCATTTTAATTTTGAATTTCATCTTTATCATTATAGCCTCAAAATAAGTTTGGCTACTTGGACTTGATATTTTAACAAGTCGTTAAACGATTTTTATTGTTCTTCTCTTCCATTGGTTAAATGGTGAGACTGGGGAAGATAGGTAGTTATCAGAATGATTTCCAATCTATTTTCACTTTCTCACCTCTGCTAATCTATAAATCTGACGGCTGTGGCAGGTTAATGGTGTAAGACATCAGTTATTAAAAGCTGATGTCTGAATTGTTATTTATGAAGCCTTCTTATTCAGACGTTGAATTAATAATGTTTTTCCAAAAGTAATATATCAAAATTAGACTATCTCGAATGGAAATGAAGAATTTATAATTAAGATTTTTTAAGGATTTGCCAATAAACCAATCACAGATTTAGTGATAGAGATAAGTGTAATTGAAAAAGTGTGTAGTAGGTGATTTTATCATTGATTTCTGCATTAATGACTTCCAGAAGAACTTTAGTGGACATTATTAAATGCCTCTTCTGTTGATAAATTAGTTTATTCAATACATACAAAAGAAAAACTAAAATGAAGATGCCATCATTTTTGAGCACTACTGGGAGTCAGAGGACCTGGACTGTACTGAATTTGCAGACATTTACTACTTCTTTAAGTCTTTTCAAGTTGTGTGTGTTTTGGAGTTTTGTTTTTTTTTTTTTTTTTTTTTTTTTTGGATATTTGTGAATGCCGGTCAGTTCTGATTGTCCTACATTCTCATGCCAAACACATTTGTTCCATTTTAGCTAATATACCATTCTGACTTCTGAATGTCAGCTTCAATCAACCAATCAACTGCAGTTATGTTGTCATGAGTTAGAATGGTCAAAATGAAGGCCAGTTCAAGGCTTCACTATCTAGTATAGTTCAAATGTTTGAAGAGGAAAGTATCCAGGATAGTAGAGAAAAGTGTCTAAGATGTTAGGCTGCAGAAACAGGATGTGATTCAAATCCCAGGGCGCCTTCTTTCAAACTAAGCAGACATGAGGTCTTAGAGCCTCAGTTTCCTCTTTAAGAGGAGGTTCAATAAAATTAAAAATAAAAACAGAAACGACGAACAGAGACTGGTGGTTCTGTGCCAGGTACTCTGCCAAATTCCTCATCCATTAAACCACTTACCCCAGAGGCCTGTTGGGAAGAGTTAAATGAGAGAATGAACACAGCACATAGAGGGGGGACTTGATAAATAGTTAGCTTTTTCTACTGTTGTTACTATTGTATTGGTACCCCTGCTGCTGCTGCTCTTCTTCCTCCTCCTCTTCCTCTAGATAATAGCTCTAACCTGAAATAGCCTTCTCCATGGGCTTGCCAGATAAAGTTCAGGGTGCCCAGTAAATACAAATTTCAAGTAACAATTACCTTTTTTAGTGTAAGTATTGAATGGGATACACACGCTGTACTGCATATTTGCATGGGACATACACTAAAAATTTATCTGAAATTCAAATTTAGCTGATTAACTTGTACTTTCATTTGCTAATCTGGTACCCCTACTTCTCAAATATGTATTCAGTTTGTCTCAGTGGTGGAAGCTTGAGGATTGTTAATGTGATTTAGCCATCAGCCCTGTTGAAAAAGGCATTTGAAAGCATTTCCTAAGTGTGGGAGGGGCAGTAGCATCCTCTGTGTCCCCAGGAAAGGGTTGGGGAGTGCATCTCATATTGGATTATGGTTGGTCTATGTACAGTGTATTTTCTAGGCTAATAGAATACCTTTTCAAGGATATGGACTCTATTCCTGGTTGTCTGGGTCACTATTTTAATGCAGTGGTTTTAGGTGGACGACTGTGCATATAAATCAGTAACGGTAAAAAATGATTATTAAAGATACGGATTTGAACAACTGCTCTGAATTCATCAAGCATTTCAAAGAAATTTTCAACTTTTTATATGGAAACGAACTTTTTTGCCAAGTAGAGTCTTTTGATTATAAAATTTATCTCTCTTTAAAGGAAACTTAAGCCTTCTGCCTATTTCTAACCTCTTTATCTTTAAACATAAGAATAACAATCATAGAAGTTATTTTTAATGCTTTTAAAGCCTTTTGAGCTTTTTTGTCCATTCTGAATCTTTTTCCAAATTATAATTCATGTATTGCAAAACAGTGTTTTATTCTCCTAGTATGACAGAATACTACACATCAGGAAAGGGTGCTGATTTTCATAATTGAGAGACATTTCTGCCCCTTTTTCCATATCACACATTAAGGTAAAGATAAAACATGCCTTACACACCATTTGGAAGTTACTCTCCAAAATGTCAGAGTTGAGCATTACCTATAAAATCACCCTTTGGAGCATTGATACCAGTCTAGTTATGTATTTTTCAACACCAATTATCTTAGGGTTGCTGTGTTAACACTGCATTAATTTGCCAACTCATAAATCAAATGAACATTTTCTCTAAATAATGACAAATTTAAAAGTTTATCATTAGTTATTTTTAATATACTTCTTAAAACTTTTGACGATATAACATTTATTATTATCCCACGCTTCCCTTTTGGAAATTAGTAACATTTATGGCATTCTCAAATCAATTCCATCTTTATTCATCGGCATGAATGAGGGCACAATCATGAAGTGAGTTAAGCTGGCCTCCCGTGACACTTTCCCACATATCCATGACCTTGTTTCTCCTCCTTGACGCTTTCTCAAACATTTGTGGGAGGAATGAACAAATGAATATTGAGGCAATCAGATGGCCACTGTGGAGTCTGTAAGTTTCAAGGTGACTGACAGTGCATAGTAGTTACTCCTTTGCCAAGACAACTGTCCAGGATGTACTGAGGGATAGGGTCAAATATTCATCACTGTAACCTCTTTGTCACCTCTCAAAACTGGGGGAAACCGTTTTCTAAATAGTATATGTTCTGCCTAGACTTTTAAAAGAAATTACTGCTATGTGAAAAAATCTCACAGCAGCAATGATTTATTATCCTGACATTTGTTTAGTACTTTATGGTTTGTAAGAACTTTTACCAATCATTTTGGGGGAATTATTAGCCAAAGATCAAGGAGAATTATTAGCCAAAGATCAAGAAAAACGCCCTCTCCCTGTGAGACTTAGAATTAAAGTTTTTATTAGCTTTGTTTCTACACTTGTTTTAAATAAGATAGGAAATAAGAGATTCAGAATCCCAAAGGATATAGAGTAGTGAAAAATGTTTTTGTTTTTGGGTGAAGATATTTTTTATTTTTCCCAAGATAATATTAAGAATCAGACATTTATCCTCAGTCCTTTGCTGGGTGTTATTGCTTTTATTTCCAAGCAAGAACAATGAAAAACCCCTTATCTCCCTCTCCCTTACTAGGGAAGGATGGAAGAATAGAACAACAAGATTCAGCTATTGATGCAATCTCTGACACTTTGTCACCATTTCCAAGGGGCAAGGTGGCAAAATGTCATTTTTTCTATCCCAGGCAACTAATAGTGATTATATTTAATTATAACTTTTCTCATTTGGGAGACACTTAAAGATGCCATCTTCTGTTCTTTAACAGGAAAATGCTTGAAGGAATACCGTGTTTAATTTCTCAAGACAGAAAGTTAAAAATGTTTATAGAGCATCTCAAACTTTCATTCTGTTTTTGTAACGTACATGATACCTTTGGGTGATGGAATGGCCCAGTCTATACAGAACTCTGCCCTAGTACACCAAGGAAACACCTCAAGCCCCATGTGCCCAAAACTTGTCACATAGCAAATAGCCAAGAGTCACTAATACTAAAGGTGCAGAATTTTCCAGGAGATTCATAGCACCTTGTCACTCAGTGTGGTACCTGGACCATCAGCATCACCTGGAAACTTCTAGAAATTCAGAAATTTGTTAGAAATATCCCAGACCTAATGAATTATAAACCGCATTTTAACAAGACTCCAGGTAATTCAAATTTTGAGGAATACTGTTTTAGCACAAACAATATTTTATTAAAGCCTTGCAACAAACCCATGAGGCAGATTATGGCTGGTGTCTTTAACATTGTTATAAGGAAACTGAGATATTGTTATTTTATTCAATCTGAAATTCCTCAAGAATATAGCTTTTAGGGGCACCTGGGTGGCTCGGTGGGTTAAAGCCTCTGCCTTTGGCTCAGGTCATGATCTCAGGGTCCTGGGATCGAGCCCCACATCGGGCTTTCTGCTGGGCAGGGAGCCTGCTTCCCCCTTTCTCTCTGCCTGCCTCTCTGCCTACTTGTGATCTCTCTCTCTCTGTCAAATAAATAAATAAATAAAATCTTATATATACATATATACCTTTTAGTAGTAATAGTAATAATAATACAACGACTAAGAAAAAGCAGCAGCAGCATAACACATAAGTGGCTAAGATTCTTGGCCCTGGAGTCAGACTACCCAGGTCCAAATACTGACTCTCCTACTCACTATAAAATCAAGTTGCTCAAATTAGCTGTTTCATTTGCTCGACAATAGAGTAGGGGATTTAAAAGAACCTACCTCATGGTGTTCCCATGGTGTCCCCCCCTCAGGAGGGGGGAGATTAAATGCATAAATTTAAATAAATTGCTTAGAATAATGCCCAGCATGTAGTACAAACTCTGTATATGTTAGACGGTAGTGATGGTAGGAATCATGGTAATTGTAACACTTTTTTCCCAGTGCTTACCATGTTTCATTTGATTCAACCCTCCAAAAAACCTTACTGTCCTCTCTACCCTGTGGTGGAGGGTCTAAGAAGTAGTTTTGCCTGAAGTCACACAGCAGATGAATATGATGGTGCCATTGAAACCTCCAGACATGGTTACATATAATGCTGGTCTTTGAGTGAGTGAAATCGGAGAAGGAAACGAACCATGAGAGACTGTGGACTCTGAGAAACAAACTGAGGGTTTGGGAGGGGAGGGGGTTGGGGGGATGGGTAAGCCTGGTGGTGGGTATTAAGGAGGGTATGTATTGCATGGAGCACTGAGTGTGGTGCATAAACAATGAATCTTAGAACACCGAAAAAATTAAAAAAAAAATTAGGTCTTTTGAATGTAAGCCCTCTGGTTTTTCACCAAACTGTCTTCTCTCCAACCATAAATGAAAAGAGCATTTTCAGCTGACCAATGACTCATTAATGTTATTTGATTCAAAATGCAATTATCAGACCTTTAGATCTGCCTCTGTTTTGCTCCAGGTCCTGTTCCTTCCTCCTTTGCCCTGGCCCTAGAGAACACTGTCCTTTGCTTGCCTCAGGTTTCAGATCAGCATCAAAATATTCTTAGAAGGTAATGGAATCCTAGCTGAGAGTTTCAGCTTCCCTAGGATTCTTCCTGATTAATAGCCTCTTAGCAGTCCGATTCAGAGCCTTTTGAGGGAAATTTGCATTTTTATAGAGAACTTCCGAAGATGAAAAGTCTTAACCTATGAATGACTATCTACTGATAGTATATCAGGTACTAGAGGGCAGTGCCCTCTAGGGTAAAACACAATTAAAGAGGCATAAAGTTCTTCCTGAGAGCCTCTGATCTCAGCCTGTAGGCACATGGTGTCCCAGATAACAGCACACCTGTAAAAAGCTTAACAAAGCAGGGAAGTGGAACATGATAACCTACATGTTTTAGGAGGTGGAAATTCTGATTTTTCATTTAACCTTACCATTGGTTTTCATAACTAAATATTCACAAATTCTCTGCGATGGCCTATTAAGTTGTAAAAGCTGCCTATACCGTGTATGATTGAACATGAATGGGCTTAGGAATGATGTGAGTGTAGGGATGGGAGAACAAAAATGATACTCTTTGCTATCTCAAAGGAAACGCAGTCTGAATTAAGAAAGCAATACTCTAGGAGCCTGATATTGTCTCAGAGAAAGGATGTCTTATTCTAGGAAATCTGAAATTATTGGGATAATGGAAACACATACACATGTAGGGTACCTTTTCTAATGTTTTATAATATGATGGACTTGGAGGTCTGGGGAAGTAGTGAATTTGGTTCTTAATGAGTACATGTATGAAAGAGGCTTGGATATGTTGGAAGATTCACTTAAGAATTTGTACGGTATTACTGAAGTACAAGCCTTTTGTTATATTAGATTGAGGTCTTTGACAAGACTGAAATTCTAAGTCCTTGAATAAGATGGAAAAATTATCTGTTGACTCTTAAAAAAGGAAAACCATCTACTGTCTGGATACTTTGTTGTTTGAAAGGATGAGGAGTGGAATGAGGCTAAAGGCTTATATTTTATAACTACCCCTCTTTAGAACATTAGCAGTTTCTCTCATTTTAAATAAGGCAAAAGAGATACACTGCAGGTTGTTTAATAAGCCATATTAGCCTAAAATCAAAGAAATAAGCATGTGGGTGCCTTCGGGGGTCAATGTTTCAGAAAGGAATACTCCCCCAAAAAGTCTAGAAGATTTGTTAAAAATACATGGTAACAAAAGAAAAAAAGAAAAACCCACAATAAACCTGATTAAAAAGAAAATGAGACATTGGGTCCAAAAGAATATGTAGTTGATGATTCAGTTTCACACAATAGCTCAAAACTTCAAACAATGGAAAATCATGACTGATTTTTCTTTTGCTTTATCTCGACACATTGTGTCATTATTTCTTTTGCAGAAGTGAGTGGGAAGTGACCTAGAGGGTGCTATTGTAGGGGCCAAGAGCAGGCCACCCCAAGATGGGCCACTTGGCATGAAAGTAATCGTGAGTTAAAAAGTAATTGAAAACCCAGCAGATTCAGGAACAGCTCTTTACCTCCCCACTAAACTGCATAAAAAGAATTAGATGGAGAACCTGCTCTAGGAAGGAGCTTATCACCATAGATAACTACATTATGGCATATGAACTAGGTTTGGTAGACAAGGAGGAACCTAGCAAGACCTGCTAGATCAAAGTCCTTTATACCCCCATAGAGTGGCCCAGCAAACACTTGTGTATCATTTACTCTTTTTCACTTTCCTGTGAATTGCTTTCCTTCCCTTTGAAGTCTCAAACCCCTACCCTCTTCTCCTCAGTTCAGAATGATAAATATACCTCATTTTGACTGACTATATTTGGAATTTCTGTGTCTATGTAGCTTCTCTGTAAGTAGGCCATTAATTTGATTTTCTCCTGTTAATCTGTCTCATGTCAATTCGATTGTTAGTCTGGCTATAAAAGGACCTTAAACAGGACAGGAAGTTACTGCTCCCCGACACTATGACACTATAGTTATTCCTTTTTAATGAGTTTTGCGTCTGTATCTAACCAAATAGCCCTTTCTCATTTAGAAATGCTAGAGGGTAGTAGAGGGGACATTTGTGATTGAAAAATGACTTAACACAATGCAAATACAGAGAAATATTAAACAGGCAAGGAAAATTGCCATTTATTGAATGAGGGTTTATCCTTTGAGTCTATTTTCTCAAGTGTGTGACTCAAGGACATTTAAATAACACTTGAGTAAAATGTATTTAATCCCTTAAAACTGCTATTTATGTTGTTGCAATTTTATAACACTTAGCATACTTATTAATAAGAAAATGTAAAAAATAGTTTACAAAAGTCAAAATATACTATCACTTTACAAAGCAGAAATAGTTTGGGAATATTTAGCTTCTTGGAATTTTATACTACCTTTCATAGTAAAACAAAAACTAAAATGATCTAATATCACACTTAAAAAGGAAAGTATAGATTTTCTAGTGCAGAAGTGAATGAAGGATGAAAGTGTCCAATTGTCAGAATTTTATTTAAGAAACTAAGGGAGAGGATACATTCAAGCTAAAAAGGATGATTTCATCACCTGGTTTACCCTATCCCCCCACCCACCTTCCTTCTGTCAGCCTCAGTTTGTTTCCAGGATGATTTCATATACCTTTCATGTTAATGATAAAAACACTCAGTATGTTGGAGACCTGCAGAAGAATTATCGAGGGAGAAAAAACGAGAAGAACTTGGCCAAGTTAGATTTGGACTATTCACGGCAATAGACGTTAGCTTCTTAAGGTTCCCAGTACAACTCAGCAAAATTCCATTTGATTATCCCTCTTTTAAAGTAAGTCCAACTGTAAACAGCCACTATAATCATGGCTTAAGAATGTTTCTGTGTACTAGTGTAACATGGAAATACTAACATAAATATTCTATTGCTTAAAATAGTTCGAGAGCTATGGAAACACTACAAATGACATTTAGGCCCACTGTTCAGCAAGGAACATTCTAAAACAAAGTTTAGATGCAGGACCATCTACTTGAGAAATGAAAAAGTTATAGGAAAAAAAGAGCACCTCTTGCAGTAACTTAATGCTCGAAACCCAAACCAAAAAATATATTAACATATAATCTAAAGTCCTCCTGTATTTTAGTTTTATACAGAAAAGTATAGTGTTTTAGAGGAGAGCTTAATTTGGTAATGGATATGCTAATAAAGTTTTAATTCCTTTTTTTTTTCCCCCATGTCTGAGGAAAATCTGCTTGCTTCTGAGGCCAGAACTGGGACATGTATACAATAGCCGCTAGTTAGGGTACTTGTGTGAATTGAGACATCCTGTAAACGCAAGCTTCATGCCAAATCAAAAGACTTACTAGTGAAAAATAAACAAAATATAAATAAAAATATAAATAAAATAATATAATTAAAAAATAAAAAATAAAAATATAAAACATCTCAATTTTTATACTGATTACGTTTTGACTTGGTAATATTTTGGATAAATTGGATTGAATAACCTATTCACATTTTATCAGTATCTTTTTACCTTTTTAATGTAGCTACTAAAAAGTTAGAAAAACATCTGTGGCTCACATTGTATTTATGCTGAGCAATGCTAACCTAGACAATAGAGCTCCTTCAATAGGAATTATTTGTTGCAAGGTTAGCTTTTTTTTTTTTTTCTTAGCAACTATGTTAGGTAAGTTTATGGGGTTTCTAAGAAAGTTGGCATAACCTGCTTAGCCCTTACTGTATCTCAAGTATCCTACTTCATGTCACTACCACAGAACAACAATTGATAAATTTCCATAAGACAAAAAAAAAAAAAAATTACTAATTCTAGCGGGGACAGCAGCGGCACTCCTCTTCCTGGGTCGGAAAGGTTTTGGCAATGTTGTCGTCTGCACATGTATGTGCCTGTGTATGATCATGCCTGTGTGTTAGGCATGACTAGAAAAGTAATAGGTGAATAGATGGTTGTACCTGGATTAAAAACAAGGTAGTTTCTACCTCTCTGTAGTATTTATAAGAAAGCAAGTCTTTACACCACCATTTTGCAGCCACTGTCAAATCAAAGATGGAAGTGATGGGTGGATTCCATAGGATAAGATCTGGCAGAATTCTACTATATCTCTTCTCTTTAATGTTTAAAAAATGCATGAATCTTTCATAAATTTATAATTAAGTATGAATTACTGGCTTGATGAGGAATTACTTAGAAACCATCTTTAAGTTAGTAATTACCTATTTACGTTCTTTGGCGTATGTGAACACCAACAGGCAAAATTTCAGGGAATTTGAAAATGCTAATTGAGCTGAATGGAAAAATGTTAGACATAAGAAATTTACATTTCTCTGATTATCTGTACACAGTAATTAAAGTTTATTGAAAATCTCTAATCCAGTGGGAAATCTTAAATCAGTAGTTCTCAAGCCTTAGTGTATATCAGAAATATCTGGAGAGTTTATTAAAACACTGGCCTGCTGGGCCCCATGTCCAGCTTCTGATTCATAGGTCTGGGATGGGGCCTGAGAATGTATTTCTAAATTTCCCAGGTGATGCTCCTGCTTCTGTGAATTTGGCAATCACATTTTTTTTAACTTTTTTTTTTACTTATTATTCATTTAATTAACATATAATGTATTATTGGTTTCCGAGGTACAGGCCTGTGATTCATCAGTCTTATATAATACCCAGTGCTCATCACATCACATGCCCTCTTTAATGTCCATCACCCCCTCCCTCCACCCCCCGCCCCTCCAGCAACTTCAGTTTGTTTCCTATGATTAAGAGTCTCTTATGGTTTGTCTCTCCCACCACATTTTGAGAACTACTGGGCTGATTTTTTTCCTTAGTGATCCAAAAGCATATCACTAAAAAGTTTGCCTTCAGATTCACCGATTTTTACAAAATCACATAAAAATAATAGAAAAATTATGTAAACAAATGTCCATTCTAAAACTACACATTATTACCCCAAGAAAATCATTACTGAAGGAATTCCTCTCTCAAAGTATATATAATTTTTATTAACAATCACCTTGTTTTATTTTTAAAAAGCTGCTTCTTATTTCTAACATAAAAAGGATTCCAGAATAATTCTTCATTACATGGAACAAAATTAGTTTTAAACACCCTATGTTGAGAAAATATGTGATTTTATCATCATGTGAAGGGATTAAATTTCCTAAAGCAAAAAAAAAAATCTATTTCAGTTCATAACCAAGACTAATGACACTTTGCTTCAGGACTTTACCACTTTATCACTTGAAATTGAGGTTTTTGTGTTAGTTTAGTAGTTCTGTGGTAAAACCATTTAAATATATAAAACACATCAAGAGAATAAACCTGTCATTTTCAAAACTTGAATTCAGGAAAGTTGTAGTGTCTTGCATTTTTAAATGCATTCCCACCGAATAAAAATTTTATTTTTAGAAAATGATACTGGGAAGCAATTTTGCGTTCTACATATTTTAGTCTAAATATCATTTTGACAATCATTCCATTTACATCTAGTTCCAGTGTTCAATATTTAGTGCTTAACTGTTTCACTTCACAGCTCTTAATATGTAAGCCATTACTAACATAAAAACTCTTCTGTTATTTCAGTTTCTTTACAATCTGGACTTGATCCACTTGCTCATAATTATTTCCTCAGTATAAACCTTTGCAAAATTTATTTACAGACCTCAAGATTTGCTTTGTGTTTTCTCGCTTCTGAGCCTTCATCTTAAATTCCCTGCTTTTCCCTTTCGTTGACTACATCCTGCTCCCTTTCCTCTGCAAAGTCCTTACTAAATGTGGTCTCCTTGGACACTCAATGTTGGACATACACTATTAGCTAATTTTGCTTGTGTTAACAATGAATCACTACCATTTGCATTATTACTATTTACAAGGACCTAAAACAAGTCATTTACCTACCATAATCATCAAAAGGATGTGTAGATACTATTACCATACCCATGTTAATATTGAAAATTCAAGCTTAGAGAGGTGAAGCAGCTTTCCCCAGTCAAGGGGCTGTTAAGTAGCAAACCCGAGATTCCATTCCAGATTTCTGTATCTTGCCAAGTCAAGTAATACATATAACCGACCACTATCTAACATTGCATGACAGCCTCCAAATTAAAAATGGGTTATTGTATTTTTTTAACATATAAGGAGTATTTTAGTATGTAGAAAAATAGATGTACAATTACTTGTGCTTTGGTTGGAATTCAGTCTATTAAAGTATTATATTTAAAAGAGGTCTGTAATTCTTCTTAAACCTTAAATCTCAAATAATTAAGCCTCTTGTTTATGAATCTAACAATTTTGTGTTAAAATTCACTCTTTGATAAATGCCTAATTAATAAATTGGGTAGATTAAATTCCCAGAGATGATAACATTTACAATAAGGTTTAACTAAATTTCCTTAGTTATTTCAAACTGTAGTCCCAGATTTATCTGATTTTAAAACCTTCAACAACAGGACAGATTGGTGGAGCTATATAGCTACATTCTTTTTTTAAATTTTTTATTATTTTTATTTTTTCAGTGTTCCAAGATTCATTGTTTATGTACCATACCCAGTGCTCCATGCAATACGTGCCCTCCTTAATACCCACCACCGGGCTCACCCTTCCCCCCACACTCCTCCCTTCCAAAACCCTCAGTTTGTTTCTCAGAGTCCACAGTCTCTTATGGTTCATCTCCCCTCCCCCATTTACTCTAATTCACTTTTCCTTTCTTTCTCCTAATGTCCTCCATGTTCTTCCTTATGCTCCACAAGTAAATGAAACCATATGATACTTGACTTTCTCTGCTTGACTTAATTCACTCAGCATAATCTCCTCCAGTCCTGTCCATGTTGATACAAACATTGGGTATTCATCCTTTCTGATGGCTACGTAATATTCCATTGTATATATGGACCATACCCTCTTTATCCATTCATCTGTTGAAGGGCATCTTGGATCTTTTCACAGTTTGGCAATTGTGGACACTGCTGCTATGAACATTGGGGTATATATGGCCCTTCTTTTCACTACATCTGTATCTTTGCAACACATGAAATGGGAGAAGATATTCACAAATGACACTACAGACAAAACGCTGATATCCAAGACCTATAAACAACTCCTCAAACTCAACACCCAAAAAATAGATGATCATGTCAAAAAATGGGCAGAAGACATGAATAGACACATTTCTCCAAAGAAGACATACATATGGCTAACAGACACATGAAAAAATGTTCATCGTCATTAGCCATCAGGGAAATTCAAATCAAAACCACATTGAGATACCACCTTACACCAGTTAGAATGGCCAAAATTAACAGGACAGGAAACAACAAATATTGGAGAGGATGTGGAGAAAGGGGAACCCTCTTCCACTGTTGGTGGGATTGCAAGTTTGTGTGGCCACTTTGGAAAACAGGGTGGAGATTCCTCAAAAAATTAAAAACAGAGCTACCCTGTGTCCCTGCAATTGCACTACTGAGTATTTACCCCAAAGATACAGATGAAATGAAAAGAAGGGCCATACGTACCCCAATGTTCATAGCAGTAATGTCCACAATCGCTAAACTGTTCTTCAAAGCATGTAAGCAACTCTAAAAAATCTAATGAAGCAAATCTGAAGATTTAGTAACTCATATTCTTCTGAGTGTGTATCTAAACGTGTTCAAAGGAATAAACAAAGTGTTCTTTAATCTGCACAATGATTTCATATATATATAAACTACATGTACTTAACCTGCTGCCCCAAATAGTCATTTGTCAGTTCATTTTTTTTATCACATTTTCACACTTGAAGGATGTGACAAGATTATATATGGAGATAGCCACTTATTAAAATAACAAGCTGGGGTTGGGTTGGCAGGCAAAATTACCATCTTGGCAGGACTGAGAACATTTGATCGAAGATTCAGAACCATGATGGATTCAGTGATTCTTAAAATTTAGTGAGTGGAACCAGGGATGCTTGGGGGAATCTTTTAGGATTGTTTGACCTGAGTTGGGACTAATTGAGCTAGCTCTCTCATTTTAGGAATACATATTATTTACTACCTTCATCTACTCATTGAACCATGCATAATACCTTTTATGGATTTTATTACATAACTTGATTTGAGATTTTATACTACCCAACCATGTTATAATTCTTTAAAAATTAATGTTTTGTGAGATTTTACCCTGAAGGGATTTGCAGCCTGGGTGTTTCTTTACAGGTGTTTAGAAACTCATTTCTACCTTTCTTTAGTGTATCTCATAGTATTTGTCATGATCTTGCACAAAATGCTCAAATTATCATAACTTGACCAATGAACATCCTTTAAAGCTCACCCCTTCATTGCTTTATGGCAGCAAAATGTCTTGGAATTATTTTCATTTTCATCACAGGGAGCCATGCAATCTGTTCATCTCTAAGGAGCTCTTGATTTTAGTTAGGATTAACATTAGAGGCCAACATGTGGGTGCTAAAGGGGAGTACCCAGTGAGGGCAGATGCTAGACTTTGATGCCAATGATACTCCATGTTAGTAGGAGAGATAAAGAAGGTAAATATTTTATAATTTGAATCTACATCAGCTTTTTCAAGCTTTATTCAAATCCTTTTTTAAATTTATTTTTCCCTTTTGAGCTAGAATCTTTTCTGTGTTCTTTTACCAACTTTAACATGCTACTTAAATGACACATGACGCTATATGTTGATTTCAAATATTCTCTAGCCCCCCTTCGAAGTGTCCTGATCATGAATGTCTCACTATGGCTACACTCTATTTTCTTTTACAACTCTTAGGTATCTCAGGCATCCTTCCATAGGCATCATATTGACAAGATAATTAAAACAAAAGGTTTGTAAGTCATTTGTTTTTAACTTAAAACATATTTCTCCAAGAAACACCTTTATAAATGGTTAGATTCCCACTACTCCATGAGCATCTACTAAATGCACAGTGCTGCTCACTTGTAGCATGGAAACCATGAGACTGTATCCTGAGCCACTGGGTTAGAGGAGGAAGAGATGGAAGAGAAAGTTTTATTTCCCTTCTTTCAGGTACAGCAATGGTCTTGAATACAATTTTGCAAATCTTTTGGGTATTATTCAGTCTTCAATCATTTATTTGTTTAACAAATACTCTTTAATGTCTGCATGAAACTGGGGACAGAAGAATTGAGAAGTCATATTCTTTACCCTCAAAACCCCAGTATTGTCATAGAAGCATAGTTCTGGCCAGTTGATGTCCTTAAGCAGGTGAGAAGGATGGACACAGTGCACATGCCCAAAATTTGATGCTAGATGCAAGTACTGTTGCTTCATCTGAGATAATTAGCCAAAAATAAAAAGGTGGGAGTGCAAATCCCTGTATAGGGGTATGTGTAGCAGGAGTAGAAGTTCTTTTCTCCTACATCAAGCTATTATGTGCATAAAACTATTTCTTGACTCTATTCCACTGTTCACTTTTTTGATCCTTTGCCTATATTACATTGTCTTAAATTTTACAGTTATATGTTTTAGTGTCTAGTAGTGCAAGCTCCTCACCTCATTCTTTTATAAGAATATGTTGAATATTCTTGATCTTTATTCTTAAATGTAAATTTTTTAATTAGTTTGTCATGTTATCATAAAATAATGTTGGAATTTTTTTGGAATTGCCTCTCTAGATCTATTGGGGGATAATTGGCTTCACAATAATATGGGATCTTTCTAACTAGGTGATACTCAAAACAAGTATCAAGTCATAGATCTCAACACATCTGTTGATGCCAGAACAATCAGGATTGATACTGCCTGTATGGAACTGTCATGAAGGCATACTGGATGAATATTTATCCATGTTCCTGTACATAGGCAATGAATTTTTAGTGTCCTTAAAAATAGCTTTTATGTGTGCACAGGTTTGCTTAGATCATCACATTGATTTTTAATTTATTTAAAAAACTCTGTTCTTTATTCTGTAGCTACATCTTATAAATACGATCATATATATATATATATATGTATGTATATATACACACACACACACACACACACACACACCCAGGAAATGTCTAAGTAATTTTCTTTGATTATTGTGTGGCT
The DNA here is from genome assembly GCA_028534135.1 of Potos flavus. Taxonomy (NCBI): domain Eukaryota; kingdom Metazoa; phylum Chordata; class Mammalia; order Carnivora; family Procyonidae; genus Potos; species Potos flavus. The sequence continues at coordinate 94,497,216 of CM052898.1, read as the reverse complement.
CTTCCATAAACTTAACCAAAGTCATATAAATATTCTAAGTATGTATATAGACTTTATATAGTCTAAATCTTTTTACTGTTTAACAATAAAAAAACATGTTCGGTACTTAAGTGATTCTTATAAATTTAACAAATATAATTATTTGCCTCAGTGTTACATATACTCACTTCAAATTAAAACCATGAGTCTAAATCACCTGCTCACTAATGCAGTTGCATTGGAATCAGTGTTGACTTGCCTGGTCTGATAGACCAGGTTTTTAAAAGCACAAATGCATAAAATATCAAATATATAAAAAGTCCTTCATATACAACTATTAATAGTTTTAATTTACCTAAATTTATTAATTGTGGATTATTCAGGGATTAAAAAATACTTAAACCATAGGGAAATTGGTTGAGATTACACCAAAACCAGTGATAAAGATTATTTTCTTTCATCCATATTTTCCATGTCTGTTTTTTTGCATCAAGATGATGCTTACCTCATAAAAGCCAGGCAGGGAGATAATCTCTTTGTATTCCTTAGGAGACTTTGTGTAATAATAAAATTCTCTGGGTTTTTTGAATACTTGGTAGAAGTCACTTGTACAACTTTCCAGACCTTCTTTATAGGAAGATATAAATCACTGAGTCGCTTCCTTTAATATTTTTAAAAAGCATTCAATTTGGATTTGCTGCATCCTTAAATGTTTCTTTACATTTTAATATTGACAATTGTTGTCTCTCCCTTAGTATTTCCAGTTGACACTAATTATCAATTGGTTTTGAACTACTTTCTATTTCATTTTCCTCTATAAAAGATATTATGGTTCAATGAATAGATGAGGGTAGTGAATAATATACCAGATGGCAAAAAAATGGAGCATCAGGGATTTGAAGATTTGTATTTCTAAAACAAGAGATCCAGCTCAATTAGTGCCAACTCAGGTCAAACAATCTTAAAAGATTCCCCTAAGCATCCCTGTTCCACTCACTAATTTTAAAGGATCATTGAATCCAACGTGGTTCTGAATCTTCGATCAAGTGTTCTCAGTCCTGCCAAGATGGTAATTTTGCCTGCTATCCCCAGCTTGTTATTTTAATAAGTGGCTATCTCCATGTAATCTTGTCATGTCCTTCCAGTGTGAAAATATCTGATAAAAAATGGTGGTGGTTCAACATTCACAACATTCGCAAATCAATCAACGTGATAGAACAAATCAATAAGAGAAGAGAGAAGAACCACATGGTCCTCTCAATTGATGCAGAAAAAGCATTTGACAAAATTCAGCATCCATTCCTGATTAAAACTCTCCAAAGTATAGGGATAGAAG
>CM052898.1:94435353-94495401 GCA_028534135.1 Potos flavus | reverse complement strand
TTTTGAATGGAAGTCTCTTGGAGTTAAGTGGCAGTTTGAAGTGTAGTGGCTTTTCATTGGCTGAGTTGCGATGGTCTCTCATTGGCTGGGGTGTTGCAAGCCAAGGGAAAAATCTTCCTTAATCCTTCAGGGATAGTAAAGTAGGCTTCTTCCTGTTGGGAATGCAAGTTATGTCTTTGTGATGGGGATGCAAAGGGCTGCAACAAGTGGTACATTGTGAGAGCACACCGTTCTGGTCTCCTGACTCCTTTTTATTTATGTATTTATTTTAAAGATTTTATTTATTTGAGAGAGAGAGAGCATACAAGCTGGGGGTAGAGGGAGAAGTAGGCTTCCTGCTGAGCTTGACGATGTGGGGCTGGATGACCGTGGGGTCATGACCTGAGCTGAAGACAGATGCTTAACCGACTGAGCCACCCTGGCGCCCCTCCTAATTCCATTTTAAATGAGGTTTTCTTTATTCAGTCTCATAGCCTTTAAAGCTATTAATTTCTGTCTTAAATATCTCTTTGGTTTTAATCCTACAGATTTCGACATTATTTATCGTTATTCCGTATTATTATGGTCTCTTTGATGCATAGATTATTTGGAAATACCTATGTATCTATCTATACTTGTTTTCTTTGACTCAGATTCCATCTGAACTCCACTGTGGTTAGAGAACATGGTCTGTAGTCTTTAATTGTTGATATTGACAATTATTTTAGACCCTACTACATAATCACTTTCCATAGGTATTCCATACTTAATTAAAAATGTTTATTCTCCAGTTTTTAGAAACAAAATTCTGTGTTAATTAGAATAGAACTGTAAAAGATAATTCGTTCCTTTGGATAGAGTGAAAACTTATTATTTATATTAATTTTATCCAAACTATAAGTGCGAGGTTTCTGAATAGGACAGATGGATTATTTACTTACATAGCAATCTTAGTGCTAGTTCGCTGCCTCATTTCCCTGTTGGGGCAATACAGTTATATTATATATTAAAGTAGGGGCTCTTTATAAGAGAACTTGAAAATTATGAATCTTGGAGCTGTGTGGGGACTGCTGTACAGTGACTCTCCTGTAAGAGGGAGGGAAACTTTTGTTCTCTAATGTAAACAAAGCATATTTGGGAAGGGAAGTGAGGGGGAGGTCCCTAGGTTGTTATAACCCTTCACAACGTGAACAAATGGCTCCAGGAAGGAGAAATTCATAAATAATTCCTGGATATTTCACTGTATTTAAGGCTTGTTTCTGTTCACTCACCTTATAAATAATATAATAATATCATAAATAATATTTGCTCAGAAACTCTAACCATATGGAAATATGGGAATATTGCTTTCCCAGGAGAGAAACTCTGCCCTTTGTTCATACCTGTCTTGGCAACATGAAGTAGCCCCAATTATAAGTTGCTGATAATTGTTCAGTAGGGGTATTGCCTGGGGACTTCAGCCACAGTTAGTTCGGAGGTTTAGAATTGATCTCTTACCCCTAAATACTCTGCAGTCTGTCATTCTTTCAGCCTCTATTCTGTGCACGATGACTGTGGCAATATAAGACGGGGTGGGAGTGAGGGCCTCCCTCTACACTTTGGAAGTGGTAAGTCTGCGCTCTCCCCACTCTATTTCTACTTACACCATTTCCTGCTAAAATATATTAAAATTTTAGGTGGTAATTAGAACCTTGAAAAATAAAACACAAAGTTCAATGATTCCAACTGGCCTTATGCAAAGCTAAAGTAAATATTTGAATTGATAAAGTCTGATTGAATATTTGAATATTTAATATTTTAATACATTATTTAATATATTTAATATATAATATAATATAGTGTGTTAAATATTTATATTTAATATATTAATATAAAATATTTGAATTGATAAATTTGAATTGATAAAGCCTGATTTTATATTAGCTTTTCTTTCAATGATACCTTTTAAATGTATTTTTTTTTTTCCTTTGTGGATAAGACAATAAGTGCAAACTCAATAGAAACTGAATTCAGAGGCATAAATTTAGACAATCAGATCAGGAATATTCAGTGAATTAAGATCAAGACAATGAACTACAACTCAGTGAATAAACATAAAAAAAATTCTCTCTGAAAACAATAATAAGCAGCCAAACACCTTTTTATTACATTAAGAAAAAGTGGCATTTCTTTCCTAATCTGTATTTCATGATAATCACAATAAAGATGCCAAAAAAAAACTCCAACGTCATAACATTCCAAACAATACAGGTATAACTCTAAGTGATCCATCCAACTGGATTTTTTTTAAATCCTATTTTATACTATTTTAAAAAATTTTAAAGACAATTTGGGTATTTCTAAAGTTTCAAGTTTTTCTAGTATGTATTTAGGAACAAATACTTAAAATAACATCAAGATTTCTAATGCTCATTTTTTAACTAAAGGAGGATTCAATTATACTTTTTTTTTTTAATGATTTTATTTATTTGAGAGAGAGAGTATGAGCTGGGTGGGCGGGGGATGGGGAAGCAGCAGGCAGAGGGAGAAGCAGGCTCCCCATGGAGCAGGGAGCCTGACTTGCTAATGCGTGTGGGACTCAATCCCAGGACCTGGGATCATGATCTGAGCAAAGGCAGATGCTTAACTGACTGAGCCACCCAGGTGTCCTCAAGTATACTTTAAGAAGTGCAGGAGTTTACCTGTGTTTCTGTTTTTCTCTTGGGAATTATGTAATTGAATAATTTTGTTCAAAGATTTGATTGGTTGTTAATACTATATAAGCAATCTGTTTGCTTTAGTTATAAATCAGGTATGCCTGATGTTTTTTGGTTTGACTTATGTATTCAGACCTAGTACAGGATTTTGGTATAAGGCCTGGATGCTTTCTCGATAGTTTTATCTGCGGGATGATGTTTTTCTTTAAACTTGGTAAAATTTGTTATTATTGCTTTTATGTGTATTAAATTTTGATTTAGGCTCAGTAGATCTCTAATTAAGCAGATACATATAATTGAGGCATTAGGCAATAGTTCAGTCTATATGTATTTAGGAATGACATCTAGTAAGAACTTTATGATGTCTTAGATAAATAAGCTTAATGAAGATTCTGTAAAATTTGATGTGGAACATACTTCTTCCCCCCTCCCTTTTCTTTTCCAGCCACTAGAATCCTCTTTGACTTACCTTTTTATTTCTATTAGATTGTTAAGATAATTGATCACTGTGGGTTATAGTTCAAAGGAAGATCAGTGACTCATCAGCGATTGAATAGATGCTAATGCATTCCAATTTTTTTGGCTGATGTAATTCTTTAATATAGTATATAATCATGTTCTTCATATATATTCAAAACATATATGAATATTAAAGCTGGTAATTCATGTTTGGCAAAACAGTCTTTCCAGAGTCATTAGACTAAGCTGTGCTCTTCACTCTGACTTTTAGCCTGCATGAGGATCATCTGAAGGGCTTGTAATAGATTGCTTACTGAGTATTATTTTAGCCAAATTTTATGTGTGAAAGGTATGGCAAATATACCTGCATGAAATTTTGGAATCATCTGTGTAAAATGGAAATCATATGCTAATAAAAATCCAAGTTTATATATGCCAAGGAGTCAGAATTTATTCTTTAAGGTATAATAATTACACAAATCTAGTAGTAAGTAGTAGGTGTGTTTTCCCACCGATGTGTGTGGTTTTACTTGAGAAGCATGTACTTGTCACTGTTCTGATGAATTTTGAGAAATGTTTTCCTTCTGCTCCATTTTGATTGACTTGGTACCTGTACGAACATGGGGAATGATTTTGAATTGATGAACTGATTGCCGTGTCAGTGAACTACTTCCTAATTGGCCTCATTCTTTCAAATCCTTTTCAATATATTTGTCTTTAACAGTGATCTATCCTTTAGATATCTCTGATAATGTTCTTTTTCTCTTTCTCTTGAGGGAAAAGTATGGCAGACTAAACACAAAGATGAGTTTTCAAAATATTAAGACAATTTTTAAAATTATCAGTACCAACTGTCATTTAAAAAAATGTAATTAGCTTAATAAAAACCTGCCGTCGTTTGCTTATAACAAGTTGAATATAACATGATGGAAAGAGCTGAACAAGACTAATGAGAATAAAATTGAAAACAATAAATTGCGAGATCTCGCATTGGTGTGTACATGGATTCTGTATTTCCTTCATACTTCAGCTTAAAGTTACTCTGGTAAGCTGATTAGAAATATTTCTAGATGAAGCAGAGAAAGTGTGTCAGTTAGTAGAGACTTTAACCTGAGAGCAGTGATCAAGGAGGGTGTTTGAGGGGGAACAACCCTGCTTTTCCATTAGATAAAGTGATGGCCTCAGAAATAGAAGGGACAGTAAGATATAAGGAGTCCGGATAGATAGGAGGAAACATTTCTTGGAGAGAGGTTTGTTGGATTTTGCATGGTGAGGCTGTGAAAAATATACCTCTGAGATTTTATAAATTTAGCAAAGGCCTGCCAAGGATAATTTAGTATTTGTTTGCTCTGGTGGCAAGATGACAGAGCTTCCCAACTTCTGTGCCTTGGCATACTGCAGTGCCTCAGATGGCTACAGATATACCAACATGGAGTGATCCCTTCCATCTTAGCAGTGTGCATATAGACCTGGGACAGCTGAACTCAAAAGCTGTCTCCATTCTTGAGTTGGCCCTGTCATTCCCTCAAGTTGCCTAAACTATTACCTTTTTCTATGTCAGTTAGCCCCGCACACACAATTATGTATTTTATATACATATGCATATATATTTTATATGTGTACACATGTATATGTATACACACACACACTATATATACGTAGATAAAAGGTAGACGAGGATATGAGGGCTAACTGGCATCTTTTGCCCATCTGGTTACCAGGGTTGATTCAGCTGATCTGGCTAGCCAGGTAGGTGTCCCCTTCCTCCCTCACCACTCTATGTGTATCCCTCATGAAGCTGCATGCTAGGTCGAAGAGGACAACCCTCCCTGATAGAGGAGGACTGTTCTTTGGTCAAAGGTATACCAGTAGCTTCACTCCCCTGCTAGAACTTCCAAACAAGCTCTCAAGGTCCATTTGTAGGATAATATAGCATAGTCAAGCTCCCCTGCAAATGAGGTGCTGCATGAGGTAGATTGCCTTTCTTTAAATAAATAAATAAAAGTAGGCAAGGTGACTCTTTGACTTCCCTTTTCTTGAAGTCAAGCCAGTCTACTTGCTGTCTTCTGCCATGCTAATTAGCTTCTAGTTTTGTGGCTCACATGTCTGGAATGTCCTCCTCTCCTCCTCTTTCCAAACTATGCACGATTTCTTTTTTGTTTTGTTTTGTTTTGTTTTTAGGTTTTCTTTACATGGAAGAGAGAGTGCGAGCAGTGCTTTTGAGTGTGGGGGCGGGGGTGCGGAGGAGCAGAGGGAGAGAGAATCCCAAGCAGACTCCCCTGCCTGGTGTGAAGCCTGATGGGGTGGGGGGAGGGGGATTCAATCTCACAACCCTGAGGTCATGACCTGAGCGAAAACCAAGAGTCTTATACCTTAACCAACTAAGCCGCCCAGGTGCCCCTGCATTTCTTAGATAAAAGAAACATGAACCATAAGGAAAAAGACTGTTAACTGAATGATATTAACTTAAAACTTCTGTTCAAAGAAGGACAGTAAGAACAAAGTGAAAAGATATGCCTTAGGCTGGGAAAAATCCATGAGGAAAAGAAAGACAAACTAATAAAAAATGGACAAGGGAAAAGAACAGATAGTTTACAGTATCCTATACCGTAACAGGAAACAGAAACGTCTAAAAGGTGCTTTAACTTTACTAAACAAATTAAAACAACAATGAGATTCCAGTTCATGGTATACCATTGGCAAAATTGATCATCCCCAAAGTGGCTAAGGATGTGAAGAAATGGAAAGTTTTCCATATCAGTGAAAACAGATTGGAGAACAATTTTACAGCTGGTAAAGTTGAAGATGTAGACAATAACAGTTTCACTTTGAGATATCTATTCTTAAGAACGTTTTATACCTGTACAAAAAGATGTTCCTTTACCAAAATTGTAAACAACTGCATTATTCTTTAAGCATAGGAATAAATTAACATAAAACTCTATAACCCTTCAAGTGTATGAAATAGATCCAAGTATATCGACATCTATAAATACCAAAACAGAGAAAAATGGGAAAGATACAAAATTATATGTACTACATGATACTATTTATGCAAAGTTTTGAAACTCCCCAAATATATTTTCTTAGTAATGTAAAACCTATGCATAGCCACACATGGGAATAATAAACCATAGTTTTGTCATAGTGTTAACCTCTGGGAAGGAAGGGAGTAAGAGAGACATGGATATTGACTGGAACTATAGCATTTCATCTTTTTTTCTTTTGTAAAGAAATAAAAAAATATTCAAAGTAATATCTGTTTAACCTTTTTGAGTATCTTACTGATACATTTTTTATAGTTATGTATATATTTAGTGTTTCAGTTAAACATTTCTTGAATGATAGAAATCTAAAACCAGTCTTAATAAATTTAGTTGATTATATACACAGATATATATATATATATATATATATATATATATATATATATATATATATATATATGAACATAGATATCTGTATAGCTATATATGTTTCTAGGCAGATCTCCATAAATATCTGTGTATGTCAGTGAGACTCTACAATTCTTTTTGATATAGGTTTCTTTAGATTAATTTTGCCATGAAATTTTAAATCCTTTAAGGGTTGAGGGTGTGATTTCTATTTCTCTTTTATCCTCTTCAGTGAACATTGCCATACATGAAGCATCTTGTGTATATATAATAATTGTTATCTGATTGTACAAAATGTATTCATTAAACTGGAAATCCTCGTATGCTAAGCAAATTAGTAACACAGGTTTGCAAACTTGCCAGTTCCCAAAGAAGGAAATGTGTTTCTGTAGTTTCTTTTTAACTTTCCTTTTTTATTCTATCCTTGCTTCTTCCTCCCCCTCCCTCAACTACTTTCTCCTTCTGTCCCTCAAAACATTCTTCCAGATGCATCAAAATCAACTAAATCAGGGTTTCATTACAGAGATGAGTTATTACATTTCCAAAAACCTTTCTGTTCCACCCTCCAGCCTAATAAGTCAAAACTCTTGGGATGAGAATAAAGGAAACCCATAAATGTTGGTGTTGACCCAGAAGCTTGTCAGATCCCTGATTAGATGTTTTTGCCAGAAGGAGGGAGTGGTTAGAAAATACACTCCAGGGGGCGCCTGGGTGGCTCAGTGGGCTAAGCCTCTGCCTTCGGCTCGGGTCATGATCTCAGGGTTCTGGGATCGAGCCCCGCATCAGGCTCTCTGCTCGGCGGGGAGCCTGCTTCCCCCTCTCCCTCTGCCTGCCTCTCTGCCTACTTGTGATCTCTCTCTCTCTCTCTCTGTCAAATAAATAAATAAAATCTATATAAAAAAGAAAGAAAGAAAGAAAATACACCCCAAAGTAAGCATTTCACTGTCTAAGTGTAGAAGCTAAACAACTTTAAGGACTATCTATGGTAAGTAATTTTTGAGGGGGCGCCTGGGTGGCTCAGTGGGTTAAAGCCTCTGCCTTCGGCTCAGGTCATGATCTCAGGGTCCTGGGATCGAGCCCCGCGTCAGGCTCTCTGCTCAGCGGGGAGCCTGCTTCCCCCTCTGTCTCTGCCTGCCTCTCTGCCTACTTGTGATCTATCTCTCTGTCAAATAAATAAATAAAATCTTTAAAAAAAAAAAAGTAATTCTTGAGAAAATTGACTAGAGAAAGTCAGAATTGTCTGCATGGAATAACATCTTGCTGGTAAATTGTCAAATCTTCCAATTTATAATCCATCAGTGTTCTGAGATTTACATTTTATTTTAAATAGTTGATGCATTGTTTTCTGTGAAGCAGTTTGAAAACTTTTGGGCGAGTAAGAATCAATTTAATAACCCTATAGTGTTGCTGGACCCCATTCCCAGAAAAACTCACGGGGACATAAATAATACAAATTGTCATGCAATTTTAGGGAGGCTATAGGCCAGCTGAAGTTCATCAATAGACCTCTTATGATTCCATAGACTCCGGGTTAACATACTTGTCCAAAACATTTCCTAAGCTAAGTAAGTACCTGCCTAATAATAACCCGAATATATGTTATTGCTAGACAGTACTTATGAGATTTAAATGCATTGTTGGTCATTAACTGGAAAAGATTAAAAGACACCATCATTTTTTTCAAATTGTCATGAATTAAATTATAAATGTTGCTAGAAAAAAAATTCCTCAGATAATTCAACAAAACTTATATTCTTTAACTAGATTTCTCATCTTTAAAACTTCATTTCTATTTACTGTTAAGACCATTATGCCCAAGTAGAAACACAGTGCATCGAATCCTTTTAGGCTCATTGCCTGATTTTACTTAGACTTGGGATGCATGATAATTAGCAATATTAAATTTGAATGAGGCCAACATAGAAGAAAATAACTTTTTTTAAAGGTTTATTTATTTTTAGAGCAAGAGAGAGAGAGTGCATGTGTGAGTGAAGGGGGTAGTGGAGGGGCAGAAGGAGAGAATCTTCAAGCAGCCCAAGTACAATGTGGGGCTTGATCCCATGACCGATGAGATTATGACCTGAGCTGAAACCAAGAGTTGGATGCTTAACTGACTTAGCCACTTAGGTGTCCCCAGAATAACTGGTTTTTAATAATAAAGCTACTGCTTCCTTGGCTGCGGTCCCTAATTAATGCAAATCTATAGCTCACTTTATGCTAGAAGCAAACAACCCTTCCCAGGTCAGACTTTAGCATCATCAGTACTCTCTTCTTGCTTTTCATCTTCTGGAGAACATCCCGATTACTCTCTGGTTCATCCATGGCGCCCCTGCCCACCCTCCTTCTCTTTTCTACGTGCCTTTCTGGTTTCCCTTTCACTTAAAGGCAGATCTTTGACTCCCTAGTCACTTACTCAGTATAGTCTATGGATTAGTTCTCCTGATTTGTTCCTTCTAATCAAGATCTCTTGATCAGTGAGTGACTGAGATATATGTCTAACCTTGGGCTTATACATGTAGTATAAACCATTTAAAAGCCCAGATCTTCTTATGATATTACCATAAACACAGCAACATTAAAATAAAAAATCAAGAAATTTAAACATGGGAAAGAGCTATGGACTATATGGCCGGCATCTATGAGGACTATATTGAGGTCTATATAAAAGAGAACATGAAGGGGCAGAAGGAAGCTTGGCACTACAATGGATATAATAACTTGAATTCCTGTCTACCACTTTCTTTTATCCTTGGATGGTCATTAGTATATGTATTATGTGTCTTTCTGTAGAAGTTGTCACCTGTCGATAACAGTGATGATTAACCTTTATTGGGTACTTCTGTGTTAAGTAATTTGTGTTTAGGTCCTCATTTAATCTTACAGTAATTCTAAGAGACAAGTAACTATAAACCTGCCATTGACCTATGCTGCATGGTCAGAGAGCCCATCCATGTTCAAACTATGATTTGAACTCAAAACATTGAGCACCAAGTTCATGCTCTTATTTGCCAAACTGTTATCTCTCTCATGGGAAATGGAATCCAGTAGCTGTACTCTAACACTGTTTATTTTCCATTCTCTGTGTAGTTTGACTTCTGACAAAATCTTACCCAGTCTTAGGGATTTGAATTCCATCTATACCTTGAAAATCCCAAGATCACTTCTCCAGCCCGGATCCCTCCCTTTGAGCTCTAGGCTGCTGTACTAACAATTCCAGTTGGAATTCTATTAGGCATTTCAAACTGATCATACAAAAAACAAAAACAAAAAAAAACACAACTGGGTGCTTTCCCCTCAAACCAGCTTCTTCTGCAGATTTTCTTATCTGATAAAATGGCAAGTCTGTCCATAGAATTGTTCAGGCCAAAAATGTTAGAACAATCCATCCATAGAAAAGACTAAGTTGTTTTTTATATACCACCAAATAGTATTTCCAAATATGTCTGGTATCTGACCACTTCCACACCTCCATTGTTACCCCCACTGATCCCAGTCACCACTGTCTTTTGATTGGCTCATGATAATGGCCTCTTATTCCATTTCTCTCCTGTCAGTGTTGCCCAAATATGGTATACAAAAGCTAGAGGGAATATTTAAAATGAGTCCTCTCACCGCTATTTAAAAACACCTCTAAAACCAAAATCAGAGGCTTTCCATCTCATTCAGACCTGGACCCTGTCATCCTAGCCTCTGTTTGACTTATTCCACTCGGCTTTCCTACACGCTAGGCCTGCTCAGACCTCAGAGCTTTAGCATTTCGTCCTTCAATCTTGAGTAATCTTTCTGCAAATACCTGTATGGCTGGTTTTTCTTCTTCCTTTACAACTCTACTCACATGTCAGATCTTCTCTGACACACTAAGATACCAAACCCCCTCAAAACTCCAACACTTCCCATTCTCCTTAACCTGCTTTATTTCTCCTTGAATAAAATAGCACCTTTTCTAGTATATATACACTTGTGTCTTCCCAGTTAAAATGCAAACTCCATGATAGCAGGGATTTTGTTTGGCACTGTCATAGCCCCAGCACCCAGAACTATACCCGACATATAACATTTGTTATGATGAAGTTACACTTCCAATACCAGTATGTGAGAGGGCCCATGTTACAAAGTCCTCCCCAAGAGCTTGTGGGGGTATTTTTGGATATTTTTTATCAACGATGAAAAGTGATTCACCATAGTAAAGCAATTCTTTGGATGAAAGCAAGGAATTCAGATAAATATATGAAATGGCTTTGTTTTTATGTTGACCAAACATTAATATGGTATGCACACAACTCTCATAATTAAATTTAATTAAGGTGTGGAAAAATTGAAGCACATAATAGTTTTTCAAAATTCAGTAGTGCTCCTATCAGTCACTGATGATTTTTACCTACTACCATTGTCATATCGCTCCTCCGGGGTGCCCAAGCCTCTTGCTGTCCTCTTCCACCCCATTCCAACAGCAGCGTGGATGCTTTGGGTGGCTGGAATCTGATACAGCTCTGCAAAGAAATCTCTATTTCAGTTTCTCTTAGAGTTTCCTCTCCTATATAATAAAAAGGGGCCTTCAGTAGGCTATTAAAGGGAATAGAGAAACCAAGCACAAATAATATCTACTTAATGCTCAGAAATAGCTTTCCCCATCACCACCAGCTCTTTGGCAAGGGACAGTCAGATACATTTTTCATGTTTTCTTTTTAAGGTCTCTAGCCTTCACTGTTGTGAAGAGGGAGTAGAGTTGTGCAATCAATAGTAGAAATAATATCTGCAAAGTTAGGCACTTTTGAGGGGAAAATAAGTGTAATAATGCCAAGAGATCATACTGCTAATATCTATCTTAGAACCTTCTTTTGAGTAATTCTTCAAAAGAAGATGGATTCCTCACCATACACCAAGCCTTGTGCTAGGCATGAGATCAACTTTCTGACTCACGGAGCCAACAGTCTAGCAGGGGAGACAAGAAACACAGTTATGCCCATAATGGATTTAAATGGAAATAAATCCCATTAAGATGTGTAGAGGTAAACGTTAGCTTCACCAATAAATTATGTTGTCAAACTTATATAATAACAAATTCTGAATGAAAAGGAGTTTGAAATAAGCTGTGACTTAAAATGACGAGTTGATAAACAGATATTCAAATAGGATACATATGAAAAGTATTATTAAATTTCTTCTCAGATCAATAACAGACTTAGGAAATATCAACACAAGGCACAAGGTTAAAACTGTACACATTGTGCTATTAAAAAAGCCCATCATGATTATAAATATTGCTTCCTCAGAGGGGCCTTTTCTAGCCCAGTTTCTAAAGCAGTCAATGTGCATTATTTTCTATCGCAGCACTCTATTTCAATCCAGATGCTAAGCACAGTATCTAGTCTATCTGATCATTTATATATGTGTATACTATATATGTTATATCCACATAACATTTGCTATTAATATTTTGCTTTGCTTACCTATTGATTGTCCCTGTATTGGAGTATTCACTTCTCAAAGGCAGAGACATTGGCTCTCTTGGTTCTCCTTTGTATTTCCATCATGAAGAACAGAGCTTGGCATGTAGTTGATGTTTAGTGAATATTTTTTCAATAGGCGACTTATAATGAAGCTATCCTGTCAGATTTCTACTATGTGTCTGTTTTGCTGGATATGTGTCAAACATTAAATGCTCAATTCAAGTTATTTTTTTCTTATGAGACAGTGTACAAAAAGTTCACAAGCATCTACCTGAGTAAATGACTGTCTCCCATACTTAAGCAGTCCTATAGATCCATTGGACCTTTACAGGATCTGTTGGTAAAAGTAATTGCTTGTGTTTAAATAGTGCATAAAACACATCAAATCTCCCTTTAAATTTTTTATCCAGTTTTTAAAAACAACTTTTATATTCATCAAATTATGTTTTCATTGTAAAAGCAGCTTGAAGCTGTTAGATCAGTGTACCTCAATATAAATAAGGACACAAAAATAAGGAATGAGTCATAACTCTGTTTTGCTTTTTATATGGAACATATATTTTAGATGTGAAATATACAACTAGAAAACATACATGAGGAAAGAGCCACTTGAAATGCTTGACTAGTGCTCAATGACATTGGATCCTTAGTCTGGGTGTTCATATTAAACATGGCCATGAGCACTCCTGACCTTCTGTGCTGAAGTAAATGGCAAGCTCAGAAGGATGAGCCTTCACAGGTGTGCCCTTGATAAAGCACAAGCTGCACGTGACCACACAGCTGTTAGAGAGCCCAGGATCCAAAAGATACGCCAAGCACACACGGGTTGGGGGTATTGTGACATTACCGCGATAAATTAAGGGAAGGTATATGGGTGGAGCAATTACTGCTACTTCACAAGAAAATGCCAATTTTTAAGTACTTTCAATATAGCAAATATAGCTTACAAGCTCAATTTGGACTATTAGTTCACAAAGAATTTTTTCTTTCCAGAAATTATGTAAAACATTATATAGAAAGGTTTTCTAGTTTATGTTTAAAGTAGACACACACTAACATTATAAAACAAGATTATATTTGTGTAAGTTTCCAGGATAGTTACCCCTATTCTGTAAAGTTGTTTATAATAATAAAGTATAGCTGCACCATTTCTTAATGTTATAGATGTAATGTTTAAAAGCATTTGTATCACTTTGTGCCCATTTTCCTGAAAGCAAAGTTTTTGTTTAAGAAACAAACAAACCTAACTTCTAAACCCGTTAGAAAAATGTCCCTAGCAGTTTGTTTATGATAGCAACGCTCCCCCCTGCAAAACTCAAATATTCATTATCTATAGAACAGATGAGTAAGTTATGATTTATTCAAATAATTTGGATACTCTGCATCAGTGACAATGAAACACAGCTCATCCATAAATTTTGAAGAAAAGTCACAGAAGATATATAAAAAAATCATATGGGTAAAGTGCAAAGATATATAAAACTAAACAATAAATATTTACAATTTATATAATTATTATAAAAATTACATATATACGTAATTTTAATATATTGTTATATATAACAATATTGTATATATATTACATATTGTATATAACTATATATTGTATATAGCAATATTTATTTAGGTTTATCTATCTATTGCCTAAAAATACATAAATAAGTGATAACACTATAAAGAAAACCAAGAGAATGATTAGTACATATTTAGGACAGTGGCTCCCTAGGAAGGCAAAAGGAGAATTAAATCAGGAAACGGCAAGCAGAATGCTCCTCTGATTTTAAAAATGACCTATTTCTTAGTGGTAAATACATGGATGTTTATTCCATTATATCTTTTAAACTGTACCTATAATTTATATTCCTAGGAATATATGCTGTAACTCAAAATAAGAAGTAAAAAAGAAAAAAGAACTCTAGCTAGAGCAATATGAAACATAAAAAAAATTAACTTGACACTATTTGTGAACTTAAAGCATGACTAGAAGTGGCTTTAGATCCTATTTATTTTTGTGGTATAATACATGTGCACAGTTACAAACAAGTGAGAATAATTTTTTTAAAACATACTATGTTTCATAGATGTGTATCTTTTGGCTGTTAATGTTATTTGGTAGTCTTTCATTTTGTTAGGTTTTTTAGCAGGCTAGCCTGTGAACAGAAGGGAAAGGATATGGTTTCAAATTCCTCTACAACTGCACAGTGTATATGTTTTCAACGTTTTCATTCCTTTTATTTAAAAAGCATGTGAGTTACTAACAATCGCTTAATTTATAGACTTGCATAACTTTTTCCTAGGGTAAGAAGAAATGAACAGATTCTGGCTTGTATCTTCAATTCTGTAACTTGAGCGTGGAAAACAATGTAGCTTTATCTGAAATCACTCAGCATGTCCTTTGTACTGAGTTGAGTACTTGTTTCTAAGGTAGTCAGAATTAAAACATACTTAATTTTTTATCTGTTCTACTAGCATTTATAGTAGAGTTAATATTCTTTCACTTCTTACAGGAATCTCTAGAACCTTTATGTACATTGCCATTTCACTGATCAGAAAGCGTTCTCTGGAGAATAAAGCTCTAGAAATGAGCATGACAAATCACAGGATAATTTGGGTACAACATATATAATTCAGCACAGTAATCTACATATAATAGGTTCTTAATAAACAGTGAAGTTGAATGGACTGTATTTGAAACTTACACCTAAATAAACATACATTTCCTTGAGAATCTGAGTGAACTTAGAAAATTTTCAGAAATGCATATAAGGTTTGAAGTGGTTTCCTACAAAAGTTTCAATTTTTCTAAAAATCTCAGGAACTTGAATATTATAAAACTTTTAAAAGAACCACACTTACTAATAACTAAATGTCAAATATAGAAAATCAAGTTATAATCCTTCCTAGAGACTCTGGAGTTGAAAAATCTGGATTTTATTTCTAGCTCCATTTTGTTTTCTTATCTTGGGTAAGATAGGGTTTTTTTGATCTTCAGTTTTTATTTTCATGGGGCAAAAAATGAGGGAGATGATTTTCCAACTGTCCCTAAATCTAATCATCCTTCCCATCATTAGACTTGATGGCATTAGAAATGAGCTGGGTTACAAAAACAACTTGAGTTTAGCTCCTGCTCCATCATTTATTAGTTATAGGTTGAGTAAATTTTTTAGCTTCTATGAAAACTGGTAAACATTGTGAGAATTAGATGAATTGTATAAAAGCATATGGTTTTTTTTAAGCCTCTTAAAATTCTGGATAGATGTGGGCTAAAACTCTAAGAGCCTCAGCTATATTTCTCACCCACTTGTGGCCAGACCACCAACACGCACAGGTCACTTCTTACACTGACATTAAACTTGAGATGACCTGAGACTGACAAGCCTTCTATGCAAGACAAAGTACAAGACATGGACTACAGATGTCTTAGTAAGTATATGCTCTCAAGATGCCAAATTCTTGTGAGTTTGAGTTTTGCCATCTGATACTCCTTATTTGGCTATTTCTTGCTGTCTTATATGTACTTTTAAAAATCTTAATAGATCTATGCAGAGTTCTTGATGTTGTTTTAGTCTCACAGTTTAGCTTTCTTGATCACATCCGAAGGGGCTCTGACCCTGAAATTAGGAAACAAATATTGATCAGGATTTAATCAGGTAGAGAGTATGGATCTATCAGTTGAAATTCCTCCATTTCAAATTCCTTCTTGCATGTTCCAAGTGAATAAAATGTTTTTGCCTGGTATAGTTTGAATGATGTATGAATATCCACTTAATTTGAGATTAATTTTAGCTTAACTTGTAAATCTCAAACTGTACATATAGTCTTGCAAAAAAAAAAAAAAAAAAATCTGTGATCCTGAAGAATTACTACTCTGCCTGATACCCACGTGCAGTGTTTTCCAAAACACAGCTTACTTTAAAGCTCACGTGTTCTATCCTTGATGTCTTTGTCTGTTTTCTCATGAAAGCTCATCATCCTAGTATACCCTGTTTTTACATACCATTCTCAGTTTTTTGTTTATGTCCAGTTAACTGTACCTATACCCTTTAACCTAGCCAAGGGCACTACCATATAGTTGTGGTGGGAAAATAAGCAGATACAGGTACAATTTTTAGGAGAGGAGTTTATCAGTGGGCTTTGGCCTCTGCCTCCCTCTCCACTTCCACCTCCTACCAGTTACATCTGTTCTCTAGACCTCTGGCCTTTTCTCCCCCTATTCTTTAAGCATATGGACTTTATTTTCCTTTCTTGGTCTTTGTACTTGGTGTTCTGCTGCTTGGCTAGCTGTTTTTCTTTTTCTTTTCTTTCTTTCTTTCTTTCTTTCTTTCTTTCTTTCTTTCTTTCTTTCTTCTTCTTCTTTTTTTTTTTTTTACTTCTAGGGATTTCCATGGAAACAATACACACACATGCATACATGCACACATGCATATATTTTCACACAATATATTTTTTCAGAATCTATATATGTATATGTATAGATATAGATATAAAGATAGATGAAAGAGATTTATTATAAGAGATTGGCTCATATGATTATGGAGGATGAGAAGTCCAGATAATGCACTTGGCAAGCTGAAGACCCATGAGAGCTGGTGGTATAATTGAGTCTGAAAGCCTGAAACAAGGAAGGCCATGGTGTGAATTCCAGTTCAAAAGCTAGGGGGTTAAAAACCCTAGAAAAGCTGATGATCAGTTCAAGTTCAAAAGCAGGAAAAGACTGATGTCTCAGCTGAAACAGGCAGAAGGCGTTCCCTCTTAGCCTTTTTATTCTATCAGGACTCAGATGACTGGATGAGGCCCACCCATGTTAAGGAGCTCCATCTGCTTTGCTCAGCAACTCAAATACTTGTGGGATTTTTTTTTTTTTTTGTACCGTTCACATTCAATTTTTTTAATTGAGATATAAGTGACACATAACCGACATGATGTTGTATTGTTAGTTTTAGGTATATAACAGAAATTTGATACATGTGTGTCTGTGAAACAATTACCACAATAAGTTTAGTTATCATCCATCACCACACATGGTTACAATTCTTTTCATGTGAATGAAAATTTAAAATCTATTCTCCTAGCAACTTTCAAATATACATTACCGTGTTGTTAACTATAATGTCATTAATATTATTAACTATAGTCATTATGCTGTACATTATGTTGCCAGGACTTATAATTGGAAGTTATAATCTAACTGAAATGTTAATCTCATCTGGAAACACCCTAGTAGACACATCTAGAATAACATTTAACCAAATGTCAGGCACCCTGGGGCCCAGTCAAGCTGACACATGTTTAACCATCACAACTCCTCAGCTCAAACACCTCCTCTGTGAAGCCCTCCCTACCTCTCTAGGCCCAATACAGTCCATCACCTTCCCTTGAGATGCTTAGGAGAACATTATCCTGCTTTGTAAACTTCAGAGCCCTTATTATCTGAAATTATTCTGTTTCAAAGTGAGTTATATTAAAAAATAAATTGATATAGAAAATGCTAATGACACAATGTTAAGTAGGAAAAGCAAGATACAAAATTGTAGATAAGATACTCAAAATGGTAAATGGTGATCATTTTATGTATTTATAGAAACAGAAAAGACTGAAAGAAAACTTATCAAAAGGAGTGTTTTATCTTTATGATGGTATTCTAGGTGATTTTTGTTTTTATTTTTATACATTTTTCTGTTTTCCATTTATATTATAGTAAATGATTAACAGAAAATAAGTTATTTTTAAAAAGATGCTTGGTTTATGTTTCATTCGTGTCTCTGAAATGAGCTTTATTATATATGTATTTATATAGAGTACTAATCAGCAAGCTCATAATAAGCAGTTAATCATCAGGTGAAAAAAAAGAAAATATGAGGGCCGCCTGGGTGGCTCAGTTGGTTAAGCATCTGCCTTTGGCCCATGATCCCAGGGTCCTGGGATCGAGCCCCGTATCAGGCTCCGTGCTTCTCTCTCTCCTTCTGCCTGCTGCTCTGCCTGCTTGTGCTCACTCTCTATCTCTCTGTCAAATAAATAAATAAAATCTTAAAAAAAAAATATGAGAAAGACTTGATATGGTTAACTATTTTTTTCAAAGCAAGGGGTTTAAAAGGCACTGTTATAGCATCATATTTAATACTTGAGCAATTTTGAGTATATTAGAGGGAATTGAAAATTGTAATTACATGAATCATTAAAATATTTGCAAAGCTATCTAACAATTCTTTTTCTCTGTTGGTAAACATATATGCTTTACTAAAGTATGACTCTCCATAACTTTAAAAGCAAAAAAGTATTATTGTATTTTAAAATACTAATTAACTGGTATAATAATATTTAATAATTGAATGAATAAAAAATAAATTTAAATTTAGAGGGGCACCTGGGTAGCTCAGTCAGTTTAGAGTCCAACTCTTGGTTTTGGCTCCGGTCATGATTTTAGGGTCGTAAGATCGAGCCCTGTGTTGGGCTCCACACTCAGCATAGAGTCTGACTAAGATCCTCTCTCTCCCTCTCTCTCTGCCCATCCCCCAGCCTGCTCTCTCTCTCCTCTAAAAATAAATAAATCTAAATAAATCTAGAAAAAATTAATAGAAAAACCTGTAACCTAAAAAGTATAAAAGTCGAGAAATAGGATCATCAAGATAAGGACAAGTTAAGGGCCCAGAATGAGTTTTCAAAATGATTCCTCGATCAGTTGAAAGTTTAAAACATTCTCATACCTAAACAATGCATGGTGCATTTGATGCATAAAAATGATCCTTTGATTTTCAAGACACTTATTTACGAGTACAAGTATTTCAGTTCTGTTCAACAAAGAGCAAAATGATTGCTTTTAGATGTTGTTCTTCAAAGGAACCTATTTACATTTGTATTTTAAATTTTAGTTAAGCTGATTTCCAGATGTTTTAGAGCTGTATTTTCTGGTTCATGAGATACAGCAAATGGAAGAGGCCAACATGTATTGGTGTAGGAGTCCCAAAGCCTTCATTGTGCTGAGTGGTGTAATGGGCAGAGAGGAGAAATCAAAGATATCCAGACCAGCACCATGATCTACCTTCACAGAAGCCAAAAATATTGAGATAGAGAGAGAGATCTCCAAACTGACAAGTCTATGGGAAGAGAGGGAGATGAGCTGGTGCCAGTTGAGTGAGAACTAAGGAGAGGGAAGAGACAGAAGGTGGAGTGCTGGTTGAGCCCCATAAGAAACAGGAAAAGATGATGGTGAAAGGGGACTTTATGAGAGTTCGTTGTGTCACACAAATGATCTCCCATAGTATTTTTCCAACAGCATTCAATGACAGTTTGAATTTCTTACCAGGCAGTTTTTAGAATGTTCTGTTTCTTTGAATGTGCTACTACTATGTAGGAGATGGACCAAACAGAATACCTTTATGTGACAGGATGAGAATTATGACCTCTTTTCACAAAAGCTTGTATGAAGAGTTGTATAGTTATAAGTGCTAAACTGATAATCTAGCATAAAATTCCATCATGAAATACTATCATCTTTACTTATAGATACAGTTCAGATCTGACCACTTGTCAGCCCTTCTAGATGGCTACAAAGCTTGGACCCCTCTCCTTGACACCCATTTGCTCTACTATATAATAGCCCAAGTGCTTCTTTTAAAATTTAAACCATATTACCTCATTTCTCTGACCATAACCCTCCAATGGCTTCTCACTGAACCCAAAAGAAATCCTCACCAAGAATTCTAAGGCTTTCCATGTGCTGCTTCCTGGGGACTTCACTGTCCCCTCTCTCTTGTTTGCTTTCACAGTGAACTCTGTGTAAAACAGGTCCCTGCTCCCATCATTCCACCGTCATTCTCTCAATCCACACTCTACTTGTTTCTTCATCATATTTATCAATACCTGAAGTTATATTTCTATTTATGTATTGAATCTTTATCTGTGTCCCCTTCGCATGTGAGTTGTTTTAGGGTAGGAACGTTGCTTCGCATCCATCTGTAACTCCACTGCTGGACCGATGTCTTTCATATACGAGGTTGAATGGATGACTGAGAGATTAATGCATTTCTAAGAAAACCTCCTGTCCACAGAAGTTCACAAGGCCTACCGTGCGCTAGGGACTTCAGTGATGATGGTTACCAAGGATCTAAAAATAAGACAGAAACGGCCTTCACAGCGCTCACTGTGTTAGAAAAACCAGACATTAAATAAAAGGTTAAATAATCACAACCGATTACATGTGTAAGCTAGTAAGACTCCAAGGAAAGCAAACAGTTTAAATTGAACCTAAATTAAGCTCTCCCTTTAAATTTCAAGGATATATTTAAACAAAGCAGACTGATTTTTCTCTAACATTTGCCATTTTTCTCTTTAGTGTTCTCTTTTAGGAAGGAAAGGAATAAATGTACAGCGATGCTGTCAGGGGAAAAATGGGTTAGAATCCTAAGCGTAAAGAGAAGTTGTAGTGCGAGGTTTGTGAAAACTGGGAAGCAGAGCCTGAGGGAAGAGGACGCACCATTGTGTGTGGATGGGAGGGTCTTCAACTCTCTGTTTTCCACATGCTCCATGGAAACACAGTTTAAGGACCTTGGTTTATAAAGCCCCCCACTGTTAGCCCCCAAAATGATTGTGGTCTTAAATGCACTGATGAATGACCCCAAAATAATGACTTAATAACATATTACATCTAATCATTTATCAAATGACTCAGAAGGCTTAACAGTCTTGATGAAGATAAGTCTTTCTCAAATAACTTTTAAAATGTCAAAAATTTCACATACAAATATTTACAAATTTTTATGTAACTACTATTGCTATATATTATTTCAATTCTGAACATCCCTCCTTCTCAATTTTATTCTGAATTCAGATATGACAGATTAACCTCATCAGATACACTTTTCCCCTACTTCGCCTGTTACCAGATGGTTTATAAAAATGTAACTGGTTCTCAGAATATTTTTTTCTATTTTAATGCTTAAAATTTCTTCTGCCTTTTGAACATATTTCTTTTTTAAAGATATAGTTCTTACCAACCTCACCAAATGTTTCTCAGAATTCTTAACTGAAACTTCGAATTAGGTAAACATTTATTTAAGAAAAATAATACTTTATAATTATACAGTATGCATTTTTTAAAAGTGCTTTATCTATTTAATTTTGACAACTTACTCTCAGTAAATTCCAGCAAACAAATGTTTCCTTGACAGTGTCTGGGTCCTGCTTTTGATCTGCTTCTGGTTTTGCAGAAGAAAGAACTCAGCTAGGAACTCATTGGTTCAGTGTCTTACTGTCATTACTAGGGCCTTGCTGCCCTCCGTGCAACTTCCTCTAAATTTACTTGCCCTTTATCCCTTTTCTTTCTGTAGTAAATTATCCTGCCTATGCATCTCCACTTTTGGGAAGACATGCTTTGCGTGTCTAGGCCACTCTCTGGCAACGTGAAGGTCTGCTGTGTGTGGTCACAACACCCGTGCGTACTTCCTCATCCTATTAGACTCTCAGCACCCTGAACTACCCTCCCCTTTTCCCATTAAAGCTATATGCACGTCTGACTCCTGTCATGAAGCCTCCAATCCAAGGACATCACGTCAGAAAGGTCTCCCTTTCTGCACAGTTTTATCTTTTACTGATATAGTTTCTTCTAGGATGCCACCAGAAACATGACTTTCATGCCTATATCAAGAATTTATCATATGCCATTTATCTGTTCTGTCTCCATTAATCCTCACAATAATACTCTGAGGAAGTACTGTTATCAGCATTTACAAATAATTTGTTTTTCAATAATTGTGTCTAGAAATGACCAGAGTAAAATTACACCAAAAGGCTTGATTAACTGATTTCAGAAACCGACTGAAAGGATTTAGGACTTTTTAGGTCTTTTTGCTCATTTTTTTAAAATTTTGAACTTTTTCAATTTTCAGATATATTTTTTGAAAAGTCTAAATGTTCAAAATAATGACCTGTGAAAAAATATCTGTGGTCCCTCCTTATTTAATGTAATATTCTACAGCATAGTAAAATAAATTCTCATTAATTTAAATGGTACACTAGTTAAAATTAGTTTTAACTTGTTGAACCAAATGAGTAAGAAAGTACAATTTAATACACACGTAATATTTTGTATCTGTACAGCTGATTTATTGGTATGCTAATAACAAATGGCTTTTACTTATTAGGAAAAAATATAAAATCAACTGAGTCCCATGTAGGAAGCCTATTCGAGGTACAGTGTGATTCCAACAGTAGGACTGGGAGAAAGGCTGAATGTTTAAAATTTATTCTTTTAATGCTGTTCTAATACTAAAAGTTTTAGCTATAATTAACTAGAATTGAGTTTTCACTATAGCAATGGTTAAGATTATAATTATACTAAAAACAAAATGAAATTACATGTAGAGTAAAAATCTTTTGCTATAGTAACTGCTATTATTTTCTCTGTATTTTGAGCTATCTCTCCTCTTTCAAGCAGTAATCATTAAGGATATTCACTACTTACTTTCCTCTGGGAAGGGCTAACACAGCAAAAACAGCAGGTGAGGCAAATTCTCGACTTTTGAGACTAAAAAACCAAGGACCAGACAGAAGATAATCTAGAAGGACATATGACCAGTCCAAGCCTGTTTTTACTATCCCTGAGACTGATGTTTGCTAAATGAAATATGAAGAGAGAGGAAAAACATGGGAGTTAGATGTTGGTCAGCAAGCATATACTGTTCCTAGTGCCTGTTTTTGGGCAGACTGCAGGACTGGTGATGTAGAAGGTAATAGAAGCTTTGGATGGGCTGGACCCTTGGTGGCCTCAACCAAGTACATGCCAGGGTAAGGGTAAACCTTGCAGCATTCCCTTAAGTTCAGTCAAACAGAGTCAAAGGAGAATGACTGTGATGTGTTCCAACATAGCCTGAAGTGGCCTCAGGAGTCACTGTCTGAAGCCCAGGGTGGTGGGAAGAATAGCAGACTCGTCCCGCATGGTCACGGGTAGCATAGATAAAGTATTGGCAACCAGTAAGGACAAGGAGGATACAATGTGATGTCTGTGGAACAGTTACATGTTATTATGGGGGGAAGAAGGGTTCTGTTTGTACTCCTTGTCTGGGAGAACCCAGCTACCCATTGGTAAAAGCTCTGGTTCTCTACATTTTCCCAGGAAGCCAGATCAGTCTCCTTTCTTGTTTATTAAGCCCCTGCCACCAACACTATCCTCCCCCATCCTTGCAATGTTCTCAGAATTCTAATTCGATGGAGAGTTAACCAAAGGGACCTGAAGATTGCAGACACCCCATAGACCTGAAGGTTTCAGAGATATATTCATAGCTGCATGAAAGCATACACCTTCTTTTCTGCCACAGAGAATGTTACAAACGAACACACTGAAAAAGTAAAAGTACATTAAATTAAAAATCAGGTTTTCCATGACAAATCACAACATACTGGCATCTCCAATCAAGTGGGTTATTTATAACAAATGAGGAGTAGGTAGATGACAAATACAATTGCAGATGTTTGTGTCTGAACATGAACAAGATGCTTAGGATCCAGATGGCATCCTATATGTAGAGAAAGGATGTCATGAAGTAACTTTATTGAACTATCCATTTTGAAGAAATAAAAGCCTCCTGTCTCTCAGGTAGTTCAGAAGAACTGGGACTGATAAAAAGATGTTATCATTTGTCTTAAGATATAAGTTTACAGTAACTTAGAAATAAAGAGTTATAAATCCTAGAAGGTCAGCCTCCTGATGTCTTAGGCCCATTACAAGTCCTGTGCAGCCATTTGGTGCTCAGTGTTTTGTTTCTACTGCTGTGCCTGCCAATGACCTAGAATAGATTTGAAGTAAAGAAATGGACAAGCATATAATCTAAGACATGGAGGTGAATACATTTATATGGATGACAGATACCTCACTTACATAAAGGAATATTATTGAATTTAAACTTCACCCCCATGGACAGCCTAGCACGATGGCATATGGACGTCGCTACAGTAAGAGATAAGCTAACACTCTCGTGAAACTTGAGACTAGGAGGGGCAGGGAAAAATCAAGGAAGAGTTGCAAAGGAGTATGACAAATGTCTTATACAAGTGTGCTCCAGAGAAACAGGGAAGAACAATAAGATCAGATACGCATGTTCAGAAATTCACTCAAAATTGATGCAGTATTGAACTTGAAGGAAACCAGTAGTTGCCACATGAGACACTTTGGTAGTGGTGGTGAAGGGAAGAGGCTAGATCTAAGAATGAGCCAAGAAGTGGCAATAACTGACCCTGGTAATTGCCTTAACTTGAAGTGGAGCCCAAGAAAATACACAGGATTTTGGCAAGGGCCACTGGGCATTGTGGAAGAAGATGGTAAGGTTTCTTTCAGAGATGTTGAGGACGAGTCTGCCGGAAATCAAGATGAAGCTGTCCAGGTCATATATATGGGTTTGGAATTCAGCTTTACATTTTGGCCAATAGGTAGTAATTTGGGGGAGGTTTCATACCTCAAACTTGGAATGTGAATTTAATACTATTCTGTGGACTACCTATAGGATAAATGTATCCCAGAGTTTAGGAGCCTGGGCATCAGAACCAGAACTGCTGGGTTCTAAACCCTCTAAGTTCCAAGACTTACGAGCTGCGACTGAAGGAATATTCCTGAACCCCTCTGTGGATTATTTTTGTCATCTATAAAATGAAAATTATTGTAATACCTACTGTACTGCTTGGCTGTGAGGATTAAGTGATTGAATACATATAAAATTCTTAGTGCTTAATAAATATTAGCTACTAATGCTGAACAGGAAATGGCAATTTTGAAAATCAAGTTTAACAATTGCAAATGATTTAATTTTACGTAGGTCAAAGCATGATCTAGTCTTTTTCTGCTTCCCTAATTTAGCCTCACTTGAAGTAAATCTATCTAATCTACCTTTGATGTTAACAGATCACAAGTCATCTGGGAATATGATTGACTTACTGTAATTCTTGGAATAAAATTTAAAACCTATGTCTGACTTTTCCTATAATCTCCAATTTTTCTCCAGTGGTAGAAGCAGAGTGATATCTTATTTATTTCCACTAAGAAATAACAACAAAAACCTGACCATCATTACTGAAATATGTGTTTTGTTTAAATACAGTTGTACAGTGAAGATAATCATTAGTATCAGCACCTTTTGGAGAGGATTCAGATATGCTGTAACTAGGGGAAAAAAACAAACCCACTTTACCAACTAATCTCTGGGACTTAGAAAGCTAAATAATTATGGAATGGCAATTCAGGTCTTTATTCACCCACTTACCATCTGCTTCCTTGAGGCTATATTCTAAGTAATTGAATCAAAAGATGAAAAACATGAACCCAGCATGGAAAGATCAAGCTTCTTGAAACAGTGTGCATTGCAATATTATTATATTCAAGGGCAAAAGTAACTTTGTGTCCTGGTGGTATTTCTATAAATCTGAATATTGTGATGAAATCATCCCAAATCCTTTGTGGAATAAAATTGAGGTTTTTGGTCCTCTTCGGGGCAGAGATCATATAAATTTCAAAATCGAAATTGGGAAGCTAACGCAAATCCTGTCTGTGTCATCAGATAAATGTGGCAGTTGAAATTGAGGCTCATGTAGCCGACAAATTCCGATGTGTTTTTAAAATACCACAAAAAAGACCTGTGTGTTCAGCCACTTTTCCTGATTTTATGGGATGGGGATTGCAAAATATTTGCACACAACATGAAAAGTAAATGTCAGAATGTTAGAAATAATACTTAAGGATAGTTGACTTCTGAAAAGGAATCAAAGACGTTACTTGGCAGTGAACATAACAAAAGAATGTTTTGGAAAAATAACATATTTTCCTACTGACTCATCTTTTGAGGATTTGATAATTCTGATCCCTCTTATTCTTCATTTCTTAGTAGTCTTTAATGAATGGTTCTTCTCCTTTAAAGGTAGTGGCTTCTTTATATTTACCGTGTGACTCGGAATTTATTTTTGTGATTTGTGTTAAATTATCTACCTTTTTTAAGAGCGAAGTACAGAAATCTATAATTAAAAATGCTGAATTGAAAAAATATTTTTCATAAGAGGCAAAAAATACTGTTTTTTGTTATACTAATGCCAGGTAAAGATTAAAATGACAATTACAAAGTAATTCTATGAATTCTCAGATGTGTGTTTTAATTGTGGTTATTTCATTGATATAGCAAGATTTAGTTACATGTATTTACAGATTTCATTTGTATTGTAAATGTCCCTGTTATGTATTACAATTTTTTTTTAAAGACGAGCAAACTTTAAAAGCTTATGTATGGTGAGTTTTAATTTATAGAGCTCTATACTTAGCAACTCATGGCTACTTCTCTGACTTAACTAGGGTGAAGTCTATTGATGACTTTCTCTTCCCTTAATAAGAAAGAATAGCTACAAAAGCTCTGTAGCAAATATCACACTTAATGAAGAAGATTTTGATTCATTTCTATTACAGTTAAGAACAAGAACAAGAGGGCTGCTCTGAGCACTATTATTTAATATTGTCCTGGAGGCCAGAGACAACGTGATAGCTCAAGGAAAACAAATACAAGATATGTAAAGTTTATCCATTAAGATTAGCTTCAGCTGTATATATAGAAAAACCTTAATACTTTTATAAAGATAGTTTCTCTCTCTTAAGAATTAGAGAAAGTTGGAGGCAGTCAGAGGTCGTCAATGAGGACTAGGGTAGCAGTTTTATAGTGATCAGAGACCCAGACTCCATCCTTTACTTCACCAATTTTGCATATTGCTTTATAATCCAAGATATAATTGTTGAATTTCCAGCCATGGCATTTTTATTTCAGGCAGCAGGAAGGAAAAAGTGGAACAAGGTGCTCACCTCTTCCCATTTAAGCTTTCCCTGAAGTCCCACACAAGGCTTTGCCTAAATCTCATTGGCTAGAACAAAATCACATCCGCACATGTAGTTGCAAAATTGCCTGAGAAATGTAGTCTTTTAGGAGTGGCAGTGTGCCCAGCTGAAAACTGTCATTTGAATTAGATGGCAAGAAATCTCTGGCAGAGAAAGGGAGAAAAATGTTCCATTCTTTCCAGATGTTATGATTGTCTACACAGAGAATTGCAAAGGTACTCTGATGTACTTTCAAAACGAAGAAGAGACTTCATCAAGGTTGCTATATATAGGGTCAACATGGGATCAATTGCTATATAAGCAATTAGAAGAAGAGTAAAAACAGATACCCATTCACGAAGACAAAGTATACTACATCTAGAAATAACTGTTGAGATATATAATTTTGTGGAAAATTATAAATATTGAAGGATTAAAAATAACTTAAAATGGTGATATATTTTCATGAATAAGAAACTTCACCATTATGAAGAAAGTGATTTCCATTAAATTTATCTACAAATTTGAAACAAATCCAATAAAAGTCTCAACAGTGTTTCCAGTGTTTCATGAAAATTGAAAATGGAGTTTTAAAATTCATTTGGGAGAATGAATGGCAAATACCCAAGGAAAAGTTGAAGAAAATCAAGAGTGGTATTTGCCTACTAGGTATCAAGAATTGTTATGGTATGAAAACCTTGTGTAAAGTATACATTGAATTAGGAAGGAATAGCAGCCCAGAAACAGACCATTACACAAATTGAGTCATGGAATAAAACACAGCTAATGTTACAAATCAATTAACAAATGATGCTGGAGCAAATGCTTATCCAAACAGTAAACGCAAAACTGTTGCATACCTCACACTATAAATGCAATGGATTAAAATTATAAAATTAACCCTGAAGATTTAGGAAAAACAAAAAACTTAGGCTATCTTTTGTTTATCGGGACATGGAAAAATTTATTAATGACACACAAAGCACTAGCCATGAAGGAAAGCTGAAAAATTGGACTACACTGAGGCTTTAAAGCCTGGGTATGAAGAGACCATTGCAAAGTTAAAAGATGAGCAATATTATGAACATCATAAGTGTCTTATAATGTCTAGCTTATGGTGTACATAATAACTACAAATCTATAGGAAAGTGGCTGTCAACCAAGCAGAAAAATGTATTTGAACAGGTTGTGAACAATTTTCCAAAGAGAATTCAAGGAAAACATGTTTTCTTTGCCTACCAATAAAAAAAGGGCAAGTAAAACAATATTAACATTTCAAACCCATCACAATTTGGCTAAAATTCACATCTTCTTCTGATTGTTAGTAAAGCTATGAGGAAAGAGATTTATGTCCTGTTGAGAGTGTAAATTTGAGCAAACGTTTCTGACAGTTCTTGAACAATGGCTAATAAAGGTGAAGATGAGCTTATTCCATAAGCTATCTCTCTCTCTCTCTCTCTCTCTCTCTCTCTATATATATATATATATATATATATATCTGGAGATAAGTACATGTCTAAGTATATACTCTAGAGATAGTCTTATGTGTGCACATGAAAACATATGAAGTGACTTATTGAAGGATTTTTAATAAAAATGGAAACATACTAAAAAAAATGGAAACATACTGATATCTATCATTGGAAGACTAGTTGAATAAATGGTTGCATATCCCATGTTTATGAAATCAAATACTTGGTAATTGTCAAAATGAGTGAGATAGATGTGATATGTGGTAACATTAAATTTCAAAAACATTGATTAAAAATAAGTGACGGGCAGCAACTCTTTCTGCCCACGGATCCTGTCCCCATGCTTTAATAAACCACCATTTTGCACCAAAAAAATAAATAAAAATTTTTAAAAAAGTGACAGGGTAGTCTATAAATATAAATATATGTAAAATATCAGTAAAATTTATCTAAGTTTAAATACATAACCATTTTTCCGCTTCTTCCACATACTTCTGTAGCCTTAAACAAGATCATCTTTTTTCATTCAAGTTTTCTCATTTGTAAAATGAAGTGGCGACCTAGCTTAGATGACATTGTGTAGCGTATGTGAGATACTTGACAGGGTCGCCTGCTACATAACAAACCTGAATGCATGGGGGCTAGCATCATTACTCCCAGCCATGTATTTAAGATCACTGTAGTACCTAAGAATGGTCTAGACAGGGTCCTAACTCAAAGAACTTTTCCGTGGGGCTCCTTCAAACAGTTTCCAACTACTTCAAGCAAAGTCAGAAAGGGTAGAATTGTTTGAACATGCAAACCCAAGGAAATAATTAACTGCAAGCCATATTTCCATTCGTCAAATGAGTACATGATATAGTTCTTCTCCGGCAAACATATCCTTTTAGAAGGAATTTAGTCATTTTATTTGGGGTAAGAAGGAAGGATAGGAGAATTTGTCCCAACTGCAGAAATTAATATAAAGGCCATGTGTCCAAATATAGTCACACTGGAGATTAGGGCTTCAACAAATGCATTTAGGGGTAGACACTATTCAGTCCATGACAGATTATAAACTGAGTCAGAAACGATCTGTTTTTGCACTGTATTATACATCTGGTATCTTGCGTAGCATAGCTAAACAGCACCCTCCCCTAATAGCCCCATTATAAAGATGAGAAAACCAGGACTCTGATTAATGAACTTGCTCAAGGTTCAAACTGGGAATCAAACTCAAGCCTGTCTGATTTTAAAAAACCTAAAATAAGCAACTTCAAGAAGCAGAACTTAGCTCTTGCTCTTGTCCCTTCCACATTATCTTCCATCTATAACAAGGTGACAAACTATAGCCTCAATTTAAAATTTCCCCTGATAATTTGCCAAAACTAAATAAATCTAAAGGTAAGATTAGTTCAGTAAAATTTCATAAGAGTGAAAATCATCAAAAGTCTGTAAGAAATGGCAGGTAATTTTAAAATGATTTTAAACCATTTAAATGTAGAAAGCTGGAGATTTTTCGGAGAAACAATGTTTAATAGGAAACTTCTCTGCACAGAAATACAGCTTAAAGAGGCAGGGTGAGAGTGCAAATGTGAAGATGCCTGTGGGTCTCCGTAAGCAGAGAGCATCCAGGCTAGAGGCTGAATCCATGTTTTACCTTGCAAAGCAAACATTGTATTTCTCTTGACTAAAAGCTCAGGATAGCCCAGAGCGGACAACTGAACATCCAGGGAAATAGAGTGAGTATAGTTTGGATTCTGCTTTGCTTCTGCAGATCACAGACCTGCAGTCCTACTCCCCAGTGGTTGGTCTGCTCCTGCAGAGGCTTGAGACATTCCATAGGCCTCTTTAAATCCAACAAGGCCAAGTCAAACTCAGGAAGACTGTGAGTCCCTCTAGGGCAGAAACCACACCAACCTTTGTCTCCCTAAAGCCTCCATCAATGCAAGGGCACTAGACTAGTGAATGAGTGGATTAAAAGGCCCTGAAGCCAAGTTTATTTCAGCTTCCAAACTTGGAAACTGCTTATCTTTTCTTCACTGAATATTCTTTACTCCCGTATCAAATAGCAGTTGACTGTATAGGTGAGGGTTTATTTCTAGGTTTTCGATTCTGATCCTTTGGTCCATGTGCCTGTTTTTATTCCAGTACCATACTGTTTTGATTACTATTCCTTTATCATAGAGCTTGAAATCAGGAAGTGTGATGCCTCCTCTTTGTTCTTTTTTCTCAGGAATGCTTATGGCTCTTCAGGGTTTTTTATGGTTTGATATAAATTTTAGGCTTTTTTTTCTACAGGTCTAAAATTTCTGTTACAAATAAGAATTGTAAATATTGTAAATTTCAACTGTAAAAAATGCCATTGTAATCTTTATCAAGTTTGCTCTGACTTTATAGATGACTCTGGGTAGTACAGATGTCTTAACTGTCTTAACAGTATTCTTATAATTTGGGAGTGTGGAATGGAACCTTTCCATTTATTTGATTTCCAGTCTTACTTGATTTCTTTCATCAATATCTTGTACTTTTCAGTGCAGAGAGTTCTTTTACCCCATTGGCTAAATTTATTCCTAAATATTTTGTTTTTGATGCTATTGTAAATGGGATCATTTTTCTTTTTCAGTTAACTTGTTTAGTGTACAGAAACATTACTGATTTTTGTATGTTAATTTTGTATCGGCAGCTTTACTGAATGAGTTGATTAGATCTAACAGTTTTTTGGTGGAGTCTTTTCAGTTTCCAACAGATAAATTAATGTCATCTGCAGATGGAGATGATTTTACTCCTTCCTCGCCAATTCTAATTTTTTTTCTTACCTGATTGCTCTGAATGGGTCTTCCAGTACTGTGTTGAATAGGAGCACTGAGAAGGGCACTTTTGACTTGTTCCTGATCTTAGAGGAAAAGCTTTCAAATTTCTACCATCAAGTATAATGTTAGCTGTGGGCTTGTGGTATATGGCCTTTATAATGCTGAGGTACATTTCTTCTTTACCTAATTTGTTGAGAGTTTTTATCATGAACAGATGTTGAATTTAGCCATTTGCTTGTTCTGCATCTATTGAGATAATCATAGGACTTTTTCTGCCATCGATTAATATATTGTGTCACGTTTATTGACTTGTTATGTTGAACCATCCAAACATTGCAGGGATAAATCCCACTTGATCACAGTGAATTGTCTTTTTAATGTGTTGCTGCATTCAGTTTGCTATATTTTATTGAGAATGTATGTATCTATATTCCTTAGGGATATTGGCCTTTAGTTTTCTTGTAGTGTCTTTTTCTGGCTTTAGTATCAGGGTAATGCTAATCTCCTGAAATAAATTTGAAAGTATTCCCTTCTCTTCTACTTTTTGGAAGTGTCTAAGAAAGATTAGTATTAATTTTTACTTAAATATTTGGTAGAATTCACCAATGAAGTTCATCTGGTTTTGGGCTTTACTTCATTGGGAGATTTTTGATTACTGATTCAGTTTCCCTACTAATAATTGGTCTCTTCCTATTTTTTCCATCTTCCTGATTCAGTCTTGGTAGGTTATGTTCCTAAAGATTAATGTGTTTCTTCTTGACTGCTCAGTTTGTTGGCATATAATTGTTCATAGTGGCTGTTATGATTTTTTTTTTAATATTTCTGTGGAATCATTTGTAATGACTCCTCTGTCCTTTATAATTTTGTTGATTTGGGTCTTCTCTCTTTTTTTCCTTGGATAGTCTAGATACAGGTTTATCATTTTTGTTTATCTTTTCAAAGACCAACTTTAATTTGTTAATCTTTTCTATTGTTTTCCTATTGTTGCTTTCATTTACTTATGCCCTGATCTTTATTAGTTCTTTTCTTCTAACTTTGGGCTATTCTTCTTTTCCTAGTTTCTGAGATTAGAAATTTAGGTTGCTTCTTTGAGATCTTTCCATTTTCTTGATGTATGGGATGATAGCTATAAAATTTCCTTTTAGAACTGCTTTTGTTGCATCCCATAAGTTTTGGTATGTTGTATTTCCATATTTGTTTGTATCAAGATACTTTTCAAATTTCCCCTTTAATTTCTTTTTTGATCCATTGGTTATTCGGGAACTGGCTACTTTTTTTTTTAAGATTTTATTTATTTATTTGAAAGAGAGAGAGCATGAGAGAGGAGAAGTCAGAGAGAGAAGCAGACTCCCTGCCGAGCAGGGAGCCCAATGCGGGACTCGATCCCAGGACTCAAGGATCATGACCTGAGCTGAAGAAAGTTGCTTAACCAACTGAGCCACCCAGGCACCCCAGAACTGGCTACTTTTTTAATGGTTAAAAAATGGGGAAGACATTAACATGGTAGATTAAAGATAGCCAGATGGGGTTTATTCCCTTTTAATTGAATATGAATACTGATTCGACCAATAGATACTGGTAGAAGGAACAGTGTGCCAATTTGGAGCCCAGCCATTGAGGGAGTGGCAGCTTCTAGTTTGGTCTCTTGGAGGCTCAAATTGCCCTATAAGATGTTTGACTATCCTGAGACCACTCTGTTATGAGAAAAACAAAACTAGCATGTAGAGAGGTTGAGTAGAGAAAAACTGAGACCCTAGATGTGTCAATTTCACTTATTTGAGCCATACCAGCTGGGGTCCTAGACATAACAACCCATTTCTACTTTGTCTTGCTTTTAAATTCCTGACCCATAGACTCATGAATTTATTAAATGGTGGTGCTTTTATGCTACTAAATTTTGGGATGTTTGTTATGCAGTGATAGATAATTAAAATGACTTTCAATATTTATGGGTATTATCTTGGCTCTGCTCCTACTTCATCAGTTGCTGTACTGTCATATTTTCCCATCATTTAAACACTGGGGCCTCAGACCTCCAATCCTTGTCTATCTTCACTCATTTCCTGGAGAAATCATGTCTCTCTGATTTATATCTGTAGCTCTTCCAGTATACCTAGTGGTGTCCTTGACATCTCCATTTTAATGTCTAATAGGCGTCTCAAACTTAGGACATTCCAACTTAAAATTCTTTTTTTTTTTTTTTAAAGATTTTATTTATTTAATTTGACACAGAGAGAGAGAGATCACAAGTAGGCAGAGAGGTAGGCATAGAGAGATGGGGGGAAGCAGGCTCCCTGCTGAGCAGAGAGCCCACAGCCTTTCCATTCCCTCCCTCACTCACTTTGTTCAGCACCTTGGCCTTCTCGTCGGTCTCAGGCATCCTGAAACAATTCCTACCTCAGGGCTGCAACTCTCCTTTTTCTTGGGTTTTCCCCATGGCTGTCTCCTGAAATTCATTCACGTCTTGGTGAGAGTGTCACGTCCTCGGATGGTTCTCCCTGGCAGCCACAGCTACAATAAGAGCCCCGCTCTTTCTTGAAGTTGCTTTATTTTTCATCATTGTACTTTTCACCACCTGTAATTACATGTTGCCAGGATTTATTTATTTGCTTGTTGATGCCAGCACCATTATTATATAAACTTTTAATGCCAGGTACTTTATCTTGTTTACTCGTATATCCCCAATACTGGAACAGTGCCCAGGGACACTACATATTGATTGACTTAGTAAGCGCCTTGAGATGAGAAACTATTTTATTCATCTCTAAATTCTTCCACCCACTGCCTTGAATATTTCTTGATACAAATTAGATAGTCAAGGATTATTTGTGGACATGTTGGAATTAAGTCTGGAAGTGATTCATAACAACTTCTGAAGCAGTCTTCTTTTGATTAAAGTCTTTAATCAGGTAGTTTGTGAGAGCAAATTTCCGTAATTTCTGGGTCACAAAGGTTCTGGTTTCTATCTTCCTAAGTGTCCAGCAAGTCTGAATTTTGATGTTCCTGTTGCTGACGGGCTCCTGGAGTAAGGTTTATTTTATTTGTTTTGATAAGTGTGCAAAAATTGTGATATTTGACTATCTTTGATTACGTTTTTGTAGTCATTTGGGAAGATATACGAGCCATGCATAGAAGTATTCTGAGTGAATCATTTCTTACATTTTAGATGCAAATCTGAGTTGTAATAGAACAATGGGGGGAAAATGTATTCTCTTGAGACACATTTTCAGCATCTCATCTAATTGGTAAGGCAAAGGCAAGGCACATTTATATTCCAGACTACATAATGTACTGGAGAAAAGAAATATATTTTAAAAATAAGAAAATTTGAAATTCTCAAACATTAGGGCTTCTACCTGCCTCTTTGAGCCATATGCATATTTTTAACTGATTTCTAGGCAAAAGAAATCTTTTCTTCTAGGGATTTCTTAATATTCTGGAGACCTGGGGATGCTGGTGATGGCCCATGCTAGCAAAAACAATTAGCATGTCTGGATCATTATTCTTTACTGATAAAATTGTCTATCTTAACCACTCTATATCCCCTTTGTATTTCAGTTTTAGTACAATATTAAACACCACAGAAATAGAAATGCTAATTTTTCACACCCCTCTTTTATGTGCTCCCTTTATTTTACCAAATAAATTATTCAATAATTTTGCATAGGGTTCATTAATTCTCACCTGTATGCCTTAATTTTTTTTTCTTGTTAGAAGTAAAACTATAGTGTTCTGTGTTTCTAAATAAAGCCCCCCCCCTTTTTTTTTTTTGGCTGTTCATTGTGCCCTTTTCTTGAGGTGTATAATTGGCTTCTTCAGTCACATATCTCAAAATATACACCACCAGCTGAGTTGGGGAAAATGTAGCATTACTAAGTTTAAATGCAACAATTCTATGCATTCAAATAAAATATTACACTGAGAAGATGTATTATCTTAGTCTGCGAGAAAGCCACTTTAGTGTTTCAGACAACAAATTGCTCATGGTACATTTTCTACTCCCAACATATTCCAGAACTGAATAAAAATAAAAGGTACAATTCTGACTGCTATCACTAACAATTTGCTTCTTTTTTTATAGCACATTTTAGATTTTCTTAACGTGGGTGATTTAATTTCACAAAGAATGTTTCATCTCAGTGTCTGGGTGTACCTTACCTATCATATTTCTGCAGAAATGAACAGATGCCAAGCCTAAAAGCTCATATTTTTGAATCCACGAATTATATTGAATTATGACTAACCATTCTCAGAATGTTGCATAGTGTTAAGAGTTGGTATCTTGGAACCAGATTGTTGAGAGACTCATCTCCACTCTGCCACCTACTAGGATTGGGTAATTTAGGTAACTATCTAGTGCCTCAGTTTCCCCAGTGAAATATGCATGATAATAGCACTAACCTCATAGAGATGTGTTGAGCTTTACAAAAAATATGTGTACTAGGTAAGAACTAGTTTTAATTCTAAAAACAAATTTTTTTATCCAAAATATAATATTGTATCCTTACTGTGTATCCGATATTGTATCAGTTACCCAGAGATACAACTGTGGCATAATAGACATGGTCTGCATACTTTCTAGAAAGGCTGATTGAATTTTAATACAGTATAAAAGGTACAAGACTGTATGCCTAACACTTCTCACTGCTGTGACTGCTACCACCCTGTTCCATCATCTCTGGCCTCCAAACTGACTCCCTGCCCCACTTCTATTGCCCCTTCAATCTACTTTCAATGTAGCAGCCTAGAAGAATCCTTTTAAAAGGTTAGTCTGATTATATCATGTCTCTAGTCAAAACATAGCAGCGGAGGTTCCCATTTCACACAGAGTAAAAGCTGAATTCTTTAAACAGGTTTGCAAGGTCTAGCATGAACTGTCCATTCTTCTCTGACCTCTTCTCCTGCTTCTTCATACCTCACTTACTCTGTCCCAGCCCTAGTGGTTTCCTTGCTATGTCTCAGCTCCACCAGGCAGTCTCCCAACTCAGGGCCTGGGCACAGGCTAATCTCTCTTCCTCTAGAAAGTCATATGACTAATGTCCTTAACCTCCTTCAAATTTTTGCAAAAATATCACCTTTAATAAGGCCTACCCTGACTGCTCTATTTTTTCTCTTTTCCCAAAATACTTAGCACCTTCCAGCATAAAATATAATTTATATATTTGTTATATTTTCTACTTGAGTCATTTTACCACCAGGATGTAAGCTTCATAAGAGAAGGGAATTGTTTTGTTTATGGATATATCTCAAAAATACAGAACAATGCCTGACACTTAGTAGGTACTCAGTAAATGTTTGTTTAAATTATGCTAAGTCAGAGTGTTTAAATTCAATGATAGGTTCTTTTCAAAATAAACAGGAGCAGGGAAGAAAGACAGGAACTTTAATACATTTATCCCAAAGTGTGTCGTTACACCAAATTATATTAGGGTTTATTCATCTAGATGCTGTTTAAGCCTACATACATTCTTTTAAGTATCTTTCAAGTTGATGACTATTCATTATGGGATGATTTCATTCTTTGGAAACAATGTAAATATGGTAAATGAATAAATTGGTTAAAATAATATTTTTAGAAAGGAAGCAAGGGAGGAAGGAAAGATGTGACTCAATGAGACCAATTGACTTGAGTCAAGAGTGAACTAGCAATTTCAAAATGCTCTGGACAAGGGAAGGAGGATACTCACGGGGTAGCATCACACAAAGATTACTTTGATATGTAAGACTCAATAAGTTTTCAAAATCTCAATGAATGTTTGTTACTTTTCCATACATAAAAACTAACGGTATAATTCTATCGTGCAGATTAACCAACTCTAAGTTGGTAATAAACATTTTAAGGCGTACACATTTGGATTGGGGCCCAAA
Source organism: Potos flavus (assembly GCA_028534135.1). Classification (NCBI taxonomy): domain Eukaryota; kingdom Metazoa; phylum Chordata; class Mammalia; order Carnivora; family Procyonidae; genus Potos; species Potos flavus. The sequence goes on along the minus strand of CM052898.1, from coordinate 94,458,457 downwards.
GAGATAGAGTGTAACATAGCAGAAAAAGCACAGGTTTAAAGCCATGTAGACCTAAGATCATTTTCCAGTTAACCACCTTATGTTGTATGATGTTGGATAATGAACTTAAGTCACACTCAGAGGAGTCTCAGTTTTTCCACTAATAATATAACCATTAAAATTCCCATTCCACAATAAAAATCACTGGCAGAATGGGAAGAAAGAAAGTGCACATAGGTAACAAACATCACGGTCAGCTCAGGAAACTCATAAGTAAGCCATTAATACCTACCAGGTACTAGGTAGAGGGCTTTGCTTGTGTTATCATGGTCAGTTCTTATAATAACCCCATGAGTTAAGTAACAGTATTATTTTTATCTTGCAGATAAGGAAATTGGAACTTAGGGAGGCTAAGGAAAACAAGGGTTCATTCACTTTGCCCTTACCCTCAATTTTTTTTTTTTTTTACATTCATTGGATTTTCATTAGCCTCAGGAGTACTATTAAGAATTGCCTATCAGTGTGCCGATGTTTTTCTTTAAATCAAAAAATAAAATTGAAGAAAGTTGTTAAGTAAATTTAATAGAAATCCAATCCACAAATGTTCTGTTTTGTTTTAGTTTAGGTCACTGTGCATTTTGTGTTTGTAATGTTTATTACTTCAGCTTCTCAATTTATGTCTTCAACATTACATAGGTAGGTTACTTTGCATTTTGGTGCTTATATCTCCAGCTCTGCAGATTTGGAAATTACACATCACTCTACTTAAGATATCTTCTAGACTGAAAGCAATTAGAAAACTCAAGGAAGGGAAAATTAAAGGCGGGGCGGGGGGAGGGAATCAAAGTGGGAGACCAACCATTAGAGACTCTGGACCTGGGAAACAATCTGAGGGTTTGAGAGGGAAGGGGATGGAGGGATGGGGTAGCAGGGTGTTGAGTATTAAGGAGGTCACATGTTGCAATGAGCACTGGGTGTCTTATTTGCAATTAATTAATCATGGAACACTACATCAAATACTAATGATGTACTATTCAGTGGCTAACTGAACATAATAATAAAAAATGTTGATGTTATGTAAAAAACAAACAAAGAAAAAAACTCACTGAATTATTTGTAAATAGGTGTGATAGTGTTTTGTCCATTCTGGAATAGAATCAGAAGTCAAGAGAAATTACTTCGGTCAACATGAAGAATAGAATAGTTGAAAATCTGCTTGTATATAGAAAGAAACATTTAGATTCAATTCATATTACTTTAAATGCAACATTTTTCTGTCTTTTGATCATGAAGATCGTGGTATGGTATGAAGGTGGTGCCAATTCTCAGATTTAAAGTTTCTCAGAATATAGTGTTCAAGTGTTTGTTCCTCAAGGTAGCTTTGAAATGATCTGGTCCAAACTCCTCATTTTATAGATGAGAACACTAGGTCCAGAGAACTGAAGTGTCATTCAGAAGGCCATCTGATCAGTAAGTGGTAGAACAGAATCCCACTCTTGTTTGCTTCCCTATACAATGCAACTTTCCCTGCAACATTTCTCAATAAAACTTAAACCTAGAATTCTTGAGCTCAAGGCAGGCTTGTAATTGCCTAGGACGACAGGAAAAAAGTGTGATGAATAATGTCAAACTTCTGAAATACCAAATAAGGCCCTTTTCATTTTAGGAGGAAAGAAAAAAAGAAAAAATTATGCTAAGGACTTGGAAATACCCTGAGAGACACGACTTGGCTCTGACAAGCACAGATAAGATATTCAAAGTTTAGAGGACACAGAAAATGCAGGGACTGGTGTTTCAGAATTTACCTGAAGGTGAAAGATTTCTAGATGCTGGCCCTGTGGAGAATGAGAGAATTCAGAACAGAAGGGGTTAACTTCTTGCTATTTAAAGATTGTCCAATTAGAATCAAATACTTTATTTAGCCTCTTTAATCTGTGGATCTCTGTGGAAAGGGACTGTGGGATTTGTTTTCCAAACTTCAAGACCTAGCATGATGTTTTTCCCCCCCACAGCACCTAATAACAATTTATGGATTAAAGAAATGGTCAGTCATTGCCTCTAACACTCAGCTGCCCTGTGTTGGAAGTTGTCCCAACAAATGGTAATGCCACAGCTGTTTATTAGGGGGCTGGGTTACATCTTCAACTCTCACATTTGCCCTTTAGCCTTTACCCTAGAAAAAGCCCTGTTGCAGAGGCCTTGCGTATAACGTCTCTGTGGGATGCTTTCAGGCTGTCCTCATTTTGCCACCAATCAATTTCTTTCAGAGGAGACAGAAGAAACTCCAGGCTGCTGTCAAAATCAGAAGTCTGTAAATACTCTCTTTCAAGAAACTCCAATGTATCAAAATCCCAAGTTTTAAAATAATACATAAATTGTGGGTGTGTGTGAAAAATGATTATTTTCCAAGAATATTTTCCAGATTATTCACTTAAAAATAAATTTTTCTGATGTGAGGATATGTAAATAAGAATACCAAATCCGTAAAATTAAGCCTGGGAAGAACCCCGTATCTGCATTTTTAATAAGCACCCTGGGACTCCAAGGCAGTTATTCTGTCTTTAATGTACTTAAAATACATGATCTAGTACACATATATTTAAGGAGGTAACTTATATGAAGCACTTTACTTCTTTCTCTTTGCCATTTTGTAGCGTTAAGTCTTGCTCTCTAAAATGTTCTTCCTTGACAACAGTACAATCAAAGCTTTAAGAACTCGTTGTTAGCTGTTTGGTTTTAGAAAATCAAATGTACAAATGCAGGATTAATTATACTAAATTAGAAAAAACTTGTATTATAGTTACTATTAAAATGGTTGTCAGGGACAATTGACCTCTAAAGTCAGGATATTACAAATGAAACCTGACAGTCTCTTGAGAAAACATAAGAGCAACAGAGGGAGAAACCTTGGGCTTATGTGGTCACAAAATTGAAGTGAGATTTCCTGAATGTCAAATCCACAAAGCAGGCAGTAACATTTTTATTGTGGACACATAATCAGGGATCAACCTGTATATTGTCTGGAATGATATTTCCTTTGATCATTGAGTTCTTTTGGCCAAATTTGTATGTCAATAAATGCCACATGTGAATACTGTGGGGATTGTTATTAAAAGGATCTTAAGAATATAATCTGCTTTGAGGTAGTAACACACTTTTGTCAAAATCAAACATGGTTGGGGCACCTGGGTGGCTCAGTCAATTAAGCGGCTGCCTTTGGCTCAGGACATAATCCCAGGGTCCTGGGATCGAGCCCGCATCTGGCTCTCTGCTCAGCGGGGAGCCTGCTTCCCCCTCTCTCTCTGCCGCTCTGCCTACTTGTGCTCTCCATCTCTCTGTCAAATAAATAAATAAAATCTTAAGAAAAAATCAATCATGGTCTAATATTGTTGCTGATACTGTTCTGATATTGCTGATCACCACTCATTGCTTCTGAAAACTGCTCTTTATATTTATCCTGGGCATTTAAGATAATTTAGGGAATTTTTATAACCTTAGACGATACTGAAATTTGTCATAACTCACAGCTTGTGTTTCATGAATATAAAAGTCACCCTCAAGGAAAGTGGGAACAGGTGAAATCAAACTCAGTTTTTAGTTCTTTAGGGAAAAAAAGACGTAAGAATTCTAAGCTATGCTTTTTTTAAATTTTAAATTTTAATTTTTTTATTTAAATTCAATTAGCCAAGGTATAGTACATCATTAGTTTTTGATATGTTCAAGGATTCATTAGTCGAGCTATGTTTTTAATTAACAATCATCATCATAATATATATGAAAATTCCATGAGAAATAGGATAATGTAGTTGACATTAATTCTAAGCAATATTCTACAGCAGATTTTTCAAAATATGATATTTTGCTTGTTCTTTCAAGCAAACTTGCTCAGTAGAAGGCAGCAGAGAGCTCACAAGACTGCCATCTCTTGGCTTTGGTTTTTGTTGCCTGTATTACTAGAGTTGTAATAAGGGATGGATAATAGCTAAAGGGTATCTTGAAAACATTTAACACTCACTCATATAAACATGACAAGATTGTGAGCTAGTTAATAGCAGAACTGGGTAGATTCATAACTGGACAAAAATTTGTAAATGCCAACTACTCAGTCAACATCAATTTGGAAAGGAGTCTCTAGAAATGGCCTGCTGGACTATGCCTTTGGCTCTTTCCAGAATGATCTAATTATCTGATCAGTAAGTTACAGAAAATGGGAATAGGTATCTTATCCATCCATTGACAGAATCTGAGGCCAACAATTTTTAATAGTCAGAAACAATAGGCAAGATAACCAGAAACTGACAGGATATGTACAAAAATGATTTGAAGCCAAAATTCACCTAAAGAGTAGGATGGTGATATCATTTACTAGCACAATGTGCACAAAGGGCAGGAAAGTTTTGCTGTATGGTTTCATAAAAGCTAGTGTAGTCCTAGGCTGCATTAGCAGAAGCATAAGGGAGGTGATTTCCTGATTATACCGAATTGCTTTAGAACCTAATTTACTATACTTGAATCAGTGCTGGGAAGCAGGTATCAAACCTGAATGTATCAAGTAAGAATAGACAAGGTGATAGGTAAAACCCAAATGATTTCACACTATGAATGCTTGAAGGAAATGGGGTTGCTTACGTGGAAGTGATTCAGTGTAATACCATAAATGTCGAATTGGGCTGTTCTCAGTATGCTCTAGAAGAGACAGAACTAGGGCTTAAGGGGGAGTGCAGTAGGGTAGATTCCAATTCAACAGAGGGTAGATTTTTTAAATGATTCAGTGTATCTGAACAGAGCAGGTAAAGGAGATCAAGCAAAGATTGAACTCAAGATGGTAGAGACAGTGGTACTGAAGCATCACATCAAATAAGATTCTGGATGAGAACCTTGGATTTTAAAGTAGACTCTGTAGAGCCCTCTGCTTCTCAGTGTACCTTGGGAGGTGGTGTAGGATAGGAGATACTGGTTGGGTAGAGCCTGGGGCTTACAAACCAGTTCTGTTTGCTTGGATTTGGGTTCCTCATAACAACTTCTAAGCTACAGCTTCTATAGCCAAAAATCAAAGGAAAAAAAAAAGAGGAAAGGGGAAAAAAAAAACAAAAAAAACCCCAAGAGATGATAACTTAAGTTCTTAAGTCTCTGTAGATTTAGGATTCTGTGTTATTGCAACAAGTAAGATGTTTGAAATGTGTTTAAAATATCTTAAAAAGATACTTCCTCCTTCGAGAGTTTCAAAAAAGTGTATTCCCAAGTTTGTGCAGGCATATGTGCACCCAGCATTCTTGTGTGCACACTCCTGCCCTCTCTGATACATAAATGTGCATTTTAAGAATTCTCTTAGTGCTAAGCTGTGGATTTGTTTGCTGATTTGTCCCATATATCCAACACTCATGACTCTGATCTTCCTGTTAGTTTAAAAAATAGTAAACATAGGGGTACCTGGGTGGCTCAGTTGGTTGAGCATCCAAGCCTTGATTTTGGCTCCAGTCCTGATCTTGGGGTCTTGAGATCAAGCCCCACGTCAGGCTCCTTACTTGTCCCTTTACTTAAATAAATCTTTTTAAAAAAATATTAAAAATACTCCGTCATGTAATTCGAAGATGTAAACGCACCTTACATACAACTAAGCTAAATATCCAATACCCAGTTATCCCTTCAGGGTAATGAGGAGAGCTTCTTTCCTTCAGTCTTTAGTGTGGTTCCAGGTCATTAGATGTAGAGTCTACTTAAAGAGGGGCTCAGGTGAACCCAAAGCTCTGAGGAAACTCTTTTAGGTCAAGACAGCATGTGTATATACATTTCTGTGTTTCGAAGTTAAATACCATATTTAATTATATGTGTTGTAACATTCTGTAATTCAATAATGAAAAATCAAGTATACAGTAGGATTATAAAAAATAGAACCAATTAAGCGAAGAGTACCTAAATTCATTCTTTCTACAAGTATTTATTGAGTACCTTCAATGTGTCAGGCATGGCTCTAGGCACAAAGGACACAAGAGCCAACCTTGATCTTGTGAAGATTATATTCTAGTAGGGAAACAGACAATATACAGATAAACCTGTCAGGTGGTGATAAATGCCATTAAAGATAGAGTAGGGTCAATGGATAGAGAATAGCAGGGGCTTCTATTTTCTATAGATGTATGAAAATATAAAGTTTATGCAGCAAAGATTGAGCATCAATCTGGATGCTCATAAAGAAAAATTAGGTGGCCTGTTTTCATAATGTTTATGTTTCAAAGGTTTTGTGTAGAGCAGGTATCCTCTGCCTGCTTTAGCTCTTCTCTACCCTTACTTGTATCTCTTACTTAGTAGTTTTTTGGTTTCCTTTTAACTTCCCCAAGATGACTAGGGTTCTGCAGGATTGTTTTACTTGCAACTTTCCTCCCCTTGGTTGATCTGCTAAAAACAGAGAGTTCTAAAGTAATTTCATTTCTGTTTTTTTCGGCCCGCAAACATGCTTTTTCTTAAATTCTTTTCCAATGCATATACATTTTTCTACTTAAGTACATTTATTCCCCTATTTTCATTTTTTTATAAGCACATCAACTATGTCACTGGCATGACTTTATCTTTTCTTTCTCTGCACAATATTTTTTCTCTGCATAATATTATAATAACAAACAGATAAAGAAAGCATCTGCTTCCTCAAGAAAGGGCTGGAGGTCACATTTGTGTTTTCATATTTGAACTAATTTCTTTAAATGAAATATCCAAGAAATGCTCTGTTTACTGTAGACAAACAAATATATTAGTTTGGATTTTTCAAGTAAACTCTTCAGATAAATGTTACATTTTATCAAATAAGAAATTCTATAAAGAGTGATATCTTTGGGATACCATTATAAGTATAAAAACAAACTATAGTAGCATTGCTTAAACTATAAAATAGATTCTTGGCAAGATTTGTATTAACTTTGGTGTCTATCCCATAGTCTTATGTATAACTTTATAAATTTTTAACAAATGAAGCTATCCTAACTCTCTTTCCTTACTCCCCCATCTTGTTAAATGCTTTTGACTCCAGTGTCTCTATCTTGCAAGTATAATTTATTTTGATTTTTAAGCATTTTAAGGGACATAGAATGACATAGTGATGATATAGAAGCCTTTTCTTAGGAGCTAGAGGGCCTTTGATAATATTTTAAAGATCCCATTTGGTTGTAATTTATAACAGTCTTATAAAATGTGTTCTGTTGTTGTTAGCTTATAGCTAAACATTTTATGATTCCAGATTCATTCCTCTGCATTACTATGGAAATATCTTTGGAAGTTTAGCAGTTTCTTTTTTTTTTTTTTTTAAGATTTTATTTATTTATGTGACACAGAGAGAGAGATCACAAGTAGGCAGAGAGGCAGGCAGAGAGAGAGAGGGGGAAGCAGGCTCCCTGCTGAGCAGAAAGCCCAATGCGGGGCTTAATCCCAGGACCCTGAGATCATGACCTGAGCCGAAGGCAGAGGCTTTAACCCACTGAGCCACCCAGGCGCCCCGAAATATCTTTGGAAGTTTAACACTTCAAAAAAAAAAAATATATATATATATAATAATAAACAATATTTGTGTTACAACTTACAAGTGTACGGTGCACTCACAAATATCCCTGTATCATTTTGCATTTTTTTTATAACAATTCAGGTGCAGAAAGCAGTTGACATATAAAAAGAATCTACAGGTTAAAAGCCACTTGAGGCAACATATTGCGATGAAAGAGCTCTGAAAAAATAAAATAGATAAAGCAAAATAAAAAATAAGGCCTCCAAGTTAGGCCCGGCAGTGTCATTAAGGTAATTCACTGTCAAGTCGAGCAACTGGGGGAAGGCTTCTGGAGCACACTCCCCTGTAGGTGGCAATCCAGGATGGTAGCTGTGCGCGCGCCTCAGAGGGAGAGTAACTTGGGAACTGGGCAGGGTTAGGCAAAAGTGATGTGGCCTCTGGTGAACTAGAGCCCACCTCCCCTGGCCAAAGGAATTAACTTAAAAATATTGAAACATGGTGAGAACTGTACTATCTCTTTTAGCCTCTAACATTCTGTGCTTTTGTGTTGAATTCTCCGAATCAACATGTACTTGTTAGGTACCTAAAGTATAAAACTTTGTTAGGACTTGAGAGGGATGGCATAAAACTATGAATTATGGTTTCTGCCTTTGAAGCTCATAATTTAGCTAAAGAAAGAGAACAGGTCAAGGAAATGAAGAAGCTAGTTCTCCAAGTGACACAAGGAAAACTTTCTATTATTTAACAAAAAATAGCTTTGCCTTCTCTCAGAAAACCTTGGGTGTGTTCTCACCACATGCTGTAGGCACTTGCAGAAGGGAAATACCCTTTAGTGTGAGGCACTAAGGAAAGACCGCCGAGGAGGTAAAGGTTAAGTTCAAGATTCAGAGGTAGGGTCCTGAACCAGGACAGAATGGTGTGACTGTACAAGCCAGGAGTTGAACTTGAGGAATCCTGCTGTGGGCACTGTTAAGGAATCTTTCTGTTTTCTTGGTTTTTGTGAGTGGAAGATTCCCATTGGGAAAGTTAGTAGTAAAATTGATACATAGACTCTGAGTGTTTCTGATGCATTGTGTATTAGCCAAACATTGGGTTGTGGTATATACATTTCAACGTTCAGTCTAGAAACTTTTGCACAGACTTACTTGGTGAATAAACATGTTTATTTGATCACAACAAAATAAATTTATCACCATTGTATTTGCATTTTTATCCTACTAAGCATCTGTTTTCTCTACATCGTTGCCTCTAGTTATAATCTTTTTGCTCAGCAAAATATCTTTCACTGTTGTCACCAAATGCTAGGAAATGTGGGATGATGAGGCAAGATGTGTCCAGATAGATGGCATAATAATGACAAACACTGGTGTTGTGCTTTTAAAATTTATAAGCATTTTCACATGTATTTTAAACATTTCTTTAAAGAATTCCATAGGATATATTGCATTATTTTTCATTTTACAGTAAAGAAAAGATTTTTAAAAAGATTCAAAAGGGAAGCCATTTCCATGTCCATTGAGTATGGTTAACACCATTATGGCACACAATAGGAGGCAACTATATAGAAAGCATTCTGATTAGACCTGGAAGATCTCATAGTCTATGCCTGTCATGACATTGATTTATTCAAGAACTATTTATAGAGCACCACCATGTGCCAGACACTGTACTACTTTATGAGCACATGATAATAAGCAAGACAAACAAGGTTATTCTTTTCTACATTCTACAAAGATAGTTTGCCCATAGTTTACCAATCTAGGACCTAGATCTTCTGATTTCCAGGCTGTGTTCTTTCCACTATATCAACTATATCCACATACGCTTTTGGTTGAATATTTTTATTGGTAGTCCAGGAATTCACTTTGATCCAGGGTGGGTAAAAAAAAAATGTTCCTAGAGTAAAATGAGATCTCTGAAATATGTGTTGAATATAAGTGAAATCACCAAGATATTTATGACAGGAGTAAATGCTCAGGGCAATTGCAGCTGCCAAGAGTGGATCTTATTTTGCTTTCATGGTTGTGCGACCAAAGAACTATATACTCAGATGCATTTCTCCCTCTCTTTAATTTGGGAGCACTAGGTTTCAGAAAGGTGTACTGCAAGAATAAAGAAGGCTATGAATTAAGAATATAAAAACTTAAGAAATAAAGGGACCTTCTATACACATACATGCACATACACACACATGCACACATGCAACTGTCTTTTGCAACAGTGATTCTGGATACATCCTTGTCATTTCACTGTGATAATATGATAGGCCCGCATTATTCAAAAATAAATGACAAAATCATCTTATATATAACTAAGGTTCACTTGGAGATTATTTCTGCTGACTAAGCACATGAAAAAAACACTTCATTACTTCAATTACTCCAGCAAGATCACACCTGGTGTTGGATGCATGGTTCAAGAACTTCAGTGCATTAGCTTAGCAGTTAGGTTATTAATCATGAGTGTCAAGTCCTTTCTGCTAATTAACCTTAATTGAGCTCTCTGTTATGCAAGTACCATTACCAATGAAACAACTTAGCAATGATACAAAAATAACAGAGCATGGTAAAACCTAGGATTAACATTACCTCCTGTACTTGAATACCAATGCCTAATGCATTTTGCTGTAATACAGAATCTTATATCTTCTATCAAAGATTAAAAATTGCATAGAGCAAAAATGGTAGAATATGTATAAAATTTGCATAATAAAATCATTTAGAAAGCATTTTGAAAACAACCTATGTGTTTACATTTTATATATAAAAGTGAGTAGACGATAGCAATTTAGTAGAAATATGAAGAATTTTTAAAGATTCAAAGATTAAAATCTCACATTATCCATTAGTTAATGTGACTGTAAACTTAGTCATGCTTGAAACTAAATCTTTATTTCATTTATGTTCAGTATTATTTCCAATAGTTCCACAAAATGTCCATTAGAATAGAATTCTGCTGCAATAGGCAGCTTTATTAATCTGCCCGGAGAAATGCAGTGCAATTAATTCTAAATTTGATAACCAGCAAGCACTTCAAATGTTCAATAGGTTATTTATTAAAAAGCAAATCAAAAAGAAATAAGCTTTACTGCCAATGAACAGAATGCTTGGATTTAAAAATGGCCAGAAGGCTACTGGTATTAATAAGCTTTATCAAATTCATTTTCAGACATGCATGGAGGAGTTCATACTATTTTTCCATTCATGTTAGTGTCTGTCAAGAGGAGAGCTCAGATACCTTAGGGAAAGCTTTCTGAAGTGCAAGTATTTGAAAATAAAAAGGCAAAGACAGACATTTAGCAGATTCACAAGGGAAGGGAAACCCCTGAAGAATCTTGAGGAAAAGCAGCAGCAGTGGAAGTGTTAGGAAAAGGTTTAACCATTGACCTGAATTTGGGCAAGAACAACAAATACAAATATTGGTGATAAAAGTACTAGAAACTTGAAATCCGCATAAATAAGGATTTACATGGTATGAATGAGGCAACCCAGGCCAGGAGTGAATACGTTACGGACCATTTGTTTATGCTGTATTTACAGACGTAGAATGTAAACACCAAAGAAGTGGCCCCATTTCATTGGAAAGTCACACATATTGTTAATATTTGACCATAGGGACTTAACAGAGTATGAAAAACAACCACCACCTACTCGAAATGCCTAAAACCTGGGTTCAAATGATAGTCAACAGGTGTGTGTAACGACAGACACATTACAAGTGCTGATCCTTCATTGGCACCATCCAGTAGACATTTCTGTGGTGATAGAAACGTTCTGTATCTATGCTGTCCAATAAGGTAGTACTTGATCTCCTGAAAAGAAAGCAAGCATGAACCTTCAGGTTTAATTGGCCCACCATGTCTCAGAAAAAAGATGTGATTTCAATAATTGTGTATAATGAATCCTTTCCCTGTGAGTTTACTATATTTCAAAGACAACCAAAAAACAAAAACTCTCACAGCTTATGGGTACTTTTCTCTATTTCCATTAACCTAGGGTGATCCCTTGTAACAAATATCTACAATTTTTTGTAGATATTTTGTTAAATAAATCTTTTATTAAAATAAGTAACGTTAGGTCATTAAAGATAATGATGCATTTCCACCCTTTGAAAAAGTGTCATACATAAATCTAGAAATTTTATGTTCACGTTTATATTAAATACATTTTCAAATAGCATATATTCATATACACTAGTGTACTGTATTCATATATAATCTCATCCATGTGCTTTTTTATAAAATTATTTTTAAGGTGTAACCTATCTAAAGAAGGAAAGCAGTACATGATTATGATTAAAGTAAGTTCTATAATCAGAAAAATAAGAAAATTTTGCATAATTTTTATTATGGTAATGAGTGTTTCTACTTTATTAAAAATTCAACGGAATTAACTATTTTACTTACCACTTTTTTTTTTCCCAATTCACCATAATTGACTCTGTTCAGATGTTCTTAGGTTTATCTTGTTATTTTTTCAAACTTCTTGAGCGTTCACTTTTTTAATCTCATTTCTTCAGTGTATACCTTTAGTATCACCTCCTATATTTTGATATGGAATGTTTTATTGTTATTTACTATGGTTTGCAGTAGCAGTATTAATTACCTTTGATTCAATAATTGATTAGAGTAGAAGTTTTTTAATTCCAAATGATTGTTCTTCTCTCCTCTTTTATTTATTCCCACATGCATGGGTTTGTGGTCTGAGAATGTAGTCTCTATTTGTGTCCACTGCAGTTAATTAGAAGAGCTGGTGGAAAGTAGCTTAGACATTAACAGTTTATTATATCACTTAAGAAATTCAGAGGCCCCCAGTATGTTTTCCCTCTGATCTCACACACCCATCAATTATTAACAAATAGAAGTCGGATTATCATCTTTGACTTAGATCCATCATGGTTTATACCATGATATTAAAGATGCTCAAATTGACTTTCAGTTGCCCAGCAAGAAGGATGGGTTATTGCTAGGTGAGTAGGCAACTGACAGTATCTGCCTTACAAATAACAAACAAGAGACCAGCAGATTTGATCTCATTATATATAATCACATTTAATCTTATTACAATTACATAGCATATGTGATTATATATAATATACAATAACATAAATTACATGTTATACGTTATATACATAAAATTTCATAATGTGAAATTTGGTTCCTCCAAATCAATTTTGATTCCTCCAAGTCAATTTTGATCTTCTGATCTACTCTGAAGAAGTCAGAAAAAGGTGTTAAAGGTGTTGTTTTTTTCTTTTTATGGTACTGAAATATTTTCTTTACACTCTTCTCTTTGTTATATGATCTGCGTTTGCTAAGGTACACCTCACCCCTAGTAATTTGGATTGTATTAATTCTATTGTTTGTTTTTATTGTTGCTTTTATACATCATAATGACAAGCTTCGATCCAATTTTCTTAAGTTTTTGGCTTCTGAAACAACAAATAGTTCATTGATTCTCTATGGAAATTCAAAATAGAAGCCATATATGAGCAAATGATTCTCAAACTGGTGACTGAATGGAGAAAACAGGCACTCCCATGTATTTTTTATAGGAGTGTAAATGTCCAAAGCCTTTGGGAAGGCAGTTGGACAATTTATGAAGAATTCATACTCAGTGGTTCAACAATTCCCTTCTAAGAATCTAAAAGAAATGCTAAAGTGAAAAAAGATGTTTGTACAATGGTGATTCCATTATGAAGAACCTTGTGTGTCATGACAAATCTAGAAACAATATAAATGCATACCCACTTGAGGATTATATATATAATATATGTAATATATAATTTATATAATTATGTTAATGTGTATATATATCTTTATAAAAATATAAATCTTAAAACAATGAGGAAAACCACTGTGTTGACACAGAGGTTTCTGAAATAAAGTTACAGTCAAAAACATTAATGTATGATTTCATTTATGTTAAAACGAAATACAAGAGCATATATGTCTAAATCAATACAGAATTTTTTTTTAAAGATTGTATTTTTTATTTGACACAGAGAGACATAGCAAGATAGGGAACACAAGCAGGGGGAGTGGGGAGAGGGAGAAGCAGGCTTCCTGCTGAGCAGAAAGCCCGATGCAGGGCTCCATCTCAGGACTCTGGGATCATGACCTGAGCCAAAGGCAGACGCTTAATGACTGAGCCACCCAGGCGCCCCAGAATAGAGAAGTTTTTAGAAATATATGCTCAGAAGTGTTATCCATCATTAGTTTTGGCGAAAGGAGGAGAAATAAAGTAGTAAGAGAAAATAATACTTTTTTTGATTCATTCTCATTTATATGAGACATTGAGAATAGGCAAATTCATAGAAACAAAATAAAATAGAGGTTACCAGGGGCTAAGGGGAGTTGGGAATGGGGGCCTATGTTAATCAGTATAGAATTTTTGTTTGGGAAGACGAAAAAGTTCTGGAAATGGATAGTAGTGATGGTTGCACAAAATTGTAAATGTACTTAATACCACTGAATTGTATACCTAAAAAATGGTTACAGTGGTGAATTTTATATTATGTATATTTTATTTCAATTTTAAAACGGGTGTGTGTATAAGTAAGAGAATAGATAAAACAAGATGGCAAAATATTAAAAATTATTGGATCTAGATGATAGATACATGGGGTTTCTTTTCAATTAGAAAATAGCATTTTATTACATATTATTTCTTAAGTGTTTACAATGAGAACATATTCATAGAAATATTTTTAAAAAGTGATTTTTAACACCCATCTGTAAAAATAAGAAAAAAATAGCCAGAAGAATTCTTTTTTTTTTTTTAAGATTTATTTTAGTTGAGAGAGGGTGAGAGAGAGAGAGAGAATGAGCAGGGTGGGGGGAGGAGGCAGAGGGAGAGAATCCTCCAGAAGACTCCCTGCTGAGCAGAGAGCCCAATGTGGGGCTCAATCCCAGGACCCTGAGATCATGACCTGAGCTGAAATCAAGAGTCAGATACTCAACCAACTGAGCCACCCAGGCGCCCCTAGCCAGGAGAATTCTAAAAAGGAAGGGCAATAGGGTAGAAAGGATGTATCCTAATAGATATTAAAGTAATAACGACAAAGAGATCATTTGTAGAAGATTTGACCACTACCTCATACTATACACCTAAGTAAATTCTATATTTATCAAATATTTAATTGTAATAACAAAGCTAGAAAATCAATAGAAAGAACTGTAGCTTGTTAGTTTAATTATTTGGAGTTTGGAATGGTCTTTATCAACATGAAACTCCAGCCAACAACCAGAACAACAAGAAATATTATACGGTTTGACTAAATAAAAATTAAAACATTTTGCATTGAAAGTAAGCATACCATGTATAGATTGTAAAAAGCAAAACCTAAAAATATCTACAACATGTGGGTGCCTGGGTCACTCAGTTGGTTGTGTCTGCCTTCAGTTCAGGTCATGATCTCAGGGTCCTGGGATTGAGCCCCAATTTGGGCTCTCTGCTCAGAGGGGAGTTCGCTTCTCCCTCTCTCTCTCTCCCTCTGATCTCTCTCCCTCTCAAATAAAGTCTTTAAAAAATATTTACAACATGAGTAATAAAGGATTAACATGTCATGTACAAAGAGTTCTTACCAATTAGGAAAAAAAAGATAAATGTGCAAAGGAAAAGGGCAAATAGCTTGTGTGTACATCATACTATCTTTCCTGTCTTTGAAATTACAGATTGCAAGATTTGCCATAGTTGATTCCAAAAAGCCTGTGACACATAAACCACCAATAATGTTGTCTAGAATTCAACCCACAGTAGATTTTCATACTTTTCCAAGAGGAAATTAAACTTTAGAAGCCTTTTGCTTAACAGACATTTGACCTTCCCTACACAAAGCTTACCTTAGCAACTGAATTTGTTTCAATGGATGAGAAAAGTAAAACCTGGCATTAACTTAAACAAACATTGCCAATTGCTATTTTCATATTTCCTCTGCTTGCTGTAGATAGCTTATTTGGAAAGTTGAAGACAAACATTTTTTCCTCAATGATGAGCCCCTGTATTTGGCAAGCACAGATGCTGCTCTGGGATTCTGGGGACCAGTAAAATTTCATTTTACTCATTCCTATTTAGATAGACATTTCACAGAAAAACAAGTCTCTCTCTGTTCAAAACATTAATGTCTTTTTTGTTTTGACAAAATAGCTCATGAAGCTTGCTTTTGATAACTGGTAAATTTGGTCAAATGTTGTTCCTAGCAAGTCCACATATCAGTGAAAACATAAAACTCAAACCCCTAGATTTCTATTAGGAATTTTTCTGAATGACGTGTTTTGAAATGTTTGCTGGAAGTAGAGATTACCACTCAAGCATTTACTATAGTGGGAAATACTTTAGTCCGTGCAAGAGATAAGCAAGAAGAATTTGTAATTCAACAAACATTTATTGAGTTCACACTGTGTGCCAAGTTCTCTTCTAAATAGTATGGGACAAAATTCCCACCAGGTGTTGAGCCTTATTTTCGTGAAGAGAAACAGACCATATATAGAAGTAAGCATATGAGCAAGGAAGATGTCAAATGGTGTTAAGTGCTCTGAAATTGTACTGACGCCCAAGAGAAAAATATCAGTTCTTAGTCAATAGCATATAATGTATTTGTTTATTCTTCAAAATAAAATGAATATATATATATATATATTTACATACACACATATAACTAATATATAAAAATACATATAAATAAAACTAATATATAAATTATATAAGAGTAAAGGATAAATGTTTGCATTTATATAAATATATTACTTAAATATATTTATAAATTATATATATATTATATATATATTGCAAACATTTTAGAGAGTTTACCATGTGCTAAGGATTTTGTTAACACTTTATATGTATTATTTCATTTGATCCTCCTATTAATCCTAAGTTGATAGCTATAGATCTCAATGCTTGGGAAATACATTTTTATGGCTTGTTTTATTGTCCATTTAGAGAAGAAATTATATATTGCTGTGTGTGCTTTCTCTTTCTTTCTTTTTTACTTTAATCTCTACCCCTACCATGCACATTAGACAGCCCTTTTTCCCACACTTCTCCTCCAATTTTCAGGAATAAGTAGTGACAACTTTGGGGTGATAAACACCCAGTTAACTTTCTATGCATTTACATAGTATATGTAAATACTACTATTAAATTTATAAAGAAGAATATACTAACATGTAACATGCCTTTTTAATAATAGAACTTGATGGCTTTATTTTTCTGTATCAGTTTATATAGGACTATCTCATTCTTTTGTAAGAGTTGCATCATTTTCATAGAATGAATAAAAGATACTTTATTATATTCCCTCCATGGAATGGACACTGAGGGCTTTTACAATATTTCTCTGTAATAAAAGTGTTGCAGAAAACACCTTTGCATATACATCTTTGCACAGATGTGGGCATATTTCTACAAGATCTATTCCTACACATGGAATTGTTAGAAATAATAGAAGACCATTTGCATTTTACACATACTGTGAAGTTCCCTTTCAAGATGTTTCATCAACTTAGTCCTACTAACATTTTTCCATATCGTTGGCAACATTTGATAACATGAATCCTTTTTATTGCCAGTTTGAGAATATTTACATTTCATGTGTTTCCAGTGTGTGTATATGGTCCTGTACCTTTTTCTTTTGTGAAC
Source organism: Potos flavus (assembly GCA_028534135.1). NCBI lineage: Eukaryota > Metazoa > Chordata > Mammalia > Carnivora > Procyonidae > Potos > Potos flavus. The sequence continues at coordinate 94,441,348 of CM052898.1, read as the reverse complement.
TGTCTGCTCATATTTTTACCTGGATCTCCACTAGGAATTTTTCTTAATGACATGTTAGGGTTCTTTACGTATTTTAGAGCTTGATCTTATACATTTAATGCAAATATATATTTTTTTTCAATTTGTGTTTTTAATAGTAACAAACAGCCGTATAATATTTATTATGAGCCAAACACTGTCTTAAGTGCATTACATATTCACTAGTCTCTTGCTCACAACAGTCCTGTGAGGAAGGTGCTGTTGTTCTCTCCATCTTACAGATAAACTGAACCATGGAGCTCTTATAGGCCTTATCTAGGCCGTTTAACCAAGTGGTAGAACTCTTTTGGAGCTCTAATTCCAAAGTCAATGTTTAAGCACTAAGTCATTCTCATGGTATCTGTTAGAAAATTCAAAAACTGTATATAAAATAAAAATCTTTTTCCTCCTGTAGAGCATCTGTTTTTTTATATATCTAATAAGTCCTTCACCACACAAAAGTTATAAACATATTTTTCACAAATGCTTTTTATAACTTTGGGTTATGTTATGCTTAGCCATTTAACTTATCTAGAATTTGGTAAATTGATGTCAAGTCTGGAGTTGACATCTTTTCCAAGTAGATTGCTAATTGTTCTAAACAATTTGAGTAGGTTATCTTTTTTCTCTCAATTTGTAATTGCCTTTATTATAAACTAAAAAATTATCTAACATGGGTCTACTTCGATACCCCATTCTGTACTTTTAGTTTATTTGCCTATTCCTGCATTAGAACTTTACTGTTTTTATTACTGTAGTTGATGGTGTGCTAGATAGCTTCTAAGGGAAGACCCCTTATGTAATAATTTCTTGAAAGTTTTCTTAGCCATCCTTATGCCTCTCTTTTCCTCTTTTCAAATGAACTATCGATGCAGTCCCTGACATTCCTTTTATGAAATATCCCATTCTGATTTTTGAAGGAAGAATGTATTGACCACATAGACTAACTTGGAGAGAGCTGTTATATTCGGTCTTTCTAATCAAGAACTTGGTATAAATTTCTTCTTTTGGATCTGTTATCCTTCAGGAAAATTGATAAAATATATTAATGTAAGTTTTTCAAATTTATTTTATTCCTTAGCATCTTTGATTTTGTTTTCATAATTGATTTTTTTCTTATGATGAGATTCTCATTTTCATTATACTTTCAAACTGGATTTTGCTGGTATTTGGAAAAACCATTTTGTGTGTCTACCTTATTAGTACTAGGAACTTTTGACTTAATTTTCTTGGATTTTCTGGATAAATTACTGCATAAAATAATGACAGTTTCTCTCTTCCTTTCAAAATTTTATGCAGTATTGCTTTATCTTAGTTTTATTGTATAAACTAGAATCTCTATTCTGTCATTGATACTAAATGTCCTTGTCATATTCCTGACCTTAACAGGAATAGCTCTAAGGTATCAAGTCATTAGAAACCAAATTTCAGGGGCGCCTGGGTGGCTCAGTGGGTTAAAGCCTCTGCCTTTGACTCAGGTCATGATCTCAGGGTCCTGGGATCGAGCCCCACATTGGGCTCTCTGCTCAGCGGGGAGCCTCCTTCCCCCTCTCTCTGCCTGCCTCTCTGCCTACTTGTGATCTCTCTCTCTCTCTCTCTCTCTGTCAAATAAATAAATAAAACTTCTAAAAAAAAACAAAAGACAAATTTCAATGTACACACTATACAGTGTATCAAAATTAAGCCAATTATTTCCTATAGATTTCTAGAAAATACTCCTTATCAAATGCAAGAAGTTTCATATATATAGACTAATTGAAGCATATGTATTAAAGTGTTTATTTTTATCAAAAGCCTATTCAGCATCAAACTTGATTACCCTATATATTTTTTAATATCTTAATGTTATAAATCATAGTATATTTCCTGATGTTGAATTGTATCCATTCTTGCGATAAAACTTTCTTTGCTATAATGCATTTTTATTTTATTTTGATTTCTATATGGTGTGGCACACTTTATTTTTTTCATCACAACCAGTGCCCTCTTTATTTTTTTTATTATGTTCAGTTAGCCAACATATAGTACATCATTAGTTTTTGATGTAGTATTCAACTGTTCATTAGTTGTGTGAAAACACCCGGTGCATTATTATTTTAATACCTATCTAGATTGAGTCCTCATTTTTTGTTTGGAATTTTTTGCATTTATGTTTATAAGTGAGATTATAATATTGTTTTCCATTTTCAGTTATTTTGTGGAAATATTTTTTGGACTTCAGTTATGTAGAAGGGAGTTTAGATACTTCTTAGTTGATGAGATGGTATTGGCAAGGGTTTTTACACAGCCCATATTTCACTTCTCAATTTTAGTTGAAAATATGTCTAATCGAAAATATGTTTGCTCTCCTCTCCCAGTCAAGAAATGTATTTTTTGTGTATCTGTGACAATGTATAAAATGAAGAGTAAACAGAATGTTTTTAAAACTTAAGTGTTTTCTATGTCTTTTTGATATCTCCTTAAATACCATGTTATGAATAATAATAATTTGTGACTTTTTTGGCATAATTTACTGTTTTTTTTTTAGGATCTGTCCATCCAGTCTAATTAATTTCTTCTACTGTTTCATAGTATTACATTTTTTGCATTTATTATATTTTATTTTCTTCTAATACTGATGAAAATATATACCATCTCCATCAACTTATACCATAAACAGTGCTTCAGTGAACAATACTTACATACCCATTCAAAGTGTGTCCCTAGGATGTATACCTAAGAGTTGATTTCCTGGCTGTATTATTTATATGCTGTTGGTCTATAATAAATGTTACACACTGCTGGTGTGTAACAAATCACCCCAAATTTAGTAGCTTGAAACAACGAATTTATTTTTAATCTGAGAGTGTCTGTGGGAACTGAATCTCGTAGTAGCAGATTAGCTGGGTGGTTTGGGCTCGGGATCTCTATAAGCTTCCAGTTCAGCTCTGAACATCTTAAAGAGCAACTATGAAAGGATTCATTTCTAAGTTCACTCATTTCCAGAGACTTTGATTTCTCACCTCATGAGCCTCTCCACAGAGCTGCTTACAATGGTAGCTATGTTCCCTCAGAGTGAGTAGTTGTTCTGTGAGCTATGAGAGTGTGTCCAAGACAGAGACCACTATGTTTTGTAAACTAATCTCAGAAGGGATCTGCCATCACTTTTGCTGTATTCTGTTGGTCATTCAGACCAACTATGGTACTAGATTAACCAACTGTCCTGGTTTGCTTTGGACTAAGGGATTTCTGAGATTTAAAATGTAACTCTCTGGTTTTAAAAATGAGTATGTTCCAAGCAAACATAGAAAGTTGATCACCTTATCTGGAACATTGCAGGTGGCAGTTATGTAAGGGTGTAAATATCCGGAGGAAGGGAATCACTTGGAGTTGTCGTGGAGGCTAACAACCATACTAAGCCATTGATTATACCATACCCAAGCACAGTTTCAAAAATTATTTCCATATTACTTGCCTCAGATTGGCTACGATAGGCTTATGGAGTCTCCCACTACTTGTGCATGAGGGTTCAGGACTCATAATTAATTTTATTTTTCCTTCAAGATTCTCTGAAAAAATGAAACTTCTGGATTCTTATCACATTTTCTCTCCTATTGTTTATCTTTTCACTAGCGCATTCTGGGAGAAGTTCTCTTCTTGATATCCCAGCCTAATAATTCACCTTCCATTTCTGTCTTTTCTGCTACACAGACATTCTTCTGCATAAAGATCTAGTAAAGCTTTACATCTTTGCCTATTTTTGATGCATAATAAATAAAATGTTTAATAGTAATCTAGAATTACAAGCCAGATGGTCTCAATACAAGCAATGAGGGAGAGTTGGAAGGGAAGTAAGCTTTCAAAACCTCTATGAAAAAACAAATATTGAAAATAAATGAGCTGAGGTTTTATCTCATGAAGTTAGAAAATGTAAGCTAGTAAGTTCGAATAACCAAGAAGAAAAAATGGTGAAGGTAATTGGAGAATTCAGTGTGAATAAGCTCTGTGACAGAGACAAAGAATGAAGAGAGGGGAAGATTGACAAATATTGTAATTTCGTTTGTCTTAATGTATTCTCCTTCGCTTACTCCTTGATTCTTTTATCCCAACAACCATGGTAACCATTCTCTCAGTGTTTATTTTTTTGTTTGAGTGTATTCTTCTGGATGTGTGTTCACATTTTATCAGTTTTTCTCCAAGTTACTTCTAACTCTTCTTCCTCCTCCACAAATATCAGTGCAATGAACACGTTCCCCAATGATTGTTTTTCTCTCTCAACTATTTATAAAAGGTCTGCGGGTGGGGGTTACATACCCAGAAATAGTTTGATGGATCACAGGTACGTGTATACCTAGGTTGCATAATTAGTGACATTTTGGTCTCCAGAAGGGCCACCCCAGCCTGAGCTCCCATCAGTATATGAGGTTTTCTGTCTCCTCGTTCTGGTCAACACTTGGCATTGTGCAGATTTGTGAGTCTAATTGCTGTATGATAGTACCTCATTATTAAATTAATTTGCATTCCTGTGATTATTAATGATGTTGAGTATCTACATGTTTATACACTTTTTGGATATTCTAAGCTCTTTTAAGACAGTAGAAAAAACTAGTGCAATTAATCAAGGTAAATAATTAAAATAAGCAACATACAGAGGAAAAGAGATGTAATCAATCACAGGGAAAAAGAAAACAAAACAGAAAATTCTAAGTTTCCAGAGAGAAAAACAAATAATTACCAAAAAAAAAAGAAAGAAAAAATCAGTTTCAGATTTCTCGTCACCAACACCAGATGCTAGAAGACAATGTAGCAACATATTCATTGTTTCGATGGAAAATTACTTTGCATCTAGAATTCTATACTCAGTCTAATTATCCTTCAGTTGTGAAGGTGAAAGACATTTTCAGACGTGAAAAACCTGAAAAAGTTGACTCTTCACAGATTTCCTCTGAAAGAATTACTTATGAGTAAGTAGCTCATAGCTCCGAATGTGGAGGACTCTGTTCTTGTGGGCCCAGCCCTCCCTGGCCTTTGCCTTGAATCCTTCCTGGACCGGAAGGAGGGAGGAGTTTCTGTAGTTCAGAGCATATATAGCAAGGTCCTATACCAAGTTAGTTTTATTCCAAATATGCTTGGTCTCTCAATGGCAGAGATATGGCATAATTTAAAGATTTTGCTGTTCTTCTAACTATTCCAGAATGTGACATCTGCTTGTTTATCTTTCTCACATTTTTGACCTGCTGAATCAGTCAGTATTCCTGAATAGGTCTTATTCTGAGCCGACATCTTTCCTAGGATGTTCCACAAAATAGGATGTGACTGTTAAATTTAATATTTAATGCGACATCTTTAATGACTATTATTTATTATAGTCAATAGTATATTATACAATATTTAATGACTATTTAATGTGACATTTTAAAAAAGTGTTTTGAGGTTGACAAAACTGAAGGGATTTATTTTCTGTGGAATTTCTCAGGCATTGCTACATTAGCATGCATTGAATTTCCCTCTAACGCGGGAATAATATATGCAATGCAGTGTTAACCAAATGAGTTTAGCCACACAGCCCTTTAGGGAATAGAGAGTCTCTTGCAGGATTGGTGCGATAAAGGACCACTTTGTAAAACTGTTCTGGAATTTTGTGTCCTTGTCTTTTGCTCTGTGGTATCTGTTGTCCAGTATCAAAACATATAAACTCCGTGCTCTGTTCCCCACCCAATGCCTAGTAAACAGTATACATACAATAAATATCTGTTCAATTAAAGAATAAGTGAAGGAATTCATTATTATAAAAATGCTTTAGAAGTTGAATGAGAAATCCATGATAAGCTATTCTGGAATGCAATTTCAAACTGTCAGCTTCCAAAGAAAACAAAAATATTATTAGCCTACTTGTAATTGCATGATGTACCATCTGTGAAATAAAATTCACTAAAAGTTCTTCTTCCTGTAAATGTAGTCAGAATCCTCATCTGTGTATGCAGTTCGCTGATGCAGA
>CM052898.1:94378934-94434853 GCA_028534135.1 Potos flavus | reverse complement strand
AAAAAAAAAAAAAAAAGTTTTCCTTCTAAGAGTCTCCCACCTGGTTGCAGCTCTCATATCTCCACATATGTTAGCCATTCCTAAAGCACAGGGGTGTTTTTATGCCCTACATCGAGAATTTTTCTGTCTTGTCAAGATTGGTTTTTACCTTAAAAGTCATGGACAGGGTTTATTAGCACTAACCCCATGTTCAGATGAGGTCTGGAAACCTCTTTTCAACAACTTCCTCCTTTTGGACTCTGGAATCAATAGTCAAGTTATGGAGGAAATGGTGAAGCTCCAGGTTTCCATAACTTTACTTACTTGGGCAGTCAAAAATACTTCCAACAGTGGTTCTCAGCAAGAGGATACAGGGGGCATTTGGCAATAGCTAGAGGCATTATTTGTCAAACTTGGGGCGAAACTACTGGCATTTAGTGGGTAGAGACTAGGAATGCCTAGTCTCTAGGCACATGCCACTAGATTCTAAAATTCTTACAATGGGTACACCTGGGTGGCTCAGTGGGTTAAGCCTCTGCCTTCGGCTTGGGTTGTGATCTCATCGCATCGGGCTTTTTGCTCAGCAGGGAGCCTGCTTCCCCTTCTCCCTCTGCCTGCCTCTCTGCCTCTCTGCCAGCTGTGATCTCTTTCTCTCTGTCAAATAAATAAATAAAATCTTAAAAAAAAAAATCTTACAACGCCCACAACTTCCACACAAAAATGATCTGGTCCAAATGCCAACAGTGCTAAGTTAGGAAAGCCTGCATTACAGTGATATATGTTGCATTTAGTTTATACTAATCAGAGGCAGAACACCATATTATAATCCAGGCTTGAGTGTGGGTTCCCAGCTTAACGGGGACCTCACATCTTTCACAGCTACAGGATTCGATGATTCTTAGGAGTCTTCATAATTAGAAACTTGCCTAAAATGACTGTTACTTTGAAGCTCAGTAATATTAAATGAGCTTCAAAATAATTTTTAACAATTAATGCATTGGGGTTTTTTATACTTTTCTGCAAATTGGATTTAAAATCTGAACATCTGGTATGCAAACCACCTGCCATGTAACCTTTACAGTCTTTCAACATCTATGAGCTTTAGTGCTTGCATTTACAAAATGAGCTAAAACATATCTTCCTATCTTACAGGAAGTCTTAAGCCAAAAAATGTAAGTGGTATATGTAAAGTCACTTTCATAAGTATAAGATAATGTATTATTATTATGGCTTTTTAAAATATAAAGTCCCTTTTGAGTAATCAAGCAACTGGTTGTATGACCTTTGCTTTTTAAAGAATAATTTTATCAGTTTTTCAAAACCAAGACCCTATATATTTCTAAAATAAATACCATATTCCTTAGGATCCTAGCCCATACCATCAATTTTACTTTAATAGAAAGGGAATACAAAAACAGGTTTTAAATTAAATTTGATGGAGTAGACTCTATTAGGCACAATTTTAATTCAAATAAATGGCAACTTAGCTTTTATATATACACATTTTACCCATTTGTTATATATATACGTAGATATCTATATCTGTACCTATAGATATATCTATATCTATCTATCTATATATATATACAACTTGGCTTCTAAAGTCATGTAAATTTTAATTTTACAAAAACTTGCCTGTTTTTGACACTTTAAGAACTAGCTCTTATTTTACCATCACAAATACTCGCTAGAGAATTAAATATGTAATCATAATATAAAAAGACATAATGCTAAGTCTGTATTATATACTGAGGTGAGTTGATGTACTAAATAAGTCACACACCGAAATGCCTATAGAGGGACCAGACAGACCATTTAAATGAAGCAAGTGTAAGGAAACAGGGGACCTGGGAAAAGGCACATGCCACTCCCCTCCAAACCAATGTTGACATGTAGGATTATAGGCCTAGCATCTCCTTATCCTAGAGTTTTTAAAAAGAAATCAGAAATCCTGATGTTGATGTGAAATTTTCATATTTTTAAAGCATCTACCATGCAAATTTTGCTTAATGGCTATCAGTAACCACTGTTCTAAATAAGCAGTTTAAAGACAGTGCTTTTTCAGTACAATGTCTCAATATTTAAAAAAGAAATGTTTGAGTAGTGTTAATTTCCATCGTTCCTTAGTAAAGTCCCTCTGAGGGACATGAATAAGAGAAACCATGGGAAGTCTGTGCAGTAATCCAGAATCCTTAAAGGCTCTGATGCGTCAGTCTCCTCCTCCTACCTGCCATCCCAAGAACCCTTAGGTAAGAAGACCAGGATCTCACAGAAATCTGAAAACAAATCCCATGGAATGTGGTCCTACTCTATAGAAATAGGACACTTAAGCATATTTTTTTTCCAAAGATTTTATCTACTTATTTTAGAGATAGAGCATGAGGAGGGGGAGGGGCAGAGAGAGGGGGAGAGAATCTCAGGCAGACTCTATGCAAGCACAGAGCCTGAGGTGGGGCTCAATCTCACAACCCAGAGATTATGACCTGAGCTAAAACCAAGAGTCTGAAACTTAACCTACTGAGCCACCTAGGTACCCCCACACTTAATCATATTTATGTCAACTCTAGAACCAGTGCTTCTTTTCAGAACAATTCAGCTTTCAACTCAAGATAAATAATGAGACATACTCTGGTGCAGGTTAAGAGGAAGTATTGCAAAGGTACGCTAACTATTTCAAAAAGGACATTCAAACAGTCTCGAGGATGCATTGTTTACTAAGCTATATGCACAATTTTGGTAATTTATATCAAATTTTCCTAATCATGCATTTTCTGTGTAATGTTTCACATTGCTTTTAGCATCTTTAACAGTTCTGTAATATACTGAATATTTCAACCATGTGCTATGTAATCATTCATAACCTCAGTGGAGGTATGATTTTGATTTTAATGTTGACATATTCTCAAACTTGCAATAATTTCCACTGAATCCACATTTGCTAATATTCAGTACACTCTTAGTCCCATGTCCAAAAAAAGACATTTGAAATATAACAGAAAAATTTTGTTCTGTTGTACTTTGTCATTTGAAGCAGTTGATGATGATAAATCTTGAATTATTCAACTTCATTTCAGATGTGCATTTCAGCAGGATTAATATCCCATCACTTATTAAGTGACTAATTAAATAAGTAACTAATTAATAATATCCCATCACTTTTTAGAAAAAGAAAACCTTAAATCCCCAAGCCACTCAGAAAAAAAATGCAAACCACTGACACTTTTTCAAAATGTGCTAAAATTCATACAAATGCAGACAAAGAATTTCAAGGCTTGACTTGTTTACTAGTCAAACACACATACAACCACACACAACCAGTTACATATTTCTTCCACCTAGATTCACTTCTCAAACCATCATTTTCATGTCTTTTTTTTTTTAATGATTTTATTTATTTATGAGAGAGAAAGAAAGTGCACACAAGCAGAGGGAGCTGCAGGCAGAGGGAGAGGGAGAAGCAGGATCCACTGAGCAGAGAGCCTGACATGGGGCTCCATCCCAGAACCCTGGGATTATGACCTGAGCTGAAGGCAGATGCTTAACCAACTGAGCCACCCAGGCACCCCCATCATTCTCAAATCTTAACTAGAAATTCCAAACACAATTACTAACAGAACATTGAAGTGAAAACACCCTTTTAAACAATCCAAGAGTCAATATATATATTTGAAAAATTGTTGAAAAATGGCAGTGTAGAAGATGAGAGAATAGTGGAAATCATGATCCTTGCTTTTACAGAGACCTAGAGAAAACTTAATATACCTGAGTCAATTAGAGAGCTACTCCTATTGTGCTCTAACATTTACAGGAAGCAAATATCCAGAGAAAAGAGGGATGGGTCTAAAATGGTCAGGGACAACTTTTTGGGAGATATGGAGGTTGGTGTTTACCCCTAAGAATCCTTGTGTGCAAGTGCTTTGTTATTTAGAACAAGATTTTGGGGTTTAATCTTCATGATAAAATTAGCCATAAATCATTCGACGTATCTGAATTTCAAAAATCTGTGACCCCAAGGTTAGATTTTTGCTTTTTGCTTTCATTCTGCAAGGGAGCCACATTACTTACTTCTATTGTCATTTCAATTAATATAAGGTTAAAGAAAATATACTTTAAACATATAGTTTAAATATAAGGTTAATATAAAGTTACAGAAAATGTACTTTAATGTGACTCAAATATGTTAAGTGTTATGACAGCTTCAGTGGGATCAAATGCCAATAATGGAGCTACAGACTAAGTTTCAATTCTATCTATAAACTCAGTTACCCAGTAGCAGCAGGGGACAATGGGTGGATAAAACCTACTGGTTCATGTGTGCTACTCAGTAATCAAAAAATAAGATTTAAGTTATTTTCACGGTTGTTAGAAACATCAGTGAGTGTACTCTGGGGTGAGCCAAATCACTGTCAGTTAAGAGAGCAACACCCGAGTCCAGTGTAAATTATAAACATTCCAATATGGCATGGCATGTATACACACACACATACACACACATACTGTGTGTGTGTGTGTGTATATATATACATACATATATATATGTATATGTATATGTATATATATATATGAAATTATTAAGAGAAACTTATTTTCTTATTTCTTCAAATATATGGTTTGCATATACATGCATGTGTGTATATACACACATGTAGTGACCACATGAGAAAATCTTAGTATAATGCAAAAAAAAAAATATATATATATATATATATATATATATTTAAGATTTTATTTATTTATTTGACAGAGAGAGAAAAATCACAAGTAGGCAGAGAGGCAGGCAGAGAGAGAGGGAGAAGCAGGCTCTCCGCTGAGCAGAGAGCCCGATGCAGGGCTCTATCCCATGACCCTGAGATCATAACCTGAGCCGAAGGCAGAGGCTTTAACCCACTGAGCCACCTAGGTGCCCCAATATACTTTTAAATCCTTTGTTGGGGTAAGTGGGGGACAGGATGAGGAAGAACGGAAAATAACCAAAAATAGAGGAATTCTATCTTCTTTCTATGAAACAACAAATGAAAAGGGAACCAACATATATTTTACGTATGCAATGTTTGACATTTATTGTTTCCAGAAGGTAGATAATTTTAAAAGTCTGCAATCATTATGTATAATATAAATAGCCAAATGGAGAAACACAGTTTTTTTTTCCCCCCCTCAGGTTTAGAAATATCAACAAGATTAAAAGGTTGGTAGTATTCTATAATATTCTATATCTTAATTTTTTTGTTTAATTGGTCTACTAATTGCTGAGAAAAATATTAAGATCTCCAACTGAGAAATTTGTATTTCTCTCTCTAATTTCCTCAATTTTTGTTTCATATAGTTTTGAGCTCTATGAGTTACATATACATTTAAGGTTATTATATCTTCCTAATGAATTGACCCTTTATCATTTTTCAATGTCCCTATTTATATCTGATAATACTCTTTGTCTTGATATGTTCTTTATTTGATATTAGTATATCCATTCCAGACTTTTTATTCTTACTGTTTGCATGGCATATCTTTTTCCATACGTTCAATTTACACCTATCCAATTTAAACCTATTTATGTTTTATGTTTAAAGTGTATTTCTTTTAGATTATAGTATAGTTGGGTCCTGCTTTATTTTTCCCCCGTTCTGACCACCTCTGCCTTTTAACTGAAGTGTTTAGATTGTTATCATTTAATGTAATTTGTTTATATTATTGGTTTAGGTCCTACAATTTCACCTTTTTCTGTTTGTCTACTCTTTTTTTGTTTCCCATTTCTTCCTTTTCCTGAATTCTCTTGGATTAACTGAATATTTTTTTTCGAACTCCATATTTAATTTGCTGGATTTTTAGCCATACATTTTGCATTGTTTTTAATGGTTGCTTTGTGTATTACAATACAAATCTCTAACTTTTAAGTTTACATAGAATTGTTATTGTTCAGCTTCATATAAAAATGTTACAGATTAACATCTCTCCATCATGTTATATGACCATATGTGTTACGAATACCAGAATTCTGTCTTACTATCATTTTCTATTAAGAGTCATGTATTTTAAAGAATTAAGAGGGAGCAATAGTCTTTTATGTTGTTGACCACTGAATATTGAACATGGAGTTGGGAAGAAATGTACAGCATGGGCTGACTCTAGTACACCACTGAAATCCAAAGCGCTTCTCATTTCTACGGATAAATTCTTACTTTTCTTCACAGTTCTGAGTTTTTAAAATTATCCAACATCTTCTGTCATTAGTATGACCATATATTTATTAGTTAACCTTCCTGATAAATTTTATTGGCAAACCTTATCCCTTAAAATTCTATATGAGGTCTCTGGACCATAGACTTGAGGATTCTCTATATCAATCATTTGTTTAGAGTTGCAGAAATTGAGACCAAGGGAACTTAAATTATTTAAGTAAAGCCATACAGGTAGTCAGTAGAAAAATTTCGATTAGAATATAAGTTGTTATATATTGTATATAACATATATATATATATATATATATATATGTAAGTTAAATATTAGAATTTTGATTAAAATATAAGTTCAACACTTGCCTGAAATTCAGGTGCTTTTCACTCAGTAAATGTGGTATCTTATATTCACTGTTTATTTTCCACCAAGCTGTAAAAGCCTCGAGGACAGAGTGTGTAGGATCCATTTTATCTTTGACTCTCTAGCACCTAGGACAGTATCTGACAGAGCAGGGGAGCACAGTGTGCAACAGTTTTGTTTGCCCCCCCCTTTTAAAAAAATCTAAATTTGAATGTCCTTAAAATATAGATGTCTCAGTGTTGCCTACCTTACCGTTTCATTTATGAGAAACAATTTATATATTTAGATGTCTCACAGATCATTTAAACATATAGGTAAACAATAAATGTCAAATGAAGAATCAGGATATCAAATACTTAGTTGCTTATTTTTTCTTTTCTTAGATAATAGATGACCAACTGTCCTGGTTTGCCCAAAACTGTTCTGGTTTTAGAAGTGAAAGTTTTGCAGTTCTAGGAAAGTCACAGGTCCTAGGCATATCAAAATGGTTCGTTCCTCTTACCTGGCTGTTTTTTCCCCCAAGTAAAAATAATTTTTTTGTCAAAATAGCCAAGTATTAATGATTTATAATTCCATCTTTCTGTGTTAATTATCTAGGTGAGAAGAATCCTTTCAAAATATTTATGTATATCAATTCATCACTATGTACACTTTACACATTTTTAAATTTTATATGTCAACTGTACCTCAATAAAGCTGGAAAGAAAGAACCTAAACTCTGTCTTGTTTGAAAAGAATAAATAATTACAACATCTAAGTAAAATCTGTCCACCCTCTCTCAAGAAACTTGTAATGTGATAAATGATGACCTAATCATACCTTAGGTTCATTTCTTAATCCTGAAATGTATTCACCATGATCTTTTCTTGAGAATGAATGACTATACTTCCTTGATACTAGTAATAAATCCTTTTTTTGAGATACAGCCTTCAGAAAGAACCTTGGGTACGTCAAGTTCTATTAACAATTTCCATGGAAGAAATCCCATTTCCTTCTCAGTCTTTCTGAAAAGTGTGCCTCCCTGGCAGTTTTTCCCTGTGAGAACCTGTCAGTTGTTGCTCTTCTAGGTGGTCTTGTTTCCTGCAGAAACCTCCTCCCAGACCCTAAACCCATTTTGTTCTTTCAAAGAAAGCCATTTGATTTCAGAATTTGTTTTGTTAATTTGTCACAACTAGGTGAGGTGGCTCTGGCTGCAGCCATTACCTCTCTCTCAAGTTTCCAGAATTTAAGGTACTCATGAATTATGTATGTGTCTATGTAATGAAGGCATCCCTGCAGCTTTGCCTGTCTCCTTCCCTCCTCTCCAAGCTACTTCAGGTCTCTGGTAGACTTTTGATGTTACAAGGCAGTTTTGTGCCTCTCTTCCTCATTGTCTCTCATTCTCTCTCTCTCTCTTTCAAATATTTTAAAACATATTTAAATTGAGAGAAGAGAAGAAAAAAATTGTTTTGCTTTTTATTATTTAAAATAGTAATGGCTCTAACATTGAATTTGAAAAAATGAGGTAATATGGGTAGTAATTATATCAGAAGAAGGGAGTAAGTATTGGAGGAGGAGGAAGGAGGGGGTAAATAGAGATGGAGACTAGAGAAGAAGAAAATAACATTTATCTTCCTTATCTTCTTCCTCTGTCTTGGTAGAAGCCTCTGATTCTGTGTCCACTTCTCCATTGGAAACCTTCTCACTTGTACTTTGACTCCAACAATATAGCATATCTGATATGTGAGAAAATTGATTTTTAAATATAATCTTTATTTCACGTACTATATCCTGAATATTGGAATGAGATACAACAGCAAAAATTTATATTAACTAATTAAAGCTCTTTTAAATATTTGCAAATAGGATTTCCAAATTATCATGTAAATTTATGCAAAAAACACAAATCAGAAGGTTCCCAGTTTTGATGTAATAAAATCTGGTACTGTTAAAACTCCTACGATTTTTTTCCCAGCTCCATTGAAAGATGAAAATGCCAAACACTGTCTTTTTTCAGGCCTTCCCCTTGGAATTCCTGTCACTCTTATTCAGCATACCTTATTTCTTTATGGAAATAGCACTGTTTCATTTATTAAAAATTCATGGGACACAATTTTCTCTTGAGTACATAGGGCCTAAGGCTTTCAACTATGTCTATATTATTGCTTAAAAACTTGCCTATATTTAAAAGATTCATGAATTTAGAGTTACTATTGGCCAAATGTCAGCGATGCCTTTTTCAGACTTACAGAACATAGGATTAGAAAAAAATCTATAAGAACTTATTCATTTGGTCTTTACTTCTGGAAAGACTTGCCCTGTATCAATCAAAACAGATAAATAGCTAATGTTATTCTTAAAAAAGAAGGTGTCACCACTTACTTTTGTGTTTAGATATTAAAACAAACGGCCTCATTTCTTGTGGAATGCTTCATTTTGTTACAATAACAATCTGTTTTCTCTTACAAGATGAATTGAGTTTTTAAATATCCTCTGTGCTTCAAAATTCTGCTTTTCCAAGTTTTCATGATTACATATTTCCTGGTCCATTCTTAAAGTTTCTGTATTTCTCTTTAATCAGTAACTAGATAATATTTGACATCTTTGATCCCATAGCTTCCAGTATGTTTCATGAATTTTGTACTGTTTTGTATTGTTTATTTTATAACCCAAATACCTAGCACAGGGCTTGCAAGTCAGTACATGTTAAAGGTCAAGGACTCCAATAAACTGAAGATCCACAAAGAGAGTCCATCAGAGTTTAGAGCTTGAAAGTTTGTGAAATGGAGCTGAGAACCCAAACTGCTCTAATAAGAATTACATTTTACATTGCGATTCCCATGTGCTCTTATTAGTATTGTCCAGTGTTTCAAGTATTTCATTTATTAAGTGCCTGCTCAGTGGTTCCTAAAGCTAGATATCATTACTTCCCTGTTGACAGAGCCACTCAGAATTACTCATTTAGATTATTCTATCCATTTCATTCCTTCAGGGCTACAAGTCTGTCTAGAAGAGAATACATTAAAATGATGGAGATTTTTACCTAGATCTGAAGTCATGAAAAGAATTTAAAATCATTTTTTTACTTTAGCACCTGACATGTCTAATATTAATAACTGTAATAATTTATCACGTATATACTGTGTTCCAAGGACTATGCTAAGAAACACTTAGCAGAGTCCATTCTACATAATCTTAACAACAACCCTATCAGGTAATGATATCAACTTTTATAGTTGAGGAAACTAAGTCTTAGTATGGATGGCTTACCCACATTTGAAAAGCTACAGAGTGGCAGAAATAAGATATAATCCAATCTGCTTGATTTCAGAGCTTTGTTATTTCCTGCTATGCCAATATTTTCCATAGATTGACGACCTACAATTAGCTTCTCAATATTGATTTTGAAAAAATGAAGTTTTGGATAAGCATGGAAATGAAAACTAATAAACCGTTTAAAAATAACAGAAAAGCAGTAGTTAAATTGCAACAGATAATTTGATTGGTAGAGACAGTTCAGTATTGTGCTCAATCTGATACTATTGAGAACCCATAAGATTATATAGTGCATTTCTTTGTCATTAAGGAGAACCATGCTTCTATCATTACAGAAAACTGTGGATTTTTAAATGTATTTTTATATTTATGTATAAATTTATGTATTTTATATTTTATCTATATATTTTCTATACCAATAGATTTACATATTAATATTTTATATCAATATTACATATAGATATTTGGAAATTGTATAACCATCTTCTTTTAACATATAATTGTGCTAAAAAACATAATACTTAACTATCTTAACCATATTATTCATTTCTAAGTGTACAGTTCAATATTGTGAAGTATATTCACATTGTTCAACCAATTTCTCGAACTTTTTCATTTTGCAAAACTAAAACTTCTCACCCACTCAAAACAACTCTTCATTCCTGCTCCCCCCAGCTCCTGGGAACCACAATTCAACTTCATGTTTCTATGAATTTGACTACTCAAGGCACTTCATATAGGTGGAATTATATAGTATTTATTTTTTGTGCAATGCCTAGTTTTACTTAGCATAATATCCTCGAGTTTCATCCATATTGCAGCATGTGTCAGAATTTCCTTCCTTTTTGAGGAGGGATAATATTCCATTGTATGTATAGACTCCTTGATCTGTTGGTGGACATTTGGATTGTTTCTGCCATTTGGCTATTTTGAATAATGCTGCTATGCATATTGATGTACAAATATCTCTTCAAGACCTTGCTTTTCAAATTTTTTGTGTGGAAATGCCCAAAAGTGGACTTGCTAGAATCTATGGCAATTGTAGTTTTAACTTTTTTGAAGAACCACCATTTTGTTTTCCAGAGTAGCTGTACCATTTTACATGCTCATCAGAATGCACAAGAATTTCTATTTCTCCACATCCTCACTAATACTTGTTATTAACTGTTTGTTTTAATAGACACCATCCTAATATGAGGTGATATCTCACTGTGGTTTTGATTTACATCTTCCTAATGCTTAGTAATGTTGATGTTTTCATATGCTTGTTGGCCATTTGTATATTACCTTTGAGGAAATGTCTATTCAAATCCTCTGCCTATTTTTAAAGCTGTTTTTTTTTTTTTCTTGTTGTTGAGTTGTAGGAACCAACTTTGTTCTTATCTCCTCTTAGAAGTTTCTGTTGTAGTATCTGAAGGTCTTCAGGTAGAAATGAGCCATAAGATAATCCAAGATAAAATACTAGAGCATTAAACAAAGCTGCAAGTGGATTACTATACTCTTCCCATGTTAAACCTGAGCACAAGAGCAATTTTTTTTTAAAAATGTAGACTGATTTAAAGTATATAAACATTTAGCAAACCTAAGGATTCTGATTTTTAATATGTTCTTGAAGTTACATGACTGGATATTAGTACAATTAATATTTGAACTAGAATAGAGTTTAGATGCCATTAAGTCCAGTTTCCTCATTTTGCAGATAAAGAAACATTAAGGAAGAGAGAGTATTTGTTACACAATTAATGGTACAACTAGGCTTGGAAGCCAGGGACCCAGGTCTCCATGCCCCTTTTCTACCTCCACTGTTGTCCTGAGTAGAATCCAGCTGGGGATGTTGTCTTTGGAATTTATTGAACTAGGATCTCAAGCTCTATTTCACTCAAGTTCTATTTCTGCTCTTGCTACTTATGAGTTGTAATATCTTTAGCAAGACACTTAAGTATAGTGATGTTCAGTATTTTCCATTAATAAATGCTCATAAAAAAAACTTGCCCTCTAATATCAATGGTGATTGTGAAGTTTAAATGAGATAAAATATGTGAAAATCTGGAAATGGATAGTTTTGTGTAAGTATAAGGAGGTGGTATTACTATTAACATATAATTTTTGTACATGATGTATTAGAATGAAGAGAAAAATTGAGAATATAGATACATGTTTGAATTTTAATCTTACATATTCATCTCTAAGTACTTGTGCCCGTAAAGTGGCTAATTGTATCTGACACATACCAAATCTCCAACAATTCTTCTCTTTTTTGTCTTGGATTTCTGTCTCCTCATCTGTAAAATGAGAAGGACTGGGCAAGATGATAGCTACAGACCAATCCAACTAAAATACTTAACGATGCTGTGATTCAAATCTCCCATTAAGGTTAACTGCAACTAAACCTCTTCTGAGTCTATTAAGCGTATACTGTAGGCCATAATACTAAGCAAAAGACTGTAACCTAGACATTGTCCTTATGCTCCATATGGAGGAAAACAAACAAAATATTCTATTTTATAAAGCCCTGCTTACTCACTCCTGAAATTTCCATGTCTCTCTTCTTCAGAGGTCATCTCCCAAATTTAAAACTAGAGTAAATATTTTTCTCATTTTCTTATTCCCACACACATAAAAAACAAACTCCTTTAAAGGACATATACTTTGGGTTTCAATCCCAAATCATCTGCTCATGACTGAGTTGTTTGTACAAGGCATTAAACCCCTTAGGACCTCAGTTTTATAAATACATAAAATAAATGAGAGTATCATTCTCCACTTTCTGGAGTTATGGTCATGACTGAGATATCCTGCATACGGTACCCAGCCAGATCAGATAGAGAGCAGATGCTGGTTAAATGTTAATTTCTCTCCTTCCCTTAACCATTAGGGAATTTGGGTCCACAAATAAAGCCAGATTCCATATATTGGGGATGCTGCTCATGAAAATTACTTAAGAAAAGCATCTAGCAACGGTCCAAACGGCAAGAGTATTTTTTACCAGTTGATGATTCATGAGAATGTGTCTCACTGGCAGGACAAGGTCCTAGGGCCAAGTCAAATATACACCTTGAGTTAGGGATGTTACTGAAGAAGAGAGTAGGGAATATAAATGGAAGCTGAACGTTTGAATTTTCTATGAGTGGGCCAAAAAAACCCCACAAAAAACGTATCACTTCATAGTGGAATTGCTTTACGCTGAGTGAGGTCTGGCAGTTCAGAATTTAAATTCTCAAAAGGTGGCTGTGTGTAGGTCATTTTTTTTTTCTTGAGGGTCGGGTGTTTCTGACATAGCTGAGGAAACTCTTTAAAGGACTTAATCTGAGTCCAAAAGAAACAGTCAAATTAAACTGCAAATATAAATCTCACAAGAAGTCACACACTTAAAGGAAATCTTTTAGAGTAGTTGTATTCGTGATCATGAGTCTCTATTAAAATGTTAAGTGGTATTTGACCTATTATCCATAGCCCTTTTCTCCCTCTCCCTCTTTGGCTAATCCATTAGTGGTTATTTCTAATTGGTTTTTATTTAGAAAATAGGCTATACTAAATCTTGTCTGAACTGCAATGTTGATCAAGATACTTGGATCTTTGGTAGATTCATATTGAGCTGGGACCCAGGCTGACAGAATTCCAGACCCTTTCAGTGTCTGTTCTGGGTGCTCGTCCTCCACATCTTTCTATGGCTGGACAGTGATGATTTTCACTCTAAATGAGGGTTTCTTAATACCAACTCTGTAACACTTGGACTGGATAATTCTTTGTTTGGGGGTCATCCTATCTGTTATAGAATGTTTAGCAGTAGCTGTGGTCTGTATCCACTAGGTGGCGGGAGCACCAAAGCCCCCTAGTTGTGACAATCAAAAACCTCTCCAGACATTGTCAAATGTCCCCTGGGGAGCAAAACCATCCCAGATTGGCAACCATGGGCCTTAACAAAAGAAAAAGCATGCTTATTTGCAAGCATAAAATCTATTTACCTAAGTATCTATTATCCTACATAAGATGTTCAGTTTTCAAAAAAAATCATGAGGCATATATAAAGGTTGGAGCAGGAAGGCACCATTTTGAAGACAAAAGCTGGCATCAGAGCCAGACTCAGGTATGACACAGATGTTGGAACTTTCAGATAGTATTTAAAATAACTATAATATGTTAACAGCTCTAATGGAAAAAGTATACAGGACACAAAATCAAATGTGTAATTTCAGGAGAACAATGGAAACTATAAGAGAAATCAAATAAAATGCTAGAAATCAAAAACAAATGAAGAATGCCTTCAGTGGGTTCATCAGTCAACACAGCTAAAGAAAGAATCTGTGATCTTGAAGACTAGAGATCACATAAGCTGGAAAGCACTTTGTGACAGAAATGTTTTTTTGAAGTTTTCCACTTAAAGAACAATCTTCTAAGTACAATGGAAAAATTTATTCTCATTTATTCTCTCATTTACATTTTAGTTTTCTATTTTATTTCTATTTAGTTTTCTATTTACTTTTCTTATTTACTCTCTCATTTATATTAGTTCCCTTCTCTGGGTCATACTTATCTACTATCATTTCTTATACTTTATGACTTTCTATTTGATTCCTTCTTGACTTTTTCAGAGTGCTTCTAAGGTAATTTTTTTTTTCATATACGGCGTTTTAGTGGTTATAGTTTTATATGTTCAATATTGGCTTTGGTTTACCTCTACACTTAATTGAAACTCTGGGTTCCAAATTTTGAAAACATTTCTTCAATGTCTTTTATATGTTCCAACATTGCTTATAAGAAAACTGATAATTCTGATTCTCTTCTTTTGCGGGAAGACTGTTTACTTTTTCTTCATACTCTTAGAGAATTCTCTTTTTCCCTAGTGTTCTGATTTCTTCTGGAATTGATGAGGTATAGGTGCTTTTATCATCACATCTATAGCATTTTTGGTGTGGGCTCTTTCAGTCCAAAGATTGTATACTTATTACATACTGGGAATTGTTCTTTGGCTTTTGAAAATCATATTGATTTTATTTATCATTTTATTTTCTCTGTATTCTCCTTCTGGAACTTCACTTAGATTTCTTTTCTAACTCTGGGCCTAATTTTGGAGTATCTTAACTTTTCCTTAATTTTCAGTAACTTTTTATTTGTCCTATAAGTTCTGGGAGATTTCATTCATTTTCTAGATCACAAACTTGATAAGGCATATTCAGTTTACTATTTAGTTGGTCCATTAGATTTATTAGTTCAGCTATCATTTTTTTTTAAATTTCAGGTATTATTTCTTTTCTAATCTTCTTCTATATTTTTTCCTGATAATAGTATTTTCTTGCATTATAGATGAAAATTCTATCAACTTTCTGTAAATGCATTAATTTAGAAAAATGTGAAGATTCTGTTCACTGATTTTTTTTTTCTCCTCTGAGGTCAGTTGTTACATATGCTCTGTTTTTGTTCTTCCCATTTAGGGGTTTTGGTTTTGATTGTGGTCATTGTTTGGTTTTAGGCTTCCCTGTCTTAAAACATTTTTTGAATCTTGAGAAAAATCTCAAAACAGGAGGAAGACCTACCTCGGTAGATTATGGGTGGAAAGAGAAAATTCTCCCTCCTGCTCTGTCATCTTATATGTGATAATTTGCACCAGTGTCAGTAGAGTTGACTGGCGGTGTGATGATACATGTTGAGTGGAGGTGGAACTAGAGGCAGCACCCTACACTGACTGTTTCTTTTTTTTTTTATTTAAAGATTTTATTTATTTATTTGACAGAGAGAAGGAGATCACAAGCAGGCAGAGAGGCAGACAGAGAGAGGGGAGGGAAGCAGGCTCCCCGCTAAGCAGAGAGCCCGATGCAGGGCTTGATCCCAGGACCCTGAGATCATGACCCGAGCCGAAGGCAGAGGCTTTAACCCACTGAGCCACCCAGGCGCCCCTACACTGACTGTTCCTGATGCCCAGCATGCCAAGGTTCTTGCCCATTCTCTGAGTCTAGTTCTCCAGGCTTCCTATTGATTCTGTGAGCTAGCTAAAACTCTTTCAACAAAGTCTTCTACCGTTTAAGGACTCAATTGCCTGAAAGAACTCTAACTATGGTTATCCTTTATTGACCTTCACAGAAATAAGTGTAGGACTACGGGCATACCTCATTTAATTGTGCTTTGCTTTATTGTGCTTTGCAGAGATTGCATTTTTTACAAATTGAAGATCAGTGCCAACCCCCTGCAGTAAGCAAATCTACAGGGGCCATTATCCAACATTTGCTCACTTCATGTCTCTATGTCACATTTTGGTAATTCTCACAATACTTTAAACTTTTTCATTATTATATTTGTCACAATGATCTGTGGTCAGTGATCTTTGATGTTACTATTGTAATTTTTTTGGAGTACCATGAACTGTGTTAATATAAGACAGTGGACCTTAATAAATGTTTGTTTTCATATTGCTCCACTGATCAGCCACTCCCCCGTCTTTCTCCTTCTCTTTGGGCCTCCCTTTCCCCTGAGACATGACAATATTGAAATTAGGCCAGTTAATAACCCTACAATGGCCTCTAAGTATTCAGACGGAAGGAAGAGCTTCACATCTCTCACCTTAAGTCAAAAGCTAGAAATGACTAGGCTTACTGAAGAAGACATGTTGAAAGCCAAGATAGGCCAAAAGCTAGGCTTCTGGAACCAAACAATTGGCCAAGTTGTGAATACAAAGAAATTCTTTAAGGAAATTTAAAATGCTACTCCAGTGAATGATAAGAGAGCAAAACAGCCTTATTGCTTGATATGGAGAAATTTCAGTGGTCTGTATAGAAGATCAAGCCAGCTACAACATTTCCTTAAGTCAAAGCCTAATCCAGAGCAAGGCTCTAAGTCTCTTCAGTTCTGTGAGGGCTGAGATGAGATAAGTTAGGAATCTGCAGAAGAAAATTTTGAAACTTACAGAGGTTGGTTCATGAGATTCAAAGGAAAAAAGACATCTCCATAACACAAAAGTGCAAGGTGAAGCAGCAAGTGCTAATGTAGAAGCTGCAACAAATTATCCAGAAGATCTAGCTAAGATAGTTGAAAGTGGCTACACTAAACAATAGATTTTCAATGTAAATGAAATAGCCTTTTATTGGAAGAAGATGCCTTCTAGGACTTTCATTATTAGAGAGGATTAGTCAATGCCTGGTTTAAAAGCTTTAAAGAATAGGCTGACTGTTGTTAGGGTTAATGTAACTTGAACTTGAAGCCAGCATACTTACCATTCTAAAAATCCTAGGGCCCTTAAGAATTACACTAAATCTACCTGCTTATGCTCTAGAAATGAACAACAAAGCCTGGGTGACAGCACATCTGTTTATAACATGGTTTACCAAATACTTTAAGTCCTCTGTTGAGACCTACTGTTCAGAAACAAATATTTCCTTCAAAATGTGACTGCTCAGTGACAATGAACTTGGTTACCCAAGAGCTCTGTTGGACATGAACAACAAGATTCATGTCATTTCCAGGTCTGCTAATATAACATCCATTCTGTACCCCATGATTCAAGAAGTAATTTTACTTTCGAGTTTTCTAATTTAGAAAAACATTTTCTAAAACTATAGTTGCCATAGATAGTAATTCCTTTGATTGACCTGGGCAAAGTAAATTGAAAACCCCTGGAAAGAGTCACCATTCTAGATGCCATTAAGAATAATAACGATTTGGGTGCCTGGGTGGCTCAGACGGTTAAGTGTCTGCCTGTGGTTCAGGTCATGATCTCAGGGTCCTGGGATCGAGCCCCACCTCGGGCTCCCTACTCAGCAAGGAGTCTGCTTCTCCCTCTGCCCCTTCCCCCTTGCTCTTTCTTTCTTCCTCTCTCTTTTTCTGAGATAAATAAAATCTTAAAAAAAATAATAATAATCATAATTCATGGGAAGAAGTCAAAATATCAACATGAACAGGAGTTTGGAAGAAATTGATTCCAACCCTCATGACTTCAAAGGGTTCCAGACTTCTGTGGAGGAAGTAACTATAGATGTAGTGTAAATAATGAAAAGAATTAGCAACTAGAATTAGAAGTGGAGCCTGAAGGTATGACTGAATTGCTACAATCTCATGATCAATCTTGAATGGATGAGGAGTTGCTTCTTAAGGATGAGCACAGAAAGTGGTTTCTTGCCATGGAATCTATTCCTGGTGAAGATTCTGTGAAGATGGTTGAAATGACAACAAAGGATTTAGAATATTACATCAACTTCGTTGATAAAGCATGGGCAGGGTTTGAGAGGATTGACTCCAATTTGAAAGAAGTTCTATGGATAGATGCTCTCAAACAGCAACACATGCTACAGAGAATATCTTCATGGAAGGAAGAGTCAACTGATGCGGCAAACTGCATTGTTGACTTATTTTAAGGAATTGCTAGAGCCATCCCAGCCTTCAGTAAGTACCACCCTGATCAATCACCAGCCATCAACATTGAGGCAAGACCATCCATCAGCAAAAGATTATGACTCACTGAAAGCTCAGATTTTGGTTAGCATTTTTTTAGCAATAAAATATTTATTAATTAAGGTATGTATGTTTTTTAGATGAGATGCTATTGCACACTTGATAGACTACAGTATAGTGTAGACATAACTTTTATATCCATTAGAAAACCAAAAAATTCCTTTGACTCTATTGCAATATTTGCTTGTGGTGGTCTGGAACTAAATCTGCAACATGAGGTATGCCTGCAGTTTTCTTAAGTGCAATTCTGGTAATTGTATGGGTCCATTTCTCCCAATGAGTTTCTATTTATGAGAGGGATGCCTTTGTTTTTGTGTATGCCAAGAGGTTTGGAGAGGTGGCTTTCTCATATAAGGTAGGAGCATGGTTCTCTATATTTGGTGTAGTAAGGAGAACTTCACACTGAGTGGTGGCAAGTTTTAGTCAATTTCACTTCTGAACAAAAGTGCCTTTCTCTATCCTGCCCAATCCCCTTCATTCCCCTCTCTTGTATGTTTAGTACAGATGTGGTAATAGTCATAACTCTGGTTTTTTCTTCAAGTCTCTGTTCATAGCCCCTTTATGTAATAAACGGGAACTGGGAAGGACCCAGCCATCCCATTTCTTAAGAATGTAATTCTTTTATCATTGTATTGCTTGAATCTGAGCTTGAAGCTCTCTTGTATCTTGCACTGTGGTTTCTACTGCTTCAATTTCATCACTAATTAATTACATCTGTTTTGCCTTATAAAAAATCTTATAATGCTTAGACCCCTGATGTCACTTATTTTCCAGATCTGGTATACTACCTCAAAATTATATTTTAAAATAATTTTCTACATTCCAGTGGGAACTTGGGAGAGAAGAGAAAGAAGTAGATGTGCTCAGGTACCATCTGGTTTTGCCATTACATGAAATTTCCAATGACTCTCAATTCTGGCTGCACCCTAGAGAGTTTTTAAAAAATACCAATGTCTGAGCCTCAGGCCCAAATATGATGATTTATATAATCTGGAATGGAACCCAGGTATCAAGAGATTTTTAAAGCTCCCTAGATGACTGCAATGTGGAGTCAAGTTACGGAACGACTCTCTAAGCAAATATATGGCCGTGTTTAAGTAGAGGAGTGAATTCTCAAACTTGAGTGTCTTTAAGAATACCAGAGGAGATTCTGGAGCTCCCTACTCAAGATGCTGGTTAGGTAGGAGTCCGATTGTTGCTTCTACATCAAATATCCTCAAGGAGAATAGGGACCTGAAATTTCCTTCAGCAATTTCTGAATACTTCTCTTTCTTTCTGTCTTTATTTTCTGTAATTTGGAAGGCCCTCACCCGTATACTTACCAATCACAGATAAAGATAATCTGATACAGCTTCAAAATCCTTGGTGTTGTGAACCAGGAAGCTACCCACCAACATTCAATTGAAGTTGACATGTAATTTGCACCTTACAATGTCATCCCCAACTGGACTCATCTCAGAAGTGCTTAATACCAAATGGTTTATCTTCTTAAGACCACTTTAATGGTCCATTTGGGATTCCATATTTTTCAAAGGCAGTCAAACAATTTTTCAAAATTAATGATCTGTCAAACAATAGTGACAATCACAGACATAATTTTCATCAAGAAAAATAGGGTAGTCATTCCTTCATATTTGAAGAGCAACATTATATTTTGCCATTTTTTTTTCAAGATAAAAATCAATGAAGGGACCCAATTTGTCACTCTTCACAGAGAATATGATTCCTCAAGATCAAAAGGAAGAGAGATCCTTGAACTGAGTTTAGCAATTCTCTAAAACTAAACATATTTAAAAGTTCGAAGACTTCCTTTCAGAAGATCTTGTGGGACGTAACTGAAATCACTCTGGTGATTTTTAACCAACATGGAAGTAAAGTGCTTCCAAATAGCTTGCCAAACTAGAAGATCAAGTATTTTCAAATTTTATAAAAACTTTAGACATTAAATTTAAAGTTTTATTATAGCCCACTATCTAAGACTATATTTTCCACAAACTAAAATTCTAATTTTTATCCAAGTCCATTTTAAACACATAACCTTAAAATCAGGAAAACCAAAATACAATTTTAAATTTAAATACAAACAATTCTTTCATGTTTATATTAGCATTATGAAAAAAGTGGAATGTCTGATTTTTTTAATCCCATTATGAAACATGCATTTAAATTCTACATGAAATGTGTAGTCCCTTTTAGTGATAATCTATTTAACATAAATCACGTCTAATTTATTAACTCTTAATTACATATTACAGAAGCAGCCAAAAAAAATCTCTTCTGTTTGTTGCTGGAAATTTTTCCATAGAAATGCAGAATGCTTTGAGAGTATTAATTAAGAAATCAGTATCTAAAATTTCACTTAAAGTGTAAGGCAAAGGCATGTATTTATATCCTGTCTGTGAGATTCATAAAATCTTGCTGGGAAACATTTCCTGGTGCATTGCAAGGTGGGAAATTCAGATTAATTTTCATCATAATAACTAGATCAAAAGAATGTTTCAGAAAAAGGTGATAGTGACTGAAAGATTGAGCACCAAAATATGGGGAAAGAGTGTGTCAAAATGTATAGGGATAATATATACTATGTAAATAATAGTTTGGAAGAATAGGAACACAAGGGAGAGGCACCTGGGTGGCTCAATCAGCTAAGCATCTGCCTTCAGCTCAGATCATGATCCGAGAGTATTAGGATGGAGCCCTACATCAGGCTCCGTGCTCAGCAGGGAGTCTGCTTCTCCCTCTCCTTCTGCCCCTCCCTCTGCTCATGTTCTCTCTTGCTCTCTAATAAATAAATTAGAAACTTTAAAAAAAAATAACACAAGGGATTCATTCACTGATTCAACAGATGTTTATCAAATGACTACTAGAATCAAGGCATAGCCCTACATGCTAGATATGCAATAGTGGGCATTAAAACAAAAGTCTCTCTTGTCATGTGGCCCTTGGTCTACTGGAATATGCATGCACCAATTAAATAATTACTAAATAATTATATAAATATAAGCTGTGCCAAGTTCTATGAAGGTACCCGGTGCTATAAATGTGTGGAACTAGTTGGTTCAGGAAGCAGAGACTCTTAATAAAATCCAGTAACTTAATA
Source organism: Potos flavus (assembly GCA_028534135.1). Taxonomy (NCBI): domain Eukaryota; kingdom Metazoa; phylum Chordata; class Mammalia; order Carnivora; family Procyonidae; genus Potos; species Potos flavus. The sequence continues at coordinate 94,413,546 of CM052898.1, read as the reverse complement.
TTTTTAGTAAAAAAAAAAAGTTCAAATTTATCAAAATCCATCCGAATGCATTTAATCAACAGAAGACTTACTACTGTAGTTGAAAAAAGCTTGAAAATTCCTGGAAAGTGATCATGACAAACTATGGTTAATATACATGGAAATGTTATATGTTTAGACATCTGTTGTTGATCCTAGAGGTGATCTCTGAAGGGAGTTTCTGTATCTGAAATTGAGCCTTTTCGATGTATTTAAGTTCAAGGAAAGAAATGAAAACTTGGTAAGGATGCAACGATAAAGAGCTTCATCTTGAATGAGAACTTTGAAGCAAAGGAGAAACCTGACCATAAACTTTGGGCTAATTCTGATTATTATCTGGGCTGGTATATTTTTTATTGATACATTTCTAATAAGATAAAGTTGAATTAAATTATGTGTATGTTTTCCAGCATAGAGCAGGTAAATGACACGAAGCAAAATATCTAAGGTACTGACATCTATCATTATTTTTGATAATAGTGAGCAAGTTAAATTACTCATGAAATTCGTTAACATGAGATATGCTGACTTGTCCTGTCTCACAAGGATATTTTAAAAACCTACCAATTATTAAGCTTTTTGATTGTCAAACGGATAAAAGTATAAATTCAACAATAAAACTGCTCTTTGAACTTTAGATATTTTAAAAATTTCTTTCTAGAATTCAAAGGAAATTGATGAACAACTTACATGATCATATAATATGCTAATTATGTAAATTGCATAACTAAAACAGTGCATATAAGATATATGCACTTAAATTATTTTTTAAACAAATCTTTAAAACAACCAGTGTTTCATTCCTAGCCCTCAAGGCAGGAGAAAATATTCTTGCACACAAATAAAAGACCCTATCTACATTAATTATTAAAAGGACATAAACAGGAACTCTTACAAGCTTCCAAAAAAAAAAAAAAAAAAAATCAGACAAAAAGAGCCTCATGACTTTCCAACAGAAGTTACCACCTGTGGCTAATACATAGCCAGAGCAGAATCGAGCATTCCTCACAAATACTTGAATCTCTTTAACCATTTAAAGGCTTTTTTTTCCCCATTAGTTACTTTACTGCACTTGGAATCACTGGGATTTTGAAGTGCATATATTCAGAAAATTTATATATGTTATTTAGGGAGTGTCAACTCAATCTATGGAAACTTATGGCCGATTGTATCTATTTGCTTTAACATTAAGTTAACAAAAACGGTGCGATTATGCAATTCACTATTCGGATTTTTCTGTTCTCAAGTTCATGATAATGAGAATTTAAAGTTCAAAAACATTTAAAGTTCAAAAACACAGTATAAACAACATCCTAAAAAGTGACCAGGTTTGATAATGCCACAAGATATTGACAAGACAAAGAACTAGAAGCAAATTTACTTCATTTATAATTAAATATGATAAAATATTTTTTAATTATTGTGACTGTAATGTAGAAATAGGTAATGTTTTCTATGCTTTTTAATAAGCTATATATTTATGCATGTAAACTCAGAAAATTAAGAGTGTATCTGTCAGTGACTCAGATATCTTATTTTTTTTTATCAGTTAGGTGAAAATTAGTATATTTTCAAAATTGCCTAAGGAAAAATCATTGAGTAAGTATATTTAGGGATCAGCTGTAAGTTGTCAATAAAGTCTACTAAATATTTAGGCTTAGATATCATATTGCATGAAGAGAAAAATAATCATAGATTAAACACCAAAAACCCTATCTTCTTAATGAGAAAATAGGAAAGAAAACATCTTTCTTTAACCACTGAAAAGCTTGTGAAATTTTTTTTAGATTTGAAATTTAAACCTAAGGACTACAATTTTGGCCTTCAGCTTTTGTATTTGTGTTTAATGGCAAATATCTGAGACTATCAAAATGCCAATCATCAGTATCATCAAGAAATAAAACATAATGTGAAAAAACAAAAGGTGAAAAAATAGTGAGTTGGAATAAGAGCTGAGATTAAATACCTTATTTAATATAAGGCAGAGGGAATGAAAAGGAAACAATACCTGGAAACATCCTGGTATTGAAATTCACTAATAAAACAACCACCACAAAGGCACAATATATCTTAGAACTATGTTGGTCATAAGTTATATGGCATTAAGCATATCACAGAACACATAGGAAACAATTAAAAAAAGGGGGGAGGGGTTCTTTACTTAAATGAAAATTCATAGATTTAAATGTCTTATAATAAAGGATTAAAATGAGTGATTTACAATACCAACTCAAAGATTTGGCAAAAATTAATACAATGATATAGTGGAATAAAGAAACTAAAGACAAAAACAGAAATTGATGAATGGAAAGCGAAGAAAGAGAATTCATAATAAATCTGAAGACTTGTTTTATAAAACAAAAACAAGACAGTAAAATAAATATCATCAGGCTAGTTAAAAAGTAAATAAATACATACACTATGGAGACAGAGACAACAAATGAGAGATCATGAGAGGAAAAAGGTTCAGAGAGGCATATGTCTAGATAGAGAAGAGAATGGAGATTATGGCACTGCTACATTAAATTCTATAAAAATATATTGGAAAACAAATAGATGATTCTCTAACCAATTGATTCAAGAAACAATATATTTGGAAGGTAAGGGAATGACTAAAACCTATTTTAGCTAATAAAAGAGTATAATTGAGTTGAAAAAATCTATCAGTAATAACCTTTTTTGGAAATGTATTGGAAAACTCCCTTTTGTAAAGTCAATAAATATGTTTTTTAAGTAATAAACAACATAAGGTACGAAAATTTACAAAAAAAATACAAAAGTTTTCTGTGAAACTTTTTAGATAGAAAAACAATGTTTCTGCATGGAAAGATTCTATTATATTTTTATTCTCTTCAAATTGATAACATTTCGCAAAACAAATTGAAGATTTTGGAGAACTTGAGCAAATGATACTCGAGTTCATCTGGAAAAATGACAACAGCCAGGGAAATTTTGTAAAAGGAGAGTAAAAGGAGGGGAGTTATTCTGTTATATATTTAAAATGGATTATAAAGCTTTGTGGAACTCATAAAAAAAAGCCATAATCTAAAAGTCATATTTGAAACAACAAATTTCATAAACAAATCTAAGTAAATATAAAATTTAGTATATCAAAAATGACAGTTCACACCAGTGGGAAATTATTTCATAAGTGATAATGAGATAGCTTACCATTTAGGAAAAAATTAAAGTAAATCCCTATTTTATATTGAAACCAAAATTCTAGTTAGGACAAAAATTTAAAAATTAAAGAACAAAGAATGTTTAGCAGTATATAGATTAAACATTCTTAAAGACATGAAAAGCTAAGTTAAAAGAAATTGACACAGTAGGAAAAAATATTTGCAACAAACATACCAGACTGTTAATCTTAAAATACAAAAACCTCAAACCATTCATAACTATGTCCAACATTCCAATAGAAAAATAGTCCAAGAACTTGTATAGGTGATTTCCAAAGGAAATCACCCGAATGGTGAAAAACAGGAAAAATTGAGGTGATTGCCGTTGTCTTTGCGTCCCTGGCATCTTTTCACTCTGGAACGATATCCCTCACTAGATGTGATTCTTTTGGCGCCAACAACAGTGAACCATGCACACCCGAACTCTGTCTATCATGTGGCCTATGCTCCTTCAACCAAACTCTTGCCCAAGAATCATTGTCCTGAGTGGAAACATACAGATGAAAAGTATAGATCTTTCTCGACTTAGGATAGTGTTGCATCCTGATAAACCCATTGTAAGTTGAAAATATTTTTAAGTCAAAAATGCATTTAATGCACCTAACCTACTGAACATTGTAGCCTTGCCTAGCCTACCTTAAACATACTCAGAACACTCACATTGGCCTGCAGATGGCTTGAATAATCGAAACCAAAGCCTGTTTTATAATAACATGTTGAAAATCTCATGTAATTTATTGAATACTGAAAGTAAAAACAAAATGGTTGTATGGGTATGGAATGGTTGTCAGCGTACCCCTTGCTTACTTTCTTGATCACATGGCCAGCTACAAGCTGTGGTTCACGGCTGCTCTCCAGCACCATGATAGAGTATCCTACCACATTTTCACTAGCCTGAGAAAAGATAAAATTCAAAATACAGTTTCTACTGAATGCATATTGTTTTTCTATCTCATATTCCATGGACTATCCAGTTTCCCTCCAATTACGCTCTCTTCATTTAAGGTAGACACAATCTGCTTCTTGAAATCAAAGAACCCTCACATGACACAAACTGTTGAATCTCACCAGTGATCAAAGAAATGTAAATTAAAACAACTATCATCTTTTTGCCCAAGCTTAGTAAACATTAAAACAAATGTTAAGAGGCAAAAGATTTTATGGGCGAGAAAGTAAATGATAAAAGCTTTTAGGTGCATTTAATTTTTTTCCTTCCATTTTGTTTTTTTAAAAAAGTAAATGATAAAAAGAGCATAAAGTGGAAAAAAACAGAGTTGAGCTTATAATCTCATTTCTCATACTGAACACTGTTTCCCCCATTAATTTTGCAAGCATAATATAGCATTAATATATTTTTTTTAAACTGACAAAATGTAGTCATCAGATACCTGCAGGGCAGAGATGGCAAACCAAGTTTAGGTAACTGGAGAAGACTTACAAAAATCTGAGTGGAGTTTAGGGAAGTCAACAAGGGATAGTGCAGTACCCAGGGGTTAGCAAGAGCTGGGAGCCGTTACCTCCTAGGCCTCAATAGCCAGTAGAAGGAGGGTTACAGAAATGTGGAGAGTAGCTGTTTGGAGCTGTGAACTTCAATAAAATTTTGTCACCACCCCTCCAATACTAAAACATTTTGGAATAGAAAGACCAATACAAGGTGCCAGATTTAGATGACATGGACTGAGGGTTGTTTGAAAAACCTAAAATATATTATTAAGGGCATACTCCATTCTAAAATTGGTTCACTCTTTCTAATAGGGTGTTATTTTCTGAAATCTGTAGATGTAATTTCTAATATTTTTAATTTTTATATATTTTATGTAAATATATTCTTAATTAGAAATATGTACATTTGAAACTAATATAACACTGTACGTTTATTATACTTGACTAAAAAATAAAGAATTCAATGTTATATCAAAGCCAATAACTAGTAAGCCCAAAATATTTCAATTTGTTCTTTCTAAAATTCACTATCAGCCAGCCTTACAGCAAAGACTTGTTATTTTTCATAGATTTATCCTCAAATGGACCCAGTTTCTTCTTTAATCAAAGAGTTCTGGGTCTCTAAGTAGACTTAGGTAAAAAACTAAATTCTTACTATGGTAGCTCAATTCATATTCATCTACTATACCTATAACCATATGTACTTAAATGGTTATTCCATATAAATTGTTTCATCCCTAAGTGATGTCATCCCTATGACTCCTTAACTATCGCCACAAATCCATTCAAGTCAAAGGTCTGATTATTATTCCATCCTGCTGATTTAGAGAAACTATACCCACCTTTATCTTGGTAAATAAGTATGCAAAATAAAATATGCTAACTACCCTGGAAAAAATATGTAAAATTTAGAAGGATGGGATTTGGGGGAGAATAGTGTAAGCAAATGCCAAGAACAATTCTAATTTTGTGTTCTGGGCAGAAAGTTATTACAAGCCATAAGTATTTTGTACTAAGGGTTTTTTCATTCAGTGCAGTCATAAAGTCTACCTAGAGACAGTAATGTCTGAACTCAAATTGTAAGGTAAAAATCAATTAGTAAGTAAAAATTAGTGTGTCCAGTAGTATATTAGAGCTGAGTAGTCCTGGCTTATGAGAGCTGATTATTCTTTTTTTTTTTTTTTTTTAGAAATTTTACAAACAGGTTGTTAAACACAGGTTTTGTTAACAATTGTATAAGGTAATAATTAAATACATTATATACAAAGGCAATATTCAAAACTCATCACTTCCTAAATATTACGCTATGTTTCTCTACTTTCTGTACTCTTGTGGTTATTTATACCTAAGGAGTATGAATGGTGGAAATACTGTATAATGGCGCTACTGCTTCTTTTCCCAACTTTACACTCAATGATGCCGTACTGGTAACTTGAAATCAATTATGATGAAAGTAGTTATCACGTGGGAGTTGGCAACCTTTAAAAATCAGACAGTTTTATTTTTCTTAGATTCTGTTGTTAAATGTTTACCAGCATACCGCTGGCAAAGTGATTATTGGACTGGGAAGATGAAAACATGCATATTCTCAGCAGAGAGGCCTGCAAAAATAAAGATGAGGGATGTAGTAGGGTGGTGCACTTTTCGCAGGAGGAGCAGCCATGGAGGTAACAGTGGTGGTAGCTGCAAAGCTCTCTTTTTTCAGCGCTAGCATTCTGTTAGATGTGGAGTCTCATTCGGTCCTCAAAATAATCCTATGACGCAGATAACATTAATAATTTCCATTGTGCCAATAAGAGTTGGAGGCAAGAGAGGTTAAAGAACTTGCCTGCGGGCTCACAGTAGCAGAGCTGAGCTATCATCCTAAACACATTGAGCAGATAGTTGAAACGCTTAATCACCACATTTGGTGTCTTTCGTATGTATACTGAAGCAGTTTTGAAGTGGGAAAAGATGATAAATTGACTGGAGAGGTTAGCGAGGGTCAGAACATAAAGTACTTGCAACAAAATAATAGTAATAATCATTCCGAGAGTCCGTTACATGGTGAGTTATAAACCAAGAACTTAATAGACTTCACCACATGGTTCCTCGGAATTAGCAGTTAGCAGCTACCCTTCACTATTTTAGCGCAACATTGGTTTTTTTTTTGATAAAAATGCACATGTTCTTTATAATGCAACAAAAAAGAGGAGAGTTTAAAAATATGCAAATACTCAACCCTGAAATAATTATCTTTAAGTATGTGAACATGATTCTACATATCACTGCACACATACATACACATAGTAAGTACATAGATAATTTTATGGGATGACATCCTGAATCTGTATTTCAATGAACTTTGGATTTCACAATATTTTAGATTTATAGAGAAATCGCAAAGATGGTACAGAGTGTTTTCATATGCCTCACATAATCCAGATGGTTTCCCTGGTGAATTGTACCAGAAATTTCAGAAAGAGATAGTACCAATGCTCCACAAACTCTTCCAGAAAACAGTAACAGAGGAAACACTTCCTAATTCATTTATTGAGGTCAGCATTACATTAATAATAAAACAAAATAAAGACATTGCAGAAAAGGAAAACTATAAACCAATATCTCTCATAAACGTAACTGGAAAAATCCTTCACAAAATACGAGCAAATCTAGTGAACAATAATCAATAATGTGTAATATGAATTGGCAAATCAATAATATATACTAAGAATTATACGCCATAACCAAGTGAGATTTATTTAAGGTATATAAAGATAGTCAAACATTTAAAATGCAGTTGACCATATTAATAGGATAAAGAAAAATCACATGATAATATCAATTGACACTGAAAAAAATTGGACAAAATTCAGTGCTCATCCATGTTAAAAGCTCTCAGTGAACTAAGTTTGATAAGGAACATCTTGCAAATAAATTAAAACAACAAGAAGTTACCACTATATTATAGTATACCTATTAGAATACCTAAAATCCAAAAAAACCTGACAATTGTTGGTAAAGGTACCAAGTAACAGGAATTCTCATTACTGGTTGAGAATGCAAAATGGTCCAGACACTTTAGAAGACATGTTAGCAGTTTCTTATACTTTCGTATTGTCCACAGTTCTTGGGTGTTCTCTTTCAGGGGGCTTCTTTTTACCATCTTTTTTTTTTCTCTTTGCATTTCAGTTTGCAGGTAAGTTTCTATGGACATTTTCCAAGCTCATTTAATCTTATGTTAATTATGTCAAGTCTGTTGATGACCCCATCGAAGATATTCTTCATTTCTCTTTTTCTTGTCTAGCATTTTCTTTTGATTCCTTCTTTGAGTTTCCATCTCTGCTTACATTACCAATGTAATCTTGCACATTCTCTACTTTTTCCATGAGAATGTTTAATATATTAGTCACGGTTATTTTAAATCTCCTGTCTGATAATTTCAACATCTCTGTCATCTCTGAGTCTGATTCTGATAATTGCTTTTCTCTTTAGACCTTTTTTTTTTTTTTTTTTTTGCATTTAACATGCCTTGTAATTAGTTTTTGAAAGCCAGACATGTTGTATCAGGTAATAAAAACTGAGGTAAATAGATCTTTAGTATGAACCTTTCAGTTACTGTGACTAAGAGTTGGGCTGTGGTTAATGTTTGTTGTAGCTCTAGGTGTCAGAGGCTCCAAATTCCTCTGATGTCCTTGGTTCTCTTTTTTTGGTTTTAGGCTTCCCAATTACTCCTCCTCAAAGACAGAGTATGTCTTGCAGCTTTTTAAGGTACAATCCCCTATTACTAGTCTGCAGTCTTGGTGCTGTGTGAGGAGGTGAAGTGTTTTATAATCATTCAATTAAACATCAGTGTTTTAGCCTGAGTCTTGGGCATTGACTTCCACGAGTATTTCTCCAACGCTATAGCCCTTTCTTTCCCCTCTTCCTCTGCCCTCTTCCCTGGCTGCTAGTTCCCAATCTATTTCTTTGAAGACCTGACCCTATTAGACAGAAAAGCCTGACCATAGGTGAGACAGAAGTTGAAGGGAGCTGGAGGTGAAGAAATTGCATTCTCTCTGGTAAAGTCTTTTCCTTTGTTATGAAATACATTCGGAGCATTCTCCATGATGATTAATTTTTTCCCATCCCTGAGATCCAGAGGCCCTTTCTCAAATCTTTGCTGTGATAACATCATAGGACTTCTGTAGGTGAAGCTGAAGAAAGTGTGGAGACTCCCTTCTAAGACTGTGGCCCCCAGAAGTTTCTTATTCTCAAGTTAGACCATACTCAGTCTCTAGAAATTTATCAGAATTATCATTTAAGTGTTTCTACTAGTTTTGACTCCAGCAGCTTCTCCAAATAAGCAGATCTCATCTGCAATTTTCTCAGTTCACTTGTCTCTCCAGATTTCAGGGTAGTGATTTACTCTGCATCCTCAGTTCTCTAGTGGGTCAAAGAAAAGTTAATAGTTTTCAGTTTCCTTAGCTTTATCTTATTGTAGGCACAATAGGGACTGCTTTTAAGTACTTTTCATGTCAGATCAAAACTGGAAGTTCTGCATTTATTTTTAAATAAAAGCATCAATTCTGATTTTAACAAAACTTAAAAGAAATAAGTAAAACTTGTTATATTGTGAAATATATTAGTCTCTAAAAGATTCCTCTAAAATTGGAAAAAAAAGATGATGTAAAACTTTTAAAAATTTGAATCTTTTGGGGGGCATTAAATTAAAGCATGATTTTATTCATCTGAAGTTTATTTTTTATTGAGGTATAATTGGCCTACAACATTATGTAAGTTTCAGGTGTACGACATAATGATTCAGTATTTGTATTTACTGTGAGATGATCACCACAGTAAGTCTATTTGCCATCTGTCACTATACAAATTATAATTTTTTTGCAATGAGAACTTTTAGGATTTATTCTCTTGGCAACTTTGACATATGCACTACAGTATTATTGACTTTGATCACTGTGAGGTACATTACATCCCCATGACTTATGTACTTTAATATTGGAAGTTTGTACCTCTTGACTTCCTTAACCCATTTCACCCACCCTGTGACTCCCCTTTTCATCAGTAACCACCTTGTTGTTCTCTGTGAGTTTTGTTTTTTGTTCATTTGTTTTTTCGATTCTATATATATGTGAAATCATACAGTATTTGCCTTTCTCTAACTTTTTTCCCTTAGTATCATCCCATCAAGGTCTGTACATGTTGTCTTAAATGGCAATATTTCATTCTTTTTTATGGCTGAGTACATTCATTTCATTCTGTGTGTATCACATCTTTACACATTCATCCACCAATTTATGTTTCTATATCTTGCCTATTATAAATAATGCTACAATGAACACAAGGGTGCATATATCTTTTTGAATTAGTATTTTTGTGTTCTTTGGATAAATACCTGGAAGTAGACTTGCTGGATCATATGGTAGCTTTATTTTTAATTTTTTTTGAGGAACTTCCATATTGTTTTACCTAGTGGCCATACCAATTTACATTCCTGTCAGTGCATGAAGGTCCCTTTTTATCCACATCCTTGCCAACAGTTGTTATATTTTATCTTCTGGTTAATAGCCTTTCTAACATGGGTAACATAGTATCACATTGTGGCTTAATTTGCATTTCCCTGATAATGAGCAATGTTGAGCATCTTTTCATGTGCTTTTTGGCCATTTTTATGTCTTCTGTGGAAAAATGCCTATTTATATCCTCTGTCCACTTTTTGATTACTTTTTTTTTCTATTGATTATATGAATTCCTTATATATTTTGGATATTAATCCCTTATCAGATACATGATTTGCAAATATTTTCTCCCATTCAGTAGGCTGCCTTTTCATTTTGTTGATGGTTTTGTTTGCTCTGTAGAAGCTTTTTAGTTTGATATTGTCTAATTTATTTTTTCTTTTATTGTTTTTGCTTTTAGAGTCAGTCAAAAAAAAAAAAAAATCATTCCTAAGACTCATGTCAAAGAGCTTACTGCCTTTGATTTCTTCCAGGAGTTTTATGATTTTGAGTCTTACATTCAAGTCTTTAATCCATTTTGAGTTAATTGTGGTGTGCGGTGGTAGTCTAGTATTGTTCTTTTGCATGTGGCTTTCCAGTTTTCTCAGCAACATTTTTTGAAGGGATGGACTATCCTTTCCCATTATATACTATTGCCTCTTTTGCCATAAATTAAGTGATCACATATACATGAGTTTATTTCTGAGATCTCTATTCTGTTTCATTGATCTATTTGTTTTTATGTCAATACCATACTGTTTTGATTACTACAGTTTTATAATCTAGTTTGAGATCAAGGAGTATGATGCTTCCAGCTTTGTTCTTTCTCAAGATTGCCTTGGTTATTTGTTTTCATGTGTGTGGTTTCATACAAATTTAGAATTATTCTATTTCTTTGAGAAATGTCATTGGAATTTTTTTTTTTTTTTAGTGGTAGAGATTAGACATTTTTTTTTCCCCAAATACTTTTATTTTATTTTTTCAGTGTTACAAGATTCATTGTTCATGTACCACACCCAGTGCTCCATGCAATACATGCCCTCCTCAATACCCACCACCAAGCTCGCCCAACCCCCTACCCCCACCCTTCCAAAACCCTCAATCTGTTGCTCAGAGTTCACAGTCATTGGAATTTTTATAGGGATTTCTTTGAACCTGTAGATTGCTTTGGGTACTATGGACATTTTAGCAATATTGATCTTTTTTAATTCATGAGCACAGAATATCTTTCCATTTATTTGTGTGTTTTTCAATTTATTTCATTAATGTCTTATAGTTTTCAATATACAGGTTTTTTACCCACTTGGTTAAATGTATTCCTATGTATTCTATTCTATTTTTAATGTATAGAAACACAACCGATTTTTGTGCATTGATTTTGTACCCTGCAACTTCACCGAGTTTTTTAGTCAATTCTAACAGTTTTTTGATGTAGTCTATATATATGTGTGTGTGAGTGTGTGTGTGTATGTGTGTGTGTATAGTAACCTGCCATCTGCAAATAGTGACAGTTTTCTTCTTTTCCAATCTGGACGCCTTATTTTTTTTTAATATTTATTTATTTAGTTTAATTGCTCTGGCCAGACTTCCAATACTATGTTGAATAGAAGTGTCTTGTTCTTGATCTTGGAGAGGAAGCTTTTAGCTTTTCACAGCTGAGTGTGAAGTAGTATAGAATCCCTTAGGTCAAAGGAAACATGTCTAAATTTTGGGTCCTCTATCTCTTCTGCTGTGAAGTTAGCTATAGGCTTGTCATATACAGCCTTTATAATATTGAGGCTTGTTTACTCTATACTCATTTTGTCTAGAGTTTTTATCGTAAATGTAGATTTACTTTCATCAAATGTTTTTTTCTGCATCTATTAAGGTAATCATATGAGTTTTAGTCTTCATTTTGTTATGGGTATATCATGTCAACTAATTTGCAGATATTAATTTAATTGATCATAAATTAATCAATCATATATACAGTACTACCTTGGTTGTTATGTGTCCCAGGATCTTAGAGTTTCACACTGTTCTCACTGCTACTGCCAATGTCATTGTCGCTGAGAAATTGTAGCACTCGTTGCTGTTTCCTTCTAGCTTCTTTCCATATAATCAGGAATAGCTCACCACTCCCATTAAAACTGTAAGGATGAAAACCAAAAGAGAAGAACCCAGGATTAATATCCATTCTCTTTAGGAGAAAATACTTTTGTTACTCAGTAAAGTATGGTCTTACCTTAGGGCTTCAACAAGTCAGTAAGACAACCGCAGTCTTGTACGTTTTGGGCCTTATATTTGGCCTTCTTGTTTAACTAACAGATTTGCAAATTTTAGTCTTTAAAGATAATCTAACCCAACTCTTTTCTTTTAAAGTTGAGAAATTAAAAGACCATGAATTATTTTTCTTAAATTATATTGAGTATAAATGACATAAAATAAACTGTATACATTTAAAATATATGATTTGATAAGTTTAGACATTTGTATATATCCGGAAAACTATTACCAAAATCAAGAAAATGAACATATCCATCACCTCCACAACTGCTTTGTACCCCTTTGTGTTCTCTCCTTCCCATCCCTCTTTGCATGAACACTACTCATTAATATGCTTTTTGTCATTGTGTGTTAGTTAGCATTTTCTAGAGTTTTCTATAAGTGGAATCATACTATATGAACTTTTTGGACTAGCTTCTTTCGCATTGCATAATTATTTTCAGATTCATCCATGTTATTTGAATATAAATAAGTCATTCCTTTTTGTTGCTGAATAATATTCCCTTGTATGGATATTTTACAGTTTATTTATCCACTTACTGAATGGAATGGAAATTTGACCTGTTTTCAAATAAAGTTGATATGAATATTCAGGTACAAGTTTTTGAATAGACATACGCTTTCATTTCTCCTACATAAATACCTAGAAGTCAAATGGTTAGTTCACATAATAGGCCTATGCATGTTGAAATTTTTAAGATACTTTTAAATAGAGTGCATTGTATCACTTTTAATGATATCGAAGGTACCATTTTACATTCCCATTAGCATTTTGAGAGAGCTCCAGTCCCTCTACTCCCTTGCCAAGACCTATCTTTTTGAAATTAAGCGTCCCTTTTTTTTAAAGCATCCCTTTGATAATATAGTGATATTGTGGTTTTAACTTTTCATTTTTAGTAAAAATGATGTTAACCCTATTTTCATGTATTTACTATCCACAGATTTTATTTTTGGAAGTGTATTTTCAAATCGTTTGCCCAAATTTTCATATGATTATTTTTTTATTATTGAGTTTTGAGAGTTCAAAATATATTCTGGATACAAGTCTTTTATTAAATATATGACTTGCAGATATCATCTCCTAGTCTGTACATGTTCTCTTCAGTGTCTCTCAAAAAGCAGTTTTGATTTTGATGAGGTCCAGTTTATCAGTGTGTTGCTTTATGTGTTGTACTTTGGTGTTGTATCCAGGAATTCTTTGCCTAAGAACTCTTTACAAGTTCATAGAGATTATTTTACTAGGTTTTCTGCTATAAATTTTATAACTTTAGGTTTTACACTTAGAACTATGATCAATTTTCAGTTAATTTTTGTGTGTGCTGTAAAGTGAATTCGAAGTTGTTTTTTGGCATATGGATATCCAATTATTCCAGCACCATTTGTTGAAAGAATTTCTCTACTGAATTGCCTATCCACCTTTGTCAAATCAGTTTTTCATACATACTCATATATATTTTATTTTCCATTGACCTATTTGTCTATCTTGACATCAATATCACATTGTCTTAAATACTGTAGGTTCATAATGAGTCTTAAAATTAGTGAGTCCTCCAATTTTTATTTTCAAAAATGGCTTAGCTAATCTAGGCCCTTTGGATTTCCATAGGAAATTTTGAATTATTTTGTCAGTATTTACAACAATAAAAAAAGCCTGCTGAGACTTCAACTGGAATTGCATTGAATCTATAGATGAGTTTGCAGAGAACTGACATTTTAAAAATACGGAGTTTAACAACATATGAACACTGTGTATATCTCCATTTATTTAACTCTTGTATTTCTCTCAGCGTACACTACCCTAAAAGAAAAATTGACTACTGGTCCCGTCTGAAGCACTTTTGAAAGACAAACTTTTTCTTACACATCCATTTTCAGTTTTTTTTTAATCCTTGGTAATCTTCACCATCCTATTCAACCTACTTTAGCTGGTCTAGTCTAATCAAACCTCCATAGAAGCTTACCCTCTATGACTAGTCATTTCAGATAGGATTCCTTAGGTATTTACCCACACTAGCATTCTCTTGTTATTTCTCATCTCATTGTGAGAAGTATTTCTCTGAAATTTTGTGGCAGGAATACTGAAAACAGAATGGTGACAACACTCAAGTTCATAGTGTTTATGTGTAAAAGCACTTTCAGGTGATGAGTCATGCCCAGACCATAACCTCATGCCTGGGGCTCTCTGGGCTTTGTCAGTGATTCTGAAGGTCAAAACTCTCGTCCCCTTCTTGGACTCTAGTAAGCATGTGAGATTTCTAGGGCTATATTAAAATTAAATTGAATTCTAACAGTCCTGTGAACCAGAAGCCAATCTGAGCCAATGTATACTCTTCTGATTTGTAAACCCCTTCCTATAGTGAACTCCTCAGTTCACTATAGTAATTATGAAAACCAAAAATTAGTAGACTCCGATCTACTTTTTCTGATCAATATGTGAGCTATTTGAGGACATCATATTTAGTAGAATTGTATAAAAGAGTCTAGGAAAGCATAGCCTCTTCTCACAGGGAATTCTAGTTCTTTCTCATTTCAGATTTTTTTTTTGTTTCCTATTACACTCCAGCTGGCTCTTACTTTAAAACTTGGCCACTACTGCCTTAAAGCATAAGTTTAAAACTGGAGCTATCTATTTCATTTTGTTTGTTTCTTAATATCCTTTGTTTAACATTCTTGTCCTTGGTGTTTATCTTCTGGTTTAAAGCAAATGCTATGTACTTTTTTTATGCAGAAGAATATCTTCTTCATCACTACACGTTATTTGGCTGAAAGATACTGGGAATCTATTCGGAAATATAATTTTACTTTACTGAACACAAAATTTGGAATTTAAAAAGAATATAGTGATTTTTTTTTGTATTGATTACTAACAGTCTTTTGGTATTTGCTATGCAGTGTGGCATTCAGGTTTCTCGTATGGTTTGGTTCAATTAAACAAAAACTTAATTTCACTAAAATTGAGCCTAGTCTTGCAGAACTTATCATGTTGATGGCCTGAGATGCTAGATATTCTAGAAAATGTTAAACACTCATACATCTTAATTAAGATAGCACCAATTCATTATATGGGTAATGTTTGAAGTTCAGATAATCGACTAAGAAAATATTTTAACAAAATACTTTCATCTGTAACATTTGGATGAAAATCTTACAGAAGATCTTGGTTTTCTGGTACTTTATGGTTTTACTTTTGTGTGACTGGAGTGTCTTTTTATTTTTTTTTATAATTGCTTCATCAAATAGAAAATTACAACAAAAATAAGCCTCTATACCTCATATATTGCCTACACTTTTCTACAAAATGCAATTCCAAATAATAGAAATACTCAGCACAGCAGGAAGCAATCTTCTGTAAATAAGTTAACTTTCATGCAAGTGGTCATTATAATTATCTTCAAATGAGAAGGAAAATCTAAGAGAGGTAAATTGATGTTGAGGAGTTATTAGTACTTTTTGGTCTCATCTCTGTGTTCCATTTATTTGTTTAAAGAAGATAAAAGGTTTAAACAACTATTTATATCATAAGGACATCCAAGTCCAATAAAATCTTTGCAAAGGGCTAGAATTTTTACAATAAGACAAAGATTACATTTTCATTATTAAAAACTTTAGTGTGCGATATCTTCTTTTCTATCATATCAGTGTCATTTTGCAACCTCAGACATCTGGAAAAACAAAATCTGGGAATCAAATAATATGAAGAAAAGTATCTCACTTTGTCATGGTGAGACCATCAGTTAAATAGCCAAGAAAACCACAAAGACCCCAAGATTATAAGCTTCATGGAAACAGGGGTCTTTGTTTCACACACTGATATACAGAAGTCCTCCAACAATGTCTGGCACATACTAGGCCCTCAGTATTTACTGAGTAAATAAACCTGGTAGACAATTCAAGTTCTAATAGGAAAGCTGTGATTTCATTGTCTGTGAAGAACTATGAAAATTGAGCCTCTGAACATAATTAGAAAATAGAAAAAGGAGAACTAATGAAAGAAGTAAAATGGGAAAAAGTGAGAGAAGATGAAATAGACTTGTCGATAGAGAAAGGAAAAAGCAATGATGTTGATTAAAAGAAAATGGGTTGAGGGACATTATACCTCTGACAATATGTCAGAGATATTCCCACCAATGATGGAGACACAGAAAAGAAGACTAGTTTGTATTGGGCCAAGAAGCTACTGATAAACTAAAGGCACTAGTGGAGCCTAATATTTATTAAATACCTGTATGTACCTGTTTGGGTGGAGTTTGAAGAGTAGGAAAAGGAGATTAGGAAGAAATTCAATTACAAAGTAGTAAGTCAAATCATATTGACTTCAGTGGCATAAAGTGTAATTCAGGGAACTTTTCTCCAAAAAATACAAGCAAGCAACTTACTTGATCAGTCTCGGAATTGAGGCCATCTGCCTTTTTGTACAGTATCCTGCTACAAATTAAAAAGAACTATATCTTGAACACTGACAAGGCTAACGGGCTTAGAACTTGGTTCTAAGGGCAGAATTTCTCAATTAGACAAAGGTAGATATTTTAAAAAGTTGTACCAACCTTCAAAGAGTAACAAGTAAACTGAGGAAAATGATAAATCTGAATAAAATGTACACATTTCTTGGTGGACTTGGGACTTGGTGGACTAGGCATTTGATAAATATTTGTTATTGAATGATTTAAGTTTTATAGTATCAAAATCCCTGAAATTTGTTAAAATTCTTGTTTTTTTAAAAATATGTTAAGTAATTTTCTACTATAGCCTCAGTATTTTGACTTGTGTTATGAGAATATGGGTGCTATTAAAATCTTCAGAAGAATATTTGTTTTGTCTTAGCAAGCAGTTAACTCAGTTATATTCAAATGGTGAGTTTCAACCTGCCTTCTGTGGGCTATGGTTCCAAAATCACTTTAGTTTTCAAAGTGTGCAGTGCTTCTGGTTGACTTCTTATGTGTATCACCCAAGAGCAAGTCTGGAACCTGGATAGCTGTTTGTACTATAAATTAGTTCACTTGAAAGCACTTGCTGTGCTCATCTAGTTAATTCCATATATATGCAGCTTAGTAGTGAGCTCAGCAATTCATATCAGATTTAAAGAATTCCTTTCCCCAACTCTCTCTTATCTGTGAATTCTCTCATTGTCTCTGGGTCCCAGAGCCCCCTTTTCCTGATGCTGTAGCCTTCATAGACGGTCCTAGCTCTACTGGAAATCGGAAAAGTAAAAATGGCCTTCATGGACTGTCATAGGCAGGACTGGATAGATAATAGGCAAGACCCAGTGAAAAATGAAAATGTGGAGTCCCTTGTTAAAAATACTCAGAATTTAAAGATGGTGACAGCAAGCATTAATCCAAGTGTGGGGCCCTTCTTAGCATAGGGCCCTTGTGTAGCTTCATTGATGGCACACCTTTAGCTCTCCTAGTCTCACTAGGGAAATGGGCATAAAGAAGCATACCATCATGGAAATTTGGACATTCAATATAAACACTCTTTGTTTTGCTTTTAAAGATTTATTTATCTGAGAGAGAGACATTGAGACAGCACATGGGCAGGGGCAGAGGGAAAAGGAGAGACGCCCACCCAGGGCTCAATCTCACAACCTTGAGATCATGACCTGAGCTAAAATCAAGAGTCAGATGTTTAACTGACTGAGCCCTCCAGGCGCCACAACACTTTTGTTTAACAACAATATTCATGTTATTCGATAGCAAAAGTAAAACTTGCTTGTCTTACAATATGTATCCATGTTTTTATAAATAATGTTATTTGTGGATTCTACTTTTGTGAATATTCCTACGCACTAAACTTTGTAACCATAAAATCAGTATGCATGGATGGCATTTTGCAGTCATTTACAGATATGTGCAGAATGGTAAAAAACTTGAGTGGCCCAATGTACATGTTCCCAGCGGATGTCAAAAAGGCTACTCTCTACCTCCTTATTGCAGTTCTCATACCATAAACAAGCATCCCTTTTGCAGTCTATTTAGTGTTACTTTCTTGCATTTTTTTCTTTTTATTAGGAATTTCATTATTTAAAATGCCCCTTAAGCAAACTGAAGTACTGTCTAGTGTTCCTAAGCACAAAAAGACTGTAATGTACCTTACAGGGAAAATACATGTGTTAGGAAAGCTTTATTCAGGCATAAGTTAGAGTGCTATGGTTGTGAGTTCAATATTAATGAACAGATAATATATATTAAACAAGGAGTCTTGAAACAAAAATACATATGAAATAAGGTTATGTTTTGATCATTTGTGAAAATAGTGTGACTAGATCTTCAGGGACCTAACCCTGCATTTTCCCTAAGAACAATGGTTCATTATTTGAATGTCCACAGAGACTTTATAGGTCATAGCTAGAGTGCATAAAAAAAATCAAGTATACATGAGCACTGTAGTTACAGAATCTTAAAAAGTGTGTGTGTACGGTAATAAAAACATATTTCAGGAGGCCTTTTTTCCTACAAAAGGGGGTAAAGAGCTAACAGGGCTCATTGATTCTCTGCCAGATAATTTATATACATTACATATCTTTACCTTATATTACATTTATTATCTCATTAAATCTTTATAAATTCAGTAAGATAAGAATTATGATTCACATTTAATTCTCGTCTCTGAATCTTTATGATGTATATAGGGCACATGGCCATTCCACTCATTCTCTTGGACATGTCCTTGACATCCCCATAGATACAAATACTATGATAATAATCTATAGTAGGTTAATGGGTAAGTGGTAATGAGAAAAGAATGAGTGTGATCAGAATGAACAGGCAATCCAAGCTGGGGGCTTACCCCCATCCCATGTGTAAGGGAAGCTGTGAAGTCACACTTATGACGGTTGAAAATCACTTATAAATTCAAGTGAGGCTGGCTTTCCTACCTATGGGGTCTAGAGTGGCTGGGAGAGGTAGGTCAGTAGCCATTTCTCAGGGAGGGCCTGAATTATGGTTTTAGGGTGCCCTATCTGAACATGATGCTATCCAGTGACCAGAAATTTGAAGGACAGGGTTTTCCTTGGCATCCAACAATAAAGTACATGACAAAGGCGAGTATAGCCCCCAGTTGGTAAACTTTGTTGGTATTTAGCACCTATGATAATCAAGAAATCCTAATAAAAATCTGATTATAAGGTAGAGCTTTGCAGGGAAACAGATAGCTGGTAAATATATGCAATGGGCAATTCAGGCACTCTGTGAGCCAGGGCACTTTCAATACAAACTTACTGGTCAGAATGAATATTTACCAACACTCATAGGCTTGATCAGGAATTGTATGCAAAATGCACAGCAAGACTGAGACTATGTGTTCAAAGTCTCTGAGACCCATAGATGGAAAGGGCACAAATGAAAAATGATGAAATCTTGCTTAAAGTGGATTGTATCAACTGTGCCTCCCAAGCTAAAAAATAAAATCATGAATTTGTTTCCATAAATATAGTAGGACATCTGATAGTCCTTGTTGTATCTCTCAGTGAACATATTCTAAAAAGTCATTTGGTCTTGTGCCAAATATAAATTATAAAAATATAATGGGCCCCCTTGAGCCATGAATTATCCTGAAATTCAAGACCCATATTTTATGAGTTAAGTTAAAAACAGCATTACTAATTGCCAATATTGAGTAAATGAAGGGGGAAAAAATCACATTGTGAATGATTGACCAAAGAGCATATCTCACTGCGAATTTTCTCCATTGCTTTCCTGTCCAGGTGACTCATGTAACGTTTATAAAGCAGACCTAGGTTTTCCTCAAAAGTCTTGAAAACGTTAAAGAGTGCTTTCTAAATGAAAAAATAAACTATAGTGAAAGTAATTATTTTCTGCTCCTCTGAGTGAAGAACAGAACTGAGTCGTTATAGTATGCTGCTGCTTTTCTCTCTACTAACGGTTGTTGGGGTCACGCTGGACCATAGCCTTTGACTGGAGGCCCCTCACATGCATGTTTAATTTCCTACCCCTCCAGAATTGCTTGTAACATGGCAACTTTTCATGTGCAAAAGTAAAATTAATAAACCTATGTTATTCTTTAAATGGGGGTGGAGGGTTAAAAACATACATGAGAGAGATATTATAGTATG
Source organism: Potos flavus (assembly GCA_028534135.1). Lineage (NCBI taxonomy): Eukaryota > Metazoa > Chordata > Mammalia > Carnivora > Procyonidae > Potos > Potos flavus. Next base: position 94,393,090 of record CM052898.1, on the reverse strand, counting down.
CAAATTCTCAGCTGCCAACACTGCACAGATGGGCTTCAGAACAGAGAATGATACAGATCGGCAGGACCGGAGCAATCTGTGGGAAGTTTGGGCAGAAGATCTGATGCATGAGACAGTAAAGGACTATTGAATGCTCCGTGATAGATGTGCTTGTTCCCTTGCCCGCATGCCCTTGAATAAAGACATTTTGATCTCCAAGACTAACCTGAAAAACATAATTTAATCTAGTTTTGAAAGAAGAGTCCTACTATATAAACAGTGGCTCACAATGTTGAAACATATCAGCCAAAATATCAAAGGTCGTTCATTTTTCACTCAATTCTTTGTCCTACGTATTTGGTGTTTCCATTTAATGGAATATTTCTTAATTCCTTTTAAATGTATGGGCCTACTGTGTTAAGTCCGTAGTTGCATATGGGAATACCACCTTTGAGAAGAGTGACACACACAGAGAAACCTGTTAACTGGTTTGGTTTTGGTTTTTATCTTGCCCCATCTCTACATTTATTCCCAAATTGCAGTTTATACTTTCTTCTTTCCATTTCTTTATCTTCTTTCTGCTGCCTTTCACTCTATTGCTCATTTGCCTATGCTCACTTAACTTTTCTTTCTCTTTTTTTGATAAAGATTTTATTTATTTCTTTGACAGAGAGAGGGAGAGAGCAAGCACAAGCAAGGGGAGTGGCAGGCAGGGGAGAAGCAGGCTCCCTGCTGAGCAAGGGACCCAATGTGGGGCTTGATCCCAGGACTCTAGGATCATGACCTGAGCTGAAGGAAAATGCTTAAATGACTGAACCACCCAGGCGCCCCTCACTTCACTTTTCTAACTTAGGTCTCAGCTTTTTGTTAGCTAGTGAAATCACTAACTAGCCTTTGGTTCTGAGAACTTGAATCTACAAACAAACAACAGCCAGACCATCTATAAAAAGAGAACTCTGACCCCCAGTCTGCAGCAACGAGTCCAGGAAGCCAAACCATAGTTCCTGTAGCATTTGACTCCAAATGGTCGGGACTTGATTAATAACTGACAGCTTCTGTAATGTTTGTCCCTGCTTCCAGTTTAGGACCAACTGGAGAAAGCCAAATATGCTCCCCTAATCAAGCTCATAGGATGCCCTATTTGTAGTTAGCTGGCCTAGGGCTTCCCCACACCAGCAGCCTCCAATCAGGGCACGCCCAAAGCCCCCTCCTCCCCAGAAAGCTTTCCCACTCCTCTGCCTGTCTTTGCGTCTCTGCCAAAATGCAAGTGAGAGTGGCTGACTACTTGGCTATTGCAAGACTGAATAAATAGCCTTTGCTTTTCTCATTTGGGTGGGTTTCATTTGTTTCCACGATTCTTTCATTCTGTGAACTTAACAACTGCAGAATTATTTTGAATAAATACCATGGCATTGGCTTTTCTGGAGCCATCAGCTCTCTAGCTCCTGCCTTTAATTCCCCACTGGAGCCAGATGCAGACTGTCCTTTAGGAGGCTTTAGAGAGGGACTGGCTTTGGTTTTTTTTTTGTTTTCTTGTATATGTTTTTATTTTTATTTGACATATTTTCTATATGTTAAAGATGATGAAATATTTAAACTGGAGGTGTATCAATTGTGACTCCTAAGTGAAGAAATAAAATCATAAATTTGTTTCCATAAGTATACTAGGACAAAAAAATATATATATACTAGGATATCTAATAATCCTTGTTATACCTATTGATGAACATATTCTGAAAAGTCACTTGGACTTGTGCCAAATAGAAACTATAAAAATATAACAGGCATTTTTGTCTAAAAGTGTTATGTAAAGGCTTGGAGTTTTCCAGTAGTTCAGTGCTTTCCATTCTATTCACGTTTTTGTTGAAATAAATGTAAAAATAAATAAATAAAAAACCTTGTATATGCATATTAGGACTTCTAACAGGTAAGGGTTTCCATGGATACTTTTATGCAGCCAGAGAGTTGTGTGTGGAGAAAGGCATTCATTTCTAGTTCTAAGAGAATCTATTCTGATAAAGAACTCCTGCCAATCATTTCATATGTCTTGACTTTCTAAAAGAATAAAAATAATATATATCATGTGTGTCATGTTGTAAGTTATGAGATAGTTTTATCTCAATAACCTTTTCAGTCATCTGGTCTGTTCTAGAATGTCTTGGAATTTTGTGGAAGCTTGAAAAATCTGTGAAGGTTTTGGAAGCAAATTTTAAATAGTTTAGAGTATTATTTTCCAGACTTGTAAAAAAACCTTTTCCTTTTTTTTTTTTTTGGCATTTAAGCAATTTAAACTACCTAATTATCAATGCTAGAACAAAGGTTTCTCTTTCACTTAAAATAGATTTTGAAGCAGTTTATTTTCAAGAGTCTGAATTTTTTTGAAAAATGTGTCAAAAAAAAAGATGCAGGATTTCAGAACATGGGATTGCTAGCTTAAATTTTAAGCCATATAATTTTATGAGGAGCTCAATGAGGTTCTGTGACATTTTAATGAGTGATGGTATTCTAAACAACATGTTTTAAATACAGCGTTGTTTTACACTGACATGTGCCTAAGAAATTGTAAATTGTGGGCATGGCACGTACCATTGTTTTTAAATAATCTGAAAAATAATTTGATTTTATTCTGATTTAAGAGCTGACTCTCAGATATCTTCAATTTTTACTAGTTAATGTGAGCTCTCGATTGCACCAAAGTATAAGTGTTGGCCAAAATGGTAAAAGGAAGAGGCAATCAGAATATCACTCAACTGCCAAAATGCCCAAATAATACATTTTTACAACAAAATTTTCACGATTTGTGTTTTGAAGACCACAGTTACAGAGGCTTTTCCATCAAAAGCAATATTGCTGTGGTGCATTACACTATTAGAACTTGAGATAAATGGCTGTCACAAATATAAGTTAAATAATACGAGAGGAAATAGAAGTGCAAACTATATTTAGCACCAACATTGGGCTTGGCTTTGGCTTAATCAATATGACATCTTAACGATTACCAGGGATATTTTTGTTAGGAGATGATTCTTTAGAATATACTTCATTATAATATTGTGCACTGCTAGAAAGAGGCAGCCTGTCAAAACCTACTTTAAATAACTGGTATTTTATAATATGTGTCTACTATGTGATTAAGACTACACACAGATTATTGCAGTATTTATGTTCAGCATTGAATTATGTAAACTTCTAGCTTGAAGTATCATAAATTTGCTTTTCTGATAATTTTTATCAATAATATAGGATATCCTCGTTCTGCATCTTCTTTCTCTGTTACATCATTGGAAATTGGCATTTTCTAAAGGTAATTATGTATTATCTTCTTGAATTTATGCTCTATCTTAAGAACTTATCCAGTCTAATGGCTTTAACTGCAATCTCTTCACCTCAAAAATCTGCATCCCCCTGTCTCAGACTTCTAAATCACCATTTTCTACCCAGACGTTTTTCTCGAGTTTTAGATGAAAGTATTAACTGCTTACTTGAGAGTTCTGTCTGTATATGAACCTTGAACCAAGTATGTTTCGCATCAAATTCAGCAACTTCCCTCAAAATCTATTTTTCCTCCAATAGATGGCCCTGAGCACAATGCTGGCTTATAGTTTCTACGTCACTGCTTACTTCTCATAGGGCTGAAGTCCTGTGAGCTCTGTGTTCCAAGGTCCTCTCAAACCTGTCCTTTTCTTCCAGACCCATTACCACTGCTTTAATTAGAATGCTCATTATCTTTTTACTGAATTGTTTGAATAGCTGCTGATGGATTTCCTAGACTTCAGCCCTGCCTTGCAGAATGCATTCAAGGCAGCCAAAATAATCCCTTTACAGCACGAGCCTAATCAAGCCAGGTTTTTTTTTCCCCTTAAAATTGCTAACCTTTGACAAAGATCAAATTCCTTAAAATGGTCTGTCCATAGTGATGCTAGCCTTTGTAATTTAAACTCCAGAAACTTCCTTCTCCATATAAAATGCTCCCTGGCCTTCTATGCTCCATTACACTTCCTTCTTTCATGCTTCAAAACTTTAGCTCTTTCTATTCCTTTTGCCTAGAATATCCTTTCAACCTACCTCACCCTCCCTTTCCCCCAATAGTCACCCATCAAACTGCCCCTAATCATTACGAGGCAATGTTAGCAGCACCTCTTCTGTGAAGAACACAGAATCTACTGCATTTACTCCCACACCCCCAGCAGAGGAAGAGATCCTGTACTCCGCACTTCAGTTATCTGTCATGCAGTCCTCTGGTACAACAGGTGTTCCGTTGGACTGCAGGTATTTTGGGTTATGTCTGTTTCTCCACACCAAACTCAGATAATTTTAATGAGATGACCCTGGAGTCAAGGTCATGAGACTTGACCATGGGGACCCATTTTGTCAGTCCTTCAGCGTATAAATTACAAGCTGCCACTTTTAAGCTATAAAATGAGGGACCTGGATCAGATGACACCTAAATCCCTCCCTACCTTAGTATTTTACAATTCTTGGATTTCCAAAGAGCATCCAGGATATGTATATGTAATAGCATATTTTTAACATACTTCTAGAACACCAACTCTATGCCTGGAACTGTGCCAGACTTTGAAAGATTTTCTACATTTGCCTTCATGGTTAATAAGAAGTAGGCCTACTTAGAGATACTTTTTTAGATTTAAATTACAGAAGAGTAAAATGTAGGAGAAAAATAATAAACTATAAGAAATACATGTTTTAATAACTGAAAATGTAACAAACTTTCTTATGGTGTGAGTCAGAAAGTCAAGATATTTGCTCAGATGCTTTCATCAACTAGAAAAATCTTTGCACAAATCCATGAGTTTTAATAAAGCAAATGTTATTTGTTGTGACAAGATGCCTAAAGAAATCTAAATAATTAACTTAAGTGCTATGTAAAAGCCCGTCTTTTTAGATTTTTTATGAAGACATGTATGTGTGTGGTGTAGGTAAGTCCCATATTTCAAATCTATGTAATTCACTCATTTGGTTTGTTTTGGTCAACTAATAACAAGCACATTTTACCTCTACTTTTTGCACAGTATTATGTTGACACTCTGGCTATAAAGGATCACATGAGACTCTCAAATCCAAACTCAGCAAAACGTAGGTACAATCCATGAAGGATCTCTCCCCACCTGTTCCTAGTTTTTCCAAGAACCAAGGAAAACCCAAAACCAGCAGTAATGATATTTAACACATTGCATTTGTAATGTGCCAAGTACTTTAACATAATATCAGCTCAGTAACTTGAGGATCAATTTTTTTCACAATGATGATTGAGCCTCACGTCTTTTCAGTACCAGCGCATGAAGCTGCTCCTTGTTTTTGAGCTAATGTGCCTGGTACCCAGAGCTCCAGGCATCTGAGATCCTGAAAATGGATCAAGTCCCTCTGCTGGGATTCATTTCAGCATAGGAATAGATCCTCGTCTTTTGGAGAATATGAACAGCTCTTAAACCCTGGTCAGTCGCCCTGGGGGAGAACACAGTCTAGCAGAGAAAACCAAGAGAATGTGTATGAAAGTTTAACCATAATGTAGATTTAAATACCAATGCCGTTAAGAACCAGTGAGTGCTATCATAGACAATAGGCAATACATTGTCTACTGCCTAGAGAGAGAGAAATCTCTGTAGTTTTGCAGCCTTGAAGGAAGTAGAGCCATGGGCTCAGGCTTGAAAGTTTGGTGAATTTCACTAATTTCAGAGCAGAGAGGGAACATTCTTAGTGAAAACTAACAATGAGAGCAAAGGTGTGGCATGAGAAATATGCTTTCCTACTCAAAGGAGGATCCTGGAATATCACTTTTGGAAAAGCAGGTTGGATGAGTGACAGTATAGTCAGGAAAGGTTTGAGGCTAGGTGCAAGTTTTGAAATGAAAAGGTAGAGCTCTCAGTGATTTCTTTTTCTTTTTCTTTTTTTTTTCTCTCAGTGATTTCTAACTTGTGGAGCTAATTAAAACAAGTTCTCAATTTCCAGGCTTTCAAAGAGAAGCCTGTTATGGATGCAGCATTCAAATCAGGGCACATATGTATATGGGTATATGTGTGTGTATATACACCAAATCTTTTTTTATCCATTCACCTATCAATGGACTCTTGGGCTGCTTCATAATTTGGCTATTGTAAATAATGCTGCAATAAATAGAGTGGTGCATGTATCCCTTTAAATTAGTGCTTTTGTATTGTTTGGATAAATACCCAGCTGTGGAATTATTGGATCATATGGCAATTTTATTTTTAATTTTTAATTCTCTTTCAAATTTTTTAATTCTTTTTTTAAATTTTTGAGGAACCTCCATACTATTTCCACAGGGGCTGCACCAGTTTGCAGTCCCACTAACAGTGCACGAGGGTTCCTTTTTCTCCACATCCTTGCCAAAACTCGTTTGTGTTGTTGATTTTAGCCATTCTGACAGGTATGAGATGGTATCTCACTGTGGTTTTGATTTACATTTCCCTGATGAGGAGTGGTGTTGATCTTTTCATGTGTCTGTTAGCCATCTGTCTGTCTTCTGTGGAAAAATATCTCTTTTGTGTTTTCTGCCCATTTTTTAATTGGACTACTTGTGGTTTTTGGTATTGAGTTGTACATGTTTTTATATATTTTGGATACTAACCCCTTATCAGATATGTCATTTGCAAATATCTTCTCCCATTCAGTAGTTTGCCTTTTAGTTTTGTTGATTGTTTCCTTTGCTGTGCAGAAGCTTTTTTATTTTGATGTAGTCCCAGTAGTTTATTTTTGCTTTTATTTTCCTTGCCTCAGGAGGCATATCTAGAAAAATACGCTAAAGAGGATATCAGAGAAATTACTACCTGTGGTCTCTTCTAGGATTTTTATGGTTTAGGTCTCACATTTAGTTCTTTAATACATTATGAGTTTATTTTTTTGTATGGTATAAGAAAGTGGTCTAATTTCATTATTTTGCATGTTACTGTCCAGTTCTCCCAACACCATTTGTTGAAGGGACTATCTTTTTCCCATTGCATATTTTTGCCCCCTTTGTTGAAAATTCATTGACCATGTTATTGTGGATTTCTGGGGCTCTCTATTCTCTTTCATTGACCTATCTGTCTATTTTTGTGCCAATCCATACTGTTTTTATTACCATAACTTTATAGTATATCTTTAAATCTGGGATCGTGATACCTCCAGTTTTCTTCTTTTTCAAGATTGCTTTGGCTATACAGCATCTTCTGTGGTTCCATGCAAATTTTAGGATTATTTATTCTAGTTCTGTGAAAAACACTGTTAGTATTTTGATAACGATTGCAGTAAATCTGTAGATTGCTTGGGACAGTGTGGACATTTTAACAATATTTGTTCTCCCAATCCATCAGCATGGAATATATTTCCATTTGTTTGTGTCATTTTCAATTTCTTTCAGTGTTCAAATAGTGTTTTATAATTATTAGAGTAGAGCTCTTTCACCTACTTTGTTAAGTTTATTACTAGTTATTTTATTATTTTTGGTGCATTTGTAAATGGGATTATTTCCTTAATATCTCTTTCTGCTATTTCATTATTACTGTATACAAACCAACAGATTTCTGTATTGATATTGCATCCATCAACCTTACTGAATTCATTGATCATTTCTAATAGTTTTTGGTGGAGTCTTAAGGGTTATCTATATTTAGTATCATGTCATTTGCAAATAGTAAAAATTTTATTTCTTCCTTACCAGTTTGGATGTCTTTTTTTTTTTTTTTCCTTGTCTTGATTGCTGTGGCTAGAACTTCCAGTACTATTTGAAGAAAAGTGGTAAGCATGGACATCTTCATCTTGTTCCTAATCTTAGTGGAAAAGCTTTCAGTCTTTCCCCAGTGAGTAGGATGTCCCCTGTGGGTTTTTCATATATGGCCTTTCTTATGTTGAGGTGTGTTACCTCCAAAATCACTTTGTTGAAGGTTTTTATCATGAATGGACATTATACTTTGTCAAATGCTTTTTTCTGCATCTATTGAAATGATCATACATTTTTTATCTTTTCTCTTGTTAATGTGATGTATCGTGTTGATTGATTGGTGAATATTGAACCACCTTTGCATCCCAGGAATAAATCCCACTTGATCTTGGTGAATGATTTTTTTAATGTATTGTTGAATTTGGCTTGCTAATATTTTGTTGAGGATTTTTACATCTATGTTTATCAGAGATATTGGACTGTAGTTCGTCTGTCCGTCCGTCCTTCCTTCTTTCTTTCATTTTTAGTCTTTACCTGGATTTGGTATGGGTAATGCTGGCCTCATAGAATGAATTTGGAAGCTTTCCTTCCTATTCTATTTCTTAGAATAGTTTGAGAACACTAGGTATTAGATCTTTAAATGTTTGGTAGAATTTACCTGTGTAGCTGCCTGGTCCTGGACTTTGGTTTGTTGGGAGTTTTATGATTACTGATTTAATTTCATTGCTGATAACAGGTCTTTTCAAATTTCTATTTCTTCCTGGTTCAGTTTTGGGAGGTTCTATGTTTCTAGAAATTTATCCATTTCTTCTAGATTGTCCAGTTTGTTGGCATATAATTTTTCATAATGTTCTCTTATAATCCTTTGCATTTCTATGGTGTTGGTTCATATTTCTACTCTTTCATTTCTGATTATGTTTATTTGAGTCTTTTCTCTTTTTTGATGAGTCTGGCTAAAGGTTTATCAATTTTGTTGATCTTTTTAAAGAACCAGCTCTTGATTTCATTGATTCGTTCTATTCTTTAAAAAATTTTTTTTTCTTTTATTTATTTGAGAGAGAGAGAGAGAGTGCACAAGCCCAAGCAGGGAGAAATGGCAGGTAGAGGAAGAAGAAGTAGGCTCCCGCTGAGCAAGGAGCCCGATGCAGGGCTCAAGCCTACGACTCTGGGATCATGACTGAGCCAAAGGCAGATGCTTAACCGACTGAGCCACCTAGGTGCCCCTGTTCTGTTCTTTTTTTGGTTTTTATTTCATTTTTTCTGCTCTAATCTTCATTATTTCCTTCCTTCTACTGGTATGGGGTTTTGTTTGTTCTTTTTCTAGCTCTTTTAGGTTTATGGTTAGGTCGTTTGATATTTTTCTTCTTGAGGAAGGCCTGTATTGCTATAAACTTCCTTCTTAGAGCAGCTCTTGCTGCATCACAAAGATTGTGTACTATTGTGTTTTCATTTTCATTTGTCTCCATGTATTTTTTTGATTTCCTCTTTGATTTCTTGGTTGACCCATTCGTTTTTTAGTAGCGTGTTATTTAATCTCCATGTATTTGTAATCTTTCCACATTTATCTTACGGTTGATTTCTAGTTTCATAGCACCGTGGTTGGAAAAGATGCAAGGTATGACTTCAATCATTTTGATCATTGTGATCTATTCTGGAGAATGTTCCACACGCACCTGAAAAGAATATGTATTCTGCAATTTTAGGATTGGCTGTTCTGAATATATCTGTTAGACCCATCTGTTCCAATGTGTCAAAGCCACTGTTTCCTTGTTGATTTTCTGTTCAGATAATCTATCCATCGATATATGTGGAGTATTACCATCCTCTACTGTTACTGTATTACTATTGATTACTTCCTTTATGTTTGTTATTAGCAGCTATGTATTTGGGTGCTGCCATGATGAGTACATAAATATTTACAATTGTTATATCTTCTTGTTGGATTGATGATCCTAAATGATTACATGGAGTCCTTTGTCTCTTATTACAGTCTTTGTTTTAAAGTTTATTCTGTCTGATATAAGTATTGCTACCTCAGCTTTCTTTTCACTTCCATTAGCATGTAAATGCCTTTCCATCCCTTCACATTCAATCTGCATGTATCTTTAGGTCTAAAGTAGGTCTCTTGTAAGCAGCATATAGATGGATCTTGCTTTTTTATTCATTCCATCCTCCTATTTTTTTTTATTGTAGTGTTTAGTCCACTTACATTCAAAGTAATTATTGATAGGTATGTACTTATTGTCGTTTTGTTGCTTGTTTTATTTTGGTTTTGTAGTTGTCTCTGTTCATCTCTTGTTCTCTTCTTTCATGGTTTGCCTGCCCTCATTAGTGATATACTTGGGTTCCTTTCTCTATTCTTTGCAAATCTATTACTGGTTTTTGATTTGTGCTTACCATTGGATTATTTATAACATCTTCTGTGTAGAGCAGTCTATATTAAGTTGATAGTCAAGTTTCAACCCTTCCTAAAAGCACTAAATTTTTATTCCTCTCGCCCCCTCATTTTAGGTATATTGTGTCATACTTTACATCCTTTTATTTTGTGAATTCTTTGACTGATTTTTTTTATTAGTTTCAGAGGTAGAATTTAGTATTCATCAGTTACATGTAACACCCAGTGCTCATTACATCAAGTATCCTCCTTAATGCCCATCACTCAATTATCTCTTTCTCCCACCCACCATCCCTCTAGCAGCCCTCAGTTTATTTCCTAGAGTTCAGCATCTCTTATGGCTTGCCTCCCTCTCACTTTTCATCTTATTTTATCTTTCCTTCCCTTCCCTATGTTCTTCTGTCTTGTTTCTTAAATTCCACATATGAGTAAAATCACATGGTATTTGTCTTTGTCTGACTTTTTTGCTTAGCATAGTATCCTCTAGTTCCATCCATATCATTGCAGATGGCAAGATTTCATTCTTTTTGATGGATGAGTAATATTCCTCTGTGTGTGTGTGTGTGTGTGTGTGTGTGTGTGTGTGTGTGTGTGTCTGTGTATATATAGATATATATAGATATATATATATCATGTCTTTATCCATTCATCTGTCGATGGACATCTGGGCTCTTTCCATATTTTAGCTACTGTGGACATTGCTTCTGTAAGTATTGGGGTGCATGTGCCCCTTCAAATCACTATGTTTTTGTATCCTTTGGATAAATACCCAGTAGTGTGATTGCTGAGTGATAGGGTAGCTCTATTTTTAACTTTTTGAGGAACCTCCATACTGCTTTCTAGAGTGGCTACACCAAGTTTTCATTCCTACCAATAGTGTAAGAGGTTTCCCCTTTCTCTGCATCCTCACTAACATCTGTTCTTTCCTGAGTTGTTCATTTTAGCCATTCTGACAGGTGTGAGGTGATATCTCACTGTGGTTTTGATTTGTATTTCCCTGATGCTGAATGATATAGAACATTTTTTCATGTGTCTTAGCCATTTTTATGTGTTCTTCAGAGAAATGTCTGTTCATGTTTTCTGCCCATTTCTTGGCTGGATTTTTTTTGGTTTTTTGGGTGTTGAGTTTGACAAGTTCTTTATAGATTTTGGATACTGGCCCTTTAACTGATAAGACATTTGCAAATACCTTTTTCCATTCTGTAGTTTGCCTTTTAGCTTCGTTGACTATTTCCTTTACTCTGCAAAAGCTTTTTATCTTAATGAAGTCCTGATAGTTCATTTTTGCTTTTGTTCTCTTACCTTTGGAGTCATGTCTAGGGAGAAGTTGTTACATCTGAGGTCAAAGAGATTGCTGCCTGTATTCTCCTCTAGGATTTTGATGGATTACTGCCTCACATTCTGGCCTGCAAAGTTTCTGCTAAAAAAATTAGCTGATAGGGGTGCCTGGGTGGCTCAGTGGGTTAAAGCCTCTGCCTTTGGCTCAGGTCATGATCTCAGGGTCCTGATGCAGGGATTGAGCCCTGCATCAGGCTCTCTGCTCAGCAGGGAGCCCGCTTCCCCCTTTCTCTCTGCCTACCTCTCTGCCTGCTTGTGATCTCTCTCTCTCTCTCTGTCAAATATAAAATCTTTAAAAAAGATTATCTGATAGCCTTATGGGGTTTCCTTTGTATGTGACTTTTCTTATCTCTTGCTGCTTTTCACATTCTCTCTTTATCTCTAATGTTTTGCCATTTTAATTACTATGTGTCTTGGTGTGGACTTCTCTAGGTTGATTTTGTTGGGGGCTTTCTGTGCCTCTTGGGTCTGGATTTCTGTTTCCTTCCCCAGATTCAGGAAGTTTTCAGTTATTATTTCCTTAAATAAATTCTCTGCCCCCTTTTCTCACTCTTTTCCTTCTGGTATCCTATAATGTGAATGTTATTATGTTTGACGATGTTGCTGAGTTCCCTTAATCTATTCTCATTTTTTATTATTCTTTTTTCTTTCTCCTATTTAGTTTCATTGCTTTCCATTACTCTGTCCTCCAGGTCACTGATGTGTTCTGCTTCCTCTGGTCTACTGTTTATTCATTCCAGTGTATTTTTAATTTCAGTTATTGAGTTCTTCATCTCTGGTTCTCTTTTATGTCTTTTATCTCTTTATTGGGGATCTCACTGAAATCCTCCACTCTGTTCTCAAGTCAGTAAGTAGCTTTATACCCATTACTTTAAATTCTTTATAAGGCATATTACTTATCTCCATTTTGTTTAGTCTCTTGCTATGATTTTGTCCTATTTCTTCATTTGGTACATACTTCTCTGTCTTCTCATTTTGTCTAACTCTCTATATCTATTTCTATGTGTTAGGAAAGTCAACTAGATCTCCTGCCCCTAGTAGTATCAGATTTGTGAAGAAGAGGTCCTGTATTGCCCTGCAGTGCAGTGTACCCTGTTCACCAGGACCTGGTGGTTCAGGGGTCTCTCTTATGTGTGTTTCATATACCCTACCATCATGGCTGAGCCACTTTTGCCTTCAGTTCAGTCATCTGCAATGGCTCTCTTTGCCTATTATGGGCAGGGTTTGGTATTCTGTGTTAATGTCCCAGTCTGGGGCTGCCTTGGGCTAGAGTTGGGTCAGATCATGTGTTTGCCAGAGATGCAGTCATACCAAACCTCAGAACACTCCCTGTGTTGCCCCCCCTAAGAAACTTTTGGTCATGGGTGGGACCTGCAGTCAGACCAGTTTTCTGCCCTCAGCCCACTTCTGGGGCTACAGTAGGACCTGTGTATAGTTATCTTCCCCTCCCCCTGGAGCAGGAGTCACTTTGGAGGGTTGCTGGCCCCTGTTGGTGTGGCTTGCACACTGCCATGCTTGTCAGGGACTACCTTAGATAGATTCCTGCTAAGGGTGTTTTCGAATAGAGTGGAGAATGTGGTGGCAGGGGCTCAGTGTTAAGAAGATGTGCGCTGGTCTTCTGTGAGAGGGGACCTGTAATCACTTTGGAGAACAGGTGAGAGTAGATTGGAGGGGTTGGTCCATAGACAAGCAGGCATGCTTTTAGCAAGCTAGGTGGAGAAAGTTCACACTGAGTTGGTTCCCACAGGTATCTGTGTATCTGTGCTACAGGACAGGGGAGGGAAATGGTGCCTACCATCACTTTTGCTCTTGCAGAAGTTTGCCTTGCCTCTCCAGCACATGCTCTGAGATTAGTAAAGAAATCTTTCTGCAGACCTCAGACATTTTTCAAAATGCTGCTTCTAGGCTATATCTCAGTGTGGCTGTTTGTTACGCTATCTCTTTAAGGGCAGAGATTCAGTTTCTTATCACCTTCTGGCTCTCCCAGGCCCAAGCCTACTGATTTTTAAAACTTCCAGGTGCTAAGCCTCACTGATTGTAACTACTCACAGTAATAAGCCCCTCTGGTTTTCAAAGCCAAATGTTATAGGGATTTTCTTCCCAGTGTGGGTCTCTTATGTCTGGGGTGCCTGGTGTAAGGTCTGCTCCTTTCCCCTCTCTGTGCCTGTGGTGTCCCTCCCTTCCACAGAGAGCCCTGCGAGTCTGTTTGGCTCCTGACTCCTCTACCCTTCCTACCCTTTTTGATGTGGTCTTTTTTCTACATTTAGCTGTGGAGAGTCTATTCTGATAGTCTTTGGGCCATTTCTGGGATTATTTACACTGATGTGGGTGTTAGCTGATGTATCTGTGGGACAAAGTGAGCTTAGGGTCCTTTTCTTTTACCATCTTCCTCAGAAGTCACTGCCACACATTTTTTTTTTTTTTTTAGGATTTTATTTATTTGACAGAAAGAGAGAGATCACAAGCAGGCAGAGAGGCAGGCAGAGAGAGAGGGGGAAGCAGGCTCCCCGCTGAGCAGAGAGCCCGATGCGGGGCTCCATCCCAGGACCCTGAGATCATGACCTGAGCAGAAGGCAGAGGCTTTAACCCACTGAGCCACCCAGGCGCCCCAGTGCCACACATTTTTAAAGGGTATTTTACATACTGAAACAAATTCAAACCATGTAAGAAAAGACCAAAAAAAAAATTTGTTTGAAAAGACAAAATTTTTAAAGTAATTCTGAACCTACTACCAAAAAGATTGCCATTAGGGGTGTCTGGGTGGCT
>CM052898.1:94307844-94378434 GCA_028534135.1 Potos flavus | reverse complement strand
AAAAAAAAAAAAAAAGATTGCCATTATACACATCTTATATATGCTATCCTTCTTTGCTTAGTCTGATTTATCTATTTACCTATTTATAATTTGTAGTAAGCTTGCAAGGTATCATGTCATTATTTTTCTTTTCCTCATACTCAGACATTTTATTTGTCTGATTCTGTGCAACAATAACTTAAGTAACTTCTCACTATTCTCATTCATTCTCTTTCTCACTCATTCATCTGTCTGTCCCTATGAATCTATCTCTCTGTGTCCCTCTCTTTCTCATCTTTCCTCTGAGGAATAGTATGAGTATCTGAGTGTGTTCATTTCTGTATTTGGTAGACTTTCTCAGGGGGAGGAGATAGGGAAAAGGGGCTAAGGTGGAAGGACACCCGGATTCTGATATCTCTGATCTGAGATTTGATTCAATAACCTAGAGCAGGGAATGTACCCCATTCCCATAGTGGGTCAGGCAGGAGGAGAGAGTACCATTACATTTTAGATCATTTTTCAAATTCAGAGTGTAGCTGTGGCTATTGTATTTCTGAGAGCATCAAGTTTCTTTTTCATTTTTCCCATTTTTCCTGTAATTTCTAGTAGCAATTTCTACCATGATAGTTTGCTTTTCTGCATATCTGGTGATATTTTGAGAATATCAAGCTTTAGTCAATACACTTCAATCCACAATCCAAACTGACTTCTGGATTTGGGGGCAATTCGAACCTCACTTGGCTGCCTTTCCTCTTCAAAACCCTCCACTTCCCTCCTGAACCTTATGTTTCTTTCCTTGATTATGTTATTGAAGCTTATAATCTTACATTTTTCTTCTGTCTTATTTTATTGTTGTTAGAGAAATATATATATAATTTATTTAAAATATAAAATTTAAAATGTAAATATATTATATATAAATATATATTAAATATAATGTTTTATATATTATACATTTATATATAAATATATATTAAATATAAAATATAAAATTAAAAAAATATATACAAAAAAATAAAAAAAATAAAAAAATAGATACGATTTACTTATTTTTTTATGTATTGAGGAAGAAAAATTTACATAATTTTAATCAGAAGTCTAGAAGTCTAGAATCTGGTAATATCAGATACCCCTGGAAGAATCAAGAACCTCTGTTACAACAATTCCATTCATCCAGCTTATTTCTTTTTATGTGCTCTTCTTCTTAACATCAAAAAAGAAGAGTAATTCCTCACTTGAGCCACATTTCAAATTGGGAAGAGCCTCAGCTAAAGCCCCAACTAGATTCATTTACTCAATGAAGGGCCTTTTTTCCTTTTTTGAGACTATCTTAGGAAAGATACTAGTCTCTCCTAGGATTTTTGAGCTAAATCATATTTTTCTAGGGGCATGCTTTAGAACAAATTGCCCTAACAAAGGTCATGACAGAGTCTCAAGATATAATAAATAGATGGTTCTGTTATATATTCTAACCACTACATTTAAGGAAACTTATTATCACTTATTTTTAAAATAATAATAGGCATAATACAATTATCTAGAATTATCTGAGATAATTTTTAAAAATCATCTTATCCCATGTTGCAGAGCAGTTGGAAAAGAATATACTTTGTAAGTGAAAAATTTAGAGAATAGTAATTGTAATTCAAAGGAGCTAAGACAAGCCAATAATAACTGTCAGGTAATTAAGTAAGGATAGATTTATTAATGCCTTTAAATGTAAAAATTAGATATTAGAAACAACCTAAATATCCAACAGCAGTGAAATATTTAAGTAAATTTTGAAATGTCCAATTAATGGAATATTATACAGCTATTAATATTTAGGTCTTTAAAGAAGGTTGATTTATATAGTGAAAAACTCACAACATAATGTTAGGTGAAATGCGAGATACAACTATATACATGGGATAACTTCAGTTATGCAAAATAATCTACATATCTGCTTGAAAAGGTAGAGGGAATTATATTAACATTTTAGAAGAGTTTATTTCTAGATTATGGACTTTGGGGTGACTTCTATTTAATGAGCACACATGACTCTTAAAGATATTTTTTATCTCAACTAACAATGAAGCAGTAATAAAAGAGTCATATTTATCAGAATAAAGAGACTCAGAAAAAGATTAAGATGCACTTTCAATGCAAAAACCACATTTTGCCAGGAGACCAAGGCTATGAAAAAAATCAAAGAATGGAGCCTTTAAATCGTAGGCATCTCTCTAGATGAAATAATGCTTTTCCCATAACTAGAATGGAAAGCTAAGGTTTAATTAAATAGTATTTTGAAATGATTGAATACTAGTGAATGAAGTGTAGAGTATCACAAAATTTTATATTTAGTAAGGACTTCAGAGGTCGGTGAGTCCACACTCATGAGAGGTTCCCAAATCCTTTCTTCAGTACAATTTGTTAAATGGTCATCCAGTTTCTCTGTTTCATATACCAGGTTTGAATACTTCCAGTTGACATGTAGCTCATCATGTTTAAAGACGGTCTGTTCTATCCCTTCACAGTTCTAGGTGTTAGAAAGTTCTCAAAAAAAAAAAAAGAAAAAAAGAAAGAAAGTTCTCTCCTATGTGGAATTGGAATTGAATTGGTCATCCCTGTAACTCCCACATGTCCATTCTTGAAGAGTACTAAGAACAGGTGAGAAGGAATTTCTAACCAGTAAAAATAGTGATGTATTTTCATAGATAAGGAAGGAGAGAAAATTGGAAGGGTGTATACTCATGAAGTCAATTTCTTCTTTACAACAGTGTTTCTAATACTTCATGCCCCCTTTTAATCCTCTCTTATTCATCCCAGAAAGATTATATCTTCAGTTTCATAAGCCAGTTCTTTCTATGACATGGTTTCCAAGTCCAAGGAGTACTCTTTTAGAAGCCATGCTGAAGTTCTATTGTTAATTCGGGAGTTAATCTGGGAGATATGCTTCCCATCGCCTCCTTCCCAATGTAGTTCTGAGTTAGAGTAGTTAAAAGAAGAACTTGCATAAGATTCAGAGAGCAGGGGGGAGTAGTGGTCATTACTTCTGAAGGTTTTAGCAGGAAAAGCTGTGATGGACAGATGTAGAAGTACTTCAGGGGTTTCAGTTTGTCCTTATTCTCTTCTACTCCATGTCTAGGTCTTTTTCCTGACTTCTCACCTTGCTGCCCAAGAGCAGTCCACAGCCCACCCCTAGCCATGTAGGGGAAAACACGCTCAGGTAGTAACAACACAGAAGCAACAAGCAGTGTTGCCCCATAAATAATGTGAAACCCATAGACAATTTTAAATATTCTAGTAACCACATTTTCAAAAGAGTAAAATGAAACAGAACAAATCAAGTTTAATAATGTATTTTATATAACCCAGTATTACTAAAATTTATCATTTCAAAACATAAACAATATAAAAAATGATTAATGAAACAGCAAGGAAGCCCATGTGGCTAAAACACAATGAGTGAAATGGAAGGTAGTATGGGATGAGGTAAAGATGTAACCAGGACCCAGATCATATAGGACACTATAGACCACAGTAATGGTGTGGATTCTGCAAAGCATAATGAGACTTTTGAGCAGAGGAATGGCATGAGCTGATTTATATTGTTGAAGAACAACTGTGGCTGCTCAGTGGAGAATAGACTGTAGGGGAGGAAATATGGGTATGGAGAGCAGCTGGTAGGATTTTGCAGTGATCTAGATGAGATATGATGGGGCCTTAGAAGTGCTGGTACATGGAAAATCTGTGATATATTTTCAAGATAGAACTGACTGCACCTGCCCATGGTTGAATGTGTAATATGAGAAAAAGAAGATTTAGGGATGGTGCCTATCATTTTGAATTAAGCACATAGGAAAGATAGTGCCACTTACTATGAAAAGGAAGACTAAGAAACAACTAGTTTATTTTGTTTGGCTCTATCATAAAATATGATTTAAATATTGATTCTTTGTTCTTTTGATAAGCATATCTTTATCTAAATTACAGGTATAAATCTTGAGTTAAGGAGAGCAAATTATAGAGCTCATGGTTCCATTCAACTTAATACTCAGGTACTAACATTACATCCAGAATATAGTTAATTCATCTTACTCTAGTATTTATTAATAGTCAAAATTGCATTTACACATCTTCTCCATAAGTATAAATTTTTTTCAGCTCGTATTTCTTTTTTGGCATTACTCCCAAATTAGTAGCCTCATTTCTTCTTTCCCCACTTAGCCTGGAGCACTAATTCAATGAATTCTAGTCTATATCCTCCAGTCCCTCACCCCTTGTCCTTCTAGCCCATCTGAATTACCAGTCCCTAACATGGGATTAATCCAACCATCTGTTTCCTCAACAGGTACTTCAAAGCTGCCAAACACTGCTGGAGAATATTGCATAACTGGGTTGCTTGGACTTATTACATATTTACATTTCCAACCTCAAATTTGTTCCTCAGTGCTGCTGGGCAATCCTGTCATTTGTCTCTATTCATATATCTTTCCCATTACTAAGGTGACATTTTTACACTCCTCAATCTTGTACTTTTTTTTCCCACTTCTATCCAGGAGAAAAAAAATACTACTTTTTAGAAAACAAAATATATACTCCAGGTAATTATTCAAATTTCCTCCTCCAGATACAACATGAGGTATATTAAGATGCATCCTCATCTTCCAGATCATCTCTCCTTCTTCACTGATTGCTTTATTCTTCAACAAATATGCTTAACTCTTCCCTCACCCTAAAGCACATTCTTCTGTCCCTAATCCCTTTAAGCTAGTATATCTGTCTTTGTCCTTCCTTCATTGCAGGTTTCATTGGGGTTTCGTAATTGCTATAATCATATCCTTCCACTGAACTTATTCTTTCCACGGTCATCTGTGACCCACAAGTCTTAAATTCAGTTATTTATATCACATCTTTATCTTGTTTATTGTACCTGTAACACTTAATGCTGTTGACCATAGTCTCTTTCTTGAATCTCCCAAATCTTCAATGCTGGTCCTAATTCCTCTGATCAATTCTAGATCTTCTTGATTGACTTAGCTTCCTTCACAATCACTTACACAGGGTAGCTCAAGAGTCCTTCCCACATTCCTCTTTTCTTCTCATGCTCATTCCTCTATTTCCAGTAGTATTATTCAGCCACAAATTCAACTTTGACTTACTGTAGCCATAAAAATGTGTTGCTATCCCCTGCTACAGGAAACGGAGTTGACTAACAGCCCCACCGGTGCCTAATGGATCAACTACCACATCTACACTACAGCCATGCTTTCCCTGAGCTGCTCCCAGCTAATGATGGAGTGAGGTGGGGTTCTAGTTCAAGGCCATTCCTGTAGCACACAGGACTCCTCTAATGAGTGACTTGGGCTTGAGAACTGCATTTGGCCTGGAGAAGACTTTTTAGGATTGCTGCAGTCTGATTGTTCCCTCCCAGATCTTCTTCCTCTTCTTAATCATGGGTGTCAGACCTCCTTTGTGGTCTGAAGGATCTCCCTGCCTTTCTCTTCTTTCTCCCTCATGAGTGTTTCCCCCAGTAATTCTCTTGTATACTTGATCCTATCTTGGCAGCTACTTCTCAGAGGATCAGATTTAATACATCTCCACACTAAGATCCAAGTATCTCTAAGTCCTCTCAAATTCATCATATCTCATATTATATTCCTTATCTTGCCATTACACCCATAAAACTTTCTAGCAAGACCTACCTTGTGTAATAACACCATCATCCACCCAACTTCTCTCTCCTGCTCATCATCCCCGTCCTTCCATGGCCTTAGCTCAGGCATTCAGACTTGTGCTATGTCAGTTACAGACAACTGGCTTTTTGTCTTGCTCCTCTCCCATTCTGTATTCAGAAAAGTCTCTCCACAAACTGGTCCCCCATATCTTTGCCTGCTTTAGCACTGAAACTCCTCTTTTTTTCTATCAGTACAAACTTCCTTGCACTCACAAAATAAATATTCCATACTTGCTCATGGCTATGAGCCTTTGCAGTTGCCAGTTTACGATCTCCTACTGTCTCTGTTGCTTCAATGTCTATACATTTTTCAAGATGCAACTCAAATGTTATTTACTCAGTGAGTCCCCATTCTCAAGCCATCTACCACCACAAAGACAGCAAATCTTTCTTCTTTATTATCTTAGTTTACTGTACAGACTCCATTCACAGCATTCCATATATTTTGCTATGGTTATATGTGTAATCTGTCTCTGCCATTATATACTGAGACTTTGAAGGAATGAGCTATGTATTACTAATTTATGTCTGTCTAGTTCTTTGGTGCCTCCATCATAGTAGATAATCAATAAATATTATGGAATTAACTGAAGCAGCAAAGAAATTAAAGTTATATTGCTTGGACTTTTCTTAAGAAATGCATGCTAACTCCTAATAATTATTACAGTGTTTCTTCACTTGATCTTAGCCAAAAGGCCGAGAAGCGATTATTACAGTGTTTCTTAAATGCTTTTTTTTTTTTTTTTTTAGATTTTATTTATTTATATGATAGAGAGCACAAGTAGGCAGAGAGGCAGGCAGAGAGAGAGGAGGAAGCAGGCTCCCTGCTGAGCAGAGAGCCCGATGTGGGACTCGATCTCAGGACCCTGAGATCGTGACCTGAGCCGAAGGCAGAGGCTTTAACCCACTAAGCCACCCAGGTGCCCCTCTTAAATGCCTGAAAATAATCTGCTTACCAGCTTTTGCCCCCTCCCGTCAATGTTTGAGGCCACTACTCAAAATTTGAAACAAAATTAATGGCTGAAAGTATCATTTTCTTAATTAAGGAAGAGCAGTGCTAGATTCAATCTCATTTAACAAAGTAAACCACTGATGTTATGCAGGTTTGTGGGGAAAAATTTGTTTCGAGGCACGTTTGCTACAAAGGCAAGACTAGGGTGATGTCAGTCTTAGAAACATATTTTGTATTGGACACAAAAGTGTATTTTGTGTTAGTTACAGAGGTAGAACGGGTTGATGGCAGCCTTAGAAGTGTGTTCAATGGAATGAGTCTGCCACCAATTGGCTGACTTTCAAGGCATGAGGCTATCACTGACAGGTTGATTTCATAAGTATATTCACTGAAGCAGCTGTCATTGACTGATTAAGAAAATTTAAAATCAGTTTTGGTGATTTCTTAGAACCATGGATATGGAACAGTCAGTGATTGATTAGACAG
Source organism: Potos flavus (assembly GCA_028534135.1). Classification (NCBI taxonomy): domain Eukaryota; kingdom Metazoa; phylum Chordata; class Mammalia; order Carnivora; family Procyonidae; genus Potos; species Potos flavus. The sequence continues at coordinate 94,371,298 of CM052898.1, read as the reverse complement.
AAATAAAACCATTTCAAGTGGATGTTTTTGTGATGGCTATGGAACAACCAGTTTTTTTACCAAGAGTATGAGGGCTTTTTGTTACCCTCAAGTATTATTTCTTATACTCTCATTTCTTACCTACATCTATGAACTTTGAATTCTCTGATATACCCTAGTCTCACCCAATCATGGATACATGCATGCCTTGTTTCTATAAGCAATTGATGAGATATAGGAAATGGAAAACAATATAGGCATATCATAATAAATGCCACTAAATTTAAAAAATATATTAATGCAAGGAAACCTAAATTGGGACTGTTCATAAGGCTGCTTTTTAATTTCAGACTCATTATGTAATGTCATATGATACTTGAAAGATATAACACAGGAACTCATTTTTGTTAAGCCAGCCTTTTTGAAAGTTATTCTAAATGAAGCACAGAGCAGAAAAGATAAGTAAACTGACATATATCTGACCTGTGTTAATCACTTTTCACATATTATTAATTAATTTCCAAAACCAGGCGAAGTAGGTGTTCTTATGCTTTTTTCTATTTAAAAAAAATGAGAGGTTCAAGGCGTTAAGTAAATTTTTCATTGTCATGAAACTTGGAACTCACAAATTTAGAATTCCAATTCAAATGTTTATTTTTTAAAAAAGATTTTATTTGAGGGAGAAAGAGCATGAGCAAGGGGAGGAGCAGAGGGAGAAGGACAAGCAGACTCCCCACTCAGTGGTGAGCCTGACACAGGACTTGATCCCAGGACCTAAGCTGAAGTCAGACTCTTAACTAACCGAGCCACCCAGGTGTCCCTCAAATGTCTGTTTAAATAGCCAAAAGAATTTCTCCCTTCTACCACATTTCCTGCCCCAAGGGAAAATGGAGAACCACCACTTTGAAGAAATCATGGAGAGGGAATGCAATGGAAATTGAAGGAAAAAAGGAAAATCTCAAAGTTTTTGTGACATGGATAACTAGTTTAAAATTTAGATTTCTGAACACCTTCCTCATTGACTGCTTATTTTCTTGTTTTGTTTTGTTTTTTATGGTGGCTCACCAAGACAAAAACTTAAATGTTAGAAAGTTACCCAATCTTCCCATTCTTGCTGTTCTCACACAAAGATTTGCTGCACACAAAGCCATACTACAAGAAAGTGTAGTATAATTAGGTTCTAGTGGGTAATATAAATGGTTTCTACAACATATTGACATTTTTAAAAAGGTTATGACTCTATAATCCCATCTCTCTACATCATGCATTTTTTTCAAAAATGACTGAAATAAGAATACAGAGCTCCATAAAATATATCAAAATAGGAAAAACAAATACAAATAGCTTATGTTTATTGAGGTTTTCTGGAAATCATATTAACTTAAACAAGGATAGAGACATAGAAATAGAAGAATGGACTTCATACTTTATTTGTTAAAGGCATGCCATAAAATCCTGTTAATTAACTGTGGACAGATTACAAATTTGACTCTAGTTATTTTAAATTCTGTTTAAGAACAAAGCTATGATGTTACTCTTAATAATACAATTATAGTTCAGATTTATTTTTTATATTACAATTTTTAATTTTTTGTAATTAAAGTATAACATACAGTGTTACACTAGTTTCAAGTGTACAATATAATGATTCAACAATTCTATATATTTCTTGGTGCTCATCAAGAAATCCCCTTTATCTATTTTACCCATCCCTTCATGTAACTCCCTTTTGGCAACCCCTAGTTTGTTCTCTGTATTTAAGAGTCTATTTTTTCTCTTTTTATTCTTTGTTCATTTGTTTTGTTTCTTAAATTCCACATATGAGTGAAATCATATGGTATTTGTCTTTCTCTGACTGATGTATTTCACTTAGCATTATACCCCCTGGGCACATCCATGTTCTTGCAAATGGCAAGATTTCATTCTTTTTTATGGCTGAATAATAATCCATTTTATATATGTATATATACCACAACTTATTTGTCCATTCATCTATGGACAGACCTTTGGGCTAATTCTATACCTTGGCTATGTAAATAATGCTGCAATAAACATAAGGGTGCATGTATCCCTTTGAAATCGTGTTTTCATATTCTTTGGGTAAATACCTAGTAGTAGAAATTACTGGATCATATGATTCTATTTTTAATTTTTTGATTAAAAATCTTTAATCGTAACTTATATTGCAATTTTAATTGCCAAGAGAGGAATAAAACATAATGATGACGTACTTTAGTATATACAAGTTGAAAATCCAAATCAGATTTTCGGAAGAAACACTTTTTCTTGCCTCTAAGCTAATCAACTGATTTTTTTTGTGAATATTCAAAAATATAACATTGAGTACTGGCTTTAAAAGTGACCTAATAGAAGACATGATATCTACTTTCACTAAATTGTTTTGTACAGCATCTGCTCAATATCCAGGTACCTTTAATATTTCATCCTATTTCTATTGATAATGGGTGATGAACAATGTATAGCATATTCAATATATTAAATAAATATTCTGGGTTTTTTTAAACTATTTTATTTGTTTTTGCATAGATAACATGTAGCACAGAACACATAGAGTAAAAAAAAAGTCTTTACTAATCCTGTTTCCAGCACCCCAGTTTTCAATGAAAGGAAAGTAATATTTAATGCTATGATTTTAAGAAAAGTTCCCTGAAATAAAGGAAGACTTAGATTGGTATGTTGAATGTAATATTCATCTTTTATCTGAAAAAGTCAATGCAGAATAGTAAACTGTGAGACATATCCTAGTAAAATCATTGAACTTTAGAAATAAAAGGTATCTCTGGGTTTCCAGGAAAAATCAAAAGTCACTTACAAAGGAAAAAAAGTCAGATCGGCATTAGACTTCTTGTCAGCAACAATCAAAGCAAGAAGGAGTGCAGCAACCTTCTCTATAAACTTAAAGAAAAAAGGGGTAAATAAAGGATTTTATATCCAGCCAAGCTGTTCTTCAAATATTAAGGCTACCACCCTTGAGTCTTTCCTGGGGAATCTACTGAAGGATGAACTTCCTTTACAAAGAGATGATTAAGGAAATGAGTAAACGAACTGGTTATGAGGATTAAATATACTTAACTGTAGATCTCAGACTACAACATAGGTGAGAATGAGAGAAAAATTAGTATGTAAATATTCCTTACCCATCAAAGTAACACATCAAAAAAAAAAAAAAAAAAGGAAAACAATAGATAATAGAATACACTCAGTGGATGCAAGGGTAAGAAGTAGAAGTCAAAGGAAATTATTTGAAGTTGACAAAATAGTTGACGTGTAACTAAAGAGGAAAAAGACTTCAGACATTAAATAAAAGTATTAAATTAAGGTAATTAAAAAATATACATCTTAAAGTATTACACAATAAAAGAAAAAGCTTAATTAGAAAAGAAAATAGACTACTTAGTGAAAGACACCTCGTAAATATAATACTGGGTTATAAAAGACCAAATTTATCTATTATATTGATAAATGTAAATAGGTTCAATTCACCTATTTAAAAATTTTTTAGATTGTCTTACAAATCAAAACCAGAATATGGAATACTCTACAAGACAACTGACTTAATTTCTTCCAAAAATCATTGTCATTCCCCTGCATTTTCCTACCTTGAGCATTTGCCAATATCAGGTTTGTTCCTGTTTATATTACATACTTGCAAAATAAGTTTTTAATCCCTCAAATCTTACTGTTCCACATTCAGGTCTTATGAAGCAATTTAGCCTTGGATGTTTATTAAAGTAGAGAAAAATGAGCAAATGTTGGTTTTTGAGGGAAAAAAAATCCATTGTATAATGCATTTTATTCTTAAATGCTAAGTGGTTCCAGGCTTTCTTTTTCTCTTTCTTACTGAGTCGTGTCCGCTTTAAAGACTGAAGACAAAAGAACAGGAAAAAATAAACATGTCAGGAAAAGGTATTTATTTAATGAGAATTATTTCAGAATCTCTCCGTTTCCTTGCTATGTAACACAGGCAAATCACTAATCCCAACCTCTTCTAAAATTCTGCAGCCTTCTTATATTGCAGATAATAAAAATCAAGCTATTTTAAAAAGCCATTTTTAAGCAGTATCTAGTACTGCTGCTCACAACCATATCCTGCAGAATTTTCCCTGACTTTTAGATGAAATAATATTACCATACAGAAAAATTAGAATATATAGATGGGAAAGAGAAACAATTATTAAACCAGCGAAAAATCTACCACTAACTCTGTTGCCAATGTTTCTATATATAGTCATCTGTAGGTTACTCCTATGGCAAGGAAAAGAAAGCTGCACAGAGCCAGCAACCCTCCAGGCAGCCCGCTGCCCCTTCTCGTCCTCTTTGATTTATAAATGGAGATGAAAGAAGGGGCTGGGAAGGTCTTGAATCTGGGTGGGAAAAGCCAGAAAGAAGGCTATGGTTGCCTCATAGGCACTGGCGCTTGGGTACCCCTAGTCCAGCTCCCACCAGGCCAGAGAGTTGGAAAAGAGGATTAAATACTAAAATAAAAAGAATCCTTAAAGTGTAATCTACTTAGACTTGTAATAGGAAATCATTTGTCACATCTTCATTTTCTGTTTATATCAGAGAATCAGAAACAGGAAATGTATTTCTCTAAATTATTAATGCATATGACTCTTCAAATGACAAGTAAGATATATTCAGGACAAAAAAATTAATATTAGAGGATACAGAAAAGTATAAACAAAAATTTAAAAACCCACACTTAAGAGCACCTGGGGGGCTCAGTCCCTTAATCGGCTGCCTTCTGCTCTGGTCATGATCTCGGGGTCCTGGGATCGAGCTCTGCACTGGGCTCCTGGCTCAGGAGGAAGCCTATTCTCCCTCTCTCTCTGCCTGCTGCTCCCCCTGTTTGTGCTGTCTCTCTGTCAAATAAATAAATAAATATCTTTAAAAAATGGTTTAAATATATAAAAAAATAAAAAAAACCCACACTTAGTCATCAAACACTGCCACCATATTTTACATAAATAAATCATTTTGACGTATTTTTAATGACCAATAGAACTAACCCTGAACTTCAAATATCAGAACTTCACCTAATAGATAGAAGAAATAGAGCTTTATCTAATACTGTGTCCCCTCACCCTAATCTCAGGCTCAGCTAGGATTGGTCTTTAACCACATTTGAGTCACAGTTATATTGTATGATGGCTAAGTATTAATTATTAAGTATTAAATATTAAGTATTAATGTCTATTGCTGCAGCTAAATTTTTTTGCTAGTGATATAAAAATTAATTAGGTTACTAAATATTCAGCTTTCATAATTATAAAATCTTTCTTAACTCCATGTATTTCTGTTTGAATTGGGCTGGATGATCCTTGAGTTTCCTTCTAGACCAAAATGTGATTCTCTGAAAAGTAATATAGAAAGAAATTAAGACATGTATTGCAAATAAGTTAGCTTTTTGTGAGGTTTTCTTAAAGTTATCAAAAAATCTATTCAGACAGTCTCTTCTGATGCATTTTGACATTCACTCTTTCAGTATAAAGTTAGTTACCATGAAAAAGCAGATTCTTAATAATTGATATTGTTTACTTTGAATGTGATTACTCATAGAAGGCTAGAGAAATGAATCAATACTTGCTTAGCTTCTCCAAAATAAATCAGAGGTAATTGTTAAAGTAATGCACGTTAATTTAGGCTGTCAAATTAATTTCCCAACACATCCTTATGCTACAAGAGTCTTAATTAAGAAATAACTAAGGTTGCCATTTCTTATTACAGGTATGGCTGAGCCACTGGCTCTGAACAAAGTCATTTAAGTCCTTTGATGTATGCAATTTAAAGAACACGAAAGCAAATCTACAAAGTATTAGTTATACTGTGTTTTCATAAATGAGCTTTACAGTTTGCAAAGTGCTTCCATGTTCTTTCTGCAAACTGTGTTCTGTTCTACAAGATGCAACCTTGGTCTCCTCTGAAGCTATTTCAATACAGTGTGGGGACTTACAGAGTGTCCAGTCCCAGGTTCCATACTTTAAGAGAATCACTGGCTGGGTGCCTGGGTGGCTCAGTCGTTAGTGTCTGCCTGCGGCTCAGGTCAGGATCCCAGGGTCCTGGGATCAAGACCCGCATTGGGCTCCCTGCTCAGTGGGAAGCCTGCTTCTCCCTCTTCCACTCCCCCTGCTTGTGTTCCCTCTCTCGCTATCTCTGTCTCTGTCAAATAAATAAATAAAATCTTAAAAAAAAAAAAAAAAGAGAGAATCGCTGGCTAATAGAATACTTCAGAGAGAGAAGTGAGTGATAGTCTGTGGAAATTACATCAGGTTGAAAGAACTGGAAATACTTAACATAAAAGTAAAAGGGATATCATAATAATTGAGGAGGTTTTCTCTTATTTGAATGTATATTATACAGTAGAGGGCTTACTTTTCTATCTTGTTCCACATGGTGGAATCAGCATGGAAGATTGGTAATTTTGGGCAGGTAGATAAAGGCTTAACATAAGAATCTTTTGACAGTACAAAGAGTTGCCTTACCCAGGAGTGAGCTTCTTGGTACTATGCATGCCCTGGAGGACCACTTAGGAGGGGTGTGGCTAACACTGAAGGGTAGTTCTCTGAGAAGCCCGCGGTCTCAGGCTTTCAAGCCTGTCAGACATGGGGAAGTCTCTTCTTCCTAGTCCAGCCCACTCCTTGACTCTTGTTATCGACATTAGATGGAAATTTCAAAACCCCAATAGACAGGGACTTGTCAAAAGGTCTCATAGTCTCCTTATTACATGCCCAGCCATGCTTCTGATTTATCCACTGCTATCCAAAGAGCTGACCATTGCTAGGGTACACCCTCTCTGCCCCATTATGTCCACTTCCATGTCCAAGGCTGTTGGAGAGCAAGTGTGAGACCAAAGGTGTCATTCCCCCTTCCTGAAGTTTAGAGAACACTGCAGTTCATGTATAACCTGCCATACTCTGCCCATCAATCTCATCTAGCACTTATTGTATAATATTTAGTTGTTTTTTTATAACACTTTGGTATGATGAGTTCTTTAAAAGCAGAGACTGTTCTATTACCTTTATAACTCCATAGCTTATCCAAGTGCTGGCATTTATTACTCAGTATATACTTAATGGAGGAATAAATGTGTTCCATTCTGAATAAGCATTGCCTCAGTGCAGGTACTATATCAATGGCAAAATCTACAGAATTAAAATAAGGCACAATCTTTGCCCTTACAGAGTGCTAAGAAATATATGTAAGAAATATATATATATAAATATATTTTATATATATCTCATATAAAAATATATATATGAGAAAAAATATATATGTATGTCATATATATATATATACATATATATATATGTATATGTATGAGTGAGTGAGGGCAACTGTATCAGGTGTTTTGCCTTGTAGGATTGCTTTTAATTCTAATAAGAGTCTATAAATCCATATTCTTTTCCTCAATTAAAATAGCTTAAATGCAAGAGCAGGAAAAGTGGCCATCCTATATTAGGATTTTCCTAGGTTTTTAATTTACCGTGGGCAATAGAGCCCAGCTTCCCGTAAATCAAATAATTTGAAGAGTCAATATATAATGAGAATATGGGTTTTTTTAAGTTAAAGAGTTGGGGATAAATTAGTGAGAAAACCATACAAAATGTACTTTTCTCATATTAAGAAAAGAAGACTTTCTGGCTCTGGAATTTAAAGTGTATGGTAACTTTTCTTATATACTAATTGAAGGATTCAAAATATTACATCTATAGGAAAAATAATAAAATACTGACATGATGTTTACCTTCCACTTAACAGACATTCACAGATTAAATCTGTTCATTTATATATAATGTAGATGCTTTTATTATTCCTGTTTTATAGAAGATGAAATAGGACCTTGGGGTGAAGTCCTTTGCCCCCAGATGATTAGGTAGAAAGTAGTAGACCTAGAGAGTTGAGCACTGGATTCCATGCTCATAACATCACTACGTTGCCTCTTGTATTATAAAAATATTCTCCTATATCAGGGTAAGAATTTTATTTTTTACCTTGTGGTAAGATTTGTTCTGCCAGCTGTTCCATAATATAGAATCGGTGATCCATGATGAGTCTTGCTTCTGATGCAGTACTGAACAAAGTCATTGAAAAGGCCTTGAGAAGAACTGTACAAAGCAATAAAGTGAAGTCCTTTAGCAAGAAAACAGTGGCTGGTTTTCTAGCCTCTTACTTGGTTTCTCTGGTATTATTTATGCAAACCCAGACAGTCCCCACCCTCTCTGCCCCATTATGCTCACTCCCATGTCCAAAAGGACACAGTTGTATTAAATGATATTATTGGATCAAATAACAATAGTTAGGACTACACATTCACACACATCCAAGCCAACAAGCCAACTGTTGTTTAATCCATTTTGATTTACTAACAGGACGCTTGCTCTGAGAAGCAAGGTACATTTCATTTTGGAATTGAATGATCTTTCTTTTCACTTAGTTTCACATATATTCTGTTTTTCACTTTGTGCTCTAAATAGTTAGTTAATTGGGACTATTTAACAGATTGTATATGTGGCTGCTGAGAGCAATTGCATTTTAACAACTGAAACAACCGAAGGAGTTTTTACTTAATTTGCTAGCTGGTTCATGGTTTGCTAGGGAATGACCTTGCCCCCTGCAGTTGGATTCAAAGAGTTAAGCAGAAGCTGAAGTGCTTCTGACTGTAGGAGGTGAAACTCATTCATATTCTTTTGTAAACAAATTAACACCGAGTTGCCAGTGTGTTTTCATCCCACAAAAATCACCTTAGCAACATGGATATAAAAACAGCACGAACTTTCCCTCATGCCTCCTTGCATGAGGAATCCGCAACACATGGGACTGGCAAAATGCTCCACTGATTTTAATCCTTCAAATAAGTGTCAGAATTTCCATGAGACATTGTAGATTCCAAAGATGAAATACAAAGCACTAAACTTCTCTTACATATAGAATGATTAGTTACTTCTCGAGAGGGCTTTCATTTGGCTTTTTAATTTTTCCTGACATGGCAGGAAACACAGGCACCCTTTGCCTGACCAAGTTTAAATCAGTTTTAGCATAAAGAGAAAAGGAAGATCGATTTCCAGGTATTTTGGCTAGGCTAATTTGAACAATGGGTTCTATGGTCACTGATGATAGTTAGGTACCTTTTTATTCTTCTGTGTTTGAGGAATAGGAGTTCTGGAAAATAGAAGAAGCTAGAGCCGTACTGCAGTCATAGAGTCCCCACTCCCCCACTCAAGTGCAGTTAAAAACCGGGGGCAGGACAAATCCTGCCAGACAGTTGAAATCAGAAATCTGTAGGAAACGAGCCACAGAGCTTTGTTTTGTGTGCTTTTTAAAATATTTTATTTTTATTTTTATTTTTTTAGAGAGAGAGAGAGAGAATGTGCACGCACAAGGGTGGGGAGCGGTAGAGGGAGAGGGAGAGAATTTTAAGCTGGGTTCAGTCTCACAACCCTGAAATAGTGACCTGAACCAAAATAAAGAGTTAGACACAACCCACTGAGCCACTCAGGCGCCCTTGTTTTATGTGCTTTTTTTATTCGCTCATAGGGAAAGGCCAGAAACCTCTGTGTTTATTTATGGATTTCTTACCGTGTTGATTGCTGCTTATCCTTACTCTAAGAAGAGGAGAGCTAGTGAAATGATGACATGTGTGTATTTTGGAACTCCACCTCTGGGCTTCTGCCATCTCTTGTCTCTACCTTCAATCTTTAGTATCTTGTCTACCTCTTTGAGTCCCTGAAAAGATTTGTTCCATATAGTTAAAAAAATCAGTAGTAACAATGTTATGTTTATATAGTTAGTAGAGGATTTACCCTGATTTCCAAAGTTTAGAGGGGGGACAAGTAGGCCATCATAAAAAAAAAAGCATTTTTTATATGGTCTTCATCATTATTGCTCTTAAATCTGAAAGTACTTGCATTTTCTTTGCTGCATTTGAACTAATTTCTAATTACTAGTTTCTGTATCTAAAAGTTTAAGGAATAGTTTTAATGTTTTTAATGAATTGAGGTATCATGAGCTGTACATACCCATTTTTCTGTCTTGTATTGTTGTTAGGAAAATCCACACTGGCCTTGCTGGAGAGAGGATTTCACAGCATGCGGCCCTGATCCACCCACTCCCAGCCCTAAGCACAAAAAAATCTTTAAAATACAAAGCCTGGGATATTAAAGGCTGTCAGGAAATGCAAATAATAAAAACTCTTGGATGCTACAGGTGCACTTATAAACTGGAAAGCAATGGGTGATAATAGGCCAAGAGCCTTAAACAATTCTTCTAACAAGTTTATAACATGAATCCAGTATTTTAGGTTAGGTTCCTCGAGAAACAGATTGAAACAGATTTTTATTAGAAAGTACCCTTGGAATTAGCATCTGGGGGAGAATAACAGAAGCAGAGTTGGGCAAATGGAAAGGTTGAACATGGTTACCTGGGGCCTCAGCAAATCTTATATGGCTCTTCCAAGATTACCTAAATAGACTTTCTACCACCACCGCTACACCCACATAGAACAATCACTGGATGAGGGCACCTATGGGGAGGGGACCTAACATTGGGCAAGGCAGCTCCCTTCTACTGAGGGAATTTCTAGGGAGGGACTCAGTTGTATACCAATATCAGCCACACTCATAGCAGCTAGGGAAATGAGGGCCTTGGTCCTGACGTGACCATCTGGGTGGTGTTCTACAGCATCCATGAGAGTCCAGAATTTGTGACATTCACATCCACTTGTTTTATATTACTTCATTATCTAGAGTCATTTTTTGTAGGTTTCTGGGGTTATGTGTCAGAGGGAAATTAATGGGACCAACTACAGCCATCATCTCTGAAGCTGGTCTTGGGACCACAACTGAGAGTCATCATCCCCTTTCTTTACTGTCCCTTCTAGATTCCCTGCAATCTCAAACAGCACATCCACTACTCTAGTTGGTGCTTAGTGAGATGATCCAAATCTCCATTCCTATAAGTTCCGATCCTCCTGTAACCATGCACTGTTAAACTGTCATGGACTGTTTACTGTCAGAATTGGGTAAGGAGTATCAAGAAACACCTCAGTGGGGCGCCTGGGTGGCTCAGTGGGTTAAGCCTCTGCCTTTGGCTCAGGTCATGGTCTCAGGGTCCTGGGATCAAGCCCCGCATTGGGTTCTCTGCTCAGCAGGGAGCCTGCTTCCCCCTCTACCTCTCTGGCTGCCTCTCTGCCTACTCGCGATCTCTCTCCTCTCTGTCAAATAAATAAGTAAAATCTTTAAAAGAAAAAAAAAAAAAACCGCAGTGGATCACGTGGCTGCCACAGGTATTTTGCCTGCCCTCATGTGTAATGACAGTGCTACCTATTCTTAGTCATCAGGGTCCATTATCTCAGCGGGATGGTGGCTACTTTCCTGGCACATGGTACCTAAAGTGCTGGTTGACAAAGAAGCAAACAGAATTTAAACTCTTTCTAGTAAAAGCTGTTCATCTTCTGGGAACAGAACCTCTCTACCTGCAAAGCTTATTGTTGCAGAGTCAGAGACACAAATTCTTTAAGCGATTCTCTAGAAATAATAGGAAAAGGAACCACTCCACCTTACACGTCTTCTTTCTACTGTAGAGACAGCAGTATATAATTATCACTGATTTAGGGTATATCCTATATCCTAAAGGATGGCACCCCATCTTTATGGGGTATTATATCCAAGCTTGTGCTTCAGCCACGCTTACAAAAAATAGTTCCATTAGTCTATACGTCTGGCAGCTCCAGTGGTATGGTCTGCTATAGCAATAGTGTATTCAATTGTCACATGTCCCCTGCTATACCTCTTTTGCTTTAAAGTGGTCCTTGGTCTATAGCATTGTCAGATGGGATACCATGTCTGGGGATCAGATATTCTATAAACGTTGGAGATGGCTGAGGTCCTACAAGTGGGAAAATCAAACCCATACCTAGACTATATGGTGATTCAGTAAAGATAAATTGCTGCCTCTTCCAGGATGTAATTGACTTGCTACCAAGTGACTGGTCGGTCTCCTTGGGAGAGGGTGCCCTATCAGGTCTAAGTATTGTTCGATGCTGGCCGGTTGGATATCTGAGAGCAGTAAGAAGACAGATTCAGCTAGAGTGACAGTAAACCCGTGCTGTTGGTTGGATCCATGAATGGTTTTCATCCCTGACATCACAGATACCCTGTCTGTGATTTTATTGTGCCAGCACCACAGTAGCTAATGACAGAGGCTGTCTCTTATGTCTGTCATCGGTAGACAGAGTCATTCTATCTATCTAGATGTTCAGTGCCTCTTTCATGATAAATGCTCTCTGGCAGGCATGAACAAGTTACACATAGACCTTCACAATTTGTGCTCACCTCCATAGGTCCATCACGTGCCTCTTCCTAGGACCTCCTAAGTTTCCCCAAAGTTTCAGTTTTTTCCCTGATCTCTGATCGAACAGCCACACCAATCTCCACTGATTAGAAATCCATGTATAATCTGAACTTGGGCCATTTCTCTTTGCATATAAAGTAGATATTGTAGTAAAATGCCTGAGTCTCTTCCCATGGGAGAATTTTCCCTCATTACTATCTTTCAGGGACACAACTTAATGGGATTATAATAAAGCAGTGGTCCGCTTTCAGCTTGTACTTAAATATAGAAATTAGCCACCCACAAACCAAACTTAGCCTTTTCCCTTCTCTGTCAGTTGATCAAAAGTGTAAGTTGAGGGACATCTGGGTGGTTCAGTCGGTTAAGTGTCTGCCTCCAGCTAGGGTCATGGGCCCAGGGTCCTGGAATGGAGTCCTGCATCCGGTTCCTCGCTCAGCGGGGAGCCTACTTCTCTCTCTGCCTGCTGCTCCCCCTGCTTGTGTGCTCTCTCTCTCTCTGACAAATAAATAAAATCTTAAAAAAAAAAGTGTGAGTTGAGAGAAAGGCACAAATTTCACTGTATTGGATGGCAAGTGAGTCTGGGTCACCTGTTTATATATGTATTTGTGCTGTCCAGCCCTACTCATGCCAACCTTGAATGTTCATTCTAATCATAGAATGCTACTCATGATATAATGCTGCTGGCCTCTCTTAAACTTATGATTGTGATGAGTTCAAGATAACTCACCTTATAATGGATATGAGTTCATGGATCGTATGCTCATTTGGTATCTCATGGTCAGCCACTCCATCTCTATCAGGATGCAGTAGCTAAGCCAACAGTTGTTTTGAAAAAGTGTATAATTCTCTGCTTCAAATGGCAGGGCCCTGTTCCGGAACCTTGAGAGACTTCATTGTGATTTTTCTAGTGAGGCTTATCAGAAATTCCGTATGGCATCTTTTCCCACCACAGATACGTTCATGTCTTTAGGGTGGCACTAATCTCTACCTTTCTTCCTGGACTGTGTATTATTTTTAACTTAGGGTATTGGGGATGTGGGAAGTTTCATCAGCTTCCACTTGGCCTTTCCAATTAAATAGCTATTACTCCATGGGACTAGAACTCAATATTGGTGTACTTACAATTTCCTCATGTGTCTATCTTTCATTGTACATTTGGGGGACTGATAAATTACCTATAGATATGGACCAAGGGACCTGTGAGCCAGACCTGTGCTAGCACTCCATTTAACAACTTGGCTCCTATATGGTCTTACTCTAACACAGAGGCCATAATGATCTTTGGGTTCCTGGATATTAAGGTTAATTCAGACCCCACCTTCAAAACTCATTTAAATGACTGGGTTTCCTTTCTCCTGGTGAAAGGTTTCCCAAATAAATTGTCACAGGTCCCTTTGAGAGAGAACTGGAGGAATCATTACCATGTCCACTGTGTTTCAGGGACTTCCTTATAGGGACCCAACTTCTTCAATGATTCTGGGTCAGAAAACTGGCTCCACTGTTAACTGGAATTAAAATAAAAACTTAAAAAGAAAAAGCTTGCTCCAGTTTGAAAGCAGGGCAAAGAAACATGACCTTTTATTGGGACAGCTGTCTCAAGTTCCTGATCATTCAACCTCAATTTCTTTTGATTGTACACATTCAGCGATCCATTGTTGGCTGCCCATCTATCTTGTGCCTAGGGATGCAGGTTCCATTAGGCATCTCCATAGTCCTTCACTGATCAAGCCCCTGGGTTCCACTCTTTTATGATTATACTTACACTGTTTCTTTTTTTAAACATTTATTTATTTATTTTAGAGATCGAGGGAGCACAAGCAGGGGGGAGGGGCAGAGGAAAAGGGAGAGAGAGACTCCTCAAACTCCCTGTGGGGGTGAATCCCTCCTCGGGGTTTACTCCCAGGACTCTGAGATCATGACCTGAGCTGACATCAAAAGTCAGACACTTAACAGGCTGAGCCACCCAGATGTACCTACACTTGCATTGTTTCTGACTGCTAAATGCCATTACTTGTCTTTTTATTGTTGGGATCCTACCATCCCCATTACTATGTGGGGACCTACTATTAACACTGGTCTTTTGCTGATGCATTATTCAGTGATGCTGGGGCTCCTCTCACCAGCATGTTTTTTTTATCTTATTGGTAGTGTGTTCTCTGGGTTCCCCTACAGAACATAGTCATCTGGCATTTATTTGGACATTATGTAATATCCTCTCTAGCATTCCAACTTCTCTAAGCCTTTTGATCTCTCTTTCTACCATTCGTGTGGCAGCTCTGGAACTTCCAGCTCACTTAGTAAGAGCCATCTCTTTTTCCAGGCTTCTAAAAGCCAATGAGCAGCATTATTTCCTAATTCCATTGTACTGATTCCTAGGGTTCTTGCCAGCATGTTATGTCCTGCATCATTCCCATATCAATAATTCTCCTTTATCCAACTTTGTATTCTTTCCCCTTTGACTCAGAATTCTTAGGATCCAGTCTCCCATGTTTTCTAAGTCCTATGATAGTCCCTTTCCTCCCTTCAGAGGCCCAGCATTTCCCAGATCAGGTTATGTTACCTTCTGAGTATCACATTTTGTTGTCTGGTAGCCAAGAGACAAGGTGTGGGTAGATCTGAAGAGGAAGAAGGTGCTTATTGTTTTGCGAGACAAAGGCTTTTGAATTGTTTTTCAAGCACAGAAGGAATGAAAACTTTCAATAGGGAAAATTGGGCAACTTATACAAAACCAAATTGTCCAGAAAAACCTGGAGTTTCAAAGCTGTTTATGTGTCAATTCAGGTGTCCCCATCACAAGCCTTAGGTTCTTACTCCTTCCTAACCAGGGTCTGACATAAGCATAACAGACTTGGCTTGCAGGGGTGGAAAATTCAACTTTTTCTAGAGATTTAGAGATCTTATAATTAACTCTAAGGTTTTTTGCTTTTTCACAACAAGAGGCAAAGATTTTTTTTTTTATTTGCAACCACAGAGACCATCCAATTTTCATATTTTGCCTTAAATTGATGATTAATCACCTTCAGCCTTTCATTAGCTTTCTCTAATGAGTAGTTGAGGAAAAATAATTTTTCCTCTACCCTTTCGAGTTCTTAGCTAAAACTCCTGTGCTAAAAGACAGATTAATAAGAAGAAAACAAACAGAAGTTTAACATGTATACCTCATGGATACATGGGAGATAGTAAAAAAAATGAGTAACTCTCCAAGGTGCCTTAAAATTTAGACTTAAATACCATCTTAACAGGGAAAGAGGAAGGAAATGTGGGATTCCTAGGGAAGAGTAAATGATTTTTAGGAAAGATGAATGGCCCCTTGGAAGAACAGACAGGAGGTATGATAGTTTGTGAAAGATTATCTAGGTGTGGTACCAACTTCTATTCTCCTCTTCTGTGACAAGGAAGGTGATCTATGACAATTGAATCCCTTTTGGAGGATCTATCTTTAGGCAAATATGGAAAGTTCAGAGAAAGCCTCTCCCTGCATTTGTTGTGTTTTCAAGTGCCACAGCTCAAAATAATATACCAAAGTGGCATATTTTAGGGTGTCATGTCCTGAAGTCCTAGCCATATTTTGGGGTGGCATGTTCTGCTCTCCTTTAAATGCACTGATAGACATCTGATTTCCTTTTTCTTGTAGTTATTAGTCTTCCCCTGCCTTCACAATGCCTGAGATATTTCACCTGCTTATTTCCATACCAGTTTGCCACTTATGAGAGTTCAATAATTGCACCACTACAGTGGGCCAGGGGCTATCTAGACTCTAACTGCCACGAGTGACAGGGTCTTTATTCCCATCCAGCTGGTAGGTGACCCACCTTCAAAGTCATCAGTCTCCTTTTGAGGACTACTCCTAGCATTAACTTCCCCAAGCAACAGAGAATTGTATCTAGGTGATTTTTTTGGAGCTACTCTTCAGAAAAACCCCTGTAAGAGAGAGGGGGAAAAAAAAAGCCAAGGTTGGGCAGAAGAAGAAATTAAACAGAAAATAATTGCAACTGCAGTCTCAAGTGATCACTTCTGGAGCTCTAAAACTGGAATGGCCTACCCATATTGGGGGGAGGAAATAAGAAATGGGTTTTGTAACCTCTTACATTAAACAGTAGTTGGTTGTGAGCTGCTGTGGGAGGGGACTTACAACACTGAGCAAAGCAGTTTCTTTCACTCAAGGGCAATTCCTGTGAGAGACTCTGCTATGAGCTCTTTAACCACAATCTTTGAAGTCGGGAGGATAAGTGCCTCCATCCTGAAGGGAAACCTGGGCAGTGCACCAAACACTTTACTTTTGGTTTTGACAATATTATATGATTTGAGGGCCACCTAATTATATTGCACTAGGTTATTATTTTTAAAGCTTGTAAAACCACACACAATATATAAGGGGAGACGATCTAGAATTATGCAGGGCAAAAGGGAAAAGTGAACCTAGAATTACAAACTACAGAAAACTCAGAAGTACATAACCTATACACCTGAATAATCAAGGATTAATTATGTTGGGGAATCATCAAATGTCCTTGGGCTAACAGCATAGTTTGTTGTTTCATGAGTAGCCAGAAACTCAGATTTTTATAACAAGAGGAAAGGGGAGCTCTGTTTTCTTCTGATATTCTTTAGAGGCTTGTGATATAGTAGGAGTTTACAGTGAGATTCTTTTATAGTAAAACAAAATAATATTCTTGAAGAACATTTATTGAGTGGTTTGGAGACCTTTGGTAAGCAAATGTAGTATCTAGAGGTTTTGCTGTGGCTTATTTAAATATAGAAAGGGCCTGGAAATTTTGTATTCAAGCCAGTTACAGTGTTCTAGAATCTTAATTTTATTATTTGCATCATACTTATGTGTGTATGGTGTGTGTGTGTGTAGCAAAGATTGGGCGATGGCTACAATAAATAGACTGAAATAATGGGTTAAAGAGGTAGGAGCCATAACTCTTTGATGATTTCCATTATGATAACAAGAAAAAAAACCCCACATCAATCAGGGTATCCTAAAGGAAACTAGATAAGTAACTAGACTAAATGACCAAAGAGAAAAAGATAAGTAGATTTCAGAATGAGAACTTACATCTGTGAATAAATGGTTATCTTCAATTCTATCAGGTGGCATCAAAGGGAACCTGGGCAAAAAAAAAAAAAAAAGGCTCTCAGATCATCCATTCTCTAGGCTAGAAATTAGGTAATTAGTTTTTTTAATGAATTGGTATGAATTTGATAATTATCGAAATTCATTTGGTAGCAAATTAACTTAGAACTCATTGAGTTGCCATCACTATACACTTGGACTTGTCATGTTACTAATTTTCTCACTTAGACATCCATTTGATCAACACAGCTAATAATATCTAAATACATAAAAATGACTATGATGCTAAGGTGTTCATTTCCTCTCACCTTTTTTTTATTCTTTCTGTGTTATAGACATTGCCAGATATGGGATTAAAGATGACTAACAAACAATTGCAGTCCTTAAGGAACTCACAATTTAATAGGGCAGACAGACATATAAAAAATATAATACAAGCTCCAGAAAAATATAGAAAAGAGAGTGAATCATTAAATGGAACACTTACTGACTACTTACCATGCCCTAGGTTCTAATATCCATGAAGTAAGTAGAAATAAAACATGGTACGTGTGGTCAATGAATTCATGGAAGGAGTTATCTTGTTGGGGCTTGTTTGTCTTTGAACAAAAGGAAGGTCTCATCACTCATCATCAGACTGTGATGATGGGTGAGGATGTATGTGTTTTAGGCAAGGCACACTTAATAATTGCAATTGCCCAAGTGACATGGATTTTTGTCTGCTCACAGTGCTAAGGTGAATATTGGCTTCCTCAAGCAACACCCAGTCACCTGGGTATAGGGGCTGAAAAGAGAAATTATGATACGTAGGCTGGAATAGGGCCACAAGAATAGATTAAAGTGGAGTATGGAAGCTGATGTTATTGGCAAGGGGATAGTTCAACTCTGTAGATTAGTATGTTCTTTATAGTTGAACACCATATAGTTCATGGAGTCTAAGCAAGGTACAGAAGAAAGTCAAGGTGGAGGAATTGGAAGGAAGTGAATCAGTCAAGTAAATAAAACTTTTTATGAGGCTAATGTGTCTGCTAGGGTGACAGAGTAAAAGCTGGAAAGATGAGGTTGTGGTTTGAGGATGAGTTATTGAAATCTGAGGAGTCAAAGGAGGAGCCTTCCTAATCATGACAAAAACAGGATGATGGTAGAAGGGCTGACTGCTAACCTCAGTGGAAGGATGGCCACCTCACAGCAGCTCACTTGTCAGAGTTGTACTGGTGGATATATTCCCCTGCCTGGTGGAGAAAGTAAAGATGCCAGTGAGAATTCCCTTTAGGAGGCCTGGCTTCATCTTGGTCCCTGTTCTTCCTGTCAGAAAGCTCTGTAGTCTCTAAATGAGCATTGAGGAGAGCTAATTGATCACTCAGTCCAAGGACAGGAAGTTAACAGTGTCACCTCAAAGATCTCTTTATTTTATTACGTTAATTTCTTCCTTAAAAAGTATTTTCCACGTGGCTACTTCCCAATCAGAAGATGCAAGACAACAGAGAGCTCACTGTTCTGGGTCTCAGAAGTTCTTTATGACCCAGTTCTATCTCCTTGATTAGTTGTCATGTAATATCCCTTACCCTCATTCCAGAAAGAAGTAAGAGCATTTGGAAACCAATCTGAGGTAGAAAAGTATGCTGTGTTAAAGAAACTAAGAGAAAATCACTGAGATTGGGGGGAGACAATGAGGGGAAGCTGCAGCTCAATGAATGTTTAAAACAGTCAAATGGGTATGAAATTGCTTTTGTACTAGGATACTCTGCCAGGTATTATCATGGTGGTTTTTTCCTGGCAAGTGAGGTGCCGAGAGTCACTTTAGATTTCTGTATCATTCAGGAAAACACAAACTAAGACTTACAAAAAGAGAGATTTGGTTACACAGCTTCCTGTTTGGGTTGCCTGGAAATGACAGCTTGATACAAGGATGTGGGTGCATGTGATTTTCTGGGGGTATGCTGTTGAGGAAAATGTTGTGAGGGAGAGAGCAAAGCAGGATTGAGAAGAGGAAAGAACCAAACAAGGATGGGACTTAGCTCATGCATAGCCTTGTCCATATCCATAGGGGGAGGACTCTGGAATATAAACAGCACCACAGAATTTCCCCTTCCTTGAGGGGTGCAGGGTTTCATAACCTGTACCTGTCATCATTAGCTGTGGCTGCTTTCTTGGCTCCTGTCCGGCGAGTCTCAGAGAGAGTGGCTGGTTTGGGGCCCTCCACGGTCAAAGCTCATAGTAGCAGGGCTATGAGTACACTAGGCCAGTAAGGGGGACCTAGACAGAAATTAGAGTATCTCCTGCAATAGCTGATGGCAGAACAGAGAATCCCATGAGGGGATGGTGACACAATTCAGAATTTGGCAAGAGCATGAAGAAACTATTATTCCCAAGTTTAGAGAAAGAACTAGAGGAGGTAGTATTACCAGAGCCCATAAGACAGGACATCCTGTGAGATCTAATTATGGCAGGCATTAACCAGAGGAAGTTGGAACCCCAGAAAGAGGGGCTCCCTGGCAGAAATTAGAAGTACGGAAGAGATGCTGCTGGAAATGCCATGAAAATCAGAATTTATTTTGCCTTTAGGGACTCTGGATTTGAGTAAGGAAAATTAGTTAAGACATTGAATCCCTGAAGTGGCAGCTACCCAAACCAGTCATGACCAGGGCTCCAGAGCCAGTTTACAACCCCAAAGGTTGCTTTGCCTAAGGCAGTAGACCTCATTTAGATTTCAAAATATTTAAAGTATAATTCTTGCTAATGTCTGGTGAATTTTCTGAGGAAATATACATATCCCTCCCAACTACTTACCTGTGTACTTTCTAAAGAAGTAAAATTCTATTTATAGTAAATCGAGGTGTATGTGTGTGGGAAGGGGAGACTTAGAATATTCAGTTGTTTGAGGGGAAAAAAAAGCGCTACTCTTGATCTTGGAAACTGATGTTAGCAACACAACTTTGGCAATAGGCTAGATGGTCCCTGGGAAATGGAAACCAAAAGAATAGCTGGGTAGAAAAGATATAAAAGTAAAATAGACCAAGAGAGCACAGGTTTTAGAAACAAGATAACTTACTTTTTTAGCCTTCCCCTTTTAAAATTGGTTTCTGCATTTTAAATCTAGTCTCTTATATTTTTATTGATCTTATTGTCTCTTGTCATTAAAAAAAAAAAAACCTAGCAAGATATTATAACATTTCTCTCCAGTGCGACTATGACAATGTGCACTACGTGATAACTTACAAGACATTCATCTACACCTAAAAGAAATGATCTACTTTGATGAAATGCATTATCCCAATCCCATGCTTGACTGGTGGTATTTTACAGGTTTTTACATTTGCAAGTAGGTTCATTTTTCTTAACCTTTTTCTTCAAGGTGATGATGAAAATTTGGTCATTTATAACTTGATAATATCATACATAAGTACTTCATTGTCTTGGGATTCATATAACTTGATTGAATTTAGAACATCACTATTTGAGTCTCCGAAAGTCTTTGCAAGTAGATATTTCTCTTCCTATTAATGAAGATTAAAGGATTCTGGAGGCAGAAAGTTCCTATCGATTCAGGAGGTACTGCTTGTTCCCATGAGGAGCCTATAAAAATCAAATCCATGTTTTCATGCAAGAACTTTTTGAAGTGTTTGAAGCAACTGTTAAAGCATCTGGGTTGTGTGGTGGTTTAAACGGTTCTTTCTGGAAAATATTAAACATTAACTTTCTAAAAATAATGACTAGAGAAGGAATGGAATATATTCATGGACTGGAGTGGTCTGGGGTTAGCAGATAAGTCACACAGAAGGAGCAGCATGATTTGCTTTTTATTTTCCCACTTTAGAAACTCCCCTTTCACACCCTTAACAGCATCATTCTGCTTTCTGTTTTAGTATCACATGGTGGTGGGAAATGACCTGAAAGAGCATCATGGGAAAGCAGAGGAATGCCGGGAGTGGAGAGGATGGTCAGGATTTGAACAGACTTGAGAGAAGGGTCACCTCTCCACTGTTCTCTGTGGGTCTTGCATGCTGTGGACAATGGAGTCCTGAGCAGAAAGTAGTGTTTTCAGGTTGTCTGGTCTCTCTTCTATCCTTTGATGTAGATAAAACACAGGAAACAAGAAAAATCCCTGAAGGTATTACTGAATTACAGTAAAACGCCCTCTCTACTCCCACCCTATTCCCATCATCACAAGTTTCAAATAGATGGCTTGATTTCTACAAGTTACTGACATCAGTTAACCTCTGAATTTTCTGTCACTATCCCGGTAAAATAGAAACATGGGAAGACCTTCTTCTTGGGTGCTGTGGCTTTTACCATTTTTCTAACAGTTGCGCTTTTGTCCATCTAGCCTGTAAGGTCCACCAGACACATGTGTCTACTGGGTTTCTGGCTTGGGGGACAAACAGTGTCCTGCATGATGGGGATGCAAATGGCCTTTCACTTCCAGGAACTACCAGCCTCTCTGGGTCAGCCTGGTGGGCCTGCTAGTCTCCTTTTCCAAATGTTGTACGTGCCACCATCCTTGAAAGTTGAGCACAAATACTCCCTCTCTCTGAATTTTCTAATCATTGTTTCCTTGCTGACTCTTGTTCTGGAATCAGGAACTACAAAAATAGAGAAAGGGAGTTACCATAGGCTGGAGTGCCTGAGAGATACTTCTGAAATAAAAGGACATTGAAAACTCAACCAAAAAGAGTCAGTCAGTGGGACAAGTAAGCAGAGTGGGTAGGAGGGAGCCTCTAGTGACGGGGATATTACATGAAAGGTACAGATGTGGAATTCACGTCCTGGAATCAAAAATCCAGGCTGTTTCCTGATTAAACCACTATGAAAAAATTCTTTAGAGGAAAATATTGATGGCATAGATCAGTGGTTCTCAAATTTTAGATCAGTGTCGTTCAATAGAAATGTAATGCAAGCTATATATTTAATTTCAAGTTGCCTAGAAGACACATTACAAAAATAGGTGAGATTCATCTTAATAATTTTATTTAACCCAATCTACCCAAAATATTATGATTATAACATGTAATTAGTTTAAAACATAATTTTGACTTTTACATTCTATTTTTGTACTAGGTCTTCAAAATCCATTGTGTACTTGACATTAAAGCCTATCTCAATTTGGACCAGCCACAAGGCAGGTGCTCAAAAGCCACAGGTAGCTAGTGGACAGCACAGTTTTCAAATATGTAAGAATCACCTGGAGGGCTTATAAAAGCACAGATTACTTGTTTCCACTGTCAGAATTTCTGATTCAGTATAATCTGGGATGAGGTGCAATATTTTGCATTTCTAACAAGTCCCCAGGTGATGCAGATGCTACTGGTCTGCAACCCCACTTTGAGAACCACTAGTTTAGAGAAGTGGTTCTCAAGCCTGACTGCAAGTTAGAAACACCTAAGAGTTAAAAGCAAGGAGAAAACAAAACAAAACAAAACCAAAAGTTATCCTCCAGGTCACACGCAAGACCACTTTACCCAAAAACCTAGAGGTTAGACCCAGGCATTGCTTTTTTAAAAAGTTTCTAGGGGATTTTAATGATCAGCTGGGTTCGAGAACCACAGAAGTGGGAGGAGAAAAGACTAGAGAGAGAGGTTTTAGTAGACAGAAGGCTAAAATTAAAAAAATAATAATAATAACAAAACCTAAATCTTGTAAGTAACAGAAGCCTCGGTAGATTTTTATACAGGGCACTGATACATAATGAAAGCATTATTTTGTTGTGTTGCTTACACTGGTAATGACCTGTAGCAGGAAAGGGTCAGAGAAGGATTTAAAATGATTCAAGAGCTTGATGAAGTTGGTGCAATGGGAGGCGGGGTAAGAGGTGAATATGAGGGAATGACAGAGTTATACACACGTGATTCAACTCCATCATTATTTTGCAGTGTGATGGAATGAAGGGTGTGAGCTATACATCAGTGGGAAACTGTATTACTTCTTTCTTCAGCATAGAGCAATGAAACGGCACTAAAATGCCCCCAAAGGCCATGTAAGAAAGATAACCATAGAAGGAGCCGGGTGAAGAGGAAATCCACAAGGAGTAAATTCACACCCACACATTGTGTGAATGATAGAAGCTACATTTGATTAAATGTGTCAGGCCTGATCCCTAGGGGGCAGTCCCCTTCAGATACTACTTGTTATCTTGCTGTTTGTTCCCTTATTCTTGTTTCTTCCTCCTGCCTCTAAACTGTTTTCCCCTCTGGCCAGACTCTGCACTCTCTTCAGGACTCCGGGTCTCCACAAAGTAGCGTCTTTCCTTGTCTGAGCCTCTGGCTTCAAGTTGGAACTTTTTGAAAATGAATTATCAAAGGTTCTTGAAGTCAGCTGAAACTGTGAACAAAAGTCAGCAAAAGTCAGCATTTCCTGGAGAAACAGTCCCCAGTGTGGGCTGACTGAAGATAGAGGGATGTGGTGGTGGGTGAACAAGCATAAATTCATGATAAAAATAAGATTTCACAACCTTAAACCACATTATCTATCAAATACCACAGGCACATATTCTGTGAGAGCAGAGATGGACCATTGCCAACATACCACAGAATTTAGATCACATAAAAGCAATCGAGAAAAGCCTCAGTAATAAATGAAGCTTCTGGTCTCATAGGTCCCTTGAACATGACTCACATATACAGTTTAACTTGTCGTGGTTGAATACATGCTTAAACACAGTAAGCAGCCAATGAAAAACATCCGAAGTAATAATTACAGGTAGCAGCCAACAGATGTATAAATCAGTGAGTTCATGTTGATGAAACTTTATATGCACCCTTCCTCCTCATTTCAAGCTGATTCCTTTACATGTAAGAGTTTGGGCAGAGTCTCCAAAACCTGTGAATAGGAACCTTGAAAAGATTCCTAACGAGTTTTTAAGACTAAGCTGCTATTACCATTATTGAGTCTTGGGTTCCTTGTTCTCCATCTGGTATTTTCTTTCTGTTCCCCTTGGCATTTCCTTTTTCTTATCCATATTCTTAGAACATTCCTACCAACCCCATTAACAGATTGCCAACCCAGATTGGCAATTAAATTGCATCCTTGAGCCTAAATTTTAATTCTGAAGAGCCTCTCGTCTTTTCACGACATGCCCCTGCAATTGCTGGCTCAAATCTCACTCTGGGTCAGAGATCCTATTTTGCTGAAAGGAATTTACCACACTCCCAGACCCATGATCAATGAACTGCAGACTACCACCACGTTCGTCTAGGATCTTCATACTATCTTCTGTAGTATCTGAACTCTTACTGGTGTGTATCCATAAATATGAGGTCACGTTCGACTTCTGGGAGAAGGAATTATTTTGAAACCAGTGAACCTGGTTATTCAATTAATTTGAAATCAGTGAACCTCAGTTATTTTGAAACCAGGAACCTCTGGAACCTACTAATCTCCATAGTCCCCAATCCGCTCTTATTTAAGCATTTATTTTCTCCATCTGTTTCTACATGCCTTACTTTTGATAGTGATTGAAAAGAGTCAGTCTCTATAATATAAAAATTAAATTTTTATCACTCCTAGTTTTTAAATCTCAGACTAAAACAAGAGACCATGAGATTTTAATTTTCACTCCCACCTCAACTCTTCAAAGCTAAAGATTATTTGGATGTAAAGGTTAAAATACACAGATGATAAACAAGTTCACTATTTTAAATGACATTAATAAAATGTTTCATCAAACCTTTGCCAAGACAGAACATAAAGTGAAATCGGAACGTTTACATTGTACAACTAACAAAACTGAAAGAATAATAAAAAATGAAACTCCTAATTTCTTAGAACTGCAAATAGGAATCTGACCTACTCTAAGGACTCCTTCAGATGTTCAAGCCTTATTATAACTCAAATATGGCTTATGGTACTAGTGCAATTTCAATTCGTTGAGATTCAGCCAGATTTTCCTGAAACAAAGTGGGCTTTCTTGGATTTATTCAAGGTGCTATGCTTTGTAACCTTGGAAGATTCTTTCATCAGAGCTTAAGTTTCTGGAAAAGAACTGCTCTTGCTACTATGCTAAGTAGGCGTTGGATCATTCATTCTGGGCAAACTTCTTTACAATGTAATCTGTCAGAATATAGTTATAGCAGATACAATATACCTACTCTCCTATAATTAGTATTTTTTGGAGCCTCCTAAGAGAACTCCTACATGGATAAGCACTCATGAATATTAAATATAAAGGATAAAACTTGTACAAGTAATTGCTGTTCTATAAGTACTTTACTTGGTTAAGCAAACCTTTTGTATTTATCAGCTAATTCTCCACTAGATCTTAATTCTTTTCAAATGAACTAGCTCCCTACTTGGATCTCATGCAGATCACAGCTTGGTTGTGAACCTACGCAGCAAAATTAAACTATACAAATATCAATCCACAATATGTTGCTATCAGAAAGACCTTAACTTATACTGCAGTGTGGAATGGAGCCCAGAAGGCTTTGGTGGAACCACACTGGTGAATTCAGATTTGGGCTGATCTGCTAAAAAAAAAAAAAAAAAAAAAAAAGAAAGAAACAAACTGTTAGAATAAATTTTGATTCAAAGTCTAGAGAACTGTTACTAGCAGAGGAAAACTGTACATTCAAAGCCAAACTATAAAGTCTAATATTTAGGACCCCAAACACAAAGGAAACTTATAAAGCATACCTTGTTAATTTTCATGTATTTTTACCTGTCCTATAGTAAGGAATCTATAATATTAATTACTAAGGAAGAAAAACAAGCCAGGCCACAGGCAATTTTACCTTACTAGAATTTATGTTCTCTTTCTTCATTTTTTTTTTTTTTTTTTTGCTTGTGTCTATACCAGAGTCACTCAAAGTATTAACCTCAGTCATCTGAATAATTGATTTTTATCACTGGACTTGAAAACAAGATCTATATTTATCTTTGCTAGATATTGTTGGTATCTAGAAAAATGTCTAGCATATAGTAGATACTCAGTAAACTTTACTCGTAAAGAATTTAACTTCAACAAATGGATAAATGACATTATATTATGTATACAGAGTTCATGGGGTATTACGAGAGAGTATCCCCAACGCCATGACTTCTAAGTTGGTTCGTGTGCCCTCGGTACTTAAATAATACATTTGTGCAGAAACTAAATCTGATTATGGAAAAGAAAATAAGTCTCAAACTGGGGCTGTGAATTGACTATTAAGAAATAAGAAATTATTCATAAAACAAAATGAAAAATAAGCTGTATGCAGCATGTTAATATTGATAAATAATTTATATAAACCTCTAATAGATTTTACTATCCAAACATTACCATCTGACCTAAAAGTTAAGCCTCTGCCTTAGAGTTGTTTTGTTTTGTTTTTTTGCATTTGTGTCCTTGGAAACTGGTATTGTTTATTTAAATTGAGAATTTTTTAAAAAATTAAAATATAATACATATTTAATGTAGAACATTTGGAATGTACAGAAATCTTTGAGAAAAATTCTAAATTATCTTCCTTCTTTTACACTCAAGGAAAATATTAACATTTTACTTATATCTTTCAATTTTTTTTTAAATACATTGAAACTACAACCCTCAAGATTAAGGCTCACTTAAGTCAGAACCCCTACAGGGAAGCCTTTTCAAACAAGTATCTTTGGTTTGGCAGACAAAAATACACAGAAAAAAATGCAAGGTCATATATCATCTGTTAAAGTACTTCTGACAGGGTTCCTGGGTGGCTCAGTGGGTTAAAGCCTCTGCCTTCGGCTCAGGTCATGATCTCAGGGTCCTGGAATTGAGCCCCGCATTGGGCTCTCTGCTCAGCGGGGAGCCTGCTTCCCCCTCTCTCTCTGCCTGCCTCTCTGCCTACTTGTGATCTCACTCTCTGTCAAATAAATAAATAAAATCTTTAAAATAAAAATAAAAATAAAAAATAAAGTACTCTGACAGAAAGAGATAGAAGCCTTGTCTTATTGTACATATTTTGTACAGCTCGAATCATTTAAATGAGACAGGTTTGTGTGTGGCTTGGAAGAGAAAACAAAAAGAGTTAATATCCTAAAATGAGGGTAATATGACCTGAAAATCTTCGTTTTGACTACTAGAACATTCAAAACTTATTTTTACATCCAATTGTAAGATCTAAAGTACACTGAAACTTTGTAGTTTTTTTTTTTAATATATTCTCTGTTTATTTCCTACTCAACTGTCATTTTTACCCTAATTTTTGGCACTTTTCATATTTGTTCTTTCATTGTAATTTGTTTCAATAATTTTATGTTTTTTTTTCAAATTTTTGTTTGTTTTGAGAAATAGATGGGATGTAAGCAAAGTACAAAACCAGGAGAAAAAATTCGACTTACCGTCCAACCAACCTATATGGTATTTGAGACTTTATAGGGAAAGTTGCTTACTGTACTACGGCCTATTTGCTCCTTCTCAGAAATTAAAATTGTATTTTACACTGGATAAGCCACATCCATAGAGATTTGTCCCATCTGCTCTTTGAGAATTTCTTTCTCTTGCAAAATTTCTCCTTCCATCTACCCCACTTCATCCAGAAGTCCCCAGGGAATGTGTCACATGTGCTGAGAAGCCAGCAGCCATATGGCGATTTCCCTTCCTGATGTACCTCCCTTTGGAAGTGTTCTTCCCTTTACCTAGAAGGCTAAACAGAAGCCCCCAACACTCCCCAGTACTTGCAGTTGAGTTATGTTCCTCCAGAAACTACTAGTTTCCAGAGATGAGCACTCTGCATCACCACTTCTATTTCCACTGGGCGCTCCTTCTTCTGTTATTGCACTTCTCTCATATTCCACTATTCCTCCTAAGCATTCCAGCTTCCTTTGGTGGGTATACCACTTTCCCAAGCAATGTCCCTCTCCCTCACACTGCCAGGCACAGCTACTACCTCCACTGGGCTGGCCAGCCACTTCCTGTGTCCATTGGTTCAAGCCTTACTCATCTGCTAAGTCTTCTGTGCTCAGTGTTGCACTGCATTCTGTGGTGAAGACCAGAGAGGACCCCCTCTCTTGTTTGAGACGGTAATCTGTTAGAAGAGTACCAGAGAAATATGCTTGTGACCTGATGACTTGAGCAGTTTATAGGAACACAGTGGTTTCTCCGTTTGATTACAGAGTTTCTCGCCTAGGAAATTTAAAGATGAATAAAAAATGCAGAGAAGGGAACATGGTGGCAGTAACAGGAGATAAATATTGTGCTCTGTTCAGACCTCTCTGTCTTGCCTGTTCTCCCATTTGAGTCCAAGGGTTTGTTACTGATTTCACTTGTTGCCTGACACTCTCTTCCCTGAGAATCAATTCTATTCCAGTAGATGCCTCATTCTCCCCTGGAATTTAGGCCTCAGGGAGACTACCCCATCAATTTATCAGATATTTCCAGACCTGTCAGAATTCCAAAGATATGTCTGGCTTAGATTCCAGCCAAAAACTCCACTAGAGATAAACGACTTGCATAAATAAGGAGCGATACCATATTCTGGAGTGGAAAACGAAATATTATTTACAAGATCATTCTCTTTTCTAAATTAAGTAATGGCTTTAACCAATCAGTCAAGTGTCACCGGCTTAAGGAACACAAAATAAAGTCTTAGCACTTTTAATATTTAAGTTGATATTGACTCTTATCCCTATTCTACAAATCATGAAAATTCACAGTGGAGACCAAACTTATTAGCTTGAGTGTAAGCCAGGAGTACCTCTGGAATTCTGACAGGCCTGGCAGTGTACTCTGATTACCTCCCCAAGAAAGATTTGGCCCACAATTATAATTAGACCAGATTAAAGGAGAGAGAGAGTCTATTTATTCATGAACTTACTTTTCATCTGTGTTGGCTCACAAGTTTATTTCTGATTAAATAAATGAATATTATATCATAATTTTATAATTATTGGCCACTAAGAACTCTGTCGTTATCAATAAAAGTAATTTATTTTTCTTTTATTTTATATAAAAATAAAAGTAATTTATTTTTAATAAAAGTAATTAATTTTTCATTAAGGTGCTGCTCTTAGTTTGTATACATGATATTGGCCACATATATTTTAAACAGATGACCCTCTTGGGAAGCTTCTTGATATTAATTAATTATTTAATGATATAATTAATGTATAACAGTGTATTGGTTTTAGGTGTACAACATGATAATTTGATATATGTATTGTGAATTTTATTTAATTTACTTCCTTGTTTTCTGTGGTGGTGCTTAACTGATCACTTCAAAGATAGCCAACAACAAATGAAGATTAAAAGCTATTTAATGTCTAGAAAGGAAAGTGAGTGGACAATATTCTGACTCTGGAAAGGATTTTTAATGATCATCATATTCAAAAGTCAAAGAAGAAATAACATTTCGGGGAAAAGAAACTTGCTTTAGTTTAAATGGAAGCCTCAGGGTAAACCTTTATTTATGCATTTTTGGATATACTTTAAACAGAGTAGAATTCAAAAACATTACTAAGCAAATTAAAATGTTTTAAAATGCCAAAGAGGGGATATAGTGGTCTTATAAGTTTTTATGGATGAGTGGTTGATCTTTTCTAATAATTCATTGGAAAAATAACCTCAATTTTTCATGGTAAGAAAATGCCATTAAAAAGAGAAATATCAGCTTCTCAGTTTTATGTTAAAAATGAAGGAGTCTAATTGACTGCAGAATAAAAGATAGCATGCATAACCTTTTAAAAAATTATCAAAAGCATTGTCCTTGATGTTAGCCTGACATTTTTCCCTTTGATTAGTCAAAAATAACATCATGATCTTATATAGCACTTTCTTTCAAAGGGACTGAAGAACTTGCCTTTAAAAAAAAAAGAATCATCAATCTATTATCTTTATAGGGATGGAGGTAGAAGAGACTTGCATTCTCGCTAATGAATAGAGTGGCTGTTTGAAAAAAAAAAGCAAGTTCACCTGTGACCCCCCACCCCCACCCCCCGCTCAGCTCAGCTATCAACATTCTCTCTCCTCTCCATGCCCACATCATGGTGGGTGATGGTCCTCTCCACCAGTTCAGTGTCTCTTAACAGACCACAGTAAAATATTGAATCCAGCCACAAATGGCCACTGTCAGTAAAGCATTTTCATCTCCATGACTTATTTATTTTATAACTAGAAGTTTGTACCTCTTTATCCCTTTCACCTATTTCACCCATCCTCCCACTTGCCTCCCTTCGGGCAACCACCGGTTTGATCTCTGTGGATCTATTTCTGATTTTTCATTTGCTTACTTTGTTTTTTAGGTTTCACACAAAGGGAAATCATATGGCATTTCTTTCTCTGACTTATTTCACTTAGTGTAATACCCTCTAGGTCCATCCATGGTTTTGTTTTTTGTTTTTTTTTTTAAGATTTTATTTATTTATTTGACAGAGAGAGATCACAAGTAGGCAGAGAGGCAGGCAGAGACAGAGGGGGATGCAGGCTCCCTGCTGAGCAGAGAGCCCGATGCGGGTCTCGATCCCAGGACCCTGAGATCATGACCTGAGCCGAAGGCAGAGGCTTTAACCCACTGAGCCACCCAGGCGCCCCAAGGTCCATCCATGTTGTTGCAATGGCAAGATGTAATTTTTTTTTTATTGCTGAGAAATATTCCATTGTGTATATATACCACATCTTCTTTATCCAATCATCTGTTGATGGACACTTAGGTTGCTCCCTTATCTTGGGTATTATAAATAGTGCTGCAATTAATTCCATACTTTTTAAAGTAAAATTGTGAAAAGTAATATGAAGTATAAATAGTGGGTGCTATGAAAACACAGAATGGGTAAATCTGGCTAGAGGGTCAGAGATGGCTTCTATGAGACAAAGACATTTAATTTGGGCTCCGAAATAGCACCGAGAATTAACCACGCTAAAATAGGAGGAAGAACATTCTGGGAAGAGGCTACAGATTTCTCCAAGATCTTTAAGTGGAAAGAAAAACAATACTGACTTTGCTGTTGTATTGAGGAAGATCAAGAATATAATGTATCCGTTGGACCATGTGAAAGTGCTTCATAAAAGGTAAAACCTTGAACAAAGGTTAACGATTACTTTTACTGGTTATTATGATTGTTGTTGTCTGTTTCAGTGGAAAGTAGCAGCTATATTTTACTATACTGCCTTTAAGCAGTAACCCAGATCATCCTTTTCTACTTTTTAGCAGAATAGTGAACAGATATGGTAGTTGTTTAGAGAATTACAGTTTCTAAAAATCCTGACTGAATCAAAATTGTAATACCATAGCTAATTCAGTCTCTACCCCCACAGCGCCATTCCTCCTTTCTTTTGCTCCCACTCCCAGCAGCTTAGGCCAGATCTGTGGCTGGAGAAAGTTTGTTGATCCTTATCCTTTCTCTCCTGTTTGACATAGTACTGGCAACACTAGGGTCATGAGGGTGGGAAAGAGTTGGAGGATGATGATAGATGGTGGCGAGGAAGTTAGAGGAAGAGGTCAGAGTCTTACTTGTCTGGTGCTCTTGTAATCTATAACGTCCTCAGTTATGGCAGGTTCTAAATTCTGGTTCTTTCCTAGAGAACATTTGAGAGTTGTCTGGAGACTCCCTCTAGGACCTCTGTAGGGCATCATTCCCTGACACAGGTGATGACCCTTCCTGTTGTTCTCTCATGATGCCTCTCAGCTCTGTACCCTCCACTCATCCCAACAGTGACCTACAGACTCTTTAAGCTAAGATCTTCACACTCCATAAACAACCTCCTCCATCGGGGTTCTGTCAGGATGGTGTAAGTGGCTCTTTTTCAATAGATTCACTTGACCCATGGAAATTTACACCCATGCTGCTGATACCAAAACTGCTTTCTTAGCTCCTCCTACTATAATGGACAACTGGAACCTGCCTCAGATTGTGAAATTCCCCAGACCAGATGCAGGAATTAGTCTGTATGTTAATATACCTTCACAAATGCTCTAAAGTTTGGCAAGAGTAGCAGAAGGCAGGACAATGTATTTCTGCAGTTTAATAGGTATCCCTCTGGGGTATAACATTCCAGTCTCTTCTCTTAAAGAAACAAAAACCAGCACAAACAGACAAAATTACATCAATAATAAAAACATCTCTTTAGAAAGCTTCTCATTTTGTCTTGAGGGAAGAATATGACATAGAAAACTTTTTCTCTTTAAGTTTTCCATGTTCCTTTACATAGGCTCTTTGAAGTAATGGACACAAAGCCACATAACTTTTAGGAAGTCCTACAGGGAAATATCACTCTTTAAAATATGTGATTTGCCATCTGTTAGGCTTAACTGGGGGCTTCAGGTGAAATTCTGAGACCATGGGAAAAGCACCATTTCACCTTCAGTTACAGAAATGACAGTTATTCTTATTTGTTTTCTTTTTCTTATCATCATCATTACTGTTGTTATGTCTATTACTCATGGAACAATAAGGCTCAAATACAGTGACATTAAAATATTTGCCCATGAAGACTTGTACAGTAGATGCTATCCAGATGGCCCTTCAGAACAGAAGGACTTATTACCCTAGCCTCTGAGAGTCCCTCAGCACAGAGCCCTTAGTTGTCCACCCCCTAGGAGTTGTGTTGAACGAAGTGGATTACCTCTTTCGAAAGTCACATCACCTTCTTCATCTGAGTAGTCCTCAAGCAATTACTGGTTGATACAGAGTTACAAGGATTGGTCTCCCTTCCCCCACTTGGAATAACGTTAAGGATCTATCTTAGCTTCAGAGCTCCTCATGGGTTGACTGAAGGATTCCTTGAGATCACACTATCGCCTAACTTCCTTCTCAGTCCAGGACTTCTTACACTCCATTCCATCCACATGGGTAGATCTCAAGAGTACTCCTAACAGATTTCCTGTATGCTAATCTTCATCTTAAGATCTGCTTCCAAGGACACCCAAAGAGTGACAGGTCATGAATAAATAAAGAATACCCACTATTTCCACTTCTATTAAACATGCTGCTGAAGGTCCTAGTCAATGCAAAAGGACAAAAAAAAAAAAAAAAAAAAAAAAGGAAGAAAGAAAGAAAGAAAGAAAGAAAGAAAGAAAGAAAAAAGTAGAAGATATGGCTCTATACAGGCCATCCCAAAAGTCAGTATCGTATGTCAATAATCATTTATTCTTCTGTTATGGATCTATGGATTAGTGTTTGATCTGGCTGAGAATTCAAGTTGGCTCCTGAAAGAGGGTTAATCCAGGTCATTTTATGTATCTTTCATTACTAGTGAAAGACCAGTGGCCATTTCTTTTCTTCTCAAGTAGTGGGGAAAATACATGTGCAAGCCCACTACAAGCCTCTTCTTACATCTATAAATGTCTTATTAACCAAAGCTGGTCGCATGGCCAAGTCCAACATCAAAGAGGGGAGAAGAAGTATCCTCCTCCTGTGAAGGCTGTAGAGGAAAAGGAGAAAATGAATGACCATTTTCTAAGCAATAATTATATTTACCACATTTATCAAGTTGAACACCTTTGGGTACTTTTGTATTCATATATTATAACATAAAAATGAAAAGTTACAAAAATGTGTAAGTTCTTATGATATTAAAGAAGTCTAAAAGTTGCAAGGCTAAGCAAATAGATTTTATTAAAATTTTCATTTAATAACCTTTTACTGAATTCTCACTTTATATTAGGCCTTGAGCTAGTAAGCATTGTGGGTGACACTGTATTATGGAATAGGATATTTTCTCTCCAGAGCCTAGTAACTCAGTTGTGAAAAACAAAAATGTTCAGAATAACTAGTTTGAGGAGAGTATTGCTTCTATTTGAATAAGGGAATATTTCTAAAGAGTATTTCGTTTGATATATCCATGGAAAACATACATGTATTTAAAATGCCATTACCTCTTTGTTACATCTTTTAAAAAATTATTTTAATCTAAATATGGCTGTCTCTTAAAATTTTTATTACCAGGGTAAACATGCTATTATGTGTTTTGCTTTTTCACATTTCATTTATGAATGATTTTCCATAAATCAAGATACTGCACATTTTTGAATTTTTAGTGACAATGTGGTATCCACTATTACTTGTGGACCACTCAGTGTATGTAACCAGTTTTCAGTTCTTCAGATTGGATTGATTTTCAAATTTTCACTGTTAAATTTTCCACCTCCAAAAGTGTGTACATGTATGTGTGCTTCATATTCTCAATTTGGGTTATTTTCTCATAGTGTATTTTTTTAAAAAGCCTTTATTTTAGAATAGACTTAGGTCTATGTAAAAGTGATGAGGATAGTATGAAAAAATGTGATTTATCTCCTATATACACAAACCTTTTCTCACAGTGCAGGGGAGGGAGGATGCACGCTGGGTATGGTGGGCTCTTCGTTGTGGAATCTCTTGCCTACGGAGATCCATGAAATTGCTAGAATCCTGACTTACCATCTCAAGCTTTGATTTATCACTATGCTTGAAGCTTAAATCTTCAAACTCATCCAAATGAGTTTTTCTTTTCTGCATATGCTTTAAGTGATTGTATTTGGAGTAATTTAACTGAAGTCAGTGGTAAAATAATAAAAAACTGAAATGGTATTAGCAATTACCAAGAGTCTACTAAGTATCAAACACTGTACTAGACATAGTGCTATGTTATAACATTTATAATATTATAACATTATAACATTACAACGGTAACCCTAAAATAGAGGTATTGTAGCACTTTATAAGAAAGAGACTTCAAAGCATCTGGCTTGTAAATAAAGAAGTCAGGGAATTCCTTGAGCTTTAGCTGCAAAGCATACCCTTAATTCCACTCCAAACTAAATACAGTTTGAAACCAGGCCATAATAATTATATTTCATAATTGTTAAACATATGCATAATACCTTGAACATAGTGACCTATGGAAATGGAACAAACAAAAAATATTGGACCTTATCATGGATCAAATTTGTGGAAAACCTACATTTATTTGTAGCCTAAATTCTCCAATAAATCTAAAGGTACACACACACACACACAATTTTTAACCACATGACAGCTAATTTGCACACTTCGCATGTTTTGTTATTCTCAACAAAGACTGAACTGGTCATAAATATTTTATGAAATCTTCATGTGTTGTAGCAGAGTTTAATTTTCATACAAATTAGAATTCAACTGGAACAAAGCACTGTGATATTTGGGCTTTATATTAACAAAAGCCATATGATGACTTATCGACGTGAAAATGGGCTTTAATATTTCCTGAGACTGCATATGCAATCTATAGGATAACTAAGGATCTATGTCAGCAGAAAGGGAGTATTTTGTTTCTCTCATGTCCTTAAATCCATCCTTAGTTTTCCTACATTTCATGTGTGGAAAACATCCATTTATTCTTCTAGAGATTTTATTTTTAAACTCTACCATTTTACTTAGCATTTATTTTAGTGAAGGCATATCTTGGCCACTAAAAACTATAATTAAATAACTGCAGACAAATTTTTGGTATGAGTTGAAGAAGAAAAGAACATGTTCTACAATTGATTTTGAAGCCCTAGGTCTGTCTTTTTAAGGGGCTAATTAGGAAGAGACATATTCTTGTCCTTAATATAAATAGGGTTTAAAGAAGTGAACAAAGCAAAAAAGCTAAAATTGGTCTAATGGGAGCATGTGTGCAGAGTTTCCTTGATACATATGTACAAGGAAATAAGCTAAATATGCTTATT
Source organism: Potos flavus (assembly GCA_028534135.1). Classification (NCBI taxonomy): domain Eukaryota; kingdom Metazoa; phylum Chordata; class Mammalia; order Carnivora; family Procyonidae; genus Potos; species Potos flavus. Next base: position 94,335,298 of record CM052898.1, on the reverse strand, counting down.
TAGCTATAACCCCAAAATCAAATCCAGGAGCAGTGTCCTTTCTATAGACTCTAGACGCAGAAAGGAATATAATCTTCATTCATGTCGCGCTGTACTTTAAAGGAGAACAAATGCCAGGACCACAGCAACTGTTATTAACATATGGCATTCCAAATTCTCAGGAGTAGTCATCTTTTCTATTAAGCAGAATTTTCTCATTCACACCACCTATTCTTACACCTTCCCAGCCTCATCTGTAAAATGCACAGTTTTGTACAATATACTCAAGACACTTCCTAATTCCCTGGTGTTCAGTCCTTAAGTTGAGAAATTCCTTTGGTTCTGAATGCCTTTCTCCTTGGAACCCATTCAGGAAGTTTCCTTCTTTCTTCAGAGGGTAGGGGAGGAGAAAAAAAAAAAAAAACAACACTAATTGGGCAAAAGGGGAGGCAGAAGTCTGTGAACCCCCTCGGAACAATTTTTATCCAATTTAACATAGAAGAAATGAGTTGTTCAAGAGGAATATATAATAGTTAAACACTTTGAATTGTCTTTTCTCATTTTCTTGAAGGGGGTAATAGTGAAAGCCAAATTTAAACTCTAAACTTAGATATGCCAAAAATAAATATTTTTTTCTTTATAATTGAGGCAAACTTCAAATTCAGAATTGCCTCTAAAAGTCATGCCACTTTCTTCCAGGTTTAAAGCTTATTCGTGGTGAACTCCATCTCTGTTCAAGGTAGACTCCGTCTATTCTATATCTGAGCTTCCTACCAGGGCTTCCTATCCCCACACTAGAGATCTTCCCTAATCCACCTCCTTTTCAGTCACAGAGTCATGACTCAAAGAGGCAAACTGCATATAGCTGAATTTCTTTTGTCTAGATTTACAAATTTTTAACATATACCCTCTTTTTAATTTTTTGCTAAACAATTAAAAGTACACAAATTAGCCATAACTTAATTCTTTTTTAAATAACTTTTTAAGATTTTATTCTTTTAAGTAATCTCTGCACCCAGTGTGGGACTTGAACTCACAATCCCAAGATCAAGAGTTGCATCCTGTACCAACTGACCCAGCCAGGTGCCCCTATTACACTTAATTCTGTTAATACCTCGGCACACATCTCCTAGGAATAAGGACATTCTTTTACTTGACAAAATGCCTGTATAAAACTTATTTAAATTCAATATTTAAATTATGGTATTATTTAATATCCCGTTCACATTCAAGTCAATTCCAGTTGTCCAAATAATGTCTTTTATAGAGGAAATTCTTTCACTTCCTTTCTCCTCTCCTCTGCCCAGCTGGAATCTGGTCAAGGATTATAGAAGTCTCTTTTGACAAATGAAATAATTTATTATGTAACCTCTGAACTGCTTTAGTTCAAAATTCAGCTCAAATTTTCACAAATTCATGGACATTTCATTTCCAAGGTGCTTCTGACTGGCATATTCCATACTGTGGTAGTTAAATCCCAAACATGGCCCCAACAATTTCTGTCTTTCTTGTCTGCATACCACTTTGCTCCTCTCCCCTTGAATCAAGGCTGGTCTTATGACAGGCTCTGACAAATAAACAGCAGAAGTGACTTTCCAGGACTTTTGAATCCAGGTCTTGAGAGTGCTGGTAGCCTCTGCTTCTTGACTCTTGGAATGTTTCTTCTTGAGACCTAGTTGCCGTGCTAAAAGGAAGCTCAAGTGTCCATGTGGAGAGTTCCATGTAGAGGAGAACTGCTCCTGGCGGCCAGCACTAACTGCCATTCACATAATATGTACATTTTAGATTTTCCAGCCATCCCAGCACCCCATCAACTATATACCACGCAGAATATCACAGAATTCTGAGAAATTAAAATTGTTATTTTTTAGCTACGTTTGTTTATGTAGCAATAGATTGCTACAACATATGCTTTATAATTTATGAATCATAAATCATAATCTATAATAGAATCCTACATGACATTATACTCCAAAAACGTTCAAGCAAAAAGAGCAGAAAATATATAAGTTTAAGCCAGTGACAAACCCTAAAACATTATTCTTGGACTTGCAAGAGTTTTTATTCACATATACCAGCAAATGAATAAAACGTATTGTTACCAAAATGGGATCATTCTTTAAATACTATTTTGTAACCTGATTTTATAATTTAAAAATATATCTTCACATCATAATTATAAATGTTTCTTATCTTTCATACATGTCGCAAAGTATACTATTGTGTGAGTGAGCCATATTTAACATTCCTCTGTTTATTGCTCTATAGGCTCTTTCCAGATTTCCCTTGCTGTAAACATAATGACAACATAATAAATAAGTTATATAATCCTGAACATCTATTTTCCTATTTCCTTGAAAAATTGATGAGTCAAAGATCGTGAATATTATTAAGCTTTTGGATATACATTCCAAATTGTCCTCCATGGAAGTTTATAACAATTTATACCCTCAAAAGCAGTGTATGGAGGTCCTATTTTCTTACTTAGCATACTTTTGTGATATAAATTAATGTGTAAATATATGATTACCCATGATTTTTATTTAAAATGAGAGTGAAGCAACCATTCTTCCAACCTCCCATTCAAGCTGACATCCAGGAAATATAAATTGCTTGGATTCGCTCAATTATGAATAGATTGTCTTAAATATAAGCCACTCAAATTACTTCTCAAGATGTACACAATTCCCAAAGCTCCATTGTTTGCAGAGTCTATTTGAATCCTCTTGTCAATATCCAGACAGTATTCAAAAGAACACACAGTTCTGAACTTATGCAAGATGTCTTAGAAGGGTCTGTTCTCAGCAGCAGTGTACCTTCCTCCTTTGATCTCCAGAATTTCTAAACCAGTTTTGGCATGAAATGTGTCCTCGTGTGGCATGAATACCTGAATACTATCATGGGAATTTTTGAAAACAAAATTAAAGGGGCAAAGGCATAGAATAGTTTGCTAATATGTATTTCACATGGAAACGGGGCTTTGAAACATCCAATAACATCAGTTGATATTCTGATAATTATGCCTGCATTTTCCTATTTTTAACCATCTCATGTCTCAGAATTGTCTATAGATCACCTGACTGGCAAACGAGTATTCCTGAACATGTTTATTTTGGTAAGGTTTTCTTTTTTTGAAAAGTTTCTTTTTTCCAACTCTGGGATTTCCCCAGTTTGGATTTTCTGGTGGATTTCTGCCATCTGGGTGATGGGTGAGACCTTTCCACAACACTGGAAAAACAAAATAGAAACTGTAAATGAACTTTGCTAAAAGGTCAGCCAGCAATAATAAAGAAACTAGGACAAGCAGTCAAGTTAAGAAACCAGTAAAGATAAAAGATACCATAATCTTAGGTGTTAGTTCTATGCATTTTCTTTCTTAACAAAATAAGACAAATTCCTAAAATAAGACCACATAGAATAAACACAATATCATGACCTTTTATGAATTAAGAAGTGAAACAGCACAGAAGGGCCAGGTCACAAGAAAGGAAAAATAAGGAACTAGGGTTGCCCTTTTTGGTCTTTGTGATTACTCCTACTGTGTGAGAGAACATGGCGGGCAAAGTGAGGTGGAAAAAGACAAATCCTCAGTTAGAATCTAGAATCTTTCTGTTAGAAATTCAAGATGATTTACAGCTAATTTTATCTGTCTTAAAACCTTTCCACAGAGGAACAACACAGATCTCTGGGCAATTTATGCTCGCTATCAAGATGGGGAAGCTAAAACACTATTAAAAAACACAATCAGTCAGAGGCAGAATTGGTTGCTCTGCTCTTATTTTCTCTTCCACATTTCTCTGATAACTTGGAGTCTGTTTTTTCTTTACTGGGAAGAAAAAGAAAGGAAAGGGGGCCTCTAGAAATATTTGCACCCTCTGGAGTCTTCAATTTAAATGAAATCATAACCTCAGAGGATATGATTCAGTATGTTTTCTTTTCTTTGTTTATTAATGAAGTAGAATTGATGTATAATATGTTAATTAATGTTTTCTTAATCGGAAATATCTTTTCTAGTTTTCTCTTTCTTTGTGTGAATCCTTACATTTTCCCTCTGACTCTTATTTTTTTTAATTATGTTCAGTTAGCCAACATATAGTAGCACATCATTAGTTTTTGATCTAACTTATTTTTTTAATAAATTTAACTTAGGAAGCAAGAACCTATGTATTGAGATTTCATAGAAAATATTTTTTATATATGTATTGAAGTCACTATTCACAATCTACAGAGCCTGCATTATCTGCCCCTGACTCGTTCTTTGGACTCATCTCCTCCTACTCTTCTGTTCCTTAAGATCTTTGATCCTTTGACAATGCAAGCTCCCTCCTGCTTCAGCATTTTAAATGTCCTGTTCTGTCTGCCTGAGGCGTCTGTCCCCAGTTTACAGGACTATATCCTTCTTGTCATTTAGATTTGAGCTCAAATATTCCTTTTTCAGAAAAGTTTTCCCTTTCATGCTCTGGTCAACTTATAATTTTCAAAAAAGTGAAAATCAGGATTCTCATATCAATGCTGAGTGAATATTAAATTTTTAACTCATTAATAAAAGAAAAATAAAGATGTTAAATCTTTTTCCGAGGAGAATTTGAGGGATAAATGCTTATATATCATTCAGGAAAGATGTACTGAAAACAAATTTGCTATGTCAGAGACAAAACTGGTTACATCGTACAGGGCGATAAAACCATGAAATGTAGGGTTATCTTCTCTGCCAGATGGAATCCACGGGTATCTTGATTGGACAATCTTTGTGTTGGTCTTTGTGTTAACATGTGGCTTGGCAGAGTCTGGACCCTAATCACTACCAAATACTAGTCAAACAGAGATCTGTCTCATAGAGAATGAAGTAATGCTTGGGTAGCTCTAATAGACAGTGGTCTAGCATAACATTTAAAGACAAGTAATATAACTTGTATTATTTTTTCTTAAGAAAAGGCAAGGAAGGCTCTTACTTTCTGGCCACTCTCCTTTATATCACCCTATTGTATTTTTCATTGCACTCATTACTATATAAAACCATCATCTTTCTTTTTTGTTGGATTTATTTCTTTTTTGTCTCTCCACTATAACATGTGACCAAAGAGCAGGGTATTTGTATTTCAGTCCTGTACCCTGAGCCTTCAGAATTATGTGCGACATATAGCAGGTGTTCAATAAATATTTGTTGCATGATACAGTGGTCAATAATATTTTAGTGAAACTGGCAAATGCATAGAAATTAGAAAGCAACAAAACTTAGTATCTGGTTGAAAAGTGAAACATGCACAAATGAACAGAAAAATAAAAGGCAATCTATAATAGTGCTGAAAAATATACATATTAAGTGTGTCAGAAGGACTGTCAAGATGGTCACATCCAGGGGTGCCTGGGTGGCTAGGTCGGTTAAGCGTCTGCCTTCGGCCCAGGTCATGATCCCAGGGTCCTGGGGTCGAGTCCCGTATCAGGCTCCTTCCTCAGTGGGGAGCCTGCTTCTCCCTCTCCCTGTCGCTCCCCCTGCTTCCGCACGCAGTCTTGCTCTCCCTCTCTCTGTCAAATAAATAAATAAAATCTTAAGGAAAAAAAAAAAAGACAGTCACATCCACCGGAATATATTATAACTTCTAAATGTTGAAAATATGACAAATATGTGAGAAATATTTATGGTTAAATTGATGCTAAAGAAGCTCTGTAATGATCAGCCCCCTTTCAATGGCACTTAAGGAGAAGTATAAAATTTGGTTTAATGTTTATGTTACAGAATTGTATTATGGTGTGTATGTTTATTTTAGAGGCAATTGTAGGTGTCAGTCTGAATGGAAACTTGAAATTTACTTAAAGCAAAAAACATTAAGTACCTACTTTGTTTAAGGTGGACTATATCTCATGGTAGTTGATGACATCTGGACTCTGTTTTTCATGAAAATTTTCTCCTAGTCCAATAAACAAGAGATGGATCTTAGTCATTTATATATTTGATAAGGTATGGCATTTTCGTATGGTAGAACAAAAAGGGAGTTAGCACTTTCTTCTTTCTTTTATTTTGTCTGAGTCTTATTAACTCAGTAGTGTATGGAAATTATGACAGAAATTCCCCCGGAAGGTTGAGAATTTATACTCTCTCTCTCCCAGTGAAATAGGATATTTTTCCCTCTTGTATTTCCCTCTTTATTGTGTTCTCTGCATTTAGTTCTTTTCATCCCAGAAATTGACCCAAAAGATACCTGAAAACAGAGTGGGGAAGTAGGAGAGACTTCAGTGAGATGTAGAATTCTTTAGGAAATTTTTTCAGTCTTCTCCCAAAAGCAGAAATAAACAAAGAAGGAAGGAAATACTAGATTGATAAGACCTAAGTTGAGTGGATAAATAAAAAGTAAACACACTTTATCATATTCAAAATTCTTCCTTTAAAATTTTGTGTGTGCGTGTGTATAGATATAGCAGGCAGCTCACTAGTGTTATTCATTCCTTCAATTCCTGCTTAGTTTTATAATCTTTAAAAACTCACTTAAACATTATTGAACTCAATGGGGATTGTGTGGTTGTCATTGGGTTTGTAGGAAGAAAAATAACAATGTAAAACTGCTGCCACAACAGAAAAATTGGCATTTCTTTTTATATGATCATGATACATATTTTTTTCTAATTTGGGGGACAGTCAGTAATATTAAGCTTTTCAACTAAACTTTCATTTTCAATAAAAGCAAAACACAGAAGTTTCCAACCCCTTTAGTAATTATTTGTTTTATGGTGTGCTTATTCATTGACATGGCAATTCTGTCAATAATGGTGAGTTTATTTTTGAGGAACTAAAAAACTTTATAGAATCTCACAATCTTCAACAAATAAAAATAAAGCAAGTTACAGATAAATTGCTGCGGTATGATTCTTAATATAGAGTTTGAAGACATGCAAAAGTAAACATTATTCTTGAAGGGATGTTTACATAAGTAGTAAAATTATTGAGAAAGGCAAGAAATGTATCACAAAATTCAGGATAACTTACATCTCTATTAGGGAGGGAGGGCTGTGTAATCATGGAAGGCAAACAGGAAACTTCAAATATTTGAAAACATTCTAGTTCTGAAGCTACTTGGTGGGAGTAGGGATGTTACAAACATTAGGCTTTATATTATATACATTATATATGTATGAAAAGACAATCCATAGCTTTTAAAAATGCCTCCTATTTCTGTTTTCAGGATTCTGTTTTCATTGTTATGGTACACTGACAGTCCTAAAATTCTTCTATAAACATTTAAAAATGCCAGGCAGAATTTTTTAAATTAATGGAGTGGTACCTAAAACAGTTTGGGCTATTCTCTGCAGCCAGGAGCAAAATAGCAGCAGAAACTGCCAGCAGGTATGAGAAATTGAGTGTGCAGCATACCCAGAGGGCATCTGAGGGATTCACACAGGTAGCCTAGAGCCTGAGGCGCCTGCGCAGAGCAGGAGAGAAGCTCTGCACTTATCCCACAGAGCACAGGGACCCTGGTGGTGCTGTGCATATAAAAACAGGATGATCCAGAAGAGTATCCTTTTGGTAATGATAGACCAAAAGGAATCTGTCACCTAATCTGTTTTAGGTAAGGGGGAAAAAACCAACAGTAGATTTATGGGATTTAGCCCGGATAAACCAGCCCACATGAACCTGGAATCACACGCCTTTGTGGTCCAGAACACTCCAGAAGAATCTTACTGAAGAGGAGTGGATGATGTTGTGCGCTCAGTACTCTAGCAGAAAAGTAAGGGTTCTCTCTTAGTCCTCACAGAATTCCTACCCAGAATTTAAAAAATTAGGAATTTATAATTATTAATATGTGCATGTGCATGCGCACACACATACACGGAAATAGGTGTCACCAGCAACAACACAACAAAACCAGACTGGTTTTGGAATTATTAGATACTGGAATTACTAGATCCTGGAATTATTAGATACTGAATATAAGGTAATATGTATTTACTGTGTTTAAAGATACAAAAGAGGGAATAAAAAACATGAGGTAGGAGAAGGAGACTATTGAAGTGACCAAACGTATTCGAAAACAAAATGAAACTTCTAGAAATAAATATAAGTGAAATAAATAAGATGGTGTAAACAGCAGATTAGGTCAAACTAAAAAGAGAATTAATGAAATGGAAAAGAAACTTGATGACATAATGTGATATGTGCTATGAAAAAAAGCGCAGGATGAGGGGGGTCAGCAGGGCAAGTGGAGAGACTTGTGAAGCTGGGTGCAATTTAAAGAAAGCAGACTGAATGGGAGGAAATGAGAGAGGGAGACAAACTATGAGAGACTCTTAACTCCAGGAAACAAACTAAGCGTTGCTGGAGGGGAGAGGGTGGTGGGATGGGGTTACTGGGTGATGGGCATTAGGGAGGGCCCATGGCGTGATGAGCACTGGGTGTTATATGCAACTAATAAATCATTGAACACTACATCAAAAACTAGTGATACACTATATGTTGGCTAATTGAATTTAAAATGAAAGAAAGAAAGAGAGAAAAGAAGAGAAAGAAAGAAAAAGAAAGAAAAAAAGAAAAAAAATAAAGAGAATGGTCAGAATAGGTGTCACAGAGAAAGAGGTGACAGAGGTAGCCAAATGGATATTGGAGGTATCAGTCAGTGTTCCAGACAGAAGGAGCAACAATTAGTTGAAAGCAGAGCCAAATCAACATACGTCATAGTAAAATTACTGACTTCGGGGATAACACAAAGATCCCATAAGCTTCCAAAGAGAGAAAAAAATATTGTCACAGACAAAATATATGGAATCATAATGACTTCAGACTTCTCGATAGTGGCCCTGAATGTGAGAAAATTCTAAGCAAGCTTTTCAAAATTCAAAGGGAAAATTCTATGTAATTCTATACAGCCAAACTATCCCAATCAGTGTGAAAACATTTTCAGACATACGAGTCTCAAAACTTTACCTTCCTTGCTCCCTTTCCCTTAAAAACCTTTGAAAACTTAATCCAGCAGAATGAGGAAATAAACCAAGAGGGAAAAAAAAGTTCTGGTATAGAAAAGGGTTGATCCAACAGAGGAGCGCAATAAGGGGAATTCCAAGGGTGTTGCAGAAGAGCGATTCCAGATGATGACCATACACCTGATAGAAAGAACACCCTGTGTGGTTTGGGGTGGGTTTGATGGCTCTCCAAGGGACTTCTGCAGAAAGATGAAACCAAAAGAATACCAGACACATCTGACATCTTAAGAATTGAGAGCTAGAAAACCGGCAAATGGCTTGGGGCTGTGTTATTTATAAATGCATAGCAAACGCAGCAAATGAAAAGGAGGGAGGCACCTATCAGGGAAACATAAAGTTGTACAGCAAAGGTGGTCAGCCATGGTTGTCCACCTGCCTCAGTTGTGAATGGAGCTTTCATACATCCTAGTGATGCAAATGCTGCTATGGGATGGGAAATAATCCTGAGGGACTTGAGGGAGGACAGAGAGGGGGCAGACTATGATAATGCCGAGGCTGAAAATCAAAAAGTAGCAACAAAATATGTTATTTAGAGATGAAGTTATCATTACCAAATCACCTAAATCAGTCACCTGATTGATTGAAAGAGGTGGAAATGCACGCAGGCAGTGGAGGGGGAGAGGCAGTGGAGAAGACGGGACGCACTGCTATTTTTCTTAACAAGACTCAGTAGGATAGCCTTTTCATGAACTAAAATATGTAAGTTTTCAAATAGCCACATTTAAGAAAAAGTAAAAAGAAACAAGTGAAATTAATTCTAGTAACATATTTTATTTAGCCCTATATATCCAAAATACTCCTGGTAATCATTATAAGAAAATTATTAAAGAGAGAGTTTTCTTTTTTCTCATACCAAGTATGAAACTTAGGGTGTACTTTATACTTGCAGCACATCTCAATTAGGGCTGGCCACATTTCAAGTGCACAGTAAGCACATGAGATCAGGACTGCCTTATTTGACAGTGAGACTTTAAGCTACATGCATGTATAACTTTGATAAATTATAAAAAGTTGTAAAGGAGCACTAGCAAGGACAATTTGCCCACTTACTTTGGGAATACAGAAGTACACTAATACCATCAAAAGAGGGGCCAAAATAACTGAAAGGACCAGGGAAAAAAAAAAAGCAAAATTATGGGTTATTCATTCACTATCAGAGTCTGGAATCTCATCACCCATATGGACTACTGTTTACATGCCATTCATGTAGTTTTGCAACCCACTCCCTTTCCCGTGTAGGTGAAAAAACTAATGCAGATAAGTGACTCGCCCAAATTTATTAAGCTAACAAGTAGCAAGGAGGACTCAAATTCAGGCATTCTGACGCCACTGACCGTAAGCTTCCCTACAGGTGAAGTGCTCTGCATGAGGACTCCATCTGAATGTGTGGGTGAAGTTTGTTGAAGCCGATAAATGTCTGAAGTGTATTACTCATCTTGATCTTAATGTAATGTCTGCCCACATAGTGGTAAAAAGAGCATTAAGATGTTTCTGCTTCTTCTTGATGGAGTAGTTCAGAATAAATATCCCTACTTTAACTTTTTGAAGTAATTTGTGCCTTTGAGTGAAGTAATTTGGTTTTAGACTATGTCACCACTGAAATAAGTTTGAAATAGAAGGATCGTATTTCTCAACAACCTATCAATGTCTTTTAGGGGTCATGCAGTTAGATGGAGTCTTTATAGCTAGTGAATTCAATTCAACAAATTAATTAACTTGAATTGACTTTCTATTGCTGTCTAACAAATTACCCCAAAACATAATGGCTTAAAATGACAAACATTATCTCATAATTTTTTGTGAGTCAGGAATCAAAATGCAGTTTAATAGGGTGTCTCTGACCTGGGGTCTCTTATGGGGCTACAGTCAAGGTGTTGGCCAGAGCTGCAGTCATCTGTAGGCTCCACAGGGAAGGGTCTGCTTCCAAGGTCACTAATAGGGCTATTGGAGGGCTCAGGGCTCTTAGATGTTGGCCAAGGGCATGGCCTCTTAGCTGCATGGGGTCTCCCTTGGGCTACTCATGACATGGCAATTTGCTTCCCCCAGAATGAGGGCTCGGAGGGGTATGGTTGGGCAAACAAGACACAAGACACAGTCTTTTTGTAAAGTAATCTCAGAAGTGATATCCCATTACATTTCCTATATTCTATTCATTAAAAGCAAGTCACTAGAGCCAGCCCACAATCAAATAGAAAAGATTACAAAAGGCATGAATACAAGGAGGCGGAGGCCATTAGGGCCAGTCTAGGGACTGCCTATCACAACAACATTTTACACATTCAACATTTTACTCTTGAAAAATGCAGTTTTTTTTTCATTCATTCATCCATCAGTGTTTACTGAATATCTACTTTGTGCCAAACCCTGAAAATCTGGGGAGAAAAACAGATATTTTCATGGTCTTCCTAAAACCTACAATCCAGCGTCCTCAAAATTAAACATCTATATTTTGATTAAAAAGAATAAAATGTTTTAAACAACAAGGAGCTTCTCACTAACTGCTTTTTCTCAACTATTGTGCTTATAAGTCAAATATTGAAGACCTTTTGGTGAAATATGAAGAATTACTCTGGTCTTCCTAGATCATAATTGTGTGATAGCCCCTTACTTGGATCTCCAGACTCCCTAGCTCAGTGAGAGCCTGAGTGATTTACTTTAATTTCTATACTGACAATGCAATCTAAGGTCTGCAGATGAGAAGTCTGAGCTCATCCAGCTGTGGAAAGAAAAGCTGCTTAAGAATTTAGCTCTTTGAAAAAAAAAAAAAATTAGTTCTTTGGAGCTCCTGGGTTGCTCAGTCAGTTAAGCATCTGCCTTCAACTCAGGTCATGATCCCAGCATCCTGGGATCAAGTCCTGCATTGGGCTCCCTGCTCAGTGAGGAGCCTGCTTTTCCTTCTGCCTCTGCTTCTCCCCCTGCTTGTGCTCTCTCTCTCTTTTTTTCAAATAAATAAATGAAATCTTAAAAATAAAACAACAACAAGAGTTTAGCTCTTTGTCCCTCTGAACTATAAACTGACAGAAAAAATCTATGAGGTCATTAAGGCTCTACTCATGTCCCATGACAACTCTTTGTCCTCTAACAAGAAATAAGTTTTTCACTAAAACTGAAACGAGGATGATTTCCATGAATGCAAAATAAACACATTATCAGTGATTAAAGGAGCCTATGAATTTTTTTCTAGAATTACTTAAGTTCTTTCTGTTCTCCTTGTCAGTCAATCTCTTGCCTCAGTGGAGATTTCATCTGGTTCTGAGTACTCATTTCTCATACTTTGGTCTGTTTCTCAAGAGACTACAATTAATGGGTTTTATTTGCATTTTAGAGATCATAACATCCTTAGATTTTTTAAGTCACCAATTTGAGAAGATATACAGTAACTACTTCATACACACACACATATGCACATGCACACCGCACTCCTTGCTCACCCAACAGAGGTCACATCAGAACTATCTCAACCTGATTTATTTTCTACTTAGGTGGGTTCAAATAATCTGAGTATTTCAAGGTAGCACAAGAGGGCGCCTCATAAAAAATTAAAATAGCTTTGGAAAAACACAACTGAATATATGTGAAACAACTTTATGTTGTAAATCATTTAGCTTAATTGCAAATAAGAATGCTAACATATCTAATAAAAAGAACTATGCCATATATTTATGATGTACATGTTTTATAGGCACAAACTGACCAGATATCCATGCATTCTGATCTTATAAAATTCGCTAAGACTCAAGGTTCCTCTGTGCCAGGGGCGTCTGGGTGGCTCAGTTGGTTAAGTGTCTGACTCTTGATTTCGGCTCAGGTTATGATCTCAGGGTCATGGGATCGAGCCCTGAGTCAGGCTCTACACCCAGCAGGGAGTCTGCTAGAGATTCTCTCTCTCTCCCTCTCTGTCCCTCCCCCTGCTCTCTCTCTCTCGTTCTAAAATAAATAAATAAAGCTTAAAAAAAAAAATTCCTCCTGTCCCAGACTTTAGCAGTAGCTTCAATTCTGAATGGCTTCCTACCCTGCTATTGTGTTCCAACTCTGAAAGTTGCCACCAGAATTTTACATATATATATATATATACCCCTATTCATAGCTCAGCAATTTGCTTTTACAGATTCTAGTCCATGAACAATAATTTCTGCTACTTGAGCAATTTTAAATGTTTTTCTCCACTTCAGTTGAAAGTATACCTTAAAGACACACATTCTTTCCCCCAAATTAGTGGGACACTGTCAGTCCCATTTTCAAAACACACTAATGGGCCCTGAAATATGATAATTCAACTTATTCTGATATGTTAACAACAAGCATGGTTTCTAAAATCATTTCACTTGTTTCTTACAATGAATGGTCAGATTATTCACTGATGAAAGCACTTGTAGCAAATGTGGGTTCCAAACCAAAGCTTTTGGACCCCAGAGTGCTCAAAATCAAAATAATACAGAACTCCATGAATTTGAAAGATGTGGTGCCCTGGAAGTTTATTTGCTAACTACCTTGGAATGGTGGGTTAGGAAACATTTCATACAGAACTAGGATTGAAGCCAGGATGACTTCAGTAATAAATACATGACCAATAGTTGAAGAAACCTGCAAATTTTATTTTAGGATCCTATCTCCTATGGAAATTCACATATTGCACAAAGATGTATGTGCAAAGATATTTACTGCTGCATTTTTTGCAAAAGCAAAAAGCATATAAAAAAGTGAAAAACTTGAAAAAACTTAAACTTCTGTTAGTAGGAGAATACTTATGATGGTTAAACTTCTATTTATAGGAGAATAATTTTAGCTATAGAATACTTTGCAGCTCTTACAGAATATTAAGTAGACCCATATGTACTGACCAAGGAGAATATAACATGAACAAGGTGGAAAAAACCTACATATTGCATAACAATATATATAACTGTATCACTTCAAAGTTAAAAATAATATAACGTCTTATTAAAAAATAAGTATGCTATAATATAATCTTATTAAACTATGTGTAGGCAGAAAAATATTGCAGACATGTTTTTTTATTTTTTCGCAGACATGTTGATACATAAAAACCTACAAATTTTAGTGATATTAAATAGCAGTGCAGTAGTTATAATACACATTAAAACGCTTTCACAAATACAATGTGATATTAGGTATATATTGTTTGGCTTATGCAATAATCCCGAGGCTGCAAACTATTCAAGAACAAGTGATCTCTAGGCTTGATCCACTAGCCTTTTTTTTTTAAAGATTTATTTATTCTTAGAGAGTACGGGGTGCAGAGGGGCAGAGGGAGAGAGAGAATCTCAAGCAGACTCCATGCTGAGCTCAGAGCCCCACTAGGGGATCCATCCCATGAATTTGAGATCATGACCTGAGCAGAAATCAAGAGGCAGATGTTTAACAGACTGAGCCACCCAGGTGCTTTGGTCCACTAGCCTTCTAATCAGGAAGACTCTTCCTCAAAGTCGCCCATTAAAAGTGTTTCTTTTATCCATATCTCTGTTAATAACTTCCTACAAATCTGGGCTTGATTTATCATTTTATTGTCTTGAGAAAGTAGTGGAGAAAATGTTAAACTTAGATTAAACTTAAATGTTTGTTATATCTGGAGCCATTACAGTACTAATAGTTCAAAAAACTGACCCATTCTTTCAGTATTTAAAAACTCATCTGATTCAGCAAGGTCACATAGGTTATTGGTGGTCAAATAAAGTTCCAACATAAGTCTTCAATGTATCACTTCTGTCTCACTCATTAACAAAGCAAAAATCGTGACAAATAGTCATGTAGGACCTACTCATTCATCAGCTACAACCAGAACTTATAAAGATGCGTTTGGCCAAAATCAGTGAGGCATCTCATGTGAATCAATTGGCTACATGGAACATACAATTATGAATATTATGTATTTTATTGTTTATAAATAGTGTGCTTCACATCTCGGAAACCGCACACACACTCTTTTCGGAGCTGGTTATTCAAGACTTATCAACACACTGCTGAGTTAGAGTGGCATAGTAATGCTTACCCAGCTCGAAACTTGATTAGCAGGTACTTCTGACATATCTGTTCAAAAGGACTCATGCATCATGTGTGACCAAGTTGGCATAGGCAAGTTCAAATCCAAGAGTTGATGGCAAAGGCTATATTTTAAGCCCAGTGTCAACTCTTCTGTTTGGCTGCATGCTTTTTAGGACTGTCTGCTTAAAGTTAAATTCTTTTACAAAGGCCAGGAGTAGGCATCTGTGTACAATAATTAATGAAAATTTCGTACACACGTACAAAAAGGTGTTTGGAAAATAAGCCTGAGGAAAACCGATTGAGTTATTTAGATAATCACAAATAATTGTTCAGTGTTGAAAGAAGTGAGCTTTATTTTTAATTGACTTAGTTTTAATCTCCGGAAAATGAAAATTCAATACATACACACTTCTGGAAGTAAAACACTGTTGTCCTGGGAGAGCCAGGGGAGAACATGTTGGGATTTAGCAGCACAAATTTGAGGAAAGGAAATCGTTGAGGGCCCAAGATGCACTCTGGCTCAGTAAAACATCTTGATTTAAAATTTGGGGGGAAAGATAAAGCACAATTGATTTCTTAGATTATCTTTCATTATCTTGGTTGGTGGAACTCACAAGTTTCTAGGAATTCTCTTCTTGTCTCTTTCAAACATAGTATTCTTATGAACACACATGAAAAAATGGTTAAAAAAACGGAGACCTGTACAATCAATGCAAAAAATAATAGAGTGCAATGACCTTATCACATTTAATACTTAGCCCTGTGTTTGCACAGTATTTGGTCCAAAATATGTTCAAGACCAACCAGTGACTTGCTAAACTCCTCTCGTGTGTAATAAACTCCAAAGACTTAGCATGAGCAGCACGCCCAATCAGCTTTGTTCACAAGCTGAGCCTCCCAGTCCCCCTGCCTTCAGCTACTGTTTCCTGCCAGTGGTTTGTTCTTTCTGGTCCTCCCCCTTCTCTACCTCCTCCAGGTCTCATTTTAAAAACCTATCCCATAGATATCCAATTCAGTCCTTCTGAGTTGCCTTGGCAACTCTCAAAGATAGGATAGCTCACAGCTTCCCAATCTAATTCTATCACATCCCTCAATTAGTTTACTTTAGTTAAGCCTTTTATGAGCAGTCAGATATTTCTTAGAACTATAATCAGGAATTGGCTCTGTCTAAATTGTGTTTGTAGATTCTCACAGAGTGATTTCCTCTGCACATTCCCTGGGCTCCCTTCTTGCGGGGTCCCTTTTCCTAATACCAGAAAACCTGAGCAGATTGTCATACAGCTCACTTTCATGCTTCCCTCCACTATCTGTTGACTTTTCCTTGAAGATTTACTTTCTTAGTCTGTTGGCTGCCCTGCCCCTTGGCATCTTCGAAAGCTTGGTGGGGTTCCTTAGTTGGCAGTAATTATTGTTGTGATGTTTTCAACTTCAGGTCCTCAAGTGAAAATCGAAATGTTCATGTTTTAAGCCAAATATTCCATTGCATATGTTTGCAAAGCACACAGGGATAGGTCATTCTTCACTTGTATTTTAAGAAGACAAGATCACCTCTGGCCCACCTTTTCACCCAAGGAGTATTTCCACACAACACTACCTGCCAAACAAGGGCAATCTAAATTATTTTGAACCTTGCTGAAGCTGCCCAGATGGAATTATCTGGCTCTTCAGATCTGTAGAGAGTTATGCTAACTTTGAAAAAATATCATGTGGGAACAAATTTTTGTCATGAGGATTTGACAGCACTCCTTTGAAAATCTAGTTCTGGTCATTAAATGCATTTAACATAATAAGGCACAGAAATAACTAAGAAGGATCTTTAGTTGATTGCATAAAATGTATGAATTAATTAAGCATGTAACACCATACCGAAGATGGTGGAATATAAAGAAACATAATCTTGAGCTGGCTTACTTTCTTATGTAAGCAAACTGAATTAGATTTTTATCCAGTAATGTATGCTGAATTAAACCAAGTGTTTGCTATGATACATTTACAATGAATATAAAAGCAAGGCAACAAACACAAAGTTGTTATAAACTAATAAATCACACTGATATGAAGATGAATGGGAACATTTTATGGAATATTAATTCAATTTGGAGTGGCTATTTTGGGGATCACGCACTGTTGAAGTAGAGTTGAGATTGCCTCTTCTAGTCTAATGGGAGTTGTGAATTCACACATTATAGGAAATAAAATTAAGTTTCCAAACTGACTTGGCCAGTGGCATTTAGGAAAATTGAAATCACAATTTGTGGCTATATCTCCTGTTGCTGGGAACATTGCCCAGTGAAAAACTACTTTCTCTCTTTGTTATATTTCTCTCCCTTCAAAATATGTGTACACTACACATTTTTGACCAAAGCTCAGCAAAGGTGATCTGATCAATGTTTACTGCGTGCAATAAATTCAGAGAAAAGCAGCAGACCTTCTCTCTTCAGTCCCTGAGGTGGTCATTCTGGAAAGTTTTGCAATTCTGCTTTCCAATAGTGTCTTAATCTTCAAATCATTGAGTACTTCATAATTCAGCTGCACTTGCAAAGACATCTTGAAAACAACTCACATACTCTGAATTCAGGATTTATTCACTTGTTTTTAAAGCTGTAAATCCATGAAAAGTTATTTTTATTTTATGATGGCCTATCAGAGGTAGTCCTATATCAAAATGTCATGAAACTGGAAAAAAAAAAAAATTAACATTTACACTGACCTGGAAAAGCTATGGAAGATTGTCTAGTACATCTCTTAAGTCAAAACATTTCAATTTATTGATTTAATCATGGGCGCATTCAAAGCATATCATGGAAAAGAGTTGTTAGAATTTGCTTATACGCTAAGCAGTCTTTGCATAATATCTTAGAAATTGTTTGAATGGATATAACAGCCCTCAAATACAATGGCCTTCATTGTCACGAAGCTATCAGCATTGCTGAAGAAAGTTTGGTTGTTCTTTTAGATAAGTAGAATTACTCCCCATTCTTTTCCTATGTAATAGTGATTGCAGGAGCAGAGTCTGTAGGAGATAAAATCAAGTTTACTGTTTCTTTATCAGCTTCCCAGATAAAAATGTTTCTTTATAATCCAGTTCAGGTAGTTTTTGCTAGCATCTACTTGTTTGTAAGACTGATTTACTGCCAAAAATGCTTTCTCTGGGCTGAACTCCAGTCAGTGTTTTTATAATTTGTTCTTGTTATGTTTTCAGTGAAAAGAGAGGTTAGCAAGTTATTCTTCCTCATATATAACTCAGTGTGAATAAGGCTACTTTTATTTTTAAAGGAAAGGAACACTCCCGAGCTGCTGATTTATTTTTTTTCCATTGTGCATCTATGGAGGAAAATAGACTTTTTTAAAAAAAGTATAAGTAAACTCTTTTGTATTTATTGAAAAACCCTATCCAATTTAGCTTGTTGAGAAGAATATACACAAAAGACCTTGAAGTCTTTCTGATGTTAAGAAATAAATCAGTATCTTGTTATGAGCTATTTAGTCCTTCTTGCTTATATTCCCAAAGTAATAAAAATTTTGCAAATAGCAGCTTCTAACCTGAATGTGAATTTTTGCCACCTGTTACTCTGGTGAAGACATTTATCATAATTAAAGATTGAAATTCTAGTGGGGTTTCTTGGTCAAAATGAATTAACTTTACAAAACCATCCTTAAGGAACTTTTAGGGACTCCCTAGTTGCATTAATAAGATCATTTTTCTTTTAACATTTGACATCAACCTTTTATCTTTGTCTTCCCCATTTCTGCCTCGTTGACCAGTTGTGCAGACCCAAACAGACCCATAATTCTTGTTTGCTCTTCTTCCCTCGGGCCTCATGTCGGAACCTACCAGCTAGACCTGTTCCCTATTGCTTCCAAAACAGACCCCAAGGCTGATCACTTCTCACCACCATCACCCTTACCGTGTTGGGCCCTGCCAACGTTCCCTCCCTCTGGGCTTTCCTATGCTCCAATTTCCACTCAGCACTCAAAAAGTCTTTTAAAAAACATAAATCAGATCTTGCCTTTTCCTCTGCTTAAGACTGACTAAGGGCTTGCTACAAGGTTGGAACAAACTCCAAATTCTTAGCCATGGCTCTCATGACCTGGCCCTGCCTACCTCCCTACCTCCACCCCTGCCACACCCCTGTATGTTCACTCAAGCTCAGCCATGGTAGTTTCTTAATTATTCTTCACATATTAGAAGCGAATGGTCTCTGGGTCTTTTTCCCTGCTCTTCTTTCTGCCAAAAAGACTCTTTCCTGACAACTTCTTACTGTTATACCTCATCCTTTAGGTTTCTGCACAAAGACTACCTCCTCAGAGAGGATGTCCCTGAATACTTTCTCTCCCTTTCTCACCTTCTACTTAATTTTTGCACTGATAACTATAAAAATTACCTTTTTTTTTTCTCCTTGTCTGCTTCCAAGGAAGTCTCATGAGCACGCAGATTTTGTATATGTTACTGCTATGTCTTCCAGGTCTCAAACAGTGTCTGTTAGATAGTAAACATTCAGTATTTGTTGATTGAATAAACAAATAAAGAGAACATACTCTTTCAAAGATGGGTTCCACTTTTAAAATCCCACTTGTAATATTTACCATGTATGTCTTCCTTGTTTACCTTATGTCTCTTAAAAACAAACACACAAAAAAATTACACTGATTTTCCTTGTAATATTTCTTTAGGGTTGCTAAGAGAAAAGAGATAATAGGGTCAGATAATCCTGCCTAATCTGTAGTGTGCAACAAAGTAATGTACAATCATAAAACAATCACAAATTTTCTCATGGTAATAGGTTAATTTCCATTGTTCAAGTAAGTCTTAATCTCAAAATTAAGCATTAGTGTTCAAAAACATCTCCCTTTGATATGGGCTGTAAGGCCATTTCTCTCTTTGGCAATTTAAATTCAATAATTATGTCATTTGTCATTATCGAGAACATTCCTAACTAAATATCCTATTAGTAATATGCCAGTCTAAAAATTGATGAATGTTAGTCACAAATAATTCTGATGTCATTCTCTCTTTACTGTACTCAACATGGACCACCTATAAATCCCAGAAAAATCTCAGAGAGCCCCAGATGACTAGTATATTCCCCTCCTTATGGCAAAAGAGCTGAGAGAAACTCTAGGTCTACTTGTCTTTTATCTGACTCCATCAGTCTGTTATTGCGAACTTAAATCAAAGAACTTTCAATGAGTTTTCCAACACAATCATTATTGTAAACTTAATATTCAGAAAATGATTTGAGGTGACAATAACAAAAATGTATATAATCTTGTTGACCCAAATCTCTAGTTTATTAAGAATTTAAGTTGTGATAAAAATAATGAAGGTAAATGAAGGTAATAATAGATTTAGTTCCTGGGAATAATTAGGAAGAAAAAATACTACCTGTATTGGTTGCTCTAATACTTCTCTGTCCCTTAGTTATATTTTTCACCCCCTAATAACTTAGTGACCTGACTGGAAGTATTTTCTTTTCACCAGAGCATTCTGTCTTACTACTATAAATGAGTATTTCCACAAGTGTGTTCTATAGAACACTAATCTTAGAACGTGAAAAGGTACTTTGCAAATAATGATAATGATGATAGTAATAATTAGGTTCTTTTTAATAAGGTTCTTTTTTTTTTAATAAGGTTCTTTTAATAAGGTCAATAAATTTGGAAAAGATTGAGCTAATCAAAATTCAGCGTCTTTGCAGCAGGACTTCTCAGAGCCTTGAATATGCTAAAATGAACTTTAAATTTCCAAAGAAATAAAATACCAGTTTTCTAAATTATCTGACCACTGAACCATTATTTTAAGGAATATCTTTTGGGCACATATTCTAGAAAATTCTGTAATTCATTATCAGCAAACATTTGACACTTTGTTGTGACCCTTCTCTAATGGTAAGACTCATAGAACTTTCCCTTTGATTTAGTGGCCATTGATTTCAGCAGAACTGTGGTAATCATAACTGGTCTCTTCTCCCTTCTGCTTGATCCTTGAAATCCCAGTGCTGAATGTTTATTATTAATTATTAAATATTATTCATTATTGAACCATTACTCAACTCTGTAGTCTCTTGACCTTCTTAGCAAGAAATCCAAAGGACCCTTTTCATTCCTTATTTCATTTGTATCTTTGGGACAGTTGATGCAATGATCACTAACTATCACTTGAAATTCTTGAATTTTTGGCTCTTCTACTCTGACTCTCTTCTTTCAGTTTTCTGTATGATTCCATTTTCTCCATTTGCCCCTTATATGTTGTTCCCAATTTTCTGCTAGTTGCCTTTTCTCTCTTTATACTCCCTTTCTATTGTAGCTCATCCATATTTATTGCTCTAAATGCCATTATAGTCTAATGGCTAACAAAGCTATATCTCAAAGATCTTGTAGATCTCTAGTTGCCACAAAACCTCTCCACTTGTATGTGTGACCTCCACTCTCCACTTGTATGTGTGACCTCCAATTAGTTAATAGCCCTCTTCACTGTGGTGTCCACAAACAGTTTAAACTCAGGTTGCAAAAAATTCAACTCATCATCTCCCCTCACACCACTCAACAAACTTCCTGGCACTTCCTTTTCTTCATTTGGTGTTCAATTCACAGAACTGACTGTGATTGATAGTGTGATGCTATGGGAAAAAAAAAAAATTAGCTTGGAGACAGGTTGCTTGAGTTTGAGTTGTATGTCTGAGTTAATAACTTACAGTTATATAACCCTGCATAGATCAGTTCACAATTCTGGACTTCAGTTCCCTCGTGTATAAAATATTAGATAAGCCTATACGCCTTTGTTGCCTTCTTTCACTGACTATATTATTTCCCTTCATTCTTGGAAGATTTTAGGTCCTAGCTCAATGGCACACTATCCCCTAGTGCTTTACCCTGTTTATATTACCTTTCCAACATCTTTATCACTTAATTCTCAGAATTCCTCTGCTCTAGTGATCATGTCGTCTATCATACCTCAGCCAGTTGCTTCCATTGTTGAATTGTAGGCCTTGTCACTACAAATAAAACAATCCGCCTAAAATCCTAATTCCAAGCACCCATTCAAGCATCTTACTCCCTCAGTCCTTCAACTGCACTGGGATCTACAACCCATTGATCCAAATATTTTTCCTCTGGCATTCTTCCCTCCTAAAGTTATTTATTTCTTACTTGAGAAGATTCAATTCTATGGTCAAGTCTTATAATGGTCCCTTGCATACACCCTGAACTCTCTTTCCTTTGTGTTCTTTGTGCTCACATTGCAAAACTCCCATTGTAGTTACATTCAATTTGTTGCCTGATTCACAACTGCTCTGATGCAGTTAACCATAGCTAGAGGAAAACATACAATTATCTAATATATTAGTCATTGATCGTCCCTTATCGGAATGTAAGCTCCATGTGCACAGGGTTTTTTTGTTTTTAGTTTGTTTGGTTTGGTTCACTAATATATCCCTAGGGCCTAGGAAAGTGCTTTGCATACAGTAAGTACTTAATATTTGTTGAATGAATAAATAAAACGTGCTTATAATTTATGCAACATTTCATTGACTCAACCTATGAATATATAATCCATTTCTTCCACCATAAAGAGCCAATATATTTTGCTAGAGGTGTGTTTAACTTTCAGAAAGATAGATTAGTAAATTCTTTGTGTTTATCTTCAAGGCAGCTGTAAGCATATTTGCAAATTATTGAATCCAAAGTTGGTATTTCACTTTGACTTTGGAGCTTTTATATCAAATATGTGATGATTTGCAGAAACCGTGACATTTTCCTGACTCAAAGCTTTAATATAATTGTATCTTTAACTAATTTATTATTGTAGCAGGGGAAGTTTTGACTAGAACGTTATAATACTGGTGTTTTAATGATGAGAGAAAGCCCACAAGACTTTGGTATCCATAGTAACATGAAGTTTTTCTTCCCATCTTTTAAGTGACCAAAGGTGATTATCATTTCTTTACATTACTATATCAGTTTATCACAGAGGTTAAGAGCATGTACTAGCATTCAAGTAAAGTGAACATATTTAAGGCAGAAGTAGATACAACTACCATTGGACTCCCTACAGGATTCTTCCCCTCCCCCAAATGAAGGAACTTACAGCTCTATTAGAAGCAAAGGGGTTATAAACAAGACTTAAACTATTAATTGCCAATTAAAACTTTCATCTAGGTTGGGAAGAAAAACAATTATGATATGCAATCTTAACCATCAAAATGATGCCATAAAACCTTAGGGAAGTGGAAAGAAGACCAATGAGATCCATACAAGTCCTAAGAAGTTCAGCCAATTAAAATAAGATCAGTGTTCTTTAGGTGGCAGAATTATGAGAGACACGGGGAGAGAGAGAGAGAGAGAGAATGACAGAGATAGAGACCTAAGGACAATACGACAAAAGTTAATATGAGAATGTTAGATTTTATTTATTTTTTAAAAGATTTTATTTATTTATAAGAGAGAGAGGGAGAGTATGAGTGGGGTGGTGTCAGGGGAGTGGCAGTGGGAGAAACAGACTCCTCAGTAAGTAGAGAGCCTGACGGGCTCAATCCCAGAACCCAAGAGATCATGACCTGAGCCTTAACCAACTGAGCCACCTAGGAGCCCCAAGAATGATAGATTTTAAAAGAAGGGAGTTATATTATTTTTATTATTTTGTGTACATTTGAAATATTTCACAATTAAAATAATTTTTAAGGTTAAAAGAGAAATCATGAGGTGGATTTAAGGACACAGTAAATTGTAGGATTAAAGGGCTTGAAAGCTAAGTTCCAGCTGAAACGGTCTTTGTCATATATGATTTGTTAGTTGTTAATTAATAGATGATTGGGGAGAAGTTTATCACATAATCTGTAAAACCATTTTCACCCATTTATAAAGCTTTTATTTACCTATGACCAAACCAATTCTCTGATGTTATTGGATGCCACGTGCTTATGGCCGCCTGTCTCTTCTTTTCTAGGAACCAGTAATATATTAATTTTTACTTTATGTCCATAATAAAACTTACCGAATTTGCAGTTTCCAATTCCCCTTCCATTCTGACAAAATAATGATAAGAACAACAACATTAATAATAAGAGCAGTATCAACACATATCATGCCAAGTACTATCCTAACGACATCATATTTAATGTATTTAGTCCTCACATCAGATTTATGAAGTGGATACTGTTTAGTATCCCACTTTTACACATCAGGAAATTGACTTACAGAGAGAGAAAAAATTTGCCCAGGATCATACCTATGTTCTTAAACAATGGTGTATACTGACTCTTGATCATGGCTCTAGGAAGTTAAGGAGTTTTTATTAGCCATACACTATACTTTATTTATGCCATAAATAGTTATTCTATTTCACTCTCCTAGGTGTTAGAGATTTTAGTGGACACAGAATCCTAATCCCAGGGAGAGTTAAATAAGCAGTAACAACATGAGATAAGAATTACGGTACTGGAAGTATCAGGAACTACCAGTAATAGCAAGAACAACTGGACCCATGTAAGGAAAATGTGACTTCTCGCCAAAGAATCCATACAAATTAGAAAAGGCAACCAGTACCTTGTTCCATGCTGGTGGCAGTGAGCTCTGAATGAGGGAAGCAAGTGGCCAGAGGGTGATTATCCAACAAGCTATACCCAAAGATAAATCACAAAGTTTAAAAGGTCAGCTAAGAGCCTACCACTTTGCCAGGGTCCTTGCTAGAAGATAGGGGCAGGTTCAGATTTCTTATTGTGGTAGACACAGAGATACGCTGCCCAGAATTCCCTCCCTGGAAGGTCTTGCTGCCCAACTGTTGTCAGGTCAGCAACAGACTGCAGACATTAACTCCTTCAGGCTTGCTCCAGCTGCAAAGGGTGACCTCCCCTAAATCACCTCCTTCCTAGGGTAACCGACCGGTTAACTTTGAGAGGAAAAAAGGAGTTCAGATACTTATTTCAAGATTAAAAAAATACATGTGATTTTTATTTTATATTAAGAACATGGCAACTCAGATAAATTCTTTCACATTTTAGGTTTTGATTTAGACAAATTATTTGGTAAGATTACATTATGCCCATCCAAAAGTATCCAAATAACAAGTGTATGTGAAATACTTCAAGTCTGATATCCAATGATTATTCTGACATTTTTGTAAAAATACAATCTCGATATTGAGATTTTGTTTCTGTGCTTGCAAAATTGGAATTGGTTTGTGAACATTCGCATACAATTTACCTGAGCACAAATCTCCAGGACTCCCATTGAAAACAATTCAGATTGTTTATCACATTTATCTTTTCTTCTACCTTTCTTTGGAAGATCAAGGCCACCTGCTTCCTTTGTGCCTCATTTTCAATAGCTTTTCCCAACCCATCTTATCCTCATTCTAAATTGTTCCCGTTGAATTCACTATTATACAATCAGCACTATATCTAAACTTACTATAGAATGGGGAAAAAAATAAGAAAAGACAGAAAATAAATGAATAGCAAACCAGGAAATTGCTATCCAAAGAACAAGTAGAAGGGACTAGTAAAAAGTGAAAAGCAAAGAGATGCTAAGTATAACTAGTTCTTTTTGGAGCAGTTCAAGAATAAGTAAAAACTCAAAAAAATCTTCAGGATATATAATTTACCACAAGTTATTTTCTGAATGCAAACAAAAAACAATCACTTACGTTTACAGCCAGACTTCTGGTTTCAATAAATTTGGATTTTTCCCATTTCTATCTCAGAACTCACCCAAAACCCACAAGGAGAGCAAAAAACAAAACACAAAGTTGTGTTTGATGATTCTAGAAAACAATAAACTCCGAATCAGAACATAAGCAAAAGGGCTACTAAAAAAGTGAAGATCAAATAGGCAGGCATGTAGAAAGATGTGCAAGAACATTCCTGCAGCTACACATTCTCAGAAAATGAGGACAGAGCTTGCTCTTCCAAAAAGAGGGAAAGGGGGAAAAAGGGAAGGATAAGGAGGGGAGAGGAAGGGGAGGGGAAGGGAGAGGAAGGGAAGGTAGTGAGGGAAGGAAAGGTATTGAGGGAAGGGGAGGGAAGGGAAGGGAAGATTTCAAAACAAGTAACCTCTTGATCATGACATCAGGAAAAAGGCAAAAACTCTGGTGGTGGGAGCATGTATGCCCTCAATTTGGCTCTGAGGAGTGGAGGAGGCAGGAGTAAAGGATAAGCCACTTAGCATGAGATGTACAGGAAGGATGCCATCAGTGAGGCAAGGGTAGCACAGATGCTCTGCCTTATTATCAGTCCTGCAGTGCTAATCCTGGTTGGTCTGGGGATGGAGGGGCGGATGCTAAAAGAACTCACATGTGCCAATCTTGAGGCATACAGAAAATTTCTGCTGCTATAAAATAATGGCCTGGCCCCTCCCTTACATGAACTTCTAGCAAATAGCTGATCTAGAGAAATACATACTTAATTTAAAGATGAATAAAAATTAAAAAGGAACAAACACAGACATTATACAGGATAATGTAAAAACAAAAACAACAAACAAAAAGATAATAAAGGAAATAGCAAAAAATAGATGGTAAAGGAAACTAGAAGATAGTTGCGAAGAAAGAGATTAAAATACAATCAAATTCATTGGTGGAGTTTTTTTAAAAGAATTAAAAATAGTAATAAGTGATATATCAGAGCTCAGGATGGTGAGACAACAAAATGAGATGAAACATGGGCTGGTAGAGCTGAAAAAAGAAAAGATAAAACATTATATAAATGAATGCCAAGAAAATAGAGAAAGCCGGTAAAAGAAAATACAGCAAGTCATATAAATAATAGAACCAAGAAAAGCAAATAACATGAAATGTGAATGAACAAAATTTTTTAAAAGATTTTCAGAAGAAAAATAATCTGGAGGGTGAACAAGAGATGGACAATATGTACATAATTGGTGTCCACAGTAAAGAGAAGAGGCAACCGCGGAATGGGAGAAGATAATTCGCAAATGACACTACAGACAGAGGGCTGATATCCAAGATCTATAAAGAACTTCTCAAACTCAACACCCAAAAAACAGATAATCAAGTCAAAAGATGGGCAGAAGAAATGAATAGACGCTTGTCCATTGAAGACATACAAATGGCTAACAGACACAAGAAAAAATCTTCATCATCATTAGCCGTCAGGGAAATTCAACTCAAAACCAAACTGAGATGCCACCTTACACCAGTTAGAACAGCAAAAATTAACAAGGTAAGAAATAACAAATGTTGGAGAGGATGTGGAGAAAGGGGAACCCTCTTCCACTGTTTGTGGGAATGCAAGTTGGTGCAGCCACTTGGGAAAACAGTGTAGAGACTCCTCAAAAAATTAAAAATAGAGCTACCCTTGGGGCGCCTAGGTGGCTCAGTGGGTTAAAGCCTCTGCCTTTGGCTCAAGTCATGATCTCAGGGTCCTGGGATCAAGCCCCGCATTGGGCTCTCTGCTCAGCAGGGAACCTGCTTCCCCCTCTCTCTCTGCCTGCTTCTCTGCCTACTTGTGATCTCTCTCCTCTCTGTCAAATAAATAAATAAAATCTA